>CM017445.1:41815204-42437612 GCA_007726485.1 Eragrostis curvula | reverse complement strand
CAAATATCGGGCACTCGGCAAACCCTTTGCCGAGAGCCCAGACGACCTTCGGCAAACCCCGGGGGGGGGGGGGGGGGGGGTTGACGGACCAAACGGCCGTCAGGGTTGTTTGCCGAGAGGCCATGACGTCAGGCTCTTGGCAAAGGTGCAGGCTTTGCCGAGAGTTGAGGCCAAGGCTCTCGGTAAAGAATGGTCACTTTGCTGAGAGCCCTGGCTTGGCTCTCGGCAAAGAATGGTCACTTTGCCGAGAGCCCTGGCTTGGCTTTCGGCAAAGAATGGTCACTTTGCCGAGAACCCTGACCTGGCTCTCGGCAAAGACCACTGCTCTCGGCAAATAATGGTTCCGGGTTGCAATATAATATTTATTTTTGCTACAACCTGGACCACAATCACAAATAAACGACACATATATTATCAGCATCATCAGATACACATATTGATCATCACCATCACCATCACAAGCATATAAAATGACTACAAACACTAAACCACATCACATTCACCTCAAGTCCACATAGAGTGTCACATAGTTCAAATACAAAGTGTTCGACAACGACAACTAAAAGTCCAAGAAATGCAAGCTAGGGATAGTAGGTTCATGAAATAGAAATGCAATTACAAGTTCATTGAGGTGGCCACGCCGTCCAAGGGCTTGTAGGCGAGATCGGAAAGTTGGATGCCTCGGATTGGTTCTGCAAAATCATAAGATTGCATGTGACACAAGATTCATAGAAGCTAAGACATTGGATATCCTATTGCGAGGGAAAAAATGAAAGTCCAAGTATCTCAAGTGACTCACCGGAGTGCCGGCTGGAGAAGCGCCGCCAGGAGGAGGAACGCCGCCGGGAGGAGGAACGCCAGCTAGTCCCGGGAACAAGTCTGGAGGTGGCGGCGGTGCCCCGGTACTCTGGATGTAAGTAAACATCGCATGCATTTGCGACCTCATCAGCGCCTCATACCTCTCCCGCTCTTCCCGTAACTTCTCCTCCATTTTCGCCTCCATCGACGCCTACAATATGACATCCCAATGTTACAATGCAAAGCAAACATATGTCGAAACGTCGAATGAAACAGAAATAACCTGGACTTGCTCAATCTGGATCTGTGTCGCGGTCGGCCGTGGGCGTATCGGCGGGGCTGAGTCCGTGCTCCTTGCTCGGATCTGCGAGAGGGTCGGAGTGGAGGCCGTGTCGAGTGTGCTGTCGCCAATCCAGTACCGACCATGCTTCTTGCCTCCACCCACCCTCATCACGAGCTCTCCATCAAGGTCGTGGGTGCTCGGGTCCCAATCTTCCCCATGGACCTGCCTTGCCGCTACTGTGTACTGACTGATGCGACTGTGGACGGTGGCGTTGCTATACACCGAGGGGGGGGGGGGGGGTTCCTCCGGGTTGAAGTCGACGTCAGACTCTGCCTTGCCCTTGTGGGCCAAAGCAAACGCCTTGAACTGGCCGCAAGGCTGGCCACCATGTGCCGCCGACTGCAAAGAAAACAGAGAGATGATTAGAAATTATGTTGATTTGAAGAGTGTCATAATGAAGAATTGAAGTCACGTACCCATTTCTTAGCGTATTGGTTAAGGCTTTGGCTGCCTTGATGGTGTGCTGGCCCAGCCATCTTCAAACGCCGCTCCCGGGCAGCCTTGTGCGTCTGTTCCCACCACTCGGGGTCGCACCACCTCCTCGCCATAAAGTCCCATGAGGCGTGATGGGTGGCCAACCACGATGGAGGCACCTACACATCATCAAGTATATAAATATGAGAAGTTCAATTTAAGCGTATTTGAGAAGAATTGAGTATTCATGTTTACCAGAAGGTATTGTGATCGGGTCAGCTGCATGGTTCGTGCCTGAGTTTTGTTCACCGTCGTCTTGTGGACCTGGGCGTGGTAGGTTATGACGGCCTAGATCCGCGCCTAGTACCACATGTCAGGAACGAGTTTCTGACATACTTTGTTCACCACACGAGCCGCCACCTCCTCCATGCCTGGCTCGCATCTGAAGAAATCCTGCATAAAGACGCGATGCATATTTTCATTACTTCAATATTATCCAACAAAAGCGATGTATTGACAATGCAGTGCAACGAAGACTTACCCAGAGCTCCATCATCACCCGCTCCGCCTTGTGGGCAAAACACCTGCCACCCGAATCTGGCAAATCCTGAGCGACTTTGTAGTGGTCCCACGTCAAGGCCGGCTCCTGCTTGCCTTTGTACTGCACCACGCCCGGGTACCACTGCCTGCACAAAATACCGAGGATGCCATTGGGGGGGGGGGGGGGGCGATCGTGATCGCCTGGAGTGCTCACATCCCAACTCCTGCCAAGTGAAAAGGACAAATTGTTAGTTTCTATTGTGATTTTGAACATATAATAAAATGAGAAATTATCCCCAACATTTAAAGTTACATACCTAGGCAGTACATGTCGAATCACAGGCCGTCTATCCACAGGAATCGATCGGCTCGGGAGTTGTGCGGGACCACGAGAAAAGACACCGGAAGGTTCCTCTGGAGCCTCCCCCTCCTCGTCCTCAGAAGCCTCAGAGCCGTTCACGGAAGGTAGCTCCTCCTCCACCTCCCGCTCCTCCCCCACCTCCCGCTCGTCCTCCTCCTCCTCACCAGAGTCGTGCACGGAAGGAGAAGGAGAAGGCGACGGAACCCTCCCAGACTTCCCTCGACACCTGCCGCCACCTCTGCTGCCTTGACTCTTCGATCGACCCTTCCCGCCCCCGGACCCCTCAGCTTCATCGGTCCCCTTCCCAGTGGAAGACGGTGGAAAAGCCTCTCCTATCCTGCAAAGAACAACATATAAAGCCGTCAATTCAAAATTTCGGTAGCACCTCCCCTATACGGTGAGGTTCCCAAAACCTACAAGAAATCAAGGGCACGATGGCCGGCAACCACATCGAATTGAATCAATGGCACCATGGCCGACAATCACATTGAATCGAAACAACGACTTGGTCAAATTCAAACATCCACATCACTTCTTGAACTACGCTAACACATTTCAGTCCAACAATCTACACATTGGAGTCCAACAAACTAACACATGGTCCTTGATCCATTTCATTTCCAAGCATTTCACAATTTGCAAGCAATTCATATTTGCAGTTCCATTTTCCAACATCTACTTCAAACATCAGTGCACATTTCCATTTCCATTTTCATTTCACACCATTTTCATTTAACCACAACCGAAAAGACAAGGAAAAAAAAGCATTTTCATTTCATTTCACACCTAATCCATTTTCATTTCACACCATTTCCATTTTCATTTCACACCATTTTCTTTTCCATTTGCATTCAGTCCCCATTTGCATTTGAAGAGAAAAACAGAAAAAAAAAAGAACAGCAGCTCGGGGCAGCTCACCTGCGGACGTCGAGCTGGGGCAGGGGTAGGGCACGGCAGCGCGGACGTCGAGGCCTCGGAGCCCAGCAGCTCGTCGCAGCAGCAGTGGACGGGGAGGAGGCACCGGGGACGGGACGGGGAGGAGGCGGGCCGACGGAGCAGCAGCAGCACGTCACAGCAGCAGCAGGTCGACGGGGACGCCGGATCTGGGGGCGGGTCGACGGCGGCACGGGACTCCGGGCTGGAGCCGAGGTGGGCGTCGGGGGCGGCGCAGACGACGAGGTTGGGGGTGGGGTAGGACGCCGAGGCCAGGCGCACCGGCCGCGGCGGCGCTGGGGCCGGATCCGGGACCGGCGGCGGGTGGGGACTTGAGCCCGGGGTGTCGGGGTGCCCGGGCTGGGGTCGGTGGCGGCGGTCCGCGGTCGGGGCGGGAAGCGGCACGGCGGGCGTGGCGGGGGCGAAGGCGGCAAGCGGAGCGCAGTGGAGGGCGAGCGCGGTGGCGAGTGGGCACGGTGGCGGGCGGGCGCGGCGGGCGACGGCGAAGTGGCGAGCGACGGTGCGTGGAGGAAGAAATGGAAGAAAAGGATAAGGGAGAAGAGAAGGAAGAAGATGGCCGCGGCTAAGTCCCCAGATCAAAACTTTGCCGAGAGCCCGAGATACAGCTCTCGACAAAGTAATTCTATTCTTTTTTTTTAATTCAATTATTGTTTGCCGAGAGCCCCAGATCAGGTGCTCTCGGCAAAGAAATTTTTCTTTTTTAAAAAAACTTCCATTTCAAGCGTACTTTCGTTCACATTTTAATTTCAAATTTAAAAAAATTTCAACTACCAAGTTTCATAACTTTATGATATCTACCACTTTTATTTTTACAAATTCTCCATCTGATATCGTTTTCAAAATTCAAATTTTCAAATTTGAACGTATTTTTTATTGACAATTTGAGTTAAAATAAAAAACTTGTCAACAACAAAGTTATGTGAATTGTCAAGAGCTAGAACTTTTATTTGTACTATTTCTCTACCCGAGGTCGTTTGGAAAATTCAAAATTTCAAATTTAAGAAATACAAACGAACTTTTATTTTGGTCGTTGACATGAATTATTCAAATAAAAAAGTGTTCAACAGGAAAATTGTGTAACTTATGAAGATCTAACACTTTTATTTTGGTATTTTTTTAATCTGACAAAATATATTGAGATTGTTTACAAATTATAAATATACCTCTTCTTGTATCTATGAACTCCACGGGACCTTTATACTTTGTGAACAAGTTTACCATCACTTTGTCCAATGAAAAAAATGACCCAAATAAAAAGTGTAGGTCTTTAAAATTAAGACAACTTTGTAGTTTACAACTTTTTAATTTGAAGAAATCCAATGCGTGAAAAAATTCACTGAAATATAGTTTGCCGAGAGCCACTCTCGGCAATAAATATTTTGCCGAGAGCGGCTCTCGGCAAAGGCCAAATATTTTTGCCGAGTGTCCTCTCTGCCGAGAGCTGCTGCTTTCACCCTCGGTAAAAAAAAATATTTTTGCCGAGTGTACCGTGCGGCTCTCGGCAAACCACGGGCTCTGGGCCCACATTTCTAACGGCGTCGCGAGTTTCGGACGGTCGTCAAATGTTGCTGAGAGTCTACGTTTTGCCGAGAGTGTTCCTTAGGTTTGCCGAGAGTGTTTCGTATAGCTCTCGGCAAACTTTTTTTTTTGCCAAGAGTTTTTTTTTTGCCGAAGGCTTGCTGTCGGCAGACGACGCCGCGCCGAGTGCCTAGGCTTTGCTGAGAGCTGCTCTCGGCAAACACCGGGTTTGCCGAGTGCCCGACAGAATGCTCTCGGCAAAGCCTCGGCCACCCGGCAAAAAACAGTTTTCCCGTAGTGATTCTATGAATCTGGACATTCCAAAACACTCTCAGAATGACAAATAAACTGGGACAGAGGGGGTATTTATTTTTATGTGTTTAACACTCACTTGTAATACTAGGTAGCTCCTTCTTCGCACACACACTTGTATATAACACACACACACACACACACAGCCGACTCACTAGGAGCCTTCCCGTAGCTTGCATCCGCCCCTTTGTAAGCTCTAAAAGAATAGGTTTTTATGAAGAACATGAACTCATAGCTCACCACTGGACATAGGGCTGTTATCTTTCGAAAGGCCTGAACCACTATAACTCTTTGTGTCAACTTGTGATGCCATCGATTTCCCACGGAGGCGTGTATAATTGGTTTGGTACACAGACAAAATGTCTCTAAACATAGGGCCATGCACATCTGGGCTGGCGCCTTGAAATCGGGCCGCGTGCCAAAAATCGGCCCGGAAGGTGTACATATCTGGGCTGGCGCCTTGAAATCAGGTCGCGTGCCAAAAATCGGCCCGGAAGGTGTGCTATAGCCCATGAAAACGGACTAAAACGACAATTTTGTGAAAACCATGGGCGTCGGCTTCTCTCAGACCGGAGAAGTGGCCCAGGAGCTGTCCTATGGGTGAGAGGTTGCTTCCACTTCTATTCCACGTGAAGATGAAAAACATGGGGATGGATTTACACAGCCTAAAAACAGTCTAGTACCAGGTGCTCACGATCCCGAAATGCCCTTAAAGGGAAGCCGCACGCCCCAAAATCCATGAAAACATCGTTAATTTCTGCTACCATATAGAGCCATGCATATCTAAACTAGCGCCTTGAAATCAGGCTGAGTGCCAAAAATCGGCCCAGATCGTGTGCTATAGACCATGAAAACGGTTTGAAACGGCAGTTTTCGCAAAAACCATGGAATGTGTCAAAAATCGGCTGACGTCTTGAAATCGGGCCGGGTGCCAAACATCAGCCCGGAGCATGTGCTCAGAAGTGAAGTTGTGGGAATAGTACCACGTTGGTTGTCTAGGTGTGGGTGAGGGTCAACATATAACCCTTGTTGGTTCCAAGCATAGCACCTATGGGTTAACCATTTTACATGAAACAAGGACGAAAGAGTAAGAGAGGTGCTATGTGCATACGCGTGCTCGCCCCACGTGGGGGCTGGGCGGTAAGCAGTTTTGAACGCAAGGTGTTACAATAACGATAGTTTTCGTGAAAATCATGGGTGTCGGCTCCTCCCAGACCGGAGAAGTGGCCCCGAAGGTGTCCTATGGGTGAGAGGTTGCTTTCACTTCCATTCTATGTGAAGATCAAAGAGATAGGTATGAATTTACACAGTCAAAAACAGGCTAGTAACAGGCGCTCATGGCCCGGAATGCCCTTAAAGGGGCACCGCACGCCCCGAAAAATAATGAAAACCTCGTAAAATGTCTCCTACCACAGGACCATGCATATCTGGGCTGCCATCTTGAAATCGGGCCAAGTGCCAAAAGTTGCACGGAAGCATGTGCTATAACCCATGAAAACGGCCTGAGATGGCAGTTTTCATGAAAACTATGGGTGTCGTCTCCTCTCAGCCAGGAGAAGTGGCACGGGAGGTGTAATATAGGTGGGAGGTTGCTTCCACTTCCATTCCACGTGAACATCAAAGAGATAGGGTTGGATTTACACACCTTGAAAACAGGAGACTAACAGGTGCTCACAGCCCGTAATGCCCTTAAAGGGAACCGCATGCCCCGAAAATCCATGAAAACATTGTGAAATGTCTCCTACCATAGCGTCATATATATCTAGCCTAATGTCTCAAAATTGAGTCGGGTGCCAAAAATAGGCTCTGGGCGTGTGCTATAGCTAACGAAAACGGCCTAAAAGGGTAGTTTTCGCAAAAACCATGGGTGTCGGCTCCCCTCAACCATAGAAGTCGCTTGGGAGGTGTTCTATTGGTTAGAGGTTGCTTCTACTATCGTTCTACGTGAAGATTAAAAAGATAGGGATGGATTGACACAACCCGAAAATAGCTAGTAATGTGTGCTAACGACCCTGAAATGACCTTAAAGGGGCGCTACAAGCCCCTAAAATTCATGAAAATCTTGTGAAATGTCTCCTACCATAGGGCCATATATATCTAGCCTAATGTCTCAAAATTAGGTCGGGTGCCAAAAATAGGTTCTAGGCGTGTGCTATAGCTAACGAAAACGGCCTGAAACGACAGTTTTCGCAAAAACCATGGGTGTTGGCTCCTCTCAGCCCTGAGAAGCCGCTTGGGAGGTGTACTATTGGTGAGAGGTTGCTTCTACTACCATTCTACGTGAAGATCAAAGAGATAGGGATGGATTGACACAACCTGAAAACAGCTAGTAACGGGTGCTGACGACCCTGAAATGACCTTAAAGGGACGCCACAAGCCCCTAAAATTCATGAAAATCTTGTGAAATGTCTCCTACCATAGGGCCACGCATATCTAGGCTAATGCCTTGTAGTCGAGCCGTGTGCCAAAAAATTGGCCTCGAACGTGTGCTACAGCCATTGAAAACGGCTTGAAACGACAATTTTCGCGAAAACTATGGGTGTTGGCTCCTCTCACCCTGAATAAGTGGCCCGAAAGGTGTCCTATGGGTGAGAGGTTTCTTACACTACCATTCTACATGAACATTAAAAAGATGGCAATGGATTTACACAGTCCGAAAACCAGCTTGTAACAGGTGCTCATGGCCCCGCAATGCCCTTAAGGGCCACCGCACGTCCCAAATAGGGCCATGCATATATGGGCTCACGCCTTGAAATTGGGCCGGTTGCAAAATATTGTCTAGGAGCGTGTGCTATAGCCCATGAAAACAGCCTGAAATGGCAGTTTTCGTGAAAACCTTGAGTGTCAGCTTCTCTCATCCATGAGAGAAGGCCCGACGGTGTCCTTTGGGTGAGAGGTTCGCTCCACTTCCATTCCACGTGAAAATCAAAGAGATAGGGTGTGATTTGCATAGCTCAAAAACAGGAGAGTAAAGGGTGCTCACAGCGCCGAAATGCCCTTAAAGGGGAGCCGGACGCCCCGAAAATTCAAAAAAATCTTGTGCAAGGTCTCCTACCATAGGGCCATGCATCTCTAGGTTAATGCCTTGTAATCGGTCCGGGTGCAAAAATCGGCCCGGAGCATGTGCTATAGCCCATGAAAACGGCCTGAAAGGGTAGTTTTTGCGAAAACCATGGGTGTCGGTTCCTCTCAGCCAGGGGAAGTGGTCCTGAAGGTGCTCTATTGGTGAGAGGTTGCTTCCACTTCCATTTATCATGAAGATCAAAGAGATTTGGGTTGGATGTACAGCTCGGAAATAGGCGAGTAACAGGTACTCATGACCCCGAAATGCCCTTAAAGCGGCGCCACACGCCTAAAAAATCCATGAAAATCACGTGAAATGAATCCTATCATTGTGCCATGGATCTGTGGGCTAGCGCCACAAAATGAGGTTGAGTGCCAAAAATTGGCCCGAAGCGTGTGCCCATGAAAATGACCTGAAATGGCAGTTTTAGGGAAAACCATGGGAGTCAACTCCTCTCAACCAAGAGAGGTGGGTGAGAGGTTGCTTCCACTACCATTCTACATGAACACAAAGTGATAGGGAAGGATTTACACAACCCAAAAATAGGCGAGTAACAGGTGCTCATGGACCCCCAAATGCCCTTAAAAGGCGCCACACGCGTCAAAAATCTATATAAATCTCGTGAATTGTCTCCTACCATAGGTCCATTCATATATGGGCTGGCGTCTTGGACTGGGTGCTAATAATCGCCTCGAGCGCGTGTTATAGCCCATGAAAATAGCCTGAAATGACAGTTTTCACGAAAACCATGGGAGTCGGCTCCTCTCAGCCTAGAGAGGTGGCTCGGGAGATGTCCTATGGATGAGAGGTTACTTCCACTACCATTCTACATGAACATCAAAGACATAGGGATGGATTTACAAAGCCCGAAAACAGGCGAGTAACGGGTCCTCATGTCCCCCAAATGCCCTTAAAGAGGCACTGCACGCCTCGAAAATCCATTAAAATCTCATGAAATATCTCCTACCATAGGTCCATGCATATCTGGGCTGGCGTCTTGAAATCGGATCGGGTGCCAAAAATCAGCTTAGAGCGTGCGCTATATTGTCCATGAAAACTGTGTGAAACGGCATTTTTCTGGAAAACCATGGGTGTCGGCTCCTCTCATCTGGGAGAAGTGGCTTGGGAGGTGTACTATGGGTGAGAGGTTGATTCCATTACCATCCATATGAACATCAAAGAGATAGGGATGGATTTACACAACCCAAAAACAGGTTAGTAACACGTGTTCATGGCCCCAAAATGACCTTAAACGGACACCGCACGCCTCGAAAATCCATGAAATCTCGTGAAGTGTCTCTTACCATAGCACCATGCATATCTAGGCTAATGCTAATTGGGTCAGGTGCCAAAAATCGGCCTAGAGCGTGTGCTATAGCCTATGAAAACGGCTTGAAACGGCAATTTTCACAAAAACCAAGGGTGTCGGCTCCTCTCAGCCCAGAGAAGTGGCCCAAGAGGTGTCGTATGGGTGAAAGGTTGCTTCCCCTACCATTCTTCATGAACATCAAAGAGATAGGGATGGATTTACACAGCCTGAAAACAGCCTTGTACCGGGTGCTCAGGGCCCTCACATGCCCTTAAAGGGGCGCCGCACGCCTCAAACATCAATGAAAACTTCATGAAATGTCTCCTACCATAGGTCCATGCATATCTGGCCAGGCATCTTGAAAGTGGACCGGGTGTCAAAAATCGACCCGGTGTGTGTGCTATAGGCCATTAAAACGGCCTGAAACGGCAGTTTTTGCGAAAACCATGGGTGTCGGCTCCTCTTAGCCTGGAGAAGTGACTCGGTATTGTCCTATATGTGTGAGGTTGCTTCGACTGCCATTCTACATGAACATTGTTGACGGTCGTTATATCCTACTTTCGACCGTCACATAGCTCAATGAATAAGGAAGAAAAGGCACTCCTTACTTGCATTTTATTTATGAATAATCTATTTCCACATGTACCTCTAGTTGTAAGTGTGTTGGTGGAAAACAGGGAATATCCAGGTGTATCCATGTCCCAAGGCAACAAATCCAACACTTCCGTAAATCGACGATTTGCCGCGGGAATGCAACTCCAAGATAAAAGGCCAAATCCATACCAAACTCCGTATCTGAAGGCCAAATCACCTGGTTCAGAAGACTACAGGCCAGAGGGGAGCCACCTGCCAAAGCCCAGCCCAGGAGGGGCCAGGCCCAGGTCGGCCGACCTGCTGTGGTGGCCCCCTGGGCCCATCTTTCTATGGCGGTTGCCAACCGACCTCTGAAGGTCGGTTCCACCTGCAATTAATGCCACCGACCTCAGGAACCACCCCCCTCCTATAAATAAAGGGGTACCCCCCCTCCTAGAGAACACACACCACTGGAGGCTCATTCCCTCCTCCTCCTCACCTTAGAGCTAGAGGCTGTTTAGTAGAGTTAGGCTAAGTAGTGGGCTGCCCTTGTGCTCCCAAGTCCCTTGGAGAGTTGGGTATGTTCTTGTATCCCTCTCTTGTAAGACTTGATCCTTTATCAATGATTCATCGTTTACCATTTAGTAGTTGTGTGCTTATGTTGTTCATCCTTAATCTAGTTGTGTTCTTGGATGAGCGTTCGTCGTTCGTTCATGTTCGTTCATCGTTCTTCGTTCGTTCATACTCGATCACCGATTATAGATGATCGTTCTTAATCGTTCTTCGTTCATCGCTCGTTCTTGAGCGATGAACGCTTATGCATAGCGTAGTACTAGATTTGATCCTTGACTGGTTTAGACTAGTTTGGCTAGTTGTTTGTGACTAGATATCGGGTTCATTGTCCCGAAAGGGAAGCTCTTGGTTTATCGCCCTGCGGGGTGCCTCGAGGGATCCAGGGTTATGGCGAGCGATGCTATCATGGTGCTAGGTTCTCTTTCCATCCTTGTTTGTGCATGTGCCCCACGGTTTGTAGAGGTAGGTGGCAGGTGGTGATAGCCCTGTCCACCCTGCTGTAATCCTCCACGTTCGGGTATGGCATAGGAGTTTATACAAAAGGCCGGCACGGCCTGGCAGACCAGGCCCATACCGGATCTCCCGATGATCTCTAGCCATAAGCTCTTAGCTCTCACTAGTGTAAGCCTGACGTAGGTAGAATCCTAGTATGCTATTTGGTAACGTACATTAGGAGTAGCACCCGTTAGTTAGCTTAGCCTCTGCCTAGACTTGCCTCTCGCCTTTTATCTGAGAGTGGAATCCTCTGTGTGTGTCACACTATCCTTCATATATATCTTTATCACTTACCCCTGCATTGGACTGCGGGTTTGTCTATCATTGTAATCTCTTGAGCATAAGTACTACTGTTGACCATGTCTTCCTTTGGGAGAATATAAATCACGATACCTCGGAATATTCCTGGGTGAAATGCTACAACGGGTTATCCGTGCGCTTGCGGATCTTCTTATCTGGGAATGCCGATAGGACATCTCTAGCATTCATTGCTAGTGGTGGACTATTTGGTAATATCATTGCAAGACTCTTTAACCCAAATATCGGTGTACCGTAAGGAACGCCAACAAGCATTTCTGGCGCCGTTGCCGGGGAAGACATTGGTTAACAAGAGTACAATGATTGCTCATGGTTGCACATGATGTGACTTAACCACTGCCCATGCAGGCTAACCTTGATCTGTTTTCTCTTTGATGTGAAAACAGGATAGTGTATGAGCGGATTCAACTTGCTGCAGAACTTCGTTGATAATCCAGAGTCACTTGTGACAAAAACCCGATCTCGCACCGACACTTCTTCACAAGGACTTGCGCCAAGCGATCCCGCATCTCCCGCACCTCAATCTCCAATTATCATGGCTGCTGAAAGGACCCTTCGTGATTACTCTGCTCCCTCCATTGCCAATGTGCCTATTGGGCCCGATGTCAACGCTGGAGAGGCAGGATTTCAGATCAAAGCCAGCCTAATTACAATGGTGCAAGCTATTCCCTTTTGTGGAAAAGCTACTGAGGATGCCAATACTCATCTCCAACAGTTCCTTGAGATATGCAACACTTCTGCAACCCCTGGAGTCAACCAAGATGCTATCAGACTCCGATTATTTCCCTTCTCACTTCTTGGGAAGGCGAAACAATGGTTTTATGCCAACCGTGCTGCTATCGATACTTGGGACCGATGCTCATCTGCGTTCCTCTCTAAGTTCTTCCCATTGGGCAAAACCAATGCTCTTCGAGGAAGAATATCAAGCTTCCAGCAATCAAGTAATAAATCCATCGCCGAGGCATGGGAAAGGCTCCAAGAATACATATCTGCCTGTCCACACCATGGTATGGAAGAATGGCTTATCCTTCAACATTTCTATAACAGGTTGACACCTTCAACCCGTGGACATATGGATACCGCTGCTGGAGGAGCTTTCTTCTCTAAAACTATTGAAGAAGCAAAAGATCTTATTGAGAAGATGGTTTCAAATCAAGGGTGGAGCGATGAAAGGCTCCAAACACGCTCAAAAGGCGTGCACCCTGTCAAGGAAGTTGATATGTTCACCGCCAAGGTGGAACAACTTCTCAAACGTTTGGATGATTTCAAGGACATTGGTTCTGTTCGAGCCGTCGATTCACGCATGACGTGTGAAGAATGTGGTGATATTGGCCACATGGGAATCAATTGTCCAACACATACCCAAGAAGAAGCATACTACATGAACAACAACAATGGGTATCGTCCAAACGGTGGGCAAGGTTTCAATCAAAACCGTCCACAATATCAAGGAGGTAACAACTTTTCTGGTTATAACAATCAACCTCCTTTGAGAGATTTAGTCAATGGCCAAGCAAAGATCACTGAGTCTATCAACAAGAAGCTTGCTGCCAATGACAAAAGTCTTGAAAGTATTCATGCCAAGATAGAACATTTATCTTCTGCTTTCAAGAATCAGTTGAGCTTCAACAAGATGATAGAAACTCAAATAGCTCAACTCGCTGATCTTGTTCCTACCTCGAGTTCTGGACATATTCCGGGGCAACCCGAATCCTCTATGGAAAAAGTTAATGCTATCACCACGCGGGGAGGTAAGTCCACTCGGGATCCGCCATATCCTGATCATGCGGAAAGAAGGACAAACCGACAAAAGGAGCAAAAAGAAGAGCCACGAAAAGTCCTCATTCAAGAAGAAAATGAGCCAAAGGAAAAGAATGGGAAGGAGGCACCACTCTCATTTCAAGATACAACCTTCATGCCATTCCCCCACCGTAATAGGAAGCCGAGTGTGGTCTCCTACATGTAGGAGCACGTGTACTGCCACCCCTGGCATCACCACTGCGACGTGGCCGGCGTAAATTCATGGACCCGGCAGCGCACGCCGTGCCGCTGTCCCACATCCTCGACGTGCGCACGCTATCCCGCGATGTTGACGTGAGGTCGGGCCGGCTACGTGCCGTGCGCACCATCGCCGGCCACAACCCACCTCTCCCGTTCCTCCTCCATCACCTCGCGTCATCGGGCGACGACGTGGTGATGCTGTGAGTCGAACGCACGGACGTGGACGGCGCCGCACATGACATGGGGGTGGTCTACTGGAATGCCATCCTCAGGGCCTCATGGATGTGGAGCAGCGGTGCAGCTATGCATCCTACCCAGAGCGGCCCGACGAGTGGGCGCTATTCCGGCTAGAGACGAGCGATGCATGCCGTTGGCCGCCGTGGCCGCCAAGGTGGCCGAGCTGGTGGAGCGGCGATGCAGGGAGAGGTTCATGCAGAACGCTGCCAACGGGAGGGAGGTCATCATCTGTGAGGACTCTAGAGAACTTTTCACTTTGACAGAACTGTATTTTGTGTCTGATCATTGTTAATCAATAATAATTCATGCTCCTTCTTTTGCATCCCGTTGTTGTCGAATGTCCACAGTATCGCACTTGTCGTCGTTGCCGAGTGAGCCAGTGTTGCCGATCTTGCTTTTTGACAGCTGAAATACGTTCATTTTGTGTTGCCTTCCGATCAGAGTTGTGTTTCTCCTGTCTTGTTTTTCGTGATGCATGTGTCCATGTTTTTTGACAAGTTGTGTTGGTTTCCTTTAGGCTTCAGTTCAACCATTGACAAAGATACGACATATATACTTGATTGAGCAAGTCATTGCTAACTTTGTGTTTGGACCTCCGCATGGGAATAGTGATGGTTGTCGTTCATGTTCTCATTTTCTTGGTTTGAGTTCTCCAAAGTTTGACATTTGAAGTTTTTTCTCTCCTGAATCAGTGGGTTGCATGCCGTGTGCACTTGTTGAACGATTCTCTGTCAAGTAACTCATGCGGCGCTTCGTTCTCCTCTTCCTGCCATATTTTATGTTAGTTGATTATCCTTGTGTTGTGTTACTTGGCAGGCATTTCGTGTCGCTATTGAGCCCAATAGCCTAATAAGAATACTAAAGCCCAGATACATTGTGCCATGCCCCTACTATTGCGTCAAACCGACTGTGAACTCAAACGAGAGAGGGGCGCGCCAGGGCGCGCCGCAGCGTCTAGTAGCCCATGAAAACGGCCTGAAATGGTAGTTTCCGCAAAAATCATGGGTGTCGTCTCCTCTCAGCCTAGAAAAGTGGCCCGAGAGGTGTCTTATGGGTGAGAGGTTTGCATCCCCTACCATAGAGATAGAGATGAATTTACACAGCTTAAAAACAGGCTAGTAACAGTGCTCACGACCTTGAAATGCCCTTAAAGGGGCGCCGCACGCCTCAAAAATCAACAAAATCCTTGCGAAATGTCTCCTACCATTGGGCCATGCATCTCTGGGCTGGTGCCTCAAAATCGGGCCGAGTGCCAAAAATCGGTCCGGAACGTGTGCTATAGCCCATGAAAACGGCTTGAAACGGTAGTTTTCACGAAAATCATGGGCGTCGGCTCCTCTCAGCCTTGAGAAATGGCTCGAGAGGTGTTTTATAGGTGAGAGGTTGCTTCCCCTACCATTCTAAATGAACGTCAAAGAGATAGGGATGAATTTACAGAGCCTGAAAAATGGATAATAACATGTGCTCATGACCTCGAAATGAAAATTCATATGAACCTCAAGAGTCTTTTTCGACATCTAGTGTACATGAAAATTAAAGAGATAGAAGAGATTTTCTTGCGCGAAAAGCAACTCATAACGGGTGCATATGGCCTCTGAAACGGGCACCCAACGCCCCGAAAATTCATATGAACCTCGTCAAATTTGTCATACTACAAGATAGTGTGTAAATGGACGGGTGTCACGAGTATCGGTCCGAGTACCGAAAATCACCCCGAGCGTGTGCTATAGCCCACGAAAACGGCGTGAAACGGCCGTATCGGCGAAAACCGTACTTGTCAACTAGGCAGCTCCCCTATGTCTCCAAGTATTTTTTGACATCTAGTGTACATGAAAATCACAAAAATAGAAGGGATTTTCAGGCCCAAAGAGCGGCTTGTAACGGGTGCATGTGGCCTCTGAAACGGCACTGAACACCCTGAAAATTCATATGAACCTCCTGAAATTTGTCATACTACGAGGCCATGTGTAAATGGATGGGCATCACGACAATCGGTCCGGGTGCCGAAAATCAACCCGGGGTAGCCCACGAAAACGGCCAGAAACGGTCGTATCGCCGAAAAGCGTACATGTCGGTCCTCTGGGCCAGGACAAGTGGCTAGGGAGCTCTTCTATGACTCAGTCTGTGTCCACATCTAGTCTACAAGAAAATCTCAGAGATAGAAGGGTTTTTCAAGGCCCAAAAAGCGACTCGTGACAGGTGCATACGACCCTCGAAACGGCTGCCGAACGCCCAGAAAATTAATATGAACCTTGTCAAATTTGTCATACTACAAGAAATTGTGTAAATGGACGGGTGTCACGAGAATCAGTCCGAGTGCCGAAAATCACCCCGAGCGTGTGCTATAGCCAACGAAAACAACGTGAAACGGCCATATAAGCGAAAACCGTGCTTCTCAGCCCTTTGAGCCGGGACAAGTGGCTAGGCAACTCTCCTATGTCTCACAGTATTTTTTGACATCTAGTGTACATGAAAATCACAAAAATAGAAGGGATTTTCAGGTCCAAACAGCGTCTTGTAACGGGTGCATGTGGCCTCCGAAACGGCACTGAACGCCCTGAAAATTCATATGGACCTCCTGAAATTTGTCATACTACAAGGCCATGTGTAAATGGACGGGCGTCACGACAATCGGTACGGGTGCCGAAAATAAACTCGGGGCGTGTGCTATAGCCCATGAAAACGGCTTGAAACAGCCGTATCGGCGAATAATACACTTGTCGGCCCTGTGGGCTGGGACAAGGGCTAGGCAGCTCTCCTATGGCTTAGAGTCTATTTCCACATCTACTCTACATGAAAATCACAGAGATAGAAAGGATTTTTAGGACCCGAAAAGCGGCTCGTAATGGGTGCATATGGCCTCTGAATGGACAGCCATTCCGAAATTGGTCCGGGTGCCAAAAATCGGTCCGCAGCGTGTGCTATAGCCCATGAAAATGGCCTCAAATGGTAGTTTGGCAAAAAAAAATTTGTGTCGACATCTCTCACCTGGAGAAGCATCTCGGGAGGTGTCCTACGAGTCAGAGGTTGCATCCATGTCCTGTCCATAATAAAATTGAATGGACAGATGAGGATTTCAGCGCTCGAAAAATGGCTCGTAACTGGTAAACATGGCCAAAAAACGCCTCAAAACGGGCACCGTATGCCCCGAAAAAATCATGGAAACCTCGTGAAATGTTTTCTACTATGAGGCAGTGTAAATTTGGACAGGCTTTTCGAAATTGGTCTGGGTGCCAAAAATCGGTCCGAAGCGTGTGCCATAGCCCATGAAAACGGCCTCAAACGGCAGTTTGGCAAAAAAAAATAAAAAATTATGCCCGCATCTCTCGCCTGAAGAAGCATCTCGGGAGGTGTCCTATTGGTCAGAGGTTGCATCCATGTCCTGTCCATGTTAAAATTGAATGGACAGATGAGGATTTCCAGCGCAGAAAAAATGACTTGTAACTCGTGAAAATGGCCCAAGAACGCCTCAAAACGGGCACCGAACGCCCCGAAAAATTCATGGAAACCACGTGAAATGTTTTGTACTATGAGGTTGTGCAAATTTGGGCAGGCGTTCCGAAATTGGTCCGGGTGCCAAAAATTGGTCCGAAGCGTGTGCTATAGCCTATGATAACGGCCTCAAACGGCAGTTTGGCAAAAAAAAATTTGTGCCGGCATCTCTTGCCTGGAGAAGCATCTCGGGAGGTGTTCTACGGGTCAGAGGTTGCATCCAGGTCATCTCCATGTTAAAATAGAAGGGACGGATGAGGATTTTGAGCGCTCGATAACCAGCTCGTAAACCGTGAAAATGGCTTAAAAACACCTCAAAACTGGCACCGTACGTCCCGAAAAAATCATGGAAACCTCATGAAATGTTTTCTACTATGAGGTAGTGCAAATTTGGGTAGGCGTTCCGAAATTGGTCCGGGTGCCAAAAATCGGTCCGAAGCGTGTGCTATAACCCATGAAAACGGCCTCAAACGGCAGTTTGGCAACAAAAAAAAAATCGTGCCGAAATCTCTCACCTAAAGAAGCATCTTGAGAGGTGTCTATGGGTTTGAGGTTGCATCCATGTCTTGTCCACGTTAAAATTGAATGGACAGATGAGGATTTCCAGCGCTCGAAAAATGGCTCGTAACTGGTGAAAATGGCCAAAAAACGCCTTAAAACGGGCAACGCACGCCCCAAAAAATAATGGAAACCTCATGAAATGTTTTCTACTATGAGGCAGTGTAAATTTGGGCAGGCGTTCTGAAATTGGTCCGGGTGCCAAAAATCGGTCCGAAACATGTGCTATAGCCCATGAAAACGGCCTCAAACGGCAGTTTCGCAAAAAAAAAAAAACATGCCGGCATCTCTCACCTAGAGAAGCATCTTGGGAGGTATCCTACGGGTCAGAGGTTGCATCCATGTCCTGTTCATAATAAAATTGAATGGACAGATGAGGATTTCCAACGCTCCAAAAATGGCTCGTAACTGGTGAAAATGGCCAAAAAACGCCTCAAAACGGGCACCGTGCGCCCCGAAAAAATCATGGAAACCTTGTGAAATGTTTTCTACTATGAGGTTGTGCAAATTCGGGCAGGCATTCCGAAATTGGTCCGGGTGCCAAAAATCGGTCCGAAGCGTGCTATAGCCTATGAAAACGGCCTCAAACGGCAGTTTGGCAAAAAAAAAAAATCGTGCCGGCATCTCTCACCTGGAGAAGCATCTCGGGAGGTGTCCTACGGGTCAGACGTTGCATCCATGTCCTGTCCATAATAAAATTGAATGGACAGATATGGATTTCAGCGCTCAAAAAATGGCTCGTAACTGGTTAAAATGGCCAAAAAACGCCTCAAAACGAGCACCGTACGCCCCGAAAAAATCATGGAAACCTCATGAAATGTTTTCTACTATGAGGCAATGTAAATTTGGGCAGGCTTTCCGAAATTGGTCCGGGTGCCAAAAATCTGTCCGAAGCGTGTTCTATAGCCCATGAAAACGGCCTCAAACGGCAGTTTGGCAAAAAAAAAAGAAAATAAAAATTGTGCCGGCATCTCTCAACTGAAGAAGCATCTCGGGAGGTGTCCTACGGGTCAATGGTTGCATCCATGTATGTCCATGTTAAAATTTAATGGACAGATGAGGATTTCCAGCACTCAAAAAATGGTTCGTAACTGGTGAAAATGGCAAAAAAAAGCCTCAAAACGGGCACCGTACGCCCCCAAAAAATCATGGAAACCTCGTGAAATGTTTTCTACTATGAGGCAGTGTAAATTTGGGCAGGCTTTCCGAAATTGGTTCGGGTGCCAAAAATCGGTCCGAAGCGTGTGCTATACCCCATAAAAACGGCCTCAAACGGCAGTTTGGCAAAAAAAAAATTGTGCCGACATCTCTCGCCTGAAGAAGCATCTCGGAAGGTGTCCTATTGGTCAGAGGTTGCATCCATGTCCTGTTCATGTTAAAATTGAACGGATAGATGAGGATTTCTAGCGCTCAAAAAATGACTTGTAACTGGTGAAAATGGCCCAAGAACGCCTCAAAACGGGCACCGTACGCCCTGAAAAATTCATGAAAACCTCGTAAAATGTTTTCTACTATGAGGTTGTGCAAATTTGGGCAGACGTTCCGAAATTGGTCCGGGTGCCAAAAATTGGTCCGAAGCGTGTGCTATAGCCTATAAAAACGGCCTCAAACGGCAGTTTGGCTAAAAAAAATTCGTGCCGGCATCTCTTGCCTGGAGAAGCATCTCGGGAGGTGTTCTAGGGTCAGAGGTTGCAGACAGGTCATGTCCGTGTTAAAATAGATGGGACGGATGAGGATTTTGAGCGTTCGAGAACCAGCTCGTAACGCGTGAAAATGGCCCAAAAACGCCTCAAAACTGGTACCGTACGTCCCGAAAAAATCATGGAAACATCATGAAATGTTTTCTACTATGAGGCAGTGCAAATATGGGCAGGCGTTCTGAAATTGGTCCGGGTGCCAAAAATCGGTCCGAAGCATGTGCTATAGCCCATGAAAACGGCCTCGAACGGCAGTTTGGCAAAAAACAAAATAATCGTGCCGACATCTCTCACCTAAAGAAGCATCTCGAGAGGTGTCCTACGGGTCAGAGGTTGCAACCATGTCCTGTCCATGTTAAAATTCAATGGACAGATGAGGATTTCCAATGCTCGAAAAATGGCTCGTAACGGGTGAAAATGGCCAAAAAACGCCTCAAAACGGGAAACGTACGCCCCGAAAAAATCAGAGAAACCTCATGAAATGTTTTCTACTATGAGGCAGTGTAAATTTGGGCAGGCGTTCTGAAATTGGTCCGGGTGCCAAAAATCGGTCCGAAACATGTGCTATAGCCCATGAAAACGGCCTCAAACGGCAGTTTCGCAAAAAAAAAAAAACATGCCGGCATCTCTCACCTAGAGAAGCATCTTGGGAGGTATCCTACGGGTCAGAGGTTGCATCCATGTCCTGTTCATAATAAAATTGAATGGACAGATGAGGATTTCCAACGCTCCAAAAATGGCTCGTAACTGGTGAAAATGGCCAAAAAACGCCTCAAAACGGGCACCGTGCGCCCCGAAAAAATCATGGAAACCTTGTGAAATGTTTTCTACTATGAGGTTGTGCAAATTCGGGCAGGCATTCCGAAATTGGTCCGGGTGCCAAAAATCGGTCCGAAGCGTGCTATAGCCTATGAAAACGGCCTCAAACGGCAGTTTGGCAAAAAAAAAAAATCGTGCCGGCATCTCTCACCTGGAGAAGCATCTCGGGAGGTGTCCTACGGGTCAGACGTTGCATCCATGTCCTGTCCATAATAAAATTCAATGGACAGATATGGATTTCAGCGCTCAAAAAATGGCTCGTAACTGGTGAAAATGGCCAAAAAACGCCTCAAAACGAGCACCGTACGCCCCGAAAAAATCATGGAAACTTCATGAAATGTTTTCTACTATGAGGCAATGTAAATTTGGGCAGGCTTTCCGAAATTGGTCCGGGTGCCAAAAATCTGTCCGAAGCGTGTTCTATAGCCCATGAAAACGGCCTCAAACGGCAGTTTGGCAAAAAAAAAAGAAAATAAAAATTGTGCCGGCATCTCTCAACTGAAGAAGCATCTCGGGAGGTGTCCTACGGGTCAATGGTTGCATCCATGTATGTCCATGTTAAAATTTAATGGACAGATGAGGATTTCCAACACTCAAAAAATGGCTCGTAACTGGTGAAAATGGCAAAAAAAGGCCTCAAAACGGGCACCGTACGCCCCGAAAAAATCATGAAAACCTCGTGTAATGTTTTCTACTATGAGGCAGTGTAAATTTGGGCAGGCTTTCCGAAATTGGTTCGGATGCCAAAAATCGGTCCGAAGCGTGTGCTATATCCCATGAAAACGGCCTCAAACGGCAGTTTGGCAAAAAAAACAAAAAAATTGTGCCGGCATCTCTCGCCTGAAGAAGCATCTCGGGAGGTGTCCTATTGGTCAGATGTTGCATCCATGTCCTGTCCATGTTAATATTTAATGGACAGATGAGGATTTTTAGCGCTCGAAAAATGACTCGAAACTGATGAAAATGGCCAAAAATCGCCTCAAAACGGGCAACGTACGCCCCGAAAAAATCATGAAAACCTTATGAAATGTTTTCTACTATGAGGCAGTGTAAATTTGGGCAGGCGTTCTGAAATTGGTCCGGGTGCCAAAAATCGGTCCGAAGCTGTTCGGTTAGTCCGAACGAAAATAGAGGTAGGACTGAGAGGATTCGGGAACAAGGCGGGGACTTTCGGCAGATAGCCGCGTCCTACCACTAACCACTCTAGCTACTGCTAGGAAAGAACTAGTAGATTGGCATGTCAACCAAGTTCGGTTACTGGGATTGATCGCTTTTCAGCAGAAACCGAAAGATAGCCTTGTCTTCCAGCTCACGCAGAAAGGCTACATCAAGCTTTCGGGAACACCACATCGAGCTGAGAGACAGAATAAGCGTGCGAGCAGAAACTGCTAGCTCGCTGACCTCATCTTCCAGCTTGTGCAATGTGGCAGCATCAAACTCCGGCGCGCCAGGCAACAGGCCGAAAGACAGACCAAGCTCGCTGACGATAACTGCCAGCTCGCTAGCCTCGTCTACCAGATCGTGCAAGGCGGCACTGATGCGGAGAGCAATCGACGGGCGACCGAAGGCAATCCAGGAAAAGCGGTGCCGTCAACGTTACCATAAGCAGAGGCAGCGCCTTTTCGGTCGCCAGATATAGTCAAACTCTAGAAATACTAACCGAATGTAATGGCTCTTTTGTAATAAAAGAACTAGTAAAAATGCACGTGCGCCACGCACGTGTCTAAAAATTGCATCACTTGGCAGGACTATGAGAATTATAGGCAACTTGACTACATTGTTCTTTTATAATTTAAAATTTAATTAATCTGGGAAAACAATATGTCGAACCAACCAAAGTCAAAACTATAGTGCAATTAAGAATCTCACGAAGATAAACCATTGCTTCCACCAAAACTGCAGAGTCCATAATAAGCTAATCAACCGCGGTGATGGTGAATCAGAGCAAAAATAAATTTGGCATGCGGATGATTGTGCAACTCTAAAATCTTGTAGTACTGAACATGGAAACAAACATTGTGAAGCCTCCAATCAATGTTAAAACAGTGACCAACAAAATACTTTGTACAGAATAGTGTCTTCAGGTACAACATTTGCATGGAAAACGGAATACAATTGTAGTTTACACGAGCTATTTCAGATGAGATGGGTTGAACAAATATCCGCTCATCTTTAGAACTCATGATTTCAGTTTTCTTTATCCCCTTTGATCTGATTTTAGTTTTAGAACTCATCTTTAGAACCAACAGCTCTTATCCTTACATAAAAGTCCAACTATATGCTACGTGACTCTAGATGATTAGACTTTGCCAGTAGCGGTGTTGGTGCTTAGAAACAACGGAGACGACTGGCGACAGCAGATAACAGGTCGAATTTCTTCTTTCATTAGAGCCTCATTAACACCTGTGGAACACATCTGGAATGGAAGTATAGGTAGTGTCAGACTGAACATCAATGATAAGCTAGTAGGAAAGGTATTAGTGCACTAAAGCAACACTACATATGCATCTTCACTAAAAATTACCAAGAAAATTAGCATGAATTCTTAAATTTCTGATTATACATCATGTCAAAGGACAGCTTAACATCTAAGGAGTTTTCTAAATACCAACACAAACAAGAAAAGAGTACCTAGCTTAGGTTTCTTTATTTAGATCATATTGTGAACTGGTGCCAAACCCACAGTTGTCAATTCCGCACAAAGCCAAGCTTGATGACTGTAGCAAATATTGGAACACACAGCATATTTTCTTCTGAGACATTAGGCAGCCCTACCTTAGTTTAGATTTGTCACTTCAATACATTATTTGTCACAACAATGGACAAAATGAAAAAGAAAAAACTGAAATTCCTGTGCATTGGAGCATAAATTTCCAATTGCTGCAAAGTCATGCACTACGTCGGTCAGCAACTTGTATAGGGTATCAGAATCAAGAGTTTGGTTCAATCAAACTTTCCGAATATCACGACTGTCATCTCTATCCACTCAATAGAAACCATGTTGACAATATAAAAGAACATCTCATGATAAACATAATCCCAAGGTTGAAACTACATCTCCAAAATGATAGAGATAAATTAATAACATCTAACTTTGAAAAATTGTACATCAAGTATACCAGACACAATAACAAATCGTACATCAGTACAAACTGGTTATAAGCATGGCAAAGCAAATCTAAAGGAGTGACCAATACATTTCATAGGTAGCTTATTCAATAAATTTATTCTATAATTAAGAACCATTTAAATATACCATTAGTGTACAGAATATGGCATGCATTTTCCTAAATACATGAAAACTGAAACCGTTAAAACATTTACCAAACGGGGCAGCATATGCATCATCACAGAAAATGATCAAAAAATTGAAGTGCTCAACAATGTGATTGCCATTTGTCTCTGCCAAACTCAGAGTAATAAGAAAAATTATCAACAACAATGTGTTTGCCATTTGTCTCTGCAAGTTTGGAATTATGCATTCCCACATATTGCATGCCCATGTATAACGTTGGCAGATGACATCTGAAATGGAAAATATTAATAGATGTTATGCACAACAGAACTATGATGAACAACTTGTCATGCTTCCAAACGAAGAGGCACTATATCACAATGGATCGTCAAAAACACCTCAAAATGGTTCTAGAATGAAGTTCAATAAAAAATTGCAGTCAAATAATCAAACTTCCAATGACAACGGATGAATGCGTCAACAATGAGTACACATACTGGCGATAGACGTTGTCAAGGCAAATTCAGGAATAGTAGGTTCATGTCAAGAATCACTGTAGTTCTAGAAGAACAAAGGAAATGGATTACTCACCCGGGAAATAACCGAGCTGCTGTCCGAAACGCAGCCACTTCTTGGTCATGCCTCATCTTGAGCAACATCTGCAAGTCAAAAGACCATATACTATTGATACTGCTGTAACACCCCAAATTCTTAATTGCACTTAGGCCTTCTTGATTAGTGAAAATCCCTGTTAATTATAAATTTTCATAATTGAACTCGCAAATCAAATCTATAAATTTTTAAAATCGTCAAATTGAGCTCAAATAAGAAACTCAAAACTTTTGCACATAAGTGGGCCTAACCAAAACCAAATATGGGTTCCAGGGGCCAAGATATAATTTTGGGCAATGTTCCATAATTTTATGAGAAAGGGAAGCAGTTTAAATAATTCAAAGAGCATTCAAACAGTTTTTATCTTAACAGAATTTTAATTCAAATTCTGGGCCGAAATTCAAAATCTTCCAATAATGAAACGTGTTCCTGTTGCTTTGACCTTTCAATCACCAATTTATCAGATTTTTTGGAACTGTGGAAGGTGGTGTTTGGGTCCACACAAATCAGCACGTTGAAAATCGACTTAGAAATCAAAAGGGAAAAATACTGTAGCGCCATGTTCTTCTCTGTTCTTCCTCCTGTGCCAACTGCTCCAGCAGTCCTGCCGCTGATGCCCAGCTCCCATGCGCGCAAGTGGGGAAAGCTGCACTGCACCTCATCCTCATCCTTTTCTCCCCAGCTGGTTTCCTTCTCCCTCACGCTCTCTCCTTTCTTTCTCTCCTCCCTCGAGCAAGAACCGTCGCCATGGCCGACGCGAGTTGAGCTCGCCATTCCGCTGCTCCACTGCACCACCGAGCTCGACCTCCCCTGAAAAAAAGAGCGCCAGTGTCTCCTCTAGCTCCTCCCCATCGCCAATTTCAAGCTGCCTTGACCCTTCCTGAGATCGACGCGGAATTTCAAAAATGGCCGCCGGGTGAGCGCCATCGACCTCGCCGTCAAATCCTCCCTCTCCGGTGAGCACCACTTCAATTACTCTCGTGGGTAGCTTCCTACCTCTCTTGCGCAACTCCCTGATGTGGTCTCGTCGTCCATCTCGCAGCGAGCTCGTCAGAATCCCGTTCTTCCCCGCCGCCGGCCACCGAACCCGCCGCCACCACGCCGATGAACTCCGCCTTATGGACTTCATCCACGTGCACACGTACTCCAGGGAGCTCCTCCTCACCGAGGTGATTCTCATGCTCCCTCTATCTCGCCATCTCGTCGCCTCACTTCGCCGGAACACCGCCGCGCCATTGCCGCCGCCGCCGTCCTCGCCGCCGGCATCGCCCCACCCCTCGTGCACATGCACACCACCGCGTCCTAGAATCTACTCGTCACGCTTGTCGTGTAGATGCTCACGATTATCCTCAGTTCGCCGCCGTTTAGCAGGAACGGCGACCTTGCCAGCCGCCGTGCCCACCGTGAACTCGCTGGCATAGCTACAGTATCGGCAAGTCTTTTCTTTTTCTTTTCCAGAATTCTAGTGACTTTGTAAACTCGATAGAAAATAAAATACAAATCGGAAAAATGTGAAACAAAGTTTGTTAGATTCCTGGTGAATATATCTATCCAGTGGTACAACATAAACATCTGGATACAAAACACATCGTACTACAAAATTCAGAGAATGAAAACCTAAATAAATTCATATATGCGTTTCTGTTCATGTAAAATTTCTGAATTTTGGTATGCATACATCCCAGATCATTCCTGGACCCCCACCAAGTTGCATAGTAAATGTATGCATATTTTACCACTAATTGCTTTTCCAAGCTTTTCAGTGTTTTAATTTTATTAATTAATTCCTGCACCAAATGTTTCTGAAAATTTGTAAAAGTGTTCTTTATGCTGCTGTTGTTTACCAGACAAGTCCATGTGGTTTATGTCTTACAGAACCATGCTAGAGTAATTTCGAAATGAAATCCTTGTTTCGATCTTTTGAAAACTCCAACAATCCTTTAGTTCTTTTGTGAAAAACTTCAAAACAAAAGTAACAAAAATAATCTTAAGTTTTTGATGAGCATCAAAGCATCATGTGCACCATGTCATCGCATTCCTCTTTATCAAGAAAGTGCCATAAATCCTTTTATTTGTGTCCGTATCTCTTATTGCTTTCAATTAAGACCGGTGACATGTTTAACTTTCCTTTGATTGTTCACACTGTTTTATACAACCAATAAACCATTACTGGTAAAAGAAATAGTTTAGACAAAAACAACGAAAATGTTCTTAAGTTACTTTTGAGCATCACCTTGTCATATGCATCATGTCACTAAATTATATTTATCAAGTTCCATGAACCTTTACACTAATTTCATGAAGTACATTATATTGAATTCGTTGAGGAACCTGTACCACTAGTTGCCAATATTAAAGCACAGGACATTGTCATTAAAAATGATGATAATAATAATTAATTGGGTGCATACATGTTTCTTATGATAATTATATAGGTTCCTATTAGAAATAGTTTGCATATTCACATAATGGTTGTACATGTAATTGCTTCGAACAACATATATGGATCTCCATCTACTTGTCATATGTAGTTACTAAAATGGTAGTTTGCACACGTTTTACTTTGAGTGTTAAATTAATTAGTCCAAGTAAATGAACATATTAGCTATGCATGAGCATCTAGATTCATTTATACTTGGCACTTATCAGTTATAGTAAATTAAGTGGTATCCATGCATCTCATGCCCCTGAGTATAGGTTGTCCAGCATATGCGCACATATAATTCCAACTTAAGTAATTAATTTCCGCATGCCTTCTTAAATGTAGAAAGTAAACTTTTTAACACATAATAATGTCTCCCTTGGCACTAGGTGCATATAGCCTCTTTTTATATTCAAACCACCCTAGAATTTATTTATATGTAAATCTAGTTTACTTACTCATGTTTCTTTGAAACAACCCCATGCTCCTTAGTACTCCTAATAGAGACTTTGCATAATAGATATGCACGCAATCACCAGTAATAAAATATACATGTAGCATCATTTTCACCATAAGGTGTTGGGAAGACAGCTGCGATCCAAGTCGAGGGACAAACCAACCAGAAGACACACGCGAAGGGGAAAGCAACGTTGGGGACCACATTGAAGCCACCCAGAACCACTCGAAGGACGAGTAATGCAAGTCAAAAAGAACGGGCAGCGAAGAAACCCAAAGTTACCAAGCTGAAGGCCATGATAAAGCAGCCAATGGCACACTTGTAAATATGACCACTCCCCCCCTTATAAATATGGAGGGAGATGATCCTGAATGACATCTGTTTTTCGGGCCACGAGCCAAAGGAGGAATCATTCGCACCGTGTTCTGATCTCTCTAATCACTCGACCCCTTCGCCCGGCATCGCGGGTGAAGGAGGGCTTCGCGCAACTAAACTGCAGGGAACCTGAGCAAGAACCTCTTCGTCCGGCTCCGCGGACCAGAAAAGAGGGCTTCGCTCCAACCAGAAGGCAACGACGACAAGCGAAGAGGGCTTCGCGAGGCGAATCGAAGGCATCGACAACCTTCGAGGGCTTCGCCAGAACCAGAACGTTTCCATCAACCGTTAGAGGGCTTCGATCCGTCCCATCAAGACCTTCGATCCCCCAACATTTGGCGCCGTCCGTGGGCCGAACCCACAACAAACCCAACACCGCACAACGCGAAGCGAAGCTTTCTGCAAAAACAAAATCTCATAGACGAAGCCTTTCATACATATATTATGTCTGATGTATTTTATATATGCCGTATATTAATCTTCATTTCCTCTTTGACTCTTTTATAGAGAAGCACCCCTCAAGACTATAAAGCCTTCACCAAAATGACGAAGCCTTCTCCAAGATTATAAGACCGAAGGGTTACATACAAAAAGAAAAATCGAAGCAAAAAACAAGGGATTTACAGCAAGTTGAAGAGACAAGAGGAATCCTACAAAAGAGAAGGATAACAAGACACACAAAGCGAAAGACATTCTTTATTATTCAACACGAAGTTACAAAGATACGAAGACACAAACACCTACTTCTTCGACTTACTACGAGTCCGACTGGCTACCCCAACCGGCTGCGAAGGCCTAACTTGACGACCTTCGGAGCTTTCGTCATCACTAATGATGATAACATCAGGAGGAACAATAGCAAGAGGAACCGGTTGTGGAGGAACTTCGACAATAGCATTCCTCACACTCAATCGATCAAGCTCGTCGAAGTGATCCACAAGATCTTATGGAAGAGCATCTCCACGCTTGTAGCCATGACGTGTCAGATCCTTCACTATGCCTCGAGGAAGTCGATCCCACAAAGCCTCCATGAAGCAAAGAAGACTGAAGAAGTTGAATAAAAAGACAGAGATACCTCGTGTATATATACACCAAGGAAGAACATTCCAGACGCCTACAAAAATATCTCTCCTTTTTTCTATAAAAGAAATGGAACCTTGTCGCATTCCAAGACATGATGACGAATACCTGCTCTAAAAGCAGACGCTTCGAATTCGCCGATAAAAGGCAGAAAAACACGTTCACCTTCGAAGGAATATCATTGAAGCAAAGCTTCTAATAAAAAGAGAGAAACCCCCTCGTCGAATTACAAAACAAGGTGGTAAATACCTGCCTTACAGATAGACGGCTCAGATTCGCTCTTTCGAAGGTGGAAAAAATCGCATCTATCTTCGAAAAGAGAATCAGGAGAGTCAAATCCTTAAGAAGACAAAGCCTCGTTGTAACACAGGACAGAAAGGAAGGAATTCAATTTAAAAACAGAAATTCGCCAAAAAGGCAGAAAAAACGTCCCTATCTTCGCAAAGACTGCGAAGCATAAATGAAAGGCATAAGAGCCGAAACGGTAATTTTTCGTCAGAAGCAAAATTACCATCTAAGGGCTATGAGAAAGCCAACCAAAAGGTCTTCGCTCAGAAAAGCGAAGCCAACATTATAAAAAGGGACTCAAAAGAGTCATCACAAAAATTCAAAAAGGAACCCGCAAAAAATAACGAAGCAATCACCCTCAAAAAAGGCAAAATAAGCCAAGAATGGAGAGCATGACGAACAAAAGTATACCTTCGCATACAGCGAAGACAGAAATAGGAAAACAAGACGTATTCGGGTTTCCTTCGTCCAAAGCAGACGAAGGCCGATGAAGTTACGAAGCAACCCATTACATCTGGACATCGAAGCTATGAAAATGGCAGTAAAGTTAATTACCGAAGAGCAAAGATGGATAAACAATCACAAGGTGCGCTTACACAAGACTACGAAAATTCGAAGGCTCAATACAGAGCTCGAAGTCATCGCAGAACATGAAGTACATGAATAAGGTATTTGATGCAATAAAGCTTCAGAGTTTTGATAAAGCAAATATTACATCAAAAAAGTGTATCCAAAATAAATACAGATCAAAGGACATCCAAAAGGGCTATCTACAACCATTCGAAGGAGTTCAAGAAGAACCTTCGGGAAAGTCAGGGACAAGACACTTGACCCTGTTCCACCAGAAGTCATTGATCAGACACATACACTTGCCTTCGACAGCTCCGAAATTATGAGAAGGATCCGAAGGCTTCATTGAAAAATCAGAACGACGGGCCAAGTTAATAGCATCGCTACCTTCGCAAGAGAAGCTGTGGAGGAGATCTTGAATCATAAGTACCACAGCATCATAAGAAAAGCTCCTGCATATTTCGGCAAGACCAGCCAAGTTCAAGCGGAGCCACTCGCCCAAAACCTCCAAAGAGGCATCCGCCGGTACCTCATCATATTTTGCTCCAAGTGCCTGAAACAGCTCCTTGACAAGATCACAAAGGGCAAGGGATTTAGCAAAGGAGTTATCAACAGAAGAGATCTTTAGCTGAGACGCCTTCGACAGACGAGACAAAAGATGCTCATTAAATAACTTCTCCTTCTCCAGTGAAGCCTTCCTTTCGCGAATCTTCTCTTCAAGGACAGACAGATCAGAGATAACCTTAGATTTATGGCTTCGAAGAACCTCAACCTCAGCTAGCAAGTCAGACGTGGTAGCAGAAGAAGCTTTCAGGGAATCATCCTTCGCAGAAAGAGAGGCCTGGAGAGATGACGCGAGTAGCAAATCACCAGAAGAATCTTGGAACTCACGAGCGCAAGCTCGAGTAAGAATAATAGACTGCAAGAAGGAAGAAGCGAAGCTGTTAGAACAAACACGAAGTACATAACAAAAAAAAAGAAGAAGGGGGAAGTGAGATACTAACCTTGACTTGATGAGCAACCAAGGAACGGAAGAGGACGTCACCCGAAAGGTTTGACAGGCTAAGCTCAACCTTCGGCAACCGGACCTTACGGGCAGCAGATTCAAGAGCACCCGAAGCCTGAATGTCGTCATTGATAGACGATAGCATGGTTTCAACATCCAGTTCAAGAGACCCTAAGCTTGAAGCATCTAAAGAAAAAGGAAGAAAAGCGAAGGATCATGAGAATAATAACAATAAAAAAAAGAAGAAGAGAAAAAAAGAAGGAGGAAAAGCAATCCTTTGAAAATGAATACCAGGATTTGAAGATTGCGAAGGCGGAACAGCGACGCTAATCGAAGGCAAAGCAGTACCCGAAGAAGAAGTAATATCTTGACTTGGACCTGAAACCTCTGAAAGTTTTCGCTTGCCAAGTAAACCGAAAAACGAAGACTTCTTCGGAAGACCAAAAGTACCTTTTGAACACTCAGGGACCAGCGAACAAGAATTGACTAATTCAGACCTTTTTGCAACCCCATCTGTACAGACAACATCCGAAGCAACAGCTGGAGACCCTTGCAAACCCTCCGAAGGTATCAACGAAGAACTCCCGCAAGCAATATCAAGCACAGCAGGAGGAATAGCTGAATTCGAAGGAGCGTCAGGAGACGGTTCTTCAAAGATAAGAGAATAAGTCGGCACAAGAAGAGAACCTGGCCAAGATGGAATTTCAGTATTCCTGGGAATGGACTCAACATCGGGAGTAACAACTGCCAGCGAAGGATCCATCTCAACAGTCGAAGAGCCTGAAATACTGAAGTATGGAAAAATATCTCTTTCACACGAACTGTCCCCAGGAAAAGGACGATTGTGAAGGCACAAGTCGAAGCTCAGATAAAACCGATTGATCCGAACACTGATGCCCCTTCGAGTGCTTTCAACCCACTCCTCCTGAGAGAACTTCCCAAGAAAAGAAGTAACTCGGTCTTGAGGTGACCAGAGATTGAAACCTGCAAAAGCAACAAAGTGTAAGCTGAAAGAATAAAAAAAGGGGAAAAGAAGAGGAAGCTATCAAAGGCAACGAAGCACAAAGAAGAGTCATACAGGGTCCCGATATCGAAGGAAAAACTGGCATTCTTAAGCCAAACTTATTTCTACCAAAAGAAGAGGGCCTCCAACTGCGACGAGCGAGGGGAAGAACACCAGCAGCAAAGCATTCCTCCAGGATATCACGAAGGGTCATCCTCTGACTAACCCTTCGGAAAGCATCAACACATTGAGAAATTAAGCCATTCTGCGGAGGCTCTAAGTCATTGGTAATCCATATGCCAGCAGCTTTTCCAGTATAAAAATCAATAGCAAGGTATTTATAGTAGAACCAATCTTTCACCCATTCATCAAAGGGTGGAGGATCGAAGCTACCAAGAGGAGTCAAAAACCCCTCCCTAGCCTCAAAACCAACAACTCCGAAGCATGGGCTGAGATGTTGCTCATGATCATAAGTAGGAGTGTGCCGGGCTTGGTATACTCGATAAAAAGCATGAGGTTCAGGATTTAAACCTTCGCTGATGCAAGGCCAAGCGAAGGCTGACATGGTTGCGACGGCAACAGGAGTAAGATGATGAAGTTGGAGATGGTATAAAGAAAGAACACGAAGGACAAAGCTCGAAGGAGGAAAGGATAGACCGGCATCTAGAAATGACGAAAAAACAACAAACTCATCGCTTCGAGGTCTCAGGCGGATCTCCGGAATTTGCTTCGGACCATGCAAAGGAAGACGAATTGAATCTATATCAACAAGACCAGACTCCGAATAGCACTGCGAAAAGATACCCCTATAACGGGAGGCGGAGATAGACTTTGTGAAATAATAACCAGCTCGAAGAGAATGGAAACCCCTAGGAAACGCTGGCGATTTCTGCCTAGCCATCGAAGGAAGAAAAGAAGTACCTTCGAAAGAGGAGATGCCAACAAAGCAGCCACGATGGTAAAAAGGTACGAACCGAAAAAGGTGAAAGCGACACATATTTAAAGACCTGCCGAAAGCTGGGGACATTGAGGTGAAAAACCGTACAACCAAGGGTTTAAGTAAGAATAGGGAAATATACTAAAATATGAACAATAAGAAATAAAATAAGGAAAAAATCGCAGCTAAAGAGATAACTGCTTCAAGGAAACGGCTTCGCTCACTTCCTTTCAACAGTTGAGGGCTAATGTTGGGAAGACAGCTGCGATCCAAGTCGAGGGACAAACCAACCAGAAGACACACGCGAAGGGGAAAGCAACGTTGGGGACCACATCGAAGCCACCCAGAACCACTCGAAGGACGAGTAATGCAAGTCAGAAAGAACGGGCAGCGAAGGAACCCAAAGTTACCAAGCTGAAGGCCATGATAAAGCAGCCAATGGCACACTTGTAAATATGACCACTCCCCCCCTTATAAATATGGAGGGAGATGATCCTGAATGACATCTATTTTTCAGGCCACGAGCCAAAGGAGGAATCATTCGCACCGTGTTCTGATCTCTCTAATCACTCGACCCCTTCGCCCGGCATCGCGGGTGAAGGAGGGCTTCGCGCAACTAAACTGCAGGGAACCTGAGCAAGAACCTCTTCGTCCGGCTCCGCGGACCAGAAAAGAGGGCTTCGCTCCAACCAGAAGGCAACGACGACAAGCGAAGAGGGCTTCGCGAGGCGAATCGAAGGCATCGACAACCTTCGAGGGCTTCGCCAGAACCAGAACGTTTCCATCAACCGTTGGAGGGCTTCGATCCGTCCCATCAAGACCTTCGATCCCCCAACATAAGGATTCATAGTAAATAGAGGTTTATACATAGTGTCATACTTTGCTTTCTCTCGAGAAAAACTATAGGGTAAATACTTTGTCGAGGTGAATATGGTCCTTATAAGACCAAGAGCATATCTTAAAACAAAGTATCACCGCAAGTTAAATTCCAAACTTAGTGATAAGGTTGAGTAATGCTTTTATAAAGCTCACTTCACTTCCATGATGTTTGTCCAAGCCATTGTTATGCAATAAGAGAAAGCAACCAGTGTTTAATGATGAAACTAACTTCCTCTCCCTTTGAAAAGAATGCTTCAAGTGAAATTTGATAAAGCTATAACCTCAACCTCAGACCACACCCTTTATTGTTAACGAAGTTCAGTTTTATTTTAGTCACGACGAATGTTGCCTTGTTGTTAACTAAATCAAACAGGTCACAATTCACTCTTTATTCATGCATTCTAAATTTGCATCGCATCACTTTATATTGTCATTTAGGATGCGAAGGTGGAACCGAAGATATGGGAATCATCGCCGTGGCGAGCTTGGTGCTGCTACTAACATTTTGGAATGTGCTAACATTTCTCAAACCCAAGGCAAGCCCCGGTGCACTCCTATGTTTACAAAGTTTTACATTTCCTCACATGTACTTCGAGTCATTTATTGTGCATTTAAGTTTTAGGAGTTGTAAGAAATCATAGATGCACTAGAGATCCTTATTCCTATGGGTTGGTTCAGATGGTACAGCCGCTCGTTAGTTTTGCTATGCTTAATATCGAGTCATCGATAGAAAATCGAGTGGTATGGAGACCGCTCGGTGTAAGTGGGGTCGGATTTACTTTATGTTCTCACATGATGATGATAATGAATTTGAGACCGAACGGGAAGTTTCATGTGTAGGTTGGGGTGACAAGGCTCGCCTTGTTCGCCATAGCCCCGTTTGTGTCGGTTGAGGACCGTTCGTTGTGGCCCCGCTGAGCAAGTTTGAACAGTACCGAGTGCATGCTAGTAGAATGGGAACTAGTAAACTGAGTAGCTCGATGTTGTATGTGTTGGACGGTGCACCCCCTCTCTTTTGGTGATGAAGATGGAATGGTGGTTGCGGGTTTGTGTAGGAAGGGAGGGCACACGGGCTAACAACGGATTGCCTGGCGCGGGTATTGCGTGGAGGACGTCTGTCCGGGAGAGGTGAAATCGGCTCGACCTTATGATGTCTTGTGAAATGTTGCCGTGCGTGACTCTTTCGAGTGGCGTACGTCGTGTATTCGGGTTTCGCCTGCAGGTGTAAATCGATTCGAATCGCCGTCCCTCGCGGTTATTGAGTACCACTTGTTCACTGTGTCACATCGTAGTAAGAAGTGCACATGATGATGTTTATATGTTATTGTACTTCAATTAATTGTATTGCAACCATGTATTGCTTAGTGTAGGTGGTTAATATTTATGTTTATGCAAGAACTCTTTTAATTTGGCTAAAATTTGAAAGAAGGACCAACTTTTAGTGCTATTTTTATACAAATATTCCCATTAACCTTGGTCAGCCCCCCCTGCATGTTAGGAGTCGGTCTTAGAAGACTATTTTGACGGGTAAGCCTTGCTGAGTATTAGTTGCTCAGGGTTTGTGGTTTAAATCTTTTTGCAGGTGATGTTTTGGCTCAAGAGAATGAAGCATGTTTATGGGCTGAACGTGCTTCATCGTAGGATTAATGACGTCGTGTTGTATATCGCTTCCGCTACGCTTTTCAAACACTTTTATGTAATCACATTTGAACTTGTTGTAATAATTAAGAATTCTTTTACACTTTATTTTATTTATGCTTATGTGTGTGTACATTTGGACTCTTGCGTCGTCAAGTGTCACCCGATTAAGATCCTGGTTAGCCAAACCCCTCATTAATTTGAGGTGGGGTGCTACAACTGCCAATTTATGTCAAGAGGTTGATCATATCAAGACCATTCATAAACGTTCCACTAAGAAATTAGAGAAATGAAGTAGCAATGGAATCACTTATCAGAAGCAGAATATGATGAGTGTGCGCGCAGCATGATCTGATTATCTTAGAGAAAAAGTCCTACTTCATTCGTTGTAACAAGCCAATGGTATATCTGATGGTTACAATCATCTCAACCCGAATAATAAATAGGCAAGCTCCCAGAGAAATTCTCTCAGATGCAGTAGTTAATGTATCTGGAACTTCTTAGAAGTCCACTGCATGAATGCTTTTCTCTTAAAGCATGAAGAAAAAAGGAGAACTCAGGTGTAGCCATTCGATTTTCACATTAAAGGCCAACAGCTGCATCTATGCACCTTTGTGAAGACGGCAGAACTAAGTAATGAAACAACTTGATCTACAGCAACCCATACGAATTTGAATTTTCAATATACATGTTCACTTATCCAGGGATTAGTGTCAGACAAGCATAAATATACCCTAATTGATTTATTTGTTTACATGATATTTGGAGTTAAGCATCCCATTCGATGGTTCCAGAAATTGGCAAACCAACAGGTTATCTCGGCATACCTATAATATAAGACACCCGTGAAGAGATGGGCGCAGAGCACAACAGCCAAACAACCAGAGAAGCGATTGGCGGTGGCGGCACAGACCTGAGTCAAGTAGCACCATTTCTTCTAAACAGTCAATGTGGGCGATGCGCTCTGAACTACACTAACAAATCTGAAGTGACACAGAGAGTATAATATTGGTCAGACAATACATCCTAACTGCAAAAATAAAACCGACTGAATTTAAATAATTCTGGCTTACCAACGAGCTTCCAGCTATTGACCTTTGATCACAGCTGATCAATCTTGACAAAGTTATATTGCACCTGCGAAATGAAAATCTCTCCCTCTGCTTCTTCAACAACAGCATTCTTGTTCAGTGTTAACTCATAATCATACTGAACGGTCTTGAACTGCTTGTTGACATTCCTATGTGGTCCTTTGCAGATATAGTAGACCTTCCCCATTTCAAAAATTGTATAGAACTTCTTCGCAGCCTCATTGAACATGGTGGACTGGATCTAGATGCATACGTATCCTTTGACAACATCTAGATGCACACGTACCAAATACTATTGCATCAAATCGCAGATCCGGAGACCTAAATCAAATCGCAAGAGCAAGAAACTACAAATGCTACGGAGGGAGGGCGTCGAGTGCTTACGTGAAACGAGAAGTGTAGATGGCCTTGAGGTCGACGACCTGGACGATGATTGCCGGCACATCCTTGTAAGAGGCCGGCGACGGGTTCCATCAAGACGACGACCTTCCACAATCGCAGATCTTGAGGGAGGCGGTCAGTGTGGGGACACGTGGTGATCCGCTCGCCATCCCTAGCTGCCCTGCGCTGCCACCGCTAGCTGCTCGCCGTTGCCGCCCCGCCGGCAAAACGCTGGCGCCGCTCGTCGTCATTGCCCCTCTTGCGTAGCCGCAGCCGCTTGCCGTCGCCGTCCCAGCCACCTAGCGGCGGCAGCGCGACTGCTCTCTTGGATAGTGCCGGTGCCGCGCCCCGGCGGCGGTGCGGCGCAATTCGGCGTGAGGCTAGATTGGATCGAATTGGCGAAGGGAACAAGCAGGCTAGGAGAGCGATGGAAAGGAATCGAGGCGAGGAAGGAAACTCGTGCGTAAAATCCGGACGGCACGTCGTGCGGGTAGCAAAATCGCCGAGTGAAAAAAACCATAGCAATGTTAGGTTTTTTGAACTAAAAATGACGCACGTAACGTCCCTTATGTCCCCTCACGCCGCTGTGGGGCCGGTTTTGGTAGGATTTGATGGTAGATTAAAAGGGTGAAGGTGATAATCAAAGGTTGATATACAGGTGGGTAGATTCTGTCAGGTCAAAATTGTACTTCTCTTAACTGGTTCTTTAAGAGTTTAGATAGATTCGGTTTGGTTGATTAAAATTGACATACCCTAACCTTGTTTCGGGAAGCACGAAAAGGGTGAGGGGGTTTCTTTTGCGTCCAGCGGACGGTTGTTCGTGTTCACCAAAACAGAGGCCAGCATCGTCACAAGTTAACTCTGATTCGGCAGAGTTCAGCTAATACCAAAACCCCAGAGCAATGTAACCGAGTGCAGATATTTGCTTGTAATCAGAAGAACAAGTGTCCTACAACTAACCAACCGAGTAGTCGAACGTAGTTTCGGTACGGCGGAAGAAAGGGGGAGGGGGTTTCTTTCTCTCTGATCGTCAATCAAAGATTCGTGTTTCTTGGAGTTAGGAAAGAATCGGAACGGAGGCCGTGCGTCACCTTCTCGGTAGGGGCAAAAGGGTTTCTTCAAGATAGAATATTGAGAACGAACCGAAAGTCCTCTACGAAGGATACGTTATCTCGATCGCTAGGCAACGCACAACCTCAAAAACGAAATGCCTAATGCCATAAACTACGGGTCCTTTCGGCCATCACGCAGAGGGGGGAGGGGGTTTCTTCAAGACCGTAACCTCATCTTCGCGATGGCCGAAAGCACGCGCATTAACCTAACAGCTCGATACTCCGATTGGCTTTGTCACGCGCTGGTAGCCGAAAGCAAAATTCATTCAAGGAAAAGGTTCTTAACCCCGCAATACTGGTACCGAGGCGCAACAGGCGCCTCGGGAGTTGTCTCGACCTCCTCTTTCGGGTCGAGTAGCACGCCCCGAATCAAGTTTCGTTGCCTAGAGGAGGGAACGAAAGTACTCCAGAACTCGTTCATCGCCCTTCCGGCTCGAATAACCTTTCGGCGCAGAGATGCAAAAAACTTGCCCATCCGATCGGGGAACATTCGGTGAAACCTGCGCCAGGAAGCACCGCTAACGCCGAAGCCGTTCATCTCAATTCTTAAAGCAAAACCTTCAACATTACCAAAGGTCCCCTCCGAGGGAACCTGCGCAACATTCCAACAACGTTGAAAACAAGTATTTTTACAACACAAGACCGAATGTTTCCTCAAGCCGAATCAAAGTTCATGGGTCTACCCCCGCGTCAGCAGCATCTTCCGGCTGGGCAGTAGAAGGAGAGGCGCCATGACCCGAAGATGGGCTGTCGCCGCCGGAGCCACTGCCGTTCATTCGGTTGCGCTCAGCGATGTAGGCAAGCAACTTAGCCTTGATCTCCTTTTTCTCCTCTTCACTCTGGAGGAAAACCCAAATACAAGTCGACGTCAGGCCTCGAAAGTAGGCACAGACGAAACGAAAAAGGGGGTAAAGCTGGAATAGAACTTACCCCAGCACGAGAATAGGCCGCCCGAAAGAGAGCGAGATCCTGTCCGCCTTTCCGCCAAAACTCTTCATAAAACTTGAGAGCAGCCGAAGCTGCAGGACTCGGGGTCTTCCAGTATCCCGAGGGGTCCTCCTTCGGCTGAATCTTATCAAGATGATCACATTGTACCTCTAAGAGCGCAGAGCCGAATGCCCGAAGAGTCTCCAGCGAGGCATAGCCTCTCCCAGTCTCTATTCGGTCCCCAAGGCCTCGCAGCTCTTGGACAAGCCATGTAAGCATTTCACCGTGGCCGGGAGCGGCAGGGGCTTGGCACTCATCGCCGAAGGAAGAAAGCAAGTTTTGATAGATCTGTACAGCGGATTTCACCTCTCGTTCGATACCAGAGATAACGGTGGAGTGGCGGGTCCTTTCGGCCTGTTGCTCCTCTTCCATATCCTTGATTTTCTGCTCAAGCGCGGCAGCTTTCTTCTCGGCGGTCTCCTTGAGTTTGGCCATTTGCTTGGCATCCTTCTCCAGCTTAGTTACTTTGGCTTTTTCGGCCTCAATCAGCCAAGAAGAGGAGGTGTCCAAGCCCTGAAAGTGTTTTTCAAGGGTTCGGCCGGACAAAATTGCCTGCTCGAATAGAAAGAGATTAGAAAACATGCGAAAAGTTAATTAACTCTCTAATACGCTGGACAAACCGCAAACTTACTCCGGTAGTAAAGAAGTTAAGACTTTCGAACATCTTCGAGGGGGGCAGCTTAAGAAGCTCTTTCTCAGTCTGAGGAGCCACGAAAGATGAGGCGCGTCTCTCCCCAAACTCTACCCCTTTCTCCAAGGGGACAAAAGGCAAAGTTCGGGGGTCCACATTGGCGATCACCCTCACATCCCAATGAGCCCCTAGACAACGGGCAAGTTGGTAAGTCTTTTCCCGCCGAGGGCTCATCTTTTCGGGAGAGCTGGTACCCGAATACACGGTAGTCTCACCGAAGTCGCTGGAATCGGTCTCTAACGAGAGGATTCCGTGACCGAACAGACAGTCCCGAGTTATCTCGGATGTCATTACGAACTCCCGATAGAACCGCGACTTACCAACTCCTGCTTTCGGATTCGAGGTCCCTATCTCGGTGACAGCGTGCGTTTCGGAAGACGCGTGCGCAGGGCCTTTCGCCCGTTTTACAGAGGGGTTCGCGGTGGCAGCAGGTTGTTCCCGAGTCCTTTTCACCTTCGAAAACTCCGGAGCCAACGACACGGTGTCGTTGTCGTCGTTAAGGGTGTCGCGAACGACACGAGCTTCGGAGCCATTTCTTCCGAATCGCTGGAAATAACCTGCGAAAACAGACACAAACCAAGACGTGGTTAGAACATAAGCCTGGTTAAAGCATCTAACATACGAAGCACGCAACCGAAACCATAAGTAGCCGAAAGTAATAGCCGTCGCGCACATCGTGCAGGTTAGCTACCGATTCGGTCACATCAGACCCAAAGCGACGATACGGGCCAAAAGCGAGTTTCCGGCTGCGGCGCCAAGGTACTTTCGCCATTAGGTGTCCTACCTCAACATTAGCGGGTTCTTTCGGCCGCTCCCGATGTGCCACACGTTTTCTTTTTAATCGTTCAAGAGGAGACGAATCCTTGACGGCTGCTTTCCCAGTAGCCAAGCCTTTCCTAATAGCTTTGGCTTGCTTGGCATCAGCTGGCTTCGGCCGGTCCTCGAACCGCACATTCATCGCGGTAAAAGCGCGATTGACTCGGGGCTTGGTACCCAATATATCAACCTTGCACTTGTACTCTCGGTCACCATAAGACCAAGCACCTTGTCCGCCTCATCGCTGACGAAGTCAACAAAGGCCCTGTCCGAATGAAACCTTAGGGGTCTAGAGGCCCTGATCTGCGGGGTATCATATCCGATGCCTTTAGGTTTCAGCTTAAACTCGGCGTTCGCGCTCAGAGGCCGAATCTCCATGGCAATCCATTCTTCCACCAAGTCGCGAGAAGTTTGGTTCTCGATAGTTGCCAGAAAGGCCGGGGTAGCTTCTGCATCCCCCTCAGCACCATCTGTGAAAGGAGCCGAATATAAACCGTGCATAGGGGTCATCCGGCTGACAAGGGGGCTACCGATAGGAAGTCCGGTTGATTCGGCTTGGGCTTGGTTGTCCGCGCTCACTTGGGCGTAGAACCAAAAGTCAAACCAATTCGTCCACTAGTTGTTGAAGGCGGGTGTGATCCGAATGTTGCCGCGCGGGATAAAAGTGTATGCACTGAATTGCACGGTGCAGTGTTCCCGTGTCTTTTCGTTCTGTATCTTCCTTGGCTTGCAGTGACACGAATAGAATTTTGCAAATGTATCCACGCAAAGGGGGGCTCCGGCCATTTTCATCGCCCACACAAATATGCTCAGCCGAGCGATGGAGTTTGGCGTTAGATGATGGAACTGCAGGTTGAATCGGTCCAGGACGCCACCGATAAACGTGTCCTCGCAGGGTAGCCGAGAGCCGGCCCGGAAATTTTTCTCCTTTCGGGGCTCGGCAGAAGGATCGTGTCCTCCGATCCATGTATCCTTTACGTGCGAACTCATCCAGATCATCCTCCGAAACGCGGGACGGCCCAGCCCAGTATACCTCACGGCGAGCTGAAGGTCCCTCATTTTCTCCGGATCCCTCAGCTTGAGAGTAGCTGACGTCTTCCGAACCTTCAAGCGCACCGAAAGTCATTGATTTGTGACTGCAATAAGAATAGGGGGTGGATCATCGAGATGAGAGATCGAGGGTTACGTAGGACACGAGTTTAGACAGGTTCTGCCGACTTGGTGTAATACCCTACGTCCTATTTGGGTCTTTGTATTCTCTGTGTGGGATTGTGTTCGTTGTTGGTGGGGTGCCTCTACCTCGCCTTATATACTCAGGGAGGTAGGGTTCCCGTAGAAGAGTCCTATTCGGCTACTACTAGAGCTTTCCTTGTTCTACAAGTTGTATAGGGTGTGTATTCCAAGTAATCTAAGTAGTGTCTATCTCCAGGTCGTAGTCCGAGTAGGCTCCGTCTGCTAGATAGGCTGGCTACTTGGCTTCCCCGACTAGGCCTACGATGAGGGTACTCGGTTCTGTGTTTACCACACTTCTCTTGTGGAAGCTTTCGAACTTTGAAGTCATGGGATGTTTCATTCTTCGAATGTTTTTAGGACATTGATAATCTCTTCATTGAGTTCCTTGTTGTCGTGGACCTTGTATGGTACCCTTCATGAAAGTTGTGAACTTTTCTAGTTCTTCCGATGAATCTCCTCCGTTTTTGGTTTTATTTGAAGTATGTTGTTATACCGTACTTATCATAACTAACGACATAGGGACTGGGCTCATGATGTTCTCAAGGCACTAAATGGCTGCACGTGTATGAAAGCTTGATGTTCAAGTTAACAGATGATACTCATGTTTCTGTACGTTTGACCTTATACTTTACTCATCATGACCATCAACGCAGGGACTGGGCACATCATTTTCTCATGGCGCTAACCGGCTGCACGTATACCTAGGCCTGACTTCTAGGCTAAGGAACTATACCATGAATAATTTTTTGGAGATGTTTGTTGCTGCAGAATTGATGTACTACACATGGTATCTATACAATGAATAGTTTTTGAAGAAATTTGTACCTGCATGGCTGATATACTATGTATGGTCTCTTGCTCCACCTGGCTTACTCTTAATATTTTTGGACACTGAGAGCAAGTCTACATTAAATATGATATTTGTAGGGAAAGAAGCATTTCATTCATACATAAGGTAAATTAATATATGGTAAAAAACTTATCTTTGAAACAAGGAAATCCCCCTAGTAGCTCTGGCCCATCACTAGCTTGTACGGAACCACTAGGTGTTTATACTCGAGACTATGGACTCAGTCATTAGTCTCTAGCCCGAGTCCCTAGAGAGACCATCAATCTGTGCAATCTCTCTAGGATTTTAGTTAAGGATGTACTCTGAAGCGTCGTCCTTCTTTTCCAGATGTCCCCCTTTTGGTCAGGCTCATGCTTGGTTGTCAACTTCGACAGCCACTCTAGTCGCTTTGGTCTCCCCTTCTTCAAAGGTCTTGTGAGGTATTGTTGCTTGGATTTCCTCCCGAGTCCCTGAAAGCGGAATAACTCACGCAATACATTGATCGGTGCCGGATACAGCACTTAAATACAAGTACATCGAGGAGGCGTACACATGAAGGAAAGCTAGGATTTACATGCCGTAACTGAAACAAACTAAGCATAGAAAGAATCCTAACTAATATGGCCTCCGAAGACAACGTGAGCTGCACGTTGAATGTACTTGCATACGTCTGTAGCTGCCGTGAAGACAGGAACTGCTAACACGCCCCCGCAGTTTGCACGTCGAGGCTAGCCACAGGTTGAGACGTTCAAACTGGAACGAAATTCTGTAAAAACAGATGTAGGAAGTCCTTTAGTGAAGATGTCCGCATACTGGGAGGTAGTCGGCACATGAAGAACTCGAATTTCTCCCATCGAAACCTTGTCGCGAATGAAATGCAAATCAATCTCAACATGTTTAGTCTGCTGATGCTGAACAGGGTTGGTTGAGAGATAAACTGCACTAATGTTATCACAGAACACCAATGCAGAGCGGCGAGGAGGACAATGAAGTTCATGAAGCAACAGTCGGAGCCAAGAAACCTCTGCGACTGCATTGGCAACAGCCCTATACTCAGCCTCTGCGCTAGAACGCGACACTGTGTGCTGCCGCTTGGACGACCATGAGATTAAATTATCACCCATAAAAACACCATAGCCAGAAGTAGAGCGGCGCGTGTCAGGACATCCTGCCCAATCAGCATCCGAATATGCAACAAGATCAACACCAGATGAACGATGCAACCGTAGACCATAATCCAAAGTGCCCTTGACATAGCGAAGCACGCGCTTGACAAGCGCAAGATGAGGCTCACGAGGGTCATGCATGTGAAGGCAAATCTGTTGGACGGCATAAGAAATATCCGGATGTGTAAAGGTAAGATACTGTAGAGCACCAGCAATACCTCGATAGTGGGAGGACCAGCAGCAGATAGTTTAGCACAAGTATCTACTGGAGTAGAGCAAGGTTTTGCAGTCAGTCATATCAGCACGATCTAGAATCTCAACCATGTAGTGGCGTTGGGACAAGAACAGACCGCCAGTACTGCGAGTAACAGACATCCCAAGAAAATGATGAAGACTGCCAAGATCCTTCATAGAGAACTCCACTGTGAGAGAGTCAATAATGTGCCAAAGAAGAGATGCAGATGACGCAGTGAGAATGATATCATCCACATAAAGGAGCAAATAAGCCATGTCTGAGCCGCGGCAATAAACAAATAGAGATGTATCTAATTTTGGTTCAATAAAACCAAGCGACTGAATAAAAGATGCAAACCTGCTATACCAAGCACGGGGCGCCTGCTTCAGTCCATAGAGAGATTTGTTGAGACGACACACATGGTCGGGTCTGGTAGAGTCAACAAAACCAGAAGGCTGGGCGCGGTAAACTGTCTCACTGAGTGTGCCATGGAGAAAAGCATTTTTGACATCCAGTTGATTTATCTGCCAATCTCTAGAAAGAGCCAAAGATAACATAGTATGAATAGTAGCTGGCTTGACAACAAGGCTGAAAGTCTTACCAAAATCAATGCCTGGGCGCTGTGTAAGACCACAAAGAACCCAACGAGCTTTGTAGCGGTCAAGAGAGCCATCAGGATTCATCTTGTGACAGTAGACCCACTTTCCAGTGACAATATTGGCACCTCAAGGAAGATGTACAAGATCCCAAGTGTTGTTGGTTTGAAGAGCATTGAATTCTTCAACCATTGCATCACGCCAATTGGGGTCAGCCAGTGCACCATGGTACGTCTTGGGCATGGGAGACATGATAGTAGTCTGCAGATCAAAAATTGACTTTGGCTGGCGAAATCCCTATTTGCCGCGAGTGACCATGACATGGTCGTTGGCCACAGCAGGTACAGATACGGCGCCTCGAGGAGCAGCAGCTACGCTTCGTGCGGCAACTGCGCGAGCAGGCAGGGCGCGCGCAGGCCAACTGCTGGCTGCAGCGGCCCAGCAGGTTGGAGAGAGGAAGGCCCAGCAGGCCCCATGGCCAGCCTTGGCTGCGGCCCAGTGCTTGAAGTGGGCTGTGGCAACAGGGAGGCAGCGCCAGGCTGCATGGAGCCATTGAACTTGCACGGAGTGCGTCAGACGATGGCGTCCCGCTGGCAACAGCCCGAGGAGAGGATCCAGCGGGGGCAGCGGGAAGCAAACCTGTACCTGCAACACATGGAGAACCAACAGGGCTAGGCACATAGTTAAACTCCGAAAGAAAATCAAGGTTGGATGAAGGTAGTGGCACGGGAAGCTCGGCAAACGGAAAAGACGACTCATCAAAGGTGACATGTCTGGAGATAAATAGGCGATTTGTAGTAAGGTCTAAGCAACGATACCCTTTGTGGTCAGATGGGTAACCCAAAAACACACATAGAGTGGACCGAGGGGCGAGCTTATGTGGGGCAGTGGCGGAGAGAGTAGGATGGAGAGACGCCGTAGAGCGCGAAGTACGGTGTCTGGAAGTTGAGCGTCTTGGTGGGATGCGGTTGAGAAGGAAGGTCGCAGTGTGGAGAGCCTCGACCCAATATGACGACGGGATGCTAGCCGGAAACATGAGGGAGCGCATAATATTATTAGTGGAATGTATGATACGCTCGGCGCGACCGTTTTGGGCAGAGGTGTGGGGGCACGACATGCGGATGGTGGCGCCATGGGTAAGGAAGAAGGAGCGGATGGAGGAATTATCAAATTCCCGACCATTGTCACACTGAACGGTCTTGATGGTGGTGCCAAACTGAGTAGTGACATAAGAGAAAAAATGAGAAAGAGTGGTGAAAGTGTCAGATTTAAGACGCAAAGGAAAAGTCCAAGAGTAGTGCAAGTAATCATCAAGAATGATAAGATAATATTTATAACCAGTGACACTAGCAATAGGTGACGTCCACAAATCACAGTGTATTAAATCAAAACTCTTGAGAGCATGAGAATTGGACTTTGCAAAAGGAAGACGCACATGGCGACCTAATTGAAAAGCATGACACAAAGTTTCTAACTCACTTTTATTACAAGGAGAATCTAAAGACGACGCTAAATGAGACAGCGACTCGTGGCCAAGGTGACCAAGCCGACGATGCCAAAGCATGCTAGGTGTGGTGGCGGCCATGAGGGTGTGGGCGGGTGGACAAAAAGAGTAGAGCTCCCCAGAACTATTGCACCTGAGGATCACGTTCCTCGTTACGAGATCCTTCACAGAAAGGCCAAAAGGGTCAAATTCGACAGAACAATGATTATCAATAGTGAAACGACGAATGGATATAAGATTTTTAATAATTTGCGGGGAGATAAGAACATTATGGAGATATAAAGGACGATCAACCATGGGAAAAGATAAAGTGCCCGTACCAGTGACAGGCAATAAGGACCCATCACCAACGATAATGTTAGAAGGAGTAAGATGATTAGGAGAGTGAAAAGTAGAAAGAGAACCGAAGTTTGAAACCATATGACTAGAAGCACCTGAGTCCATGTAGAAGTCGTTCACTACAGGAAACCTGAAGTTTGCCGACTGCCAGAGGCACTCGGCAAAGCAGCTTTTACACTCGGCAAAGAGTTTGCCGAGTGTTGCACTCGGCAAAGGCCTCACGGCAGCCAATTCTCGGCAAAGCCGAGTTTGCTGAGTGCTTTTTATCGGGCACTCGGCAAACATTTTGCCGAGTGTCGCAAAAGCACTCGGCAAAATAAAGGTAAGTGACAGAGGGAAACGGCCATCAAGGAGAGTTTGCCGAGTGCCCTGACGTCAGGCACTCGGCAAACTCCCAAGGTTTGCCGAGTGTTAGGTCTCTGGCACTCGGCAAACTCCCTCTATTTGCCGAGTGTCAGGACCCTGGCACTCGGCAAACTCGCTCTATTTGCCGAGTGTCAGGACTCTGGCACTCGGCAAACTTTGGTCAGTTTGCCGAGTGCCTGTCCCAGCACTCGGCAAAAATTGGTAAATTTGCCGAGTGCCTCAGGTTTGCACTCGGCAAAATACTGAGGCACTCGGCAAAAAAAAAATCGCCAGAATGCAATAAAATGTTTAAAATCACTGCAACCTGGACCAAAATCACACCAAATCATACATATATGCTCATCATCATCATAGACACATACACATCACCACCATCATCATCACAGGCATTTAAATCATCACAACACATAGAAATCTCCACAAATACATAAAAATGGTCCAAATAGTGACAAACCAAGTCGTCGACAACGACAAGCACAAGTTCATCAAACGTAAGCAAGCACAACTAGTTGGTTCATGACATAGGGCTAGAAATACAACTACAAGCTACATCGGAGGGCGATGATGATAAGGATGAAACGGAGAATAAGCATTGGGAGGGGAAACCGGCTGATTGTTCGATCCCGCTGATATGTTCTGCAAAGAGGAGATATTACATGATTAACACAAGATTCTAGATAGACGTGCCGACAGGAAGTGGAATGAATCTGCAAGGATTTAGATATACTCACCGGAGTGCCTTGACTCGGACTCGAAGTGCCGACAATAGGAGGAAGAGGTAGTGGCGACGGTTGCATCTCACTAGTTTGCCACTGGTAAAACATCGCCTGCATTTGCCGTTGCATCTCCTCCTGCATCCTTGCATTCTGTTCGTAGAGCCTCGCATCGTACCTCGCATGTTGTTCCTGCAGCTGTGCCTGGTACTTCGCCTCCTGTGCCTGGAGCTTCGCCTCCATCTCCTCCCGTAGCTGGGCCTACAACATGTCATCCCAATGTTACAATGCAAAGCAAACATATGTCTCAAATCCAACGAAACGACGAATAGAATAGAAATAACTTGGGCTTGGTCAAACATAATCTGTGCAGCGCTTGCCTATGGGCTTATGGGCGGGGCTGAGGACGAGCTCCTCGCTCGGATCTGAGAGAGGGTGGGAGTAGAGGCCGTGTCCAGTGTGCTGTCTCCAATCCAGTACCGGCCATGCTTCTTACCTCCACCCACCCTCATGATGATCTCTCCATCAAGGTCCTCGGTGCTCGGGTTCCACTCTGGCCCGTGCTTCTCCCTACCCATCTCGGTGTACTGACTGAGGCGAGTGTGGATGGTGGGGTTGCTGTACGCCTGGGGGGGGGGGGTCCTCCGGGTTGTAGTCGACCTCGATCGACGTCGCCTTGCCCTTGTGGGCCATTGCCCAAGCCATCAACGGGGGGCACTCTCGGCCCTCATGCGCCCGTGACTGCAAAGAAAACAGAAAGATGATTAGAAATTATGCAAAATTGAGCGTTACAAACAACGAAATGAATTCACGTACCCATCTAGTCGCGTACTCATCAAGGGTAAGGTTGCCTTGATGGTGTGTTGGACCAGGCATCTTCAAACGCCGCTCCCGGCAAGCTTCATGCGTCTTCTGCCACTCGGGGTCGCACCACCTCTTCACAAAGTACTCCCAGCAGTCCCTATGAGGCGCGCACCACCACGGAATCACCTACACGTCATTTGACCAAGTTAGATGTTATTTATTGTGAAACTATGAGAAGATCAAATTAGGCGTATAGAAAACATGAGAATGTCAAATTACCGCTATGTATTGTTGTTCGGTCAGCCATATGGTTCGATCCTGCTTTTTATCGAGCCGCGTACCAAGTCTTTTACCGTAGTAGGTCCTCACGGCCTGGACGCGCGCCTCGTAATGCATGTCCGTAATGAGTTTAGGACATGCATTGTACACCCGACGCTCCGCCTGTTCCCTCCATTCCGGCTCGACCCTGAAGAAATCCTGCACATAGACGCGATGCATACTTTCATTATTTGAAGAATATCCAATGAACCAGATGTATTGATGCAAAGTGTAGCAAACAAGACTTACCCACAGCTCTCCAACCACCCGGTCCGCCACGGTGCCAAAGTCCCTCCCATCTGTGCCTGGGACATCAGCGACGCGTTTGTAGTGGTCCCAAGTCAAGGCCGGCTCCTGGCCCCCGTCGCGCAGTGGCACCATGCCAGGAAAGTGTTTCTTGCACAAAAGGACGAGGATGCCGGAAACAAGACGCTTGTGGTCACCCGCAACGATCGTCTTCCAGCCCCTACCCAAGTCAAGTAAACAAGACAATCATTAGTTTCTATAGAGATTTTAAACATAGCAAATGACTTAACAGTTCAAGTTACTTACTTCTTCCCTGTGGGTCGAACCAACGGGCGTCTCTCAACAGGGATCAGTCGCGGTGGGAGTCGTGCGGGACCTCGCAGCCACACACTCGGCATGCCCTCAGACGCCACCTCCTCCCCGTCGTCCTCCTCCTCGCCGTCCTCCTCCTCCCCGTCTCCGTCCTCAGACACCGCCTCCTCCTCCCCGTCGTCCTCCTCCTCCTCGGCCTCCTGCTCCTGCTGCTCCTCTGAGGCCTCCTGCTCCCGCTCCTCCTCATCACGGTCTCCCTCCTCCTCCGATTCGTGCACGAAAGGAGCAGGGGACGGTGCCGTCGACCCCCTAACCCGACGCCTGCCGCCACCTCTGCTGCCTCGAGCCTTCATTCGACTTCTCCCGCTCCCAGACCCCTCAGCTGCAGCGGACCGCTTCCCAGTCGCCTTTTGGTAGAGGGACGTCACCGTCCTCATCACACCACCACCCTTGCCCACCATCTTTGATCAATCACCTGCAATTAACAAGATTAAATCCATCAGTACTTCAAAATATATGCAAAATAAATATAACATATAATAGAAAGTAACATAGTATTGCAAAAATTAAATTAATTCCTACGGGCCATACATGTATTAGAAATAATCATCAAGATCGGGATCTTCTGCATCGTTTGCCTCATCATCACTATAATCATCAAGGTCCATATCATCTTGCACGTGTTCCGAAGGCGGAATGTCCTCGTCGTCTAAATGTAATCGCTCAAGTAATTTCAAGTCGTTCGCATTATGAACCTCATCTCCATCATCGTCATCAACAACCGTTTCATTGTCTTCTTCCATTTCGATCTCTTCGGTTAAGTCTATCACAAAACCCCCATCTAGCCCATCTTCTTGGAAGAACTCTCCGTCGACATATGTGTTTGGGTCTACATTGTAATCTTCATTGTTTGGGACCGGTAGTTTGCCATGTGGCGATACCTTGTACACAACATCCCAACCCTTGAGACGGTCGTCCGTTTGGCACGGGTATGGGAGATAATAAACTTGCGTGGCCTGTTGAGCAACAATATATACATCGTCTCCTGGATAGACGGATGACTGTCGAATTTCGACTAGCCCAAGATTAGGGGTCCGTCTAACTACTTGAGGATCAAACCAATGGCATTTGAATACGACAAGAGCGAGAGGTTTGCAACCCTCAAAACAAAGTTCATATATTTCTTCAACTCTTCCATAATATTCGACCCCATCGTCACCAGGAGTAAAAACTCCATTGTTAGTGGTTCTTCGATTAGGTCGATTCTGCTCGTAGCTTGTTGTGTGAAAGCGGTACCCATTAACGTCATAGCTTTTAAATGACTTAACCGCATAAAGGCAGCCACTGGCAACCTGTCTTAACTCGGCATTCATTGTCGCTTCGGTTAGGGACTGCAAGTTCAAGCAGGATAGTTAGCTGCATTATTCGCACGTGCGAGGAACTTGTAATGTCATACTAAGAAAATGCTAAATACCTTCCGTTTGAACCAAGAAATGAAATCGGGCGATCCATTCCCCGCACCGTTGCAAAGAATCGACTTCATGTGCGGTAGGAGGCACTTCATCATGCCAGAATACATCAAGAAATCCCCTGTAGCAATGAGGAACAAGTGAGTTGGATGTGGAACAAATGGGTTAGATGCCTAAGTATGAAATTTGTTCATAACTTACTTGATGTACATATCCACTTCGGTTAGGTTGGTCAGCACATACAGCATGATAGTGCGCCACTCTGGATATGTTAAGTTCTTATTGCTCGCTTCACCTCCGCGCCCGTATTGCCCTTGGAAAAGGCTGAGGGTCGATTCATTTTCGTCAACGTTGTAACGAGGGGGTGGAAAATGCACACTCGGAAGGTTGTCAGAATAGTATTTTATTGTGAAGTTTGACACCTCCTCCAGAACGTGTGCCTCTGCAATGGAAGCTTCAATTTTGCATTTATTTTTACATTTAGTTCGAAGAACCTTTTGACAACGCTCAATTGGGTAGCACCAACGGTTCTGCACAGGCCCCCCCCCCCCCCCATTCGAGCCTCATACGGGAGGTGCAAAATCATATGCACCATCGGAGTGAACAAGCCTGGTGGAAATATCTTCTCCAACTTACAGAGCAACACAGGCGCCATTATTTCCATGTCTGCAATCACGGAAGGTGATATCTCCTTAGCACAAAGCTGGCGGAAGAAATAGCTCAACTCTGCCAGCACTTGCCACACATGATCAGGGAGATAGCCTCGAACCATCACGGGAAGAAGCCGCTCAAGCCACATGTGGTAGTCATGAGTCTTGGCCCCGTTGATTGGCATAGTAGTCAAGTTCACTCCCCTACTCAGATTTGCTGCAAACCCATCAGGGAACATTAACGTTTTGAACCATTCTAATACTTCCTTCCTTTGGGGTCTCGTTAGTACGAAATCGGCCTTAGGTTTTCTCCATGACTTGCCGGATGCAGGAGGCCCCATGTCTAGCTTTGGTCGATTGCATAGAGTAGCTTGATCGACTCTTGCCTTAACATTGTCCCTTGTCTTATCAGAAATGTTCATGATTGTTCCGAAAAGTGGAACGCCTAAGCCATGTTCAACGTGCATTAGGTCAATGTTATGTGGAAGAAGAAGGTCTTTCATATAGGAAAGCCTATACAAGCCACAGATCTGAGTGAAGGCATGTAGCTCGCCATATCCCACAAAACCACCGTTTTTTTCATCGACCTTGAGAGCATCTAACATAGCACTCACCTGCGCACCTGTCAAGAACTGCGGTGGAGGGTTGAGAACTGCGACACCTTTCGTAAAGTTCTTTTTGTCTCTTCTGAATGGATGGTCAAGAGGGAGGAATTATCGGTGTTGGTCGAACGAAGAAAACTTGCCACCCTTCTTCAACCAAATCCACCTCACAAGATGCTTGCATACTGGGCAAGGAAACTTTGAGTAAACGCCCCAGCCGCAGAAACAACCATACGCCGGCATGTCATGCAAAGAGTAGAAGTACCAAACATACATTCTGAAGTTTGTCTTTGTAGCTCGATCGTATGTCCATACCCCTTCCTCCCAAGCACATTCCAAATCATCAATCAGAGGCTCCATGTAAACAGACATATTACTCCCCGGGTTTTCAGGAATTATCAACGACAAGAAAATATTCTGTCGCTGAAAGATGACGCCCGTCGGAAGATTGAGGGGTATAACGAACACGGGCCAACAACTGTACAGGGCAGACCCCATGCCATAAGGATTGAACCCATCAGTTGCCAGGGCCACACGTACATTAGGAGCCTCTTGAGCTTTGATGTCATGAATCTCATCAAAACGTTTCCATGCTTCACCATCGGATGGATGTACAAGCATTTTGGGCTTGTATCGAACTCCATGTTTGTGCCATATCATCTGTTTCGCGGATTCCTCGGTCATGTAAAGCCGTTGGATCCTCGGTAAGAACGGAAGGTACCTTAGGATCTTCACGGGGATCGTGAGCTGCCTCTTCTGTCCATCACCAGCGTCTACCTCCATGAACCTAGAGGATCCACACTTCGGACAGTATTTTGCTTCCGCATGCTCTTTCCTGAATAAGACGCATCCTTTTGGACACGCGTGTATCTGCTCATATGGCATCTTAAGTGCACTAAGCAGTTTCTGTGCCTCATACATGCTCTTTGGCAGAATGTGACCTTCTGGAAGCAGACTGGCAAGAACTGTCAACATAACATCAAAGGCGTTCCGACTCAAGCTAAACTGGGACTTCACTGCCATTAGACGTGCAATGGCATCCAGTTTAGAAACCCCGGTGTGCGCGTGAAGAGGTTTCTGTGACACTTGAAACATGTCATAGAAGCGCTTTGCGGACTCCTCTGGCGCCTCTGGCTCCCTCGGTTGTTCATGGAACTGGGCTTCCTGAAAGTCATGTAACATGTCTCCTACCCCGCCGTCATCATCACAATCATCGATGCGTTGTCTCACGACCTCCTCCCTCAATCGATGGGCTTCACCATGATAGACCCACCGGGTATAGCCTGGCGTAAATCCATAGTTACAAAGATGCAAACCCATCTCCCGCTCTGTTTGCTCCCTTGTGTTGTCACAACGGCTGCAGGGACACCAAGTCTTTCCACCTTTTCTAACATTGGCAAATGCTTGTTTCAAGAAAGCAAAGGTCTTCTCAACCCATTCACTTGTTTCAGATGCCCGTGTACATCCACTCACGGTCATCCATCCTCTATCATATGAGCGAGCAATTTAAAATTCATTGGCATCTACACGATGCCTACAATGTCTAATAGGTGAAGATAGGTCCTAATCCCACCCGACGATGCGTAGATGGGGCTAGTTTCCAATGTCTACTCCGGTCCGAGACGGAATTTCGGCAGCACCTCCCCGCTGTTCTCCAAATACACGTCCTGAGAGGGAGATTGTGTATCCGGAGAACAACAGGGAGGCGCGGCCGAAACTCTGTCTCAAACCGAAATAGACAATGGAAACTAGCCCCATCTACGCATCCTCAGGCTGTCCAAGAAACGTGGACAATTCGAAACAGATACAGTCATAGATATGCAACCCTCGGGCATATCTCCAACTGTATCTATTTCGAACGGGAGACGCCAAACTAGGTTACGCGTTACCTACAAACAGAAATGGAAAAGGTGGGTTTTTTTATGTCTCACCTTGCTCTCCCGCAAAGTGACGAGTGGAAGACGGTGGAAAAGCCTCTCCTATCCTGCAAAGAATAAAACATAACACCGTCAATTCAAAATTTCGGCAGCACCTCCCCTATACGGTGAGGTTCCCAAAACCTGCAAGAAAACAACGGCACGATGGCCGACACTCACATCCAACAAATCAACGGCACGATGGCCAGATACCACATCGAATTGAAACAGCCATTTGGTCCAATTCAAACAACCAAATCACTTGGTCCAATTTTCATTTTCAATTTCAATGACATACACAATTTCCGATCAAATATTTCCAAATGATCCCTCATTTCATCACAACCACCGGTCAAATAATTCGAAGCAATTATATTTTCGTAATCAATTTGACAAGCAAAAGCGTTATTTCCAAACAATTCTTCATTTCATATTTCACAAGCAATTCATTTCATATTTTATTTCATATTTCACAAGCAATCTATTTCATAATTGAATTTAACTAAAAAATATGACATTTCAATTCATTTAACAAAAACAGAAAAAGAAAAAGAAAAAAAAAAGGAAGAAGAAGCTCACCTTCTAACTCACGGCCGCCGGGGAGCCCTTCAAGCCGGTGGAGGTCGTCGGGGTGGCGGCGGCTGTGGAGGAGGGAGGACGGGTGGGGACGTCGGGGGAGGCGCTGGCGTCGGGTGGTGGCGCCCCGGGTCGTGGACTGAGCTCGGTGGAGGAGCCGGGGCGGGGAGGCGCGCCGGCGTCGGGTGGCGGGCGCCCCGCGTCGTCGCGGGCAGAGGGGAGGGGCGGGGAGGCGCGATATCGTCAGGTGGCGGCGCCCCGTGTCGTCGCGGGCAGAGGGGAGGGGCGGGGTCGGGGGCCGGGGCGGGGAGGCGCGCCGGCGTCGGGTGGCGGCGCCCCGCGTCGTCGCGGGCAGAGGGGAGGGGCGGGGTCGGGGGCCGGGGCGGGGACGCGCGTCGGCGTCCGGTGCTGGCACCCCGCGTGGCGGCGAGGTTACGGGTCGACGGCGCAGGGGAGGCGGAAGAGAGGGGGCGGGGCCGGGGGCAGGGTCGGGTGGCGGCGAGGCTCAGCACGGCGGAGGTGGACTCGGGTGGCGGCGGCGGACTCTGGGTCGACGGCATGGCGGCGCGTATGGCAGACGAAATGGAGATACGGGTGAGGAAGGAGAAGCGCACGCGCGGGGGATATCCAAAAACTTTTCCGAGTGCTAGATGTAAAGCACTCGGCAAAGTACAGGCGCACGGCAAACAGTAGTTTGCCGAGAGCCTCGATCCCACACTCGGCAAAAAAAATCAAACTGAGGTTCAAAAAAATTTTATAAAATCCAAACAAATTAAAAAAATCACCAAACTTTGTCGTGATACATGTCATATGTTCTATTACCTGCAAAAAAAGTTTTGGAGTGAATTCATAATGTGACCGTCAATTTGATTCGAAATCTATATGAACACCTCATAACTCTAAGGATCTTCTTCGGGGAAGCTCCGGTTTCTAAACAACGTACGTGACAACTTTTGAGGAACTTTTTCTACGATTTACCATGGCCTCCACGTATGATTTCATGATACCATTGGGAGTCTCGTAATTTTCAGACTTCGTTTGAGTTTTATAAAAATAAAATACAATTTAACCCCATGTTCGACCTCATATTTCATGTACAAGATGCGCGATTTTTCCGTTCATTTCATGGTTACACCCTCACATTGGACTCAGGAACATGAATATCATTTTTTGAGTCACTAAATTTTAATATTTGAATCACTTGTAGTTCAAATTTGAATCATATTCAATAAATACTTTAAATGAAATAATTTACTTAAATATGACAAATGAATCGAGAAAAATACCAAATTTGGACATGAAGTAACATGCATACATACATTCATGTTTGGAAAAAAAAAGAGACCAAAAATGGTTAAAAAAATATATATTTTGCCGAGCGCCGCCATGGAGGGGCACTCGGCAAACCCCTAGTTTGCCGAGTGCCATATCCTGGCACTCGGCAAATATGAAAGTTTGCCGAGTGTCTAACGCATGACACTCGGCAAACGTTGACGGCCGCGTCCTGTTTCGCAACGGAGTGGGAACGTGTGGGGCACGTGACACATTTGCCGAGAGCCCGGACACGTGGCGCTCGGCAAATGGAAGTGTACCGGGTGTTTTATGTTTGCCGAGGGCCACGTGTCTGGCGCTCGGCAAACTCGGCATGTTTGCCGAGTGCCAGTGGCCAGGCACTCGGCAAACTACGGATTTGCCGAGTGTCCTTTTTTTGCCGAGAGTTGCGTCGTTGGCGCTCGGCAAATAGGCTATCTGCCGAGTGCCCGACAAAAGGCACTCGGCAAATCATTTTACACTCGGCATATTGCCGGTTTCCCGTAGTGGTTGCTCGGCGGCGGTGTGAGCGTCATCGTGTTGAACGAGTTTGCGAGGACCTGCTAATCAAACATGTACTGCTGCGGCTGCTGCGGCTTGGGCGGAGAGAAGGAGTTGCCGTAGTATGGTTGAGGGCGTCCGTACTGCTGCTGCTGGGGTGCGCCATACTGCTGTTTCTGGTGCGCGCCGGTGTGTCCTGCCGCAAAGGCTTGCGGACGTGGAGGCAGGGGCGCGAGTGGAGGGTGGCCACGCACAGCTTGTTGGCCCGGCCAGACAGCAAACGTTCCTGTGAATGGATTCCAGGATGGCTGCCATGCTTGGTTGTTGCCGGGAGGACGAGCAGGGCCGCCCCCGCCCCCGTTGCCGTTGGGTCGCCAGCGCCGTCGGTTCCTATTGGAGTTGGAGCCACCAGCGCCAACGGAGGAGCCTTGTGGCCGTGAAGCAGCCTGTTGCGCCGGGAAGCCTGGAGGCGCGCCCGTAGATGGAGGGGCAGGGGCGCGCGGTGCCATAGGAGCGGAGGGGGTGGTCGCCACCATTGCCGTAGCTGCTGCAGCCTTGCTCTCCATGACGGACTCCTCGATAAGGAGGTCGCCGTGAACGTCGGAGAAGGACGGGAGAGGTCGCGTCCTTGTGATCAGCGCTGCCAGATGAGAGTACTTCTCATTGAGACCTCGTAGAACATTAAGGACAAGACTGCGATCGAGGACCGGCTCGCCTAAGTCAGCCAAAGCATCCGCCATGCTCTTCAGCTTGTGAAGATACTCGGTAATGGTGAGATCACCCTGAACAAGTGTCTGGAACTTTGCATTAAGTAGAATTGCCCGAGTTTCTTTATTGCCGATGAACTGATTTTCGAGGCCCAACCACAAGGAACGTTTGCTGTCTGATCAGCTCTGGGGTGACGGTGCTGAACATCCATGATTTAACTGTGCAGTCCATACGGTGCCAATGAGGATCCTCGGAGACGTCGTCGTCGGAGAGCACCAAACTGTCCAGAGCATAATTGGACAGCGTGTTGAGGAAGAACGAGCGCCATCGATTGTAGTGGGTTGACGTCTGATCAAGCACGAACGGGACCATCATCTTGATGTTGGACACAACGACGGCCTGGGCATGGAGTTGGGACTGCTCCTGATCTTCATACTCGGCGAGGCGTTCAGCGGCCTTGTCTGCCCGGGTGTTGGCAGCTTTGGCCTCGGCCGCGGCCTGGGCTGCTGCATCCCTGAGAGCCACGATCTCCGCGGCAGCGGCATCGTCGGGAGTCGACATGAGGATGAGGGAGGGGCGCGGCAGGATGCCAAGCGCAGGGTAGGGGTGCCGCGGCAAGGTTAGGGGCCGACGGCGGGTAGGGTTAGCGGAAGCGAGAGGAACGAACCCCTCTTGATACCATGAAAGCGGAATAACTCACGCAATACATTGATCGGTGCCAGATACGGCACTTAAATACAAATACATCGAGGAGGCGTACACATGAAGGAAAGCTAGGATTTACATGCCGTAACTGAAACAAACTAAGCATAGAAAGAATCCTAACTAATATGGCCTCCGGAGACAACGTGAGCTGCACGTTAAATGTACTTGCATACGTCTGTAGCTGCCGTGAAGACAGGAACTGCTAACAGTCCCAATTCTGCTTTACTACTTGTCTTCAGTGCCTCCATATTTCTTTGGATGCTTTTTTAGTCAGGGCACTCGGCTTGAATATGGCCATGTCCTAGGTGTCTTGGGCAAGGTCGAAGTCTTGGATCTGGAGGCTTGTTCTTCACGGGAAGCTTGGTCAATCTTTCCATGATGAGGGCTTTGTGCAGAATCTTGATGGGCTTTCCTGACTCGTTTCCTGAGTTCTTTCCCTTGTGACAGTTTCTCTCCCTCTTCCAGAGACTATCTTCTGTAGTATGGTTGGAGTAAGGGTGACATATGCATGTGAATGGAACGATTAATATCTTCATGTAGGACCGCGCTAACGCACGGCCGCCGTGCATTAAGGGTTGCGCACGGCCACCCTTTTTTGGAAAGCAGATCAACCTCTGTTTTTGGAAAGCTAATCCAACTTTCCTCACATGCCACTTTTATCGGGTAGTCCGAGTATTGTTAGCACGCGGAGCACCAGCCAACAAAGCGGGTCCCACACAAAAGGCAAACTGCTTCATTAGACTATTATAATTTGCTCAGATCCAATCGAAGAAAAGAAATACTAACAACAGCATTGGATCATTAGAGTATTTCTTTAGAACCATAACAACAGAATTGCTTTAGAATCATAATCAGCACCCATAAGTACTCCGTAACACATTTGGAGCAAATCTAGCAGTACCTATTTAGATAAGCGCATTTACAAGCAAAACAGTACACAGAGGACTTGCCCCCGTCATCTCTTTACAGAGGACAAGAGCATTTACAAGCCACAGTACGCAGAGGACTTGCCCCCATCATCTTTTTGCAGTTGATTAGCTTCTTTGCAGCTGAAACCTCCACAAGCGTTCTGAAATATGTGCTAGTCTTCATGCTATCAATTAGCTGGAAAAAAAACCCGCCAGATATAGTCATAATTAGTAATTTGTATTTTCTCAGCAATTGAATTAAAGTGCTTTTGTGCGCAAAATAAATTACCAGTCGGAATGAATAAAAATGTGTAACATGTAAAGGGAAAAAGCAAAATGGTATTGAAATTTGTCAGCTCCTGATTATGAGGCAGCAGGTATGAAACCAAGTTTTTGTACACATGCAACTAAAAAATGTTTAGCCAGATTGAACAAAATCATTGTCTCATTGAAAGCAGTTCTAATGTGATTGGTGATGAGCTGCCTTCAGTATCAGATAAAATGCTTTCATAAGCAGAATACATTTGCTATCAAATAATGAATTAGAAAGATTCACCGGCCACTGTAAAAATTCATTCAATATCATATAAAATGATTTGCGACGTAGTTTATTTTTGCTACCAGTAATGAGTTAAAGTGCTTCACATGTCCATGTAAATGCATTCAATATCAGATAAAATATTGTGGTATGAAGAATATATTTGGGATTTATACTGAATTATATCACTTCACGGGTCCATGTAAAATGCTTTCAATACCAGATAACACAAAAATGAGGGTTTTGTAAAATCTAGACAAAATCCCAACCTAACTAGTTATCAGGTAAGATATATCAGGACACAAATTAAAACTCAAATATAAATATCCTGGAAGCTTTGCACTCTAGTCCTTGCAAATAATCAAAGGAAAAAATTCTATGTGCTGTCCATGTACAAAAAACTGAATATCGTATGATTTATCAATCACTAATATGACCACAAAGCATGGAAAAACAGCAATGAGTATTGTCAGACATCCTAAACCTTAGAAACCACCCGTTATGAATAAAAACAGCACTCACCGGGTAATCTATGCAACCATCTGCATCCTTTGCATCGTCTCGCACACTGCTCCAACTCACTCCATCCTTTCACCTACAACTGCACAGAAGAAAAAAGGACGATCCAAGTCAATTAGCCAGTAAATACAGAGCAACTAGGGCTAATCGATTGAAGGGAGAATACAAATTTTCACGTGTAACTCAAAACATCATAACACACAAAAATGCTATGTACAGAAATGTGGATTACATACATTTGCTTTTAGATATCAATAAAAATGCTCATCATTGAGTATTAAAATCCACTGTTAAAATACTTTAAAATGTTTCAATGTTACTATTTTATCAAACTTAATTCAGAACTGTGGATTACAAATTTTCACATGTGTAACTCAAAAGATCATGACACAAAAATGCTATATCCAGAACTGTGGATTACATACATTTGCTTTTAGTGATGAATAAAAATGCTCATCATTTGAGTATTAAAATGCACTGTTAAAATACTTAAAAATGCTTCAGTATTACTATTTTATCAAACTTAATTCGGAGTATGTGATGAACAAATGGTTAAAATTCGAGATCTCAAGTAAATATTCAACAAATGGAATAGGAAGGATCCACAACACAAATAAAAAACAACTAATTCAGATTATGGGATGAACGAATGGGTTGATATAGATGCTTCACTGGCCCTCAGCTACCAGCATATGTATGCTTGTTTATGTCAGCTACCAACAGCAAACCAGCAATCATATAGCAGGGAAGTAAGTAATTAAATCAGCACAACAACTAACTAAACGAGTTCTCCGAGTCAAGGTAGCTACCCCATTAAATCACAGAATCGATAGTTAAAGAAGTCTCAACCTGAAATAACAGAGGTCTACTCAATCTTAAACATGCTTCCAACCTGAAATGCTTTGATACATGAATAATAGTACTATATGACATATAAAAAAGTGCTAGCATGAGTTGCTCAAAAATGCCAGTAATAGTAATCAATAATATAAAATAAATAATGAATATAACTGAGTAATGATTCACAGTACCGCCAAGAGAGCTTGTACATAAAAAAGGTATTTTCTAGTCAGCGCTCTATTGAAAATTCGAAAGCTACTCTGACAAAATTGGGAGCAGTTTAATGTAATTTCTGAAGCATCTATTTCACAAAAGAGTACATAGAGGCAAAGGACCAGAATACATTATCAAGTTTACACATATGTTTTCACTCCAAACCATTCATTCATTTTCAGTGAACACTAATAGTGCTTATAGTAAATAGCAGAACTACCCAAAAAAAAAAGCACCGTGACATGTAATATGCAATTTTCCGTCGAAAGATATCAAAGTAAGGTACAAGGTCAGATGAACATGACTGTCTGTAATTTGCAACTGGATGCAACCTTCCAGACTTGCAGGTTAGATATATCTATAAGCAAGTGGTTCACAGAAAAAAAAAATCAAGGATCAATAAACTTAGTTATGATTGCTCATAGAACAAAGATATTAGAGACCTAGCAAACATCTGCACAAGAACAGAGAACAATATGTGAAAAAAAAAATGGCAAACAAACACATATATATTATGTACTAAAAATCCCAATCGACAATTCATATATGGACATATGACCATAAGATTGATCTATAAAACTAAAGAAACATGTCACCTCAAACAAGCATCAAAACATACAGTAGGGGAGTGATAGACATCGTAAGCACCAGGAGGCAAGAAGCTCACCACAGAATTACCTGACAAGCACCAAAACAAAGAACACAAGTAGCTACCTCACAGAAGAGGGCAAAATAGCGCCTGAAAACATGAATCGAAATTGTTGGCCCAGCTCTCTAACTGATCTCTCCTGGTTGGCGACACTCACAAGCACAAGGCACTCTTCAACACAAGAACACAAGGAAGAACACAGGCTGTTTTCTGCACTGCACACCAGCGCACACAACACACAGCACATGCACTTCTCTGTATTTCTCTCACGGCACTGAAAAATTGAATACACAGGTTTAATAGCCACGAATTGCCGTGGCCGGCACTCCCCTGCCTCCGCTTGGCTTGGCCACACGACTCAGCCAAACCGACCACACATTCAGCTTCACTATCACGCATGTATGCAATATCACCATCACTAATCCCTGCATGGACGCACACACTAATCTGCCGGCTCCGTTGATCGCGCACGCACATCGTGCCGCAATACAACAAACCTACGTCTACTGTGCGACTATTAGTCTGCTCGATGATGAGGAAAAATAAAAGAGATAAGATGCACTAGCCCACTTCATCAGCAACTAAAAATTCACCGACATGTCATAGTACCATCAAGAATTACATTTACTGTCCGCTGACGGAGTAGGGACAAATACAGGAACACATTGTTTTCACCATATTATCTCCACAACATAAACCTCTGTTCTACAATACCGTGATGCTAGCTTCTACACGCACAGTGCTTCCCTGATTAAGGGACCATTTTGTTGCTGTTTATGTGCTTTTCATTGCTTACGTGATGAAACGCTGTCGAGCTAACTGTGGCACTCGCACTGATTTCTCAGCCAAAATTCAAGATCGTCAGAAACGGCTTCTTCACATGCAGCCGGTGAGAACACATGTGGAGAGAGAGAACCGAAATACAGAATGGAGCTTTCAAGTTCCATATGCATCAAGTTTGATATCAAACGAAATGTAAGCAACAGTAAATCTATGGATTTCCGAGTTAGGCTTTTGCTGCAACAACAGAAATTGATACATAATGGAGTTTGCAAGTTCTGTATGCAACATTTACCTGGCAAAAGGGCAAATTCGAAAGCAAAAAAACATGAATCAAAATGCATTACCCACACATCAGGCTCCCTTATTGCATCACACCCTACTCATGAGCGCACAAAAGGGCAAAATCCAACCCAAAAACAACCTGGCTAAACTAGGCACAACCAAACTGAAGCACAATACAAAAACAGGGAGCAAAACTCAGAAATCCTAGCTAGGCTGCGAAATGCAACTAGAAATGCTTCAAAAATAGGGAGCGGGACTAATAATCCGGGCTGCCTATGCAACCACTCTCTACCTTTACCACTGGAAATCGCATGAAATTAACCACGCAAATGCATCAACAACACATAACCAAACCCTAGATAAATTTCTAACAAAACAACATGAGAATCCACTGAAAACCTATGTCGATTTTGCAGGTTAGCAGAACGAACGAGAGAATGTATCGTCAGAGAATAAGAGAGAGAGAGAGACTCACCTCCAGTTTCACATCAGAGCCCTCGATCGGTCGATCCGCTCGCTGCAGAATCACCGAATCAACCAAATCGCCTCACCGTAACAACCGAAATCGGCACGAAATCGAATGCTTCAAACTGATTACAAGCAAAAATCTGAGCAAAATCGTAACCCTAGCACGGTTTTAGCTACGGGGATGAGCGAATCGAGCTGAAATTGGGGGAGGAAACATGCCTGGACGCTGGCGACCGAATGTGCCCCCTCTCGCTGGCCATTCGCCGACCAATCGCCGGTGGATTTGTCAGCGATTGCGTCGGCGATGAGAAGGGGAAAGAGAGAGAAAGCAAAAGCTAGAGAGAGAGAGGACGGGATGAAATGAGGAACTGGAAGTCTGGAAACGCTCCCCGCCTCTTGGTCGCCTCACTGACCGGTAGACCCCACAGGGCTGAAAAACGGCTTCGGGCAGGTCAGCGTCGGATCCAAATTGTGCGGCTCGCGCACGCGCCGTGCCAGCGCGCTAACGCGTGGCGGACGGAAGATAGAGTTTACCCTTCATGTATCCTTATTCTCGCTCCTTTTGCCACTCTCACCCGAGTTGCTACTCAGAGCATCTCCAAGAGACTGGGTAAAAATTGATAGCCAAAATCCTGATTTAGCTATTAGCTAAAACGAAATAGCTAGCAAAAAGACATTGAAACCCAACAGCCTCTCTAAATTCTTTCTTCTTCCTTTCCTCTCCGGCCTGCTTAGCTACAGCTGACAACGTTCTGACCCGATCCAGAAGCACCTCCCTTGAACTGTACAGCTAACCCGATGAGGAAGAAATCAACCGTGTGCCAGCAGCGAAGGATCCCATGGAGTAGGCACGCAGGGAGCATGCATGCCAGCAGAAAATGGAGCGACACAGCGTCATCCCGTCGAATCGACCTTCCGCGGCGCAAACAAAACCTGTCAATCGATGAGCCGTGACGTGCAGCACCGCGACGATCTTAATGAATCCCATCGCAGCAGCACATCCCGGCGAGGATGATCTCGCAAAAGAGCTCGGTAGAGCGTGTGGTCGTCGCGATGTGGCTCTCCTTCTGGCCGCAGCTCGTGCTGACAGCGGCGCTGGGCCTCGCGGGCATGGCGGCCATGTACCCGTCACTCATCGACGAGTTCGTCGAGTTCGCCCGGCATGGCGGCTCGCCCGGGACGGCGGGAGCGGATGGACCAGCAGCGACGTCGGCCAGGGGAGCGCGGGAGGGCGACGGAGGGAGGGAGCGCGGATGGCGGGGCCGGGATGGCGAGGCGGTGGGCTTGGTATATTTTCCCAGCGTGGTTGACGGAATAGCCAGCGGGATAAATTAGCAAGGTGGATACCGAAGCTGTTGGATCTAATTTTTGGTGGAATTTTTCTTTTTTTAGCTAACTTATGAAAGATAGACAGGCTCTTGGAGATGCTCTTAATGATGATCCCTATCTCCATCACCGTTTCTCAAAAAGGGGAAGTCATTGATCTCCTTATTGATGATGGTTCCTCACCCGAGTACCAAAATGGGAAGTCGTTGATCTTGTTCAGTCCTTCATTCAATTTTGGGTGTCGACTATGTAAGCAAGGATCGCTATTTGGGTAGGTAGCCTTGGAATTCTCAGCCTCATCATCAGGAAACACCAGTTGGACTCATTCAGGCTCTCTTCTTTCACTCGAGATACTTGAAACAGTCTCTCTAAGTCTTTCTGGTGTTCCTTTACTTCTCCTCCCGCAAGCCAAGATCTTCCTTCTGCAGTTTTCATGTAGTCGGCAAACAGATCCATCAACCTTTCTTCTTTATCTGACTTTGTTTTCTCAAAGCCTCTTTGTAGGAGTAGTCAGGTTTGCTTAGAATTTGCTCTTCTCTGGACGCCATGTCCCCCTATGATCTATAAGATGTATCCGAAGGGCAAATTTTCCATTCCCAAAAGCTTGATCCACATAGCCTTGTCATGGCATCCTTGAATGACTTCAATTGCTGTCTGATCTGGTACTCCTTGGGCAAACATCTTCATTATGACAAAACGCCAGTTGTGCTCAGTCACACTTTCACCTTCGGCTTGTTTTATTTGATAAAAGTTTGTTCTTCCCTCCACTGCCTTTTGTCTATCTTCTCTTTCCATGATTGCTCTCCTTTCTTTCTCTACATCTTCTGCTTCTGGAAACCATTGAGCCCATGGATGATCTTGTTGAGGGAGATCTTTTTATCGCCTGAGTCATGGAGTCATGATCCGATGAGTTTTCTTCTTTCTTGCTTGAATTCTTCTCTTGAGGGCTTAGATCTATTGACTGAGTTTTCTAGGGCTGTTTTATTAGTTGGCGCTAGATGATTGATCCCAGGTTGATCCTTCACTCTTTTTGAGTTGATCATGATTCTAGCATCTTCTGCATAGTTGTTGATGATGAAATTTGTAGTTCCAATTCGCCTTTGCTTCGTGCTTTAGTATGAGTCCTCTTCAGATCCCCACCGTCCTTCATAGTTCATGTCAATGTCATAGAAGTCAATCTCATCAAAATCATTCTCCGAGTCGTGTCCGCTCATGGTGTCATTAATTCCACCGACTTCCTCCTTCAGTGGTCTTGGCCATCTCATCCCTGCATTGATCCTCGACAACCGTGGCCCCACGGTGGGTGTCAGTTGTCGTTGTTTTGGGACAACAATAGAAATAGGACTAGGCATGAGACAGGAATATGATGGTGATGCAGGGCATGGATTTATCCTGGTTCCGGCTACCAACTCGGTGTAATACCCTACATCCAGCTAGGTTTGTATTGATTGTCAAGATTGTTGATCGTGTGTTGGTCTATTGTTTGTTGGCGTGCCTCTGCCTCTCCTTATGTGCTCGGGAGGCAAATGGTGATACAGGAGTTCTACTCAGCTATGAATGCTTGTCCTACTCTAATTACAACTCTATTCTTCCATGGAAGCTTCCTCAGAATTTCCTTCTATCGAACTGGTCCTTCAGGCTGTCCAAGTAGTTCTCCTCCTGTACATATCTTTGATAGATGAAGCAGCCCCTTTCTTCTTGTGGTATGCCCTCAGTGGCATTGTGGACGTTGTTGTGTGGTTGATCCAGTCCAAGACGGCGCCACTGTTTGGAGAAGTTGTCCCCGAGTATATTATTCCAACCCTCTTGTTCATTACAGAACCCCCCCCCCCCCCCCCGCCATGGGGGGGGGGGGGGGGGGCGGTTGTATACAGTGGGGCTCTACCCTGTTTATCACTCGAATGACCTTTCTACCACTATGACCCCACCTCGTCTAGACACATAGGCCGTGAGCACTTTGGGCTTCTCCTTCGCGTGGCCTTATGTGGGACCCACCTGAGGCCTGATCTCCCACCTTGACCCTTCGCGGCATTTATCCGAGCCTTCAGTCGACGTGTCTTGTGACCCGGCGACCTTTGAAGTATTTGGCCTACTTAGGAACCCTTCGAGCATCCTCACACCTTCTTTTGGTACAGGCGGTGCAAGGCTTATCCCACAATAGTCAGCTCCAAAATACCACCATAGCCACAATGGCTTTCAACAGTTCCATATAGCATTAATCAAGTTAAAATTAAACCTACCTAACCATGATAGCAGAGCTAAGCTTATACTACCCTTGACACACAGGCACACAAGGCGACAAGGATAATAAAGGAAATGCTAGTAAACTAGAATAACATGGGATTCAATATTAAAGATTGCATACAAAGTGATAAGAGAGAAGGACACATCCTAAAAGAGGATCAACATGAACAAGGAACAATTGCCTTAATTAAGCACTTGCTGCTGCTCAGTGGTCTTGACATTCTGATCATCGATGTCTGACTCCAAACTCGGATCCCGAACTCCTCTTGAATATGTCGGCTAACAAAGAAACAATTTTGTTGGTATTTCTGACGATCATAGATAATTCTACAAGTGCACAGATATATCGATGTAGCACATCACCTGGAAGTATTCAGGGTATCGAATCCACAGAGAACGTGTGTACTAATCCTAACTATTTCGCCCAAGGACACAAGATACTATGGTTGGCGTAGGTAGAGAGGATTCCTATGGGATAAAACTAACTAAAAGGATAGGTTCTAGCTCTCCTGACTTACTTCGGGTACCCGCTCACTCCTGGTCTGCAAGTATGTGTCCGACCAATGGCTTCTACCCCGTATTCGAATGTGGAGGATTACAAAGGACAAATAGGGCTGTTGTCGGTGTTAAGAAACCGGCCGACAAGTAAATTTGTAACTACGGCGCCCAACAATCTTCTTATGATGGCGAGGGTTTTGCGAGAGAGGCAAGGTTTATACTGGTTCGGGCAATCGATGCCCTACGTCCAGTTCGTGGGTGGTTCGTGTTTCGACTTGCAGAGGGGAGCTACAAGTGTTGGCGAGGGAGGAGAGAAAGACTCCAAGCCTCTTCGTGTGTATCTCTATGTCTATGTGCGTTGTATCTCCGGATCCCGCCTCCTCGTGCACCAAGCTCTCCTTTTATAATCAAGGAGTGAGCTGGTTTACAAATGAGAACGGGATTTTTCAGTTGCGGACAGCGCGGCTACGCGCCGCACTAGTCTGACCCCTATCCGCTACTGTGGCTCTAGTCAGGCGGCGTCCTGTCAGCCTGGTCGCCGGGCAGGTGGTCGAGATGTCAACCCAGACTGTCGCGACCGTCTTGTCGCCGGTCCGGTCTTCGTCCCTGTTCAGGGTGATGATGATGCCGTAGCCATCCCGCTGCTGTACTCGAGGTGTCAGGCGGCGCTGTGAGATGGGACGGATGTCACTGTGCAGGTCAGATCGCGTGCCTGCAAGTAGATGAGTTGCTGGGTAGAGTTAAGGCTCCCCAGCTACTCGTCGTAAATGCCTGTCCTCCTTGCCAGAGGAAAATCTTCTCGATGAAGTCTCCCAACTCGGGGTCGGGCGAAGCGCGGCTTGTGGGCCCGCCCGACTGGGAGTCGGGCGAGGCGCGGCTCGTGGGCCCGCCCGACTGGGGGTCGGGCGAGGCGGAGTCTGTGGACCCGCCCGACTGGGAGTCGGGCGAGGCGGAGTCTGTGGACCCCACCCGACTCGGGGTCGGGCGGGGCGGAAGTCGTGGGCCCCGGCCGACTCGGGGTCGGACGAGGCGGAACTTGTATGTGCCCTCGGGGTCGGCCGTGGGCCCCTCGAGCGCTCTGTTGTCGTGTGCCTGTTCCTGTGGACCCTACACAATTAAGCTGAGACGGTTAGCAGAATTAAGCATCCTAGATCAGGATACCCTGATTTGGGTATCCGTCAGTAGCCCCCGAGCCTGGGCGGCGGCCGGGGGTCGTGGTCGCCATCGAGGCTTGTCGTTGTCTTTCCGAGGGTATTTTCGCACTACTCCTGCCGGTGGGTGCGCGCGAGCGCACCCGCCGGGTGTAGCCCCCGAGCCTCGGTACAAGTGGTTTACTTGTGCCGAGGGTGACAAAAAAGGTTTTCCCGAGACCACGCAGTAGGTCATTGTTTGCGAATGCGAGCCCCCGAGTCCTTGCTCAATGCGCGGATCCGTCCGAGGGTCGTTTCGTCTTTTTGTTTTGTCCGTACCCGCGCGTCTTTACGATAAGACGGGACACGCATGAGCCGGCCACGTCATTCCTCGATGGTTCGATGCGTGGTGCTCGTTTAAGCTGCAAACGGGTGTGTCCGAGTGAAGGCCTCGGCTTGCCCTTCGCGGGGGTCCGATTGAGACTAGCTGGAGTCGGCCTCATTAAGATCCGAGTTCCTGCCCATTTTCGATCGCCGACTCCTTTCGCTCGGAGTCAGTGGGCTCGATGCCCTCCCTCGATGGGAGATCAGGGGCGAGGTTTTTTAGACTCGGACTCGGACGCTACCGTCAGAGGCCCATTGTACTACGGTGTACGGGTTGCGGTCGCTGGGGACCCCTCTTTGGTGGCCCCTCACTTAGTTTTGCCCTGTAGCGGCCGTTCGAACCCTTTCGCGGGGCCGGCCTTCGAACTCCTGGGCCGGAAACTGGGCCGTCGGGGCGTTTTCAGCCCCTAGCCTTTATTACCTGTGGGCCCGGCCGGGATTCCAAGCCCGCCTGGGCCGTCATCGTGCGTCGTGGAGACGCGACGGTTCGCCTTCCGCGCGGATCGAGGCCACGATCCGTCTTCGTACGGTAGTGGAGCGGGCCATGATGGCGGTTTTTAAGGCACCTGCACCTGTTAGATCGCGAAACAGGGGAGGCGCGGGGAACGATGCGTCGTGTGAACGCGATAACTATAAAAAGGGGGATGAGCCCAACCTCATTTGTCTTACCAGGTTTTCGCGACCTTTCGCATCCACCGCCGCTCGCCTTTGCGCAAACCGCTTCGTCTTCCTCGCCTCGCTCGCTTTCCAACCTCCCTTCGTTTCGCCGTCGCTCCGCGTCCCTCGCCCGCATTCGCCATGGCGGATTGGAGCCGGTCCAACAGCACCAAGGGGAGCCTCGATGCCCTGGTTGCGCGCGGCCTCCTGATGCCTCTCACCGCGGAGCGGGAGTGGCTGGTACCCGGGGAGGAGAGGACACCATCGCCGCCGGACGGCTACATTGTCTCCTTCCGCTCCTTCCACGAGCGCGGCTTCGGCATGCCGCCTCTTCCCTTCCTCCGCGGCCTGCTTCACCACTACAAGTTGGAGTTGCAGCACCTCAACCCCAACTCCATCCAGCACATCTCCGCCTTCGTCGCCTTGTGCGAAGGCTTTTTGAAGATTCGCCCCCATTTCTACCTTTTCAAGTACTTCTTCACCCTCGTGCTCCAGACCAAGAAGGACGCGGAAGGGAATCCGCGCGCCGTCCCAATCGGCTGTGCTAGCTTCCGGCTCCGGAGCACCCGGGCCCGCGAGTACATCACCATGCCCGTCACCGACACCAACAAGGGTTGGCACGAGAGGTGGTTTTACCTCAAGAACACCGCGCTCGCGCCGCTCCCGGAGTTCACCGGGCGCTTGATCGAAGAGGCGCCCGAGTGCTGGGGTTGGGGACCGGCCGCCCCTGACAAGAAGAAGTTGGCCGACCTCTTGGATACGATCGACAAACTCAAGAGGGGCGGCGTTACGGGCGTCGGGGTCATTGGCGCCTACCACGTCAGGAGGCTTGCGCCGCTCCAAGACCGGCGCTTCCCCATGTGGGAGATGGGCCGCGACTTTGCGTGGGAGGGGACCTGCATGGTGGACCCCCACGCGGAGCCACGGATTTCCGTCCGAGAGCTGAAGGCCCGGCTCTCGGAGGCGATGGGGAAGACAGCGGCGGATTGGGATAGCTTTGACTATCCGATCCCGGGCCACCCGCCGATGCTTCCGGAGCAGGGGGCCCTACAATTCGTAAGTTTTTCGATTCGGTTTCGATCCCGATTCGGCATTGTTTCGATTTTTCCGATTTTTTGCTTATACACTTTTTCTTGGATTTAGACTGGCGTCGCCTTCGTTCCTTCTGCCGCCCCTCTTCCCGAAGTCTACGACGCCGTCCGCGCGATCAACAGGGAGCGGGCGGAGCGGCAGAAGGCCCGCAAAGACCGCGAGGACGCCAAGAAGGCGAAGCGGGCGAAGAGGGAAGAGGAGAAGAGACGGCGTCGCCACCGAGGCGACGTGGTCTCTGACTCCGAGGACGATGGTGACGACGATGATGACGACGGCGGTGACGACGAGGGCGGCGATGACGACGGCGACGACGACGATGACGACCAGGTCGACTGGGGTCAACTGGAAGATCGCGCCCCGGGTCCCAACGTCGCCGGCGCTTCAGGCAGTGGGGGCGCGGCAGGCTATTCGCAGCCGGCGGCTCCCCCCGCCTCCATGGCTCTCACGCTCGCCCCCGCGAGATTGCTCCCCGTGGCGACGGCCATGGAAGGGCCACTAATGGCATCGGCCGCCGCGACGACATCGGTTGTGGTGACCGTGCCATCGGCGGCGACGAGCTCGGCGGTGGCCGCGGCGACGACGGCATCGACGAGCGCCTCGACCGCGGCCCCTTCCACGACCATGTCCACCATAATCACCGCGCTGCCGCCCTCCGTGATGATGACGACCGTGGCGTCCCCCACGGCCCCGTCGGCCGTGGTGACTTCGGCATCCGTGGCGGCGGCGGCGTCCACGGCAGCATCTGAAGCTTCGCCAGCCGTGGCGACCGTGGTGGCAACGGCTGCCGCCGTTTCCGCGACGGCGACATCCTCGGCTCCGCCCACGACTCCTCCGCCCGAGTCGGCGGGGACCGCCGCCGTCCCCGCGACGGCGGTTTCGGAGGCGATCACCGCGGTGATGACCATGGCGCCTTCTGCGGGGACGACGGCTGCGGCGGCGAGTGTAGTGGCCGAGTCGGCCTCGTTGAAGGCTGCAACGCCGAGTGCCCTCTCGGGCAAGAGGGCGCGTGATGAGGCTGGGTCGTCCGCCGGCCCGACCCCGAAGCGTCAGCCATTCCGGTTAGTACCCGACTTCGCTGCGTTTCTTTTACTTCTTTATTTCGTTCGCTAACTCTCTTTTGTTTCAGGGGTCCGCTGCAGGTCCTGCCACGAAAGCAGCTGCTCCGGTCCTCAGGGGTTTTGGGGACGGCGCCCGGCTCGGCGGCGAGCGCGGCGGCGCCGGCGGGAAGCGTGGCGGCGCCGGTGGGAAGCGTGGCGGCGCCGACGGCAAGTGTGGCGGCGCCGGCGGGAAGCGTGGCGGCGCCGGCGGCAAGTGTGGCGGCGCCGGCAGCAAGCATGGCGGCACCGGCGGCGAGCACGTTGGCAGAGGCGGCTCCAGTGGTCGCTGCGTTGACGGAGACGGGCAGCTCCGCGCTGTCCGGGCCGTCGAGGCCTCGTCTGAGCTCCACCACGCCTCCGCTGCCGCAGTCGACTTCGGGTGCGCCCACGGACGTCGATGTCCTGCGCGTCCAAGGGCCCGATGGACAGGAGCGGGTCCACAACGAGCCGGCGGAGCGGCAACTCTGGGGCGTGCTTGGCCAGCATCAGGGCCAAGCCATACATGCTCTGGAGACCGCGCTCCGCCTGATAAAGGCGATGGGGGCCCCGACTCAGGTGCGTACATCCTCACTCTTTCGCAGAGTCTTTTTCCCGCTTTTGTTTTGCTTATCCCTCTTCGTTGTCTCAGGAACTGTCCAAGTTGAGTCGGGCCAAGTCGAACTGCATTCGCTTCCAAGAGAGCGAACGAGTTCGGCTTGATGAGGAAGCGCAGGCCGTGGTGGAGCAGGTCACACAGGCCATGCGGGAGGCCGACCAGGCCAAGCTGGCGCTGGCCGGGGCAGAGGAGAGAGCGACCGCCGCCGAAAAGAGGGCCGAGGAAGCGGAGAGGAGGGCCGAAGCGGCGGAGAAGAAAGTCGAGAAGGCGGAGGCGGACGCGGCCAAGGCACGCGAGGCGGCCGACTCCGAACGAGTGCTTCGACGGACGTCCTCCGAGTTGGTCTCCCAGCTCACCGCCCGGGTTGCCAGGTTGGAGAAGGAGGTTGAAGGTAAGGTTGCTGTACCTCTGCCTTGATCCATTCGCCTCGGCGTTCGCTTGTTTGATTTTCTTGTTTATTTGGTTTTCAGCGCTCAGGGGGGACCTGGAAGTGGCGCGGGGCGAGAACACCCAGCTCGAGCGGCTGCGGATCGGCGCCGAGCTTCTTGTTGACGAGCTGCAGGTGCCACAGCCGGACGGGACCACCACCCTGGAGGCGCGCCTGCTTTCCATCTCCAACCGCTTTGGTGCCCTCCGTCGTGAGAGCTTCGAGGCCGGAGTCTTCTGGACGTTGGTGATGGAGCAGACGCACTACGGCGACTCCCTCGACCTCGAGGGCTTGTCGCTGGGCATGGTGCCTGGCTTCTCCGATGAAGAGATGGAGGAGCTGAAGAAGAAGGCCGCGCCCGTCGCTGCGACGCTTGCCGACCTCCTCGCCTCCTTCGCGTTCCCTCTGCCGTCGCCTCCGAGTGACGAGTAGTAGGAGATAGAGTAGTTAGTCGAGTTGGGCCGAGTGGCCCTCATGTAAATATAAAAAACTTGCCTTTATTTTAGATGAAACAAGTACTTCGTTCTTTAAATTTGTGTTCGTTCGAAACTTATTCGAAATTTTAAGTGTTTTTCCCTTCGTGACTTCCTCCTCTTTCAGACCGCCTGATTGCCTTGGACCTTTCATTCGACTGACTGGTAACCCAGGCCGCTCCTAGCCGCCGAGGCGTCAGAGTCCCGAGTCGGCCAGTCGGGTCGACCGAGAGGTCGTCGACGCTCAAGTTTTTTCCGAGTCGGACCTGCACTTAGGATTTTTCATGTAAATTCCTTAGCCACGGACGCGTTGTCGGCGCAATTTTCGCTCTTGGCCTTGACGCTCGTTTGTCATGGGCATTTTGGATTTTACACGGCCTTTTTTGCACACCCGCCGGGTGGAGCCCCCGAGCCGTTAGGGTCGGGGATCGGCGGTCGGCAGGTCAGGACTTGTTGTGAATTTAAAAAAGACAGAAAGAAACGAACTTTCTTTTTATTTCGTTTGCATGTCTTTGAACGGTACAAAAGGAATTGGAGATACAAGCTAAGGGTAAAAACGACGTAGCTGGTCGATGTTCCACGCGTTGGCGAGTATGCGTCCGTCGGCGTTCTTGAGCTTGTAGGTTCCGGGCCGGAGCACCTCCGCAACGGTGTATGGTCCCTCCCACGGCGGAGTCAGCTTGTGCCGGCCCTGATTGCCCTGCAAAAGGCGAAGAACGAGGTCGCCAACCTCGAAAGCGCGGCCTTTAACCTTTCGTTCGTGGTAGCGGCGCAGCGCTTGTTGATACTTGGCGGAATGCAGGAGCGCGGCTTCTCGTGCTTCGTCGATCTGGTCGAGCGCATCCTCGAGGTAGCGCTCGTTGAGGTCCGGGTCAAACGCTTGCACCCGCGGGGCCCCATAATCCAGGTCAGTCGGCAGCACTGCCTCGGCTCCATACACCATGAAGAATGGAGTGTAGCCAGTGGCGCGACTCGGCGTCGTCCTTAGGCTCCACAACACTGCATCGAGCTCTTTTGCCCACCGACCGGCAAATTTCTTGAGCTTGTTGAAGATTCTGGGCTTTAATCCTTGGAGGACCATGCCGTTTGCTCGTTCACACTGCCCATTCGTTTGGGGGTGAGAAACAGCTGCCCAGTCGACTCGGATGCCGTATTGGTCGCAAAAGTTCAGGAATTTCTTCCCCGTGAACTGCGTGCCATTGTCAGTGATGATGGCATTTGGCACCCCGAATCGATGTACGATGTCGGTGAAGAACTTGACGGCTTGCGCCGAGTCAATCTTGCCGATCGGCCTGGCCTCTATCCACTTTGAGAACTTGTCAACGGCGACAAGCAAGTGAGTGTAGCCTCCCGGTGCCTTTTTGAAGGGTCCAACCAGGTCCAGCCCCCACACCGCGAACGGCCAAGTAATAGGGATGGTTTGGAGGGCCTGAGCCGGCAGATGAGTTTTACGAGCATAATGCTGGCACCCTTCGCAAGTGCGCACCACTCGTTGGGCGTCGGCAACAGCGGTCGGCCAATAAAAACCGTGCCGGAACGCGTTGCCGACTAAGCTTCGTGGTGCAGCGTGATGGCCGCACGTTCCGCCATGGATATCCTGGAGTAACTGCCTACCCTCGTCGAGAGGGATACAGCGTTGGAGGACTCCAGAGTGCCCTTTTTTATACAGCTCGCCGCCGACCATCGCAAATGTCTTGGCGCGCCTTGCGAGTCGGCGTGCCTCAGTGCGGTCGGGCGGAAGCTGTTGTCGCAGGAGATAGTCGATGAAGGGTTGCCTCCAGTCATCGCGAGACCCGGGGTCAGCCCCCGAATCGGGCGAGGCGTCGCGGGGGTCGGCGGGAGCCCCCGAGTTTTTGTCGCGCTCGATGACCAAGGCCTCGTTGGCCTCAATCGGAACCGGTTCTTGTGCTTGCTCTTTCATCGGGTCGGCCGACGCAGGATCATTGATGGACGGCTTGTCTTGATCGCAGGCAAAAATGCCTGCCGGGATTACCTCCCGGTTGGACCCCAGCCTGGCCAACGAATCGGCCGTTTCGTTGTCCCGCCGAGGGACGTGTTCAACCTGAAAACCATCGAATTTTTCTTCCAGACGGCGGATTTCGGCACAGTAGGCCGCCATCTTGGGGTTAGTGCAGGTGGACTTATTCATGACCTGGTTAACAACGAGCTGAGAGTCGCCAAAGGCTTCGAGCCTACGGACTCCTAACTCGACAGCTGCTTTCATGCCGTTAAGCAGAGCTTCGTACTCGGCTACATTGTGTGATGCTGGGAAATTGAGCCGGATGACATATTGCATTCGCACACCTCTCGGAGAGGTGAGCAGCCACCCACTCCCGGCACCCCTTTTTGTGAGAGAGCCGTCAAAAAACAGCCGCCAACATCCCTTTTCGACACGAACTATGGGCAACTGAGTTTCGGTCCACTCGGCGATGAAATCTACCAGGGTATGTGATTTTACGGCAGATGGGTGCGTAAATTCTATTCCCTGATCCATTAATTCTAACGCCCATTTAGAAATTTTGACCGACACCTCCGGATTGCCTAGAACCTCAGCAAGGGGGAAGGAGGAGACGACGGTTACCGGATGGGCGTCGAAGTAGTGACGGAGTTTGCGCCGAGTGATGACCAGCGCGTATATCACCTTCTGGATCTGCTGCCACCTTGTCTTGCAGTCGGAGAGGACCTCGCTGACGAAGTACACGGGCCGTTGTACCTTGAGCACCTTGCCCGACTCCGTCCGCTCCACCACCAGGGCGGTGCTGACCACCTGCGTTGTCGCCGCTATATAGAGCAACAAGGGCTCCTTCTCGGTCGGAGAGGTGAGAATCGGGGCGCTAGAGAGTCTGGCCTTGAGATGATCAAGAGCCTCTTGTGCCTCGGCTGTCCAGACGAAGTTGTCGGACTTCTTGAGGAGACGATAGAGTGGCAACCCCTTTTCCCCGAGTCGGGAAATGAATCGACTGAGTGCGGCTAAGCAGCCGCTCAGCTTCTGTACGCCTTTCAGGTTTTTGATCGGCCCCATCTTCGCGATGGCTTCGATTTTTTCTGGGTTGGCTTCGATGCCGCGTTGTGAGACGCAATATCCCAGGAGCATCCCTTTTGGGACCCCGAAAACGCATTTCTCGGGATTGAGCTTAATGCCATTCTCTCTTAGCCGTTGGAACACGGCGTTGAGATCGGCGACTAAGTCGTTGGTTCGCATGGATTTGACTACGATGTCATCCACGTACGCTTGCACGATCCGTCCGATGAGATCACCGAAACACTTGATCATACAACGTTGGTAAGTGGCGCCGGCATTCTTTAACCCAAACGGCATTGTAACGTAACAATATGAGCCGAAGGGAGTGATGAATGCCGTTGCCTCTTGATCACCGATCTTTAGTGGGATCTGGTGATAGCCCGAGTAGGCGTCTAGGAAGCACAGGGTTTCGCACCCTGCGGTCCAGTCAACAATTTGGTCGATGCGTGGCAAAGGAAACGGGTCCTTTGGACATGCCTTATTGAGACTTGTGTAGTCAACACACATCCTCCATTTCCCATTTTTCTTTTTAACAAGTACAGGATTGGAGAGCCACTCGGGGTGATACACTTCTTTGATGAAGCCGGCGGCAAGGAGCTTTGTCAGCTCGTCGCCTATGGCTCGGCGCCTTTCCTCGTCGAATCGGCGCAACCTCTGCTTGACCGGTTTCGATCCCGGTTTGATGTTGAGGGAGTGCTCGGCGATTTCCCTTGGAATCCCTGGCATGTCCGAGGGTTTCCACGCGAAGATGTCCTTGTTGGCGCGAAGGAAATCGACGAGCGCGCTTTCCTATTTGGCAGAAAGGGTCGCCCCGATGATGACCGCCTTCCCCTCGGGGTCGGACGGGTCGAGGGGAACCTTCTTGGTGTCCTTGGATGGCTCGAACGAGCCGGACGCCTTCTTCGGAGTCGGCGTCTCCTCGGACTCCACGCTGGCGACCTCCGGGAGGTCGGGCTTGTTGATGAGCGCCGCTGCCAGCTCACAGCACTCTACTTCACACTCGTAAGCACGTTGAACAGACGTGCTCACGGTGATGACACCTCTCGGCCCCGGCATCTTGAGCTTGAGGTAGGTGTAGTTGGGGACGGCCATGAACTTCGCGTAACATGGCCGACCGAGGATCGCGTGGTACGCGCCGGGGAAGTCCACCACGTCGAAGGTGAGGACCTCTGTGCGGTAGTTGATCGGCGTGCCGAAGGTGACGGGCAAGTCGATTTGCCCGAGTGGCATGGCCGTCTTTCCGGGCACGACCCCATGGAAGGGTGCGCCCGAAGGTCGGATGCGAGAGCGACTGACTCCCATGGCATCGAGGGTCTCTGCGTACAAAATGTTTAAACCACTGCCACCATCCATCAATACCTTGGATAGGCGCTTGTTGGAGACGATGGGGTCGACGACGAGTGGGTACCGCCCCGGACGCGGCACGTACTCGGGGTGGTCGCCGCGGTCGAAGGTGATGGCCGCCTCGGACCACTTGAGGAAGGCCGGAGTCGCCGGCTCGGCGGCGTACACCTCTCGGCGCTCCAGCTTCTGGCGCCACTTGGAGGAGCTGACTCCTTCGCCTCCGAAGATCATGAGGCAGCCGGTGGTTTTCGGAAATCCACCGTCCGCCTCCTTGTCGTCCTTCCCGTCATCCCTGGGGTCAGAATCCTTGGGGTCGGACTTCTTGGCCTTCGCGCCCAGGAACTTCAGCATGAGCCCGCAATCCTTGAGGGCGTGCTTGACGGGGTAGGCGTGGTTGGGGCACGGCGCTTCCAGCATCTTTTCGAAATGCTGGTTCTTGCTGTCGTTGTCGACGGCCGGCTTCTTCTGCTTACGCTCGACGGCCGCGACGAGTGCGTCGTTGCGGCGTTGCTGATCGCCGCCCTTCTTCTTCTTCTGCTTTTGCTTCTTGTCGTGCGGGGCAGACGGACCCGCACCGGAACTCTCGTTCCGCTTTGCCTTGCCTTTAGTCCGGTGAAGGAGGGCATCGACCGCATCCTCACCGGAGGCGTAGCTGGTGGCCACGTCGAGCAGCTCCTTGATGGAGCGCGGACTCTTGCGGCCGAGCTCATGAACGAGCCCTTCGTTGCCGGTGCCCGCTATGAACGCGGAGATCACCTCGGCGTCAGCGAGATTGGGTAACGCGTTGCATTGCCTGGAGAACCGCTTGATATAGTCCCTCAGGGACTCGTCGGCGCCCTGTCGGCAGTTCCGAAGGTCCCACGGGTTCCCCGGGCGCGCGTACGTGCCTTGGAAGTTGCCGATGAACACCTCCTGGAGGTCAACCCAATCCTGGATTGAGCCCTCCGGGAGATGCTCGAGCCACGTCCTGGCCGAGTCGGCCAAGAAGAGGGGGAGGTTGCGGATAATGAACCGTTCGTCGGTGGCACCGCCGGCTTGGCACGCCAGGCGGTAGTCCTCCAGCCACAACGCGGGATTCGTCTCCCCGTTGTACTTCATGATATTGCTGGGCGGCCGAAACCGCTGGGGGACGGGAGCCCGCAAGATGGCGCGGCCAAAAGCCCGTGGGCCGGTCGGGACCGGAGCCCGAGGCTTGTCTTCCTCCGGGTCAAATCTCCCGCCACGCCGCGGAGCGTAGACAAAGTCCTCGGTTTCGCACCGTGGACCTCGCCCTTGCTCGCGGCGCCTTGCCCGCAGAATGTCGCGGGCGTCGCGGATCCTGCCGATCCGCTGATGGACCGGCGGCGCGTCCCCAGTCCCACTTTGCTCGGGGGTTTGGTGGACGGAACTTTCGGGTTGTGCCCGCGGCTTGCTTGGCGTGCGGTAGGAAACGCTGGATTCCCACCGCCGTGCAGCAGAGCTTTGCTCGCGCTCGGCCTGCTGCACCGCCGCCAAGTCCAGGAGGTCCTTGAGCTCCCCCTGGATTCTTCGCTGGTCCTCGTTGGACGGTTGCGGGAGCGCGCGCAAAAGTGTCGCAGCCGCGGCGACATTCTGGCTGGGCCTGGTGTATCTAGGCACGAGGTTGCCCGCCTCGGCCAGAATCCGCTGCCGGGCTTCGCGCCCATGGGCACGCACACGTTCGCGCTGGGCCTGGCGCTGCGCCACCTCGTGTTCGAGCCGCTCGCGCTCCTCCTTGAGCCGCCGCGCGGCTTCTGCGAGCTCGTGTTGGCGTTGGAGCAGACGCTCCAGGTCGTCGCCCCCCCGGTGGTCGGCGCTCGCCGGAGGGGTTTCTTGCTGCGCCTGTGTCACAAGCAGGGGCGCGGCTTCTGCGGCCGCTCCGGCGTCCGCCGTCGTCGCGGCCGCTGCAAGGTCTGGCTGCGCCGCCACGTCGTGAACGTTGCGGCGGCTACCTCCGCCGGCTTCCACCACCATGCACTCGCGCGAAGGATGGTGACTGCCGGCGTTGGAGTCGTAGTCGAGGAGGTCATCCTCGTCGCTGTCGTAGTCGTACTCCGCCATACCCACGAGCTCCGCGCCCGCGGACATGGCGAGGGTGAGGGCCCTTTGTGGGGGTGCCGGCGGTTCGACGTGCGAAAGCCCCCCATCCCGGACCACGATGAACTCCAGGCTCCCGAAGTACACGAGAGCACCTGGAGCCCAATCGATGCCGTGGCTCGCCATCAACTGAAGATGTCAAACGCGCTGAGGTCCCCTACCTGGCGCGCCAACTGTCGGTGTTAAGAAACCGGCCGACAAGTAAATTTGTAACTACGGCGCCCAACAATCTTCTTATGATGGCGAGGGTTTTGCGAGAGAGGCAAGGTTTATACTGGTTCGGGCAATCGATGCCCTACGTCCAGTTCGTGGGTGGTTCGTGTTTCGACTTGCAGAGGGGAGCTACAAGTGTTGGCGAGGGAGGAGAGAAAGACTCCAAGCCTCTTCGTGTGTATCTCTATGTCTGTGTGCGTTGTATCTCCGGATCCCGCCTCCTCGTGCACCAAGCTCTCCTTTTATAATCAAGGAGTGAGCTGGTTTACAAATGAGAACGGGGTTTTTCAGTTGCGGACAGCGCGGCTACGCGCCGCACTAGTCTGACCCCTATCCGCTACTGTGGCTCTAGTCAGGCGGCGTCCTGTCAGCCTGGTCGCCGGGCAGGTGGTCGAGATGTCAACCCAGACTGTCGCGACCGTCTTGTCGCCGGTCCGGTCTTCGTCCCTGTTCAGGGTGATGATGATGCCGTAGCCATCCCGCTGCTGTACTCGAGGTGTCAGGCGGCGCTGTGAGATAGGACGGATGTCACTGTGCAGGTCAGATCGCGTGCCTGCAAGTAGATGAGTTGCTGGGTAGAGTTAAGGCTCCCCAGCTACTCGTCGTAAATGCCTGTCCTCCTTGCCAGAGGAAAATCTTCTCGATGAAGTCTCCCAACTCGGGGTCGGGCGAAGCGCGGCTTGTGGGCCCGCCCGACTGGGAGTCGGGCGAGGCGCGGCTCGTGGGCCCGCCCGACTGGGGGTCGGGCGAGGCGGAGTCTGTGGACCCGCCCGACTGGGAGTCGGGCGAGGCGGAGTCTGTGGACCCCACCCGACTCGGGGTCGGGCGGGGCGGAAGTCGTGGGCCCCGGCCGACTCGGGGTCGGACGAGGCGGAACTTGTATGTGCCCTCGGGGTCGGCCGTGGGCCCCTCGAGCGCTCTGTTGTCGTGTGCCTGTTCCTGTGGACCCTACACAATTAAGCTGAGACGGTTAGCAGAATTAAGCATCCTAGATCAGGATACCCTGATTTGGGTATCCGTCAGCTGTCACCACCTACTGCCTAACAATGGTAAACTCTAGCCTAGACACCATGTCTACGTTATCAATTACTACTCTAGCCCTGATCAAGAACTTCCATCTTTATCCAGAGTCTTAAGCTAGAGTCTTTATCCAGGAACTAGAACTTAACTAATTAGGAAGATCGAACACCATAGAACAATCACAAATACTTACCTAAAAGAGGAAGCATTTGTAGAGGTACAATTTGAAGCAGAGTGCCGGCAGGTTCGGCACTTCTCCTTGGTCGAGGTACAAGCTCAGAGAAGAGTGCCGACAGGCCTGGCACTTCTCCTCCTTGCACCTCCTCACTCTCTCCCTATTTTCTAAGCATTACTAGAGCAGGGCTTTTCCTTTGGAATGATCTTTGCAAATCCTGGCGTGTGTTGGAGTGGAGGCCTACCCTCTTTATGTAGTGCTCTTATGGCAATTTCAGGGTCAGTAACGTCCGAAGACACAGCACGAACACCATCCAGGAAGCACCAGGACCACATACATGGAATTGAGATTGGCCGATTCAGGGCTTGGCCGAGCCACTCTGGACTCTGCTAGCCCTCTGCCTTGGATAGTCACCAACTTGTGGGCCCTGGAATTGAGATTGGTCTGTTCTCGGTGGGTTTGCGTCGATTTACACCTCTGGTGGGCCCTTGGATCCATGTGCTGCCTGCGTGGCGCTCTCTCGTTGACAAAAGTATGATTCCTTGCATGCAATGTGTATTTCTTCTCCATTGTTATGATAATTCACCTGCATACAAATATTCACCAACACTTTGTGGAATTCATTAGAATTAAATCCTACCACTATAGTTGGTGCTCATCTTTTATGCTTTTTATGCAGGAGTTGATGGTGGGATTTGGTATGCAACGATCGTCAACAAATTGCACACAAAGAACAAGGCATAAACAAATTGAGTAAACATTGCGAAAGGATAGTTTAGGTCACTATGATCGTTTGAGCCCAAGAAACGTCCAAAATGGAGCTACGGTTGAAAAGATACGGCTATTAAAAGTTAGGGGTATTTGCGTATCTGGCCCTATTCTGAAAGCCAATTGCATATTTAGCTTCGTTTTTTAGGTTTTGCATATTTGACCCTCTTTTTTTAAAATAAAACTTCCGTCTGACCCTCTTTTCTAACCCTGTCACTTTGAGGATTTAAAAAAAATAAAAGAATGATATGGATAATGAAAGGAAAACAAAAAAGACCAAAGTACCCTCTTTTCTAAGCTCGTGCTTGAGAGGACGTGAGGGTGGGAGGAGAGGAAGCGGTGCAGGTGCAGGAGGACCCCGGCGCGGCGCGACACCGGAGCGGGCGCGGGCACGGGCGCGGCCCTGGCGCGAGCCCAGCACGGCACCACCCCGGCGGGCGCGTAGGTGGCCGGCGCTGGGAGGTGCTGCTGCTTGTTTGCTTCGGTGGTCCATGGAGACTGAGTTCCCTGTTTTGAACCCTACCCGTAAATCCATAGAATTCACACAAAATTACTTTAAATTAGACCAAATTGATCACAATATTATCGTATTTACTACCTTACAAATCCATTCCAGTTTGGTCACTGCCCTCGCGCGATTTGCCGAGGACCGCGAGCTGCTGCTTCTTCCTCTGCAACCTATTTTCCTTTTTTTTCACCCCTAGCAGCAAATCACTGAAATTCATATTATTCACCATCAATTTAGTCAAATTGATCATGCTACTGTCTTCTATACTCCCGCACGAATCCATTTTGCTGGTCACCCACAGCACTCTGACCTAACATGGGCGCCGGTGGTGGATCTTCATTGAGGCGACTTGTTCCTGATGCTGTTGAAAAGGAAGCAGAGAAAACACCTTTTGCATGTTTACGTGTTTGAGGTAAGACAACGTATTTTCCTACTCATGTTTCTCTCTTAGGCATATTTTCGTATTTTCTTCAAATTTCAGTTCAAATGTTCAAGTTTGAATTCAAGTCATTGTCGAATTCTTAAAACTGTACCTAATACACTTGTTAAAATCTTGTCTAATCAAATAAGGTCATTCATATAAAAGACATTACAAAGCATGGGCAAACATGCAAAGGGTGTGAAGGTCTTTTTACTATGAACTTAACACCGTCAAAGGCTTCAAACGGAATAGGGTCAAGTTCAAGCTTTAGTTTGAAAAAAGAGGGTCAAACACGCAAAACCTAAAAAAGAGGGTCAAACATGCAATTGAACTTCAGAATAGGGCCAGATATGCAAATGCTCCTAAAAGTTAAAGGGCTTAAACATAATTACTTTTAAACACAGCAACCTCGGCGCCTGGTCTGAATGAAAGAGGTTGTTGGCGGGAAGGATTGGCGGTGGCGGTCCTCGGGCACGCGTCGGGGAGGCCGCTCTAGGGCTAGGCTGCGAACGGCGACTAGTGGAGTATAGGGCTGGACGAAAAGCTCGTGACTCGTTAGGTCGGCTCGGCTCGTGACTAGCTCGGCTCGTTCACTTTTTCTAACGAGCCGAGCCAAGCTTGTAGCTCGTTATGTTTAACGAGCTGGCTTGTGAGCTGCTCGCGAGCCAAATGAGCCAGTAAGTCCCAACAGGTCCAACACCCTTTGGTCCTCTTCTCCCTCCCTACACTTTATCCCTTTCCTGAATTGCGCCGTCACAACACCTTGCCTCCTCGCAAGTCCCCATCGCCGCATGCCTCGCTCCATTCACGAGCCACATCGTCTGCCTCGCTTGCCAGTCACCCTGCTCCCTCGCCGCCTACATGCGAGCTTGCCTGGAGCAGCTCCGTGAGGTTGTCGGCGCCTCCTTTCCCCTGTCGCAGCACTCGCCTCTCCATCATAGACGTTGCAGCCATCAACGCCAAAGCTTATAGTGAGCACAAGCTTGTTGTCCTCACCGTTCTTCCCATGACACGGCGGTGATGAAAAGAGACCGAGTCAAGATCCAAGCCGCGGTGAAAAGAGACCGAGTCAAGATCCAAGCCGCGGATAGGCGACGTGACGCGCTGCGGCCGGCGGCTCAAGCCGGATGGTGCCGCCGCTCCCCCTACTCTCCTCGTGCAGTGGTGTCGGCTCCTCCACGTCACCATCCCCCGTCCCCTCTCGGTCGCGACGTCGGCCTCCGCCTCTCCGCTCGACACGCCGTCGTTCTCAAGGGCGTGAAGATGTACCCGGTGGCGTGGTCGTCGTCTTGTTCCTTAGGTTGCTGCAGAGATGCTGAAAGCGAACGACGAGCTTAATGAGCTGGCTCGCGAGCCAGCTCGAGCTCGTATCGAGCCGAGCCGAGTCAGTATTTCAGCTCGTCAAGATAATGAGCTGAGCCGAGCCAGCTCGTTATCCTAACGAGCTGGACCGAGCCGAGCCGAGCCGAGCCGAGCTGGCTCGGTAGTCCAGCCCTAGTGGAGTAGCTCTTGCATCGTCCTGTGGAGGCGGAGGGGGGTGGTCAGCGCCGGCGGAGTGGCAATGGAGACGGCGGTGCAATGAGCTTACCTCATGGCTGTGATGGCTATGGTGGCAGCGGCTAGGGTTGAGTGAAATGGGTGCTGTTGACACCAGATTTTAGCAAGCCCACTGGATAAGGCCACGTGCGGATTGGATCTACGGAGGGATTCCGAATCAGCCCAGGATCAGAAGCCAAGCCAGATTCAAGGAGTAAGCTGCCTAGGCCGATTTGGGCCCGGACGACAAAATCGGCCCAGGAAGAAGACGCGTAAAATTGTGGCTCCGCAACCTTAATTTAGGAATAGCTTTAGAGATAAAGTCGGTTTCCCGACTAGTTTCCTTTTAAATTAGAAGTAGTTTTCTAGTCGGACTATTTTGTCCCGGGTATAAATATGTACCCAAACCCCTCTGTAATTTTCAAGAACACATCAATACAACTCGGCGCATCGCCACCTTTTCGACGTTTTCGTCTCTTTGCATGAGCTTGATCCTGGCGTGAGGATCGAAAACATCACCCCGGCAACTACACATCAATCGGTTAGTGTTCTCCTAGTAATCGATTATCATGCGTAATTGCTAGTTATCCTGTACGTCGATCCATCTAATCTAGCGTACTTAGGGTTTCGCTTGCATGCTGAGTCGGCCGGATTCCGTTCCGACATAATCACAATCGATTATCGAGCTGCTAGCTTTATCGACTGGTCAGTGCGTCGATTAATAGATTGTTTTAAGTTGATAGCCAATCTGGTTGTTTCCTTGTTCTTAGCTGATTAGGGTTTTCATGCTAACATGTTTATGCTAAGAATAATCTTATTAAACGAAATATCTAAAAGAACACATATCCATTGCTTTGTATATCTAGGCCGGTTATGACACATGCATGCTTTCGATCCTAAGTCGAATCGGCTACATGCTTTACATGTCTTATTTACTCTCAGCTGATAACCAGCTGGCCGATTTGAGTTATGAGGTGTTATGTGCCTTGTTCCTTCCATCTGCTGGTTACGCATCGGTCCCGTTGGCCGATCGCCCCTTGTTATCTGATAAACCTTTCTCTTGTCCGTTGCAGGATCAAATGAACTGGCACACCTGGTTACATTTTGGTGCCCGACTCCGGAGTAAAGCAAATCTCCCAGGACGGCGGTGTAGGGTCTGCAATCAAATTTGGCACCAACAGGTGCGGAGCTACCGGGCGCAGGCTTTATAGGGTGGAGGACGCGCTTGTTGCACACTCGGGCTGGGGCGGGGCGATCCGGCGGTGGCGACGCGGAAATCATCGGTGCAGCGGTGGATTCCATTTGGAGACGACGCGAGGAAGATGGTGATGACATCAGCCTGACGTTGGCATGACATCAGCGTGGCTGTTTTCTCCTTTTCTTTTCTAGGATTTTTAGAAAAACAAATAAAAATGTTTTACCCTTTTATAAATGCAAAAACACACCCAAAAATTCTAAGAAAATTCTGAGTTAAATAAAGATTGAAAACCATTTTGAAATTCATTTTCCTCAAATAAAGATTTCTACACAAAAGAGAAAACCATTTTAAATGCACACATTTTCAGAAAAGGTTTTAAAAAATCGGGGAAAGCATTCTATAAACTAGATTTTGGCTCCAATAAATTCATTTTAATCTTATCACTCCAAATTATTTTTAAATAAAACCGAATTTAGAAAAATTTGGGCAAATCTAAAGGTTATTTTAAGGCCAAAATACACTGAAAAGCTGGGATGTGACAAATACGATACATGTCAGTTGCACTCGGCAGACATTATGGTTCTCATCTATATATTAAACAGTCTGAAGCTGGATAAATTTAAAATGCCACAAGTTTCGCTTTTTTTGAGGCATGGATACACTTTTAATGCAGCCTTTCCTTGTTGTTGTTTGGCATAAAAGTTTGGGTGCTCGAAATTATCACAAAGGTAAAAAGCGTTCACCTTACTAACTCGAAACCATAAACACATGGAGCCATTTCACTTCTGTCTTCCCTTTATTGCACCCCACCTGGCTGCTGAGGCAAATGACGATGGTGTAGCTTATAGTAACGGCAAATTAAGTGCAGACACGTTACAAAGCACTCAGATATGCACTATTAAGCGCCTACGATAAGTACGAAATGTCCTTAAAAAAATCCAGACTGATACTGGATGCACACGGGCCATTGTGTAAACCCGCTTCATTGCTCGGATTGAGCGGAGGATCTTCTGCAGAGGCAGAGGAGCGAGATGATCAGCACCAAGGAACAAGGTGAATAGTATTATCTTTTTGAGGTATGGTTTGTAATTCAGGATTGTATTACTGTTTAGATCTTGCCAAAAAAAAAAAAAAAAAAACTGCATCCTTGCATGCGATCACAACAGATGGGTCTTTTTTTCTTTCTTCCGTCGAATAAAATAACCATTCGTTTTTAGGCGTGTAATTTGTTATGCTTTCATCACATGACCAGCAGTGCAGCACCTCGAAACTGGGTCGGGGTCCATCTCCACGAAGCCAGAGACCAATCTACGTCTTTGAGCTCCTATCCACACTGGTCTAGCTGCTTTTCAGAACCCTGCAAATTTTTCGTGTTTGGAAAACCTAGACCAGTGTCATGTACTAGGTTCTGAAAAGGCGATGCTTGGAAATTGAGAGATCGGCCATTGGTCGTACGGAAAGGCGATGCTTTTTGAGTGGCTTTTTTGCGATCACGCATCCTTCTGCCTAACTTTTCGTTTTCTGCTAGTGCGAGATGCTAGCATGTCGGCCACTGGTAGATCTGGGCCATTTATAAATTGCAACAGTGAAAATTGCATTGTTCCCCTGTTTGTCGAGCCGAATTTGGAAACCCTCCCTGCTTTTAGTTACATTTAAACCCGCGCACATGTTTCCGATTTTGAAATGTTCCGTTTATCATTGTTTCAACTATTGATTGCAATTAGAGCGTTATTGTAAACACGTATGATACAACTGTTAACATATATATAAGCATGCCCCTAAAATAGTACACTTAAGGAAATTCAGATCTGCATATGGAAGTGGAGTATAAGGGACACAATAGGCAACCCAAGTAAGTTGTAGGTAAAGAGCCAGTGGGAGGCAAGGGTAACAAGAACGACCTGTAAAACGTGATCGAAAGACGTTCAATTGGAATTCCTCCATGTTAATTTGTGTGTATATATGTGATTATTTTCCAAGAGGTCTAGTAGTTTGGAAAAATTAGCAGATCAATTAATCTGAGGGAGAATACTGCAAATTGAGAGAACTACCTGGGCATGAAGGCATTATATTTAACATAACCTAGTGCATGACACTTCTGAGAATTGAAGTCATATCTCCGCTCCATAATTTGTCCTTTGATATACGACATTGCTCCTCCTTCCTATTCTTGCTGCTCCGGCTCTCCTCCAAGGCCTTCCTCCCCAGGTTAGTTGCATGCTCATTTTACCCGGTTGATCTTTCCATTCCATTTCTTTGTCTTTATTTTGATAAAATGGAGTTCCTACCTACCTGTTATTCCATTTCTTTTTCTTTGTTTTGATAAAATGGATTTCATACCTACCAGTACTTCAGGAGTTGAACATGCTGTTATTCAAATTGTTGACCGTTTCTAGAGCAGTAACATGTCTAATAGTGTCTTTCACGGACATAGTTTTCTTTTTGTCAACCCAATTGATGATCCAATTACGTGGGGTAAATATCATGTGGAAACGGCATATCTATACAAGGGTCCAAAGTTTTTCAAAAAATATAAAAATTTTACTGGAGATAGAAAGGATATAGTCTATATGTCCACCAGATTTCACTTCCAGAATCAACGTAGTTGTTTGCCTTTTTTTATCTTTAATATGAAGCTGATTTAGGAAATGAAACTTGGTGGAGATGTTTATTGTGTCCCCCTATATCTCTAATAAAAAAAGAATTTTGAAAATCTTTAAATCACGTGAAAATCAAATCTGCATAGATATGCTATATTTACTATATACTTACCCCAATAAGTGTACACTACAGGTATATTCGTTTGGAGCCATTTTGTCACTAGCTCTTTGAGACAATCTAGTTATGCTCCTATGCTCCTCCAGCACCATGGTTTGTCAGATTTTGATCAGGTGGAGGGACCGGGAACCCAAATGGACAATGTAGGAGCAATCATTACGACAGAACGTGTTAAAACAGTTGTTATAACGCAGTTAAAAACTTGGAAACGTATCACGAAGGGTTATTAGCAGTCAGTTAATTCCCATAAAGTTTTCGTCTACCTATAGCTGAGAGGTGGAAGGAGCACTAAGAGACAATCTAAGTTGGTATTTTTGCTGCAAACTCACTGCCTAAGGTCAGTGAACCCCTTCGTGCAGGGTTCATGTTTACATCCACGACTTCGTCATGCAGCAGTTGGTGCTTTTGGATCTTCACTTAGGGAGGTTTGGTCGGAACGCCCCAGACCTGGATAGGTATTTGGTAGGGTTTTTTTTTTTTTGAGAAAGGGATTAGATTACATTAAATTAAAACCTCTTTTACATCAGAGACCCCAATATAAAAGAAAATTACATTGAAACACGCAACTAGGTCCCAACGCTTCATCTTTCTCGTGTCTGGCGACATCCACCACTTCAGAAATCTCCATTGCGGGCGTGGAACTTCACCAGATCTGGACCCGAGAACCACAGTCCTCACTAACAGAGGACTCCACAAACGTGGAGACCGCAAAACAGGCATGATAAGCTCAACCACAATGGGGAGTAAAAGACACCGAAAGCACAACTGCCATAACTTCTGAAGGTCAAACCAAGCATAAAGTCCGCCGCCACCAGTGTCATCAGCAACGACGGGAAGAATTGATCCACCGCCACTGGTAGTACCACCAGCGGCCGGATAAACGATCTGACAGAAGGGGAAAATAAATCCAATCCCTCTGCAAAGAGGACTATACCAACATACCTCGATCCTGTTGTGAAGAACACGCCATCTCTGAAGAAGATGACGCCACTATTGAAGAAGAACCAAAATGACGTAGAAGGCTGGATCAAGATGGCCATCCAAAATCTAACCCTAATTATTATTCAGAAGGAAAATTTTATTGAGAAAAACAGCAAACTAAGCATGAGATCTGCTAGAGGGCGGACCCCCGCTCCTCCCCACCGCCGGCTAGAACGCTGGAGGCGAGGGAAACGGGGGGCGGAGGTGTGGCGGCGGTGGACTCTCTCGCGTGAGAGAGGCGGAGCGGCAAAACTGGTGGGTTAGCGGCAAAACAGGAAGGACTTGTTCATACATGCCCATAGGTATTTCGGTAGCTACATGTGTCTGCTTTGGGTCCACACCGGCCCTTACGTGGAATTAACATTCATAGGCCATCGAGATCGTACGGGCCACCATCGCTACTTCCCTTCGGGAGTGTGAGGAAAGCCTCCTTCATGGATGGGCCGCTAGATGCGTTGACAGCCTGCCTGACACCAGCTGTTCGGGTTGTCTTGGTCTTGAGTTGTATGGGCAAGGTACTCTTGTCGGTTGGCATATGCATGTGCAGGTCCCCTATCTCGCCTCTTTTGTTTTGGGAAAATTCCTTCTAGACCATTGGCTTAAACCTCAATCTCTCCTCTGCCACCGAAAAATATTGTTTCCTTTCAAAACCATCAAAATAAAACTTGCATGCTCCTTGTACCACCGCTGCCAACTTGGTCCAAAACGGATGTACCAAAGGACATTTTTGCCCTCCTGGCCTCCGAGCATCGCCGCTTCGGCATCTCCAACTTGTTTCCATCCCTTCTCCTTCTTCCCCTATAGCCCCGGCGGTCAAGGTCGGCCTCCTCCGGTGAGGCGCGAGCACCAGCCTTGGCGATGAGGAGGCACGTGTGGCGGTCTAGCACGCAGAAGGATGCTGGCATCGGGGTCGCGGGGGCAGGGGAGACGGGGAGGGAAGGAGGGACACAAGGTGGCGGCGGCGAGTCAGCGGTTCTGCGCACGACCACTGCACTGCACACAAAAATCAGCTAAGACTGTTGCAATTCGACCAACGCCAGCGAAAATCAGCTGCTACTATCTTCAATTGAAATTTTAATTCACCGTGCTTTGACAGCTTCGATTGGGACTTGGTATCTTGGCGTCGAGGACGATGGCCATGGTGCGTCGTTTGGACCGGCGTCCTGCCATGGCACCACCCTGAAGGGCCGCCTAGAGCAAATTGCAGAGGGGGGATTCCCTTGCTCCGTCGGTGGCCGGCTGGCCGCAGACCCGCGGCACAGGCACTCAGCAACAATGCGGGCGTCACGGGCGGCGAGCAGTGCTCCTGCAGCAGCAATCTGTGCAGGAAAAGATATGGGAGGAGGAAGAAGGGCATTACTGGTATTAAAAACTTCGACTCACTGTCAAACTGAACAAAAATGGTAATGGTGTAAACGGCAAGGAAGTTTTAGTCCGATGGCGCTGACGGGAAATGGATTTTCTCGGTGGCTGAGAGGAGAATCAGGTATATGACATTTTTGCCCTCGACGTAACCCGACTGTGACAATGGTCGACTATCAGTGCCGCTTATGCACTGCCGATTCTAAAACTGGCAGTAATCGCCTCTTGTGCGGTAGTAATTGGGCTCTTCATCGGAGGATAATGTGGCGGCCTGCAGGTGGTGTCGAATTTGAAAGAAGACATTGCACAGAGCTGAGTAGCTTTTCATCAACCGCCTGATCAAGCTCTCCTATTGTACTTAGCTTTTGTAATATCTCTTACTTTTATTGCAATATCTGAAATAAGCTTGCAGCCTCCGCCTGATGCCCCTTCGTAGTCTGATGGTGCCTGGGCTCTCCTAGTATTTTATATTTTGGAATTAAAATTTTTCCTTGCTTTTGCGTCTGTTGCATAAGCTGAGCTACTGCCTGCCATATCCTTTCAAAAAGGGCACTTTACGTCATATGGGAAGCTTTGGGGTCTGTAGGTAACTTTGTATATTGTTCTGCAATATACACAAATAGTTTGGGCTATTGCTAATTACGTCAATGCCAAGCGTATATCCACACCTCACGCACTAGGAAAGACCACATGTATGTAAGAAGTGATATAAAAAATAATATACTATCGAACAATATCTCTCAGAACTTTGTAGTGCTTCAGATCCCATAACCAATTTGGTTGATACGCAGTGGTGTGACAACAATGTTGTCTGTACGTAGTGGTGTGACTCTAGAATTTCGTATAATTATTTTGGTAGAGAAAAGTAAAACCCACCATCTTTAAAATTCTCTCCAGAACAAATTCATGCATCAATGCTTGCGCTAGTTTACGTGATTTTCCACTTGAGCCTACTGCATGTATGACCTAAGGTCGATTTATTGATTACAGCTAGTCCTTTGTGCCGGTGTATCCAATATACAGCCACACTGTAATTGAGGGATATAGTTCTTGACATATTTTTATTCTACTGGTCCAAGATGTTTTATTTTCTTCCTTTTGTGAGGGAATAAATCACATGTTGTCCGAGTTCATATCAACAGTAATCAATAATACCATACATCATCTATATCTTTATTACACTTCATATTTTGCGTTTTGCAGAAATGGACGATCAACAGAATGAACATGAAGCCTTGGAGCACGTATTAATTGACATCGATGCAGCACCTATCATGCTGTCATATGCATTTTTAAGGAAGATTACAAATGATTTCTCTAACGAGATAGGTCGTGGTGGGTATGGAATAGTTTATATGGTATGAATCACACTTGAAAGCCTTGCGAAAGTTAAATTTCCATATATATATATCTTCTTGAACTAAATGCCAATGTCAATGTGAATGAGATATTGTGTATGTTAAGCAGGGATTCCTTCGAAATGGAAGAGTAGCTGTGAAGAAGCTTTCTAAAGTAGATGAATTTTCTGAGAAACAATTTGTGGATGAGCTTAAATGTTTGATAAGGGTTAAACACAGAAATATAGTGAGATTTTTAGGCTACTGCTCTGATATTCAACAAAAACTGGAACAGTACGATGGGCGGTTTGTTTTGGCAGATATCCAGCGAAGGTTCCTCTGCTTTGAGTATGTAACTAATAAAAGCATTCACAATTATCTCACAGGTATGAACGCTGCAACATTTTTATGTTCTATTTTCTCTACCATATGTGTATTGCATCCAACGGATGTCTTCTGTTTTCTAATCTTTGGAAAGGGGAGAAAAATCCTTTGAGATATAGCTCAAGAACCCGAAATCTATCTACTTGACCTTGTTTATGGCTTGGACAGTGACACTCTATCAGCTTTGTTTTTTCTCACAGATGAATTCCATTAACTCATCCATGATATTTATTGTTAGTTATGCCTTCTTGTTTCTTAAATGTCCTTATACTTACTTGGACAGAAGAATCTAAGGGACATGAATGTGATACACGTTACCAACTGATTGAGGGAATTTGTCAGGGTTTGCTTTATCTTCACAATGAAGAGCGTATTAACCATTTGGATCTCAAACCAGAAAACATTTTGTTGGATGCTGACATGATACCAAAAATAACAGACTTCGGATTATCAAGACGATTCAGTGGAGAACAATCCCGAATAATCACTGAACATATCCGTGGAACACTGTAAGCCAATACACTTGACAATTTGCTATTTTTCAAGCGATCGAAACCAACTTACTTTTATTCAACAGCTTACAATTTATGGGTTGAGATAGTTGGATGTTGATCCAAGGACATAGTATCGTGATTGAAAAATAAGTTAGTTGTAAAGATCTTTAAGAATAATCTGACAATATCTATTCAATATCTCACGGCATCTTTTGTGATGCAGGGGATATATTGCACCAGAATATTTGAGCAAAGGAGAAATATCATTCAAGACAGATATATTTAGTCTGGGCATTATAATGAAAAAGATATTAAGGGGAAGTAATGATTTGTCTGATTTCGAAAAGGTAAGTAAAATATACCTAACCATTTTTTGCCCATTCCAATGAATTTCAAGGGGCACAAATAAAATCGGAGTGGTGGCTCATGAATCAAAATGCTCAAAGTACCAATGTGGAATTGTACAATGGTTTGTATGTAAAGTGTTTCTGAAACTAGAATTTAGCTTGTGCATTGCACAATGAACGAAGACGCTGCGGTAATGTAATGGGTAACAGCATATATAACTGCAACTCTGAATTAATAGCATTAAAACCAAAACACACTGGCACCCTAAGTTACTCGAAATCAGACAAATTTCATGCGTTTTTCTTTAAAAGATCCACTATACTTCCTGCAATTTTAATTTATTTTCGAAATTACAGAAATATTTTGAGAATATTTTACAAACATATGAATGTTTTTGGGTTATTGAAGATTTCAGTTTCGAACATTTTCACACAATTTATGATTTCCAAAGGTAAACGAAAGTATTATGGAAATTATATATTTTATGAAGGCATTGGAAGGAGAAGTAAGACTATCTCCAACGGAAGGAAGTACCCAAATCCCGAATTGGTCATCTCAAGATGAAAAGAAGGGACCCGAAAAATTGCAATCTCCAACGGAAGACCCTCTACCGTGTCACTTTCCCGGCGTGGAGCTCAAACACGAATGAATCTTGCCATTGGCCTGCTCGTACATGCACTCACAAAGCAAAATTTGATGGAAGAGGAGAATGATGTTGTGCAGCAGAGAGAGAAACAGAAAGTGCGGGCTCACGGGGCCAGCTCATCCGGGTCGCGGCTGAGGTCGTCCGTGCCGCCGCGCGCCATCGCTTCCGCCGAGCCCAGACGCGCTTCAGCTCTGCCTCGCGCTGCCGCTCCGCCTCACGCGCCGCATCCGCCGCCTCGCGCCGCCGTGGCCGTGGCGACGCACACCTGCGGCGAAATCCGCCGGGAAGGGGGCAGGCGGCAGTCGAGCTCGAGGAGGAGGAGGTGGAGCAGCGGAACTCGTCCGCTGCGGGCCCAGCTCGCGCCGCGCGGAGCTCGTCCAGCTCGATTCACCATGGGAGGCAGTGCAGCTCGGGGAGGAGGAGGCAGTGCAGCTCGATTCGCCATGGGAGGCAGTGCAGCTCGCGGAGCTCGTCCAGCTCGGGGAGGAGGAGGCAGTGCAGCTCGCCGCTTCGCGGCGCCGCTGTGCAGCTTGACTCCCGCGCCGCCGTCCGCCTTCCCGCGACCTCGCGGCGGAGGAAAAACGATTCGATGTTCTGCCCGCGTCGGAAGCGAAGCGTCGCGGGGGTTCCGTGATGTAGTTTTGCGGAGCGAGCGGCCGGGCAACAAAAATGCATCGGTCTACTGGATGCTCCGTTGGAGACAGTTTTCTTGCCTTTCAACTCTTATTTCCTATATAAGTCTCAAAATGAACTATTTGTTGGAGATAGTCTAAGAGACAGGAGTGCAAAATAGGCATGGTAGCAACCGTCCACTTATTTTATCCATTTCTTTTGTCCTAACACTCTACAGGCTTCCATGTTTATAAATGTGGATGTATTCATGTTTTACCACTATGCACTACTAATATCTCTCTTGCACCCCTCCAATTAAAATCTAATCCAACAGTGATTGCTATAGAATAATAGTTCTCTTTATTTGTATATTATGGGTTGTCATGAACGGCCTTACGCCGCTGCCAAACCGGACACTTGAGATCAGGCACCGCCGGCTATGGCGCTGCCCAATCTCAAGGCCCGGGGATAACAGAGACGATATGGACTCTTTGTTGTATCTTTCTTGCTTAATTCTAAAAGATTACAAACCCTCTCTATAAATAGATGGGTTAACTTGACGCTTAAGAAACTAATCCCCATAAATAAGGACTCTAATCGAACTAATTCAATTAACCTAATCTTATAATACGGCTGGGCCACACTTCACCCTTCCTTTTGAGCAGCTCGTTCTCGAGCTGCAGCCTAATCTGCCAACTCTAATGAGGATTGGACTAAAAGCACGACGAACTAAACACGACTTATGCCTTTTACATCTCGGCATATTATGTCAGTTTCTAGTATAGGACCAACAACGCTTAACGATCTTTGCTCAGCCTGCAAGGGACGGAGGCCCCCAACCGGACTCCTGAAGTGAGGAGCAACGATGATTGCCATTTGTTTTACTTACTGCATTCACTATGGGCCAGAAAAGAGGTTGTTCTGGGCCTTCATCACGAGGGGGCAGTAGTGGATGATGTCCAGTTATGGGAGCACACGACGAGCAGGCCTGATTTCGTGGCCCGTCAAATACTCGCCATCTGCAGCCACAAAGCCCAGTAACCATGCGTCGGGAACAATGCAGTCCTTCCCGCAAACCTACCCCGCCTCCCTCAAAAAAAAAAAAAAACCTACCCCGCCTCCCCAACTCGGCCGCCGCCGGCCTGCGGTGCCCCGCGCACGACGCCCTGTGCCGCCTCACCCCCGCGGCCTTGTGTCGTTTCGCAGCGCTGGACAGAGAGGTGGAGTTCCAGCCTGATGCGCCGCCGCTGACCTGGACGCGCCTGCGAAGCCGAGGGTGACGGCGTCCTCGGGTTGGCCGCAAGACCGGGCGAAACCAGCGGTGGCGGCAGCACCATGTCCCGCGCCGAGTGTGCTGCTGTGCGCCTCCTCGCGTTGGCCTGCTGCGCTCTAAGTGCTGCGGTGTGCCGGGCGTTGCCTCATAAAGCCGGCCCGCTATGGTGCGGAACTAGCTTTGTCCGAGCGGCGGGGGCACGGAGCTTTTGGAGCCTTAGAGCCCGCGAACCTGCGCCGCCGCCGCCTCTTGAAGGACGCCGGACAGGGCTCGATGGCGGCTGGCGCCGTGAGGTGTGCGCCCGGCGATGGGGATGGAGCCGTAACAAGTACGTGCTGCTCCTCCCCCGTCTCCGTTTCAGCCAGTAGCTTCACAAGTCGCTTCAGCTCGGCGAACTCCTCGTGCATCTCCTTCCTGTGGCGCTCGCACATCTCGTGGAACTCCATGCGCCACTGGTCATTGCTGTCGTCGTCCCACAGGTGCACAGGAATGTCCATGGTCGCTGATACCAATTGTCACGAACGGCCTTACGCCGAGATCGGGCACCGCCGGCGTTGCCCAATATCAAGGCCCAGGAATAAGAGAGACACTATGGACTCTTTGTTGTATCTTTCTTGCTTAATTTTAAAAGATTACAAACCCCCTCTGTAAATAGATGGGTTAACTTGATGTTTAAGAAACTAATCCTATAAATGAGGACTCTAATCTAACTAATCTAATTAACCTAATCTTATAATACGGCTGGGCCTCATGGGCTGGCGCCCATGACATAGGTATGGCCATTTCTCATTAATATACTATTGATCTGTATGCATCGTGGGCTTGCAGCAATAACATGATTTCTTACATTGAGTTTGTATCTTGCAGTGGCAGGAGTCACAAGATATACGCTGCCCACAACTGGAAAGATGCATTAAAATAGCGCAACTATGTGTGGATGATGATCAAAATAAAAGACCTAATATTGATTGGATCATTGACTCACTTAATGGAAAGGAAAACGTGATTGAGATGGCCTCTCCTGTTTTAGGCCAATCAAGAAATAGTTCGGGGTTATTGTCACAAGAACAAGTATGAGCAACCAATGCTACATGACCTGAGCGCGCGAGAATGTTCTTCTCATTCTCTGAAGGCAAGATCCCAACTGATTCGGTAATTTGTATGGTGCAGGGGAGTTCTGCCCCGATGAAGTTGCTTTGGATCGACGCGGGAAAGGTCCACTCTGCTTTGGAGGTAAAGATGGAGATCTAATTTTTCTGTGCAGTTTACACACTTCCTTAAACCATAAAACAGCACATTCAAAGAAATATAGTAAATAGTCAAACAATGGCATTCTACTGCCATTCTATATGGAAGGTTCTTTATAACAATGAAATCCTAGGATGATGCAAGCTATCTATACGTGTCATTGCTTTTTTTGGATGAAACTCGAGGGGCAAGTCCCTACAAGTGTCACTGTTGTTATTTTATACAGAAAATTGAAATTACGTCTTGTCCTTCTTTTTTTCCCGGGCATGAAATCTAGTGAGACTAATTGACAGACAGCTATGATTTCCCTTTAAAATCATACATAAGATTGAAATCAACTAGTTAGCAATGCAGAAACTCCCCATTCTCATTCTCTTTTGGTGCGATTTCATGAAGCCACAAGAATTCTTGGAAATGTATTCCATCTTCCATCCAAACATGCCTAGCCATGGAACACTCAAATGAATTCATGCATAGAATACAAAAATATTAGTATCTAGGACTCCAGCAAGTTCAGAGCGCGGATTATCTAACAAGTGGTGCCCTTGTGAGTGAGCTTTGCTCTCAATAAGAATAGGTTGTTTGAGAGTTAGTCAAGGAAACTATACCTGACTCGGTAGTCATCCGCTCAGGGCTTACATCGCTCCAAGTATTCTCATTGCCTGCCTCCTTCTTCTCTCCTAAAATAGTTGTGTTATTTGGTAGCTAAGATATTGTAATCTCATATTTCCATATGTATCAAAGAGGCGTACTACCCCCCAGGTCTTTGTACTCAGCTTATATCGTGCGAGAGGCCCATCATAAATTATTCCATGCAATCTAATGTTCCTAACCGCCGCTGATAGCATGAGACAGCCATGCCCCACTGCCAGGTTAGCTAGAAACTCCGCAGGTTTGCACCGGCTTGCTCATCCCACTCCATACATGCCGCCCAGTGGTCCCCTATGACCACCCTTCGGTGCTGACATGACATGGCCCGGAGAGCTCACCCCTCTGCTCGATCTCCCCAAGCCGTATTCTTCTTTCTCTATGTATGGGTGAAAGAAAATCAGGATAGGAGGATAGATAGATAAGAAGGACGGATTGGCATCTATCACCACATATTGCAGCTGATTTTTTATCTTTATCCCCATCAGAGATCGGGTTGCATAATCACTTAAACTTTCATAATTATCCAAATTTCAATTATATTAATTCATAAATACTCAAGATTTCATAATAATCCAAATTTCCTAAAAACCCTCAAAACCTAAACCGACTCTAGCCCACGGTGGTGCATTGGCCGACGCCGGCCCTAGGGTTGGCGTGCACTGGCCAAGTCCATTATGGGCTCGGCTGCCACGATGTGGGCCGGCCCCGAGCATATGGCCATAACATCGCCCCCCCGCTTCAATGATCGGCATTTTCTCGGCATTTTCTCGTGTTGGGGCTGGCATCCTTCCTCGTCCTAGACCATCCTCTAGTAGGAGGCAATGCGCACTCCTCCATGCATGAAGTCAATGACGATCAGGCTGGTGCACATCCTGTCGATGTCGATGTAGTATACATAGAAGACATTGCCAAAGCCATTGAACCTGTGGGAGTAGGAGGCCCTTGTGCCGCTTATGGTGCCTGTAGCCTGTCCCACTACCGGCACTGGCTGAAGTGGAGGTAGAAGGGCTCGTAGAATGCACATATCGATTCACACCACAGTGCTAGCCAGTGGACTGGGCAGGAGCCTATGGTGTAGCCCTTTCTATGATAGATAACAAGTGCCAGGATGTAGAAGAAAGCTCGTGTTGGTGCCGGTGTACATTGGAGGAGGTTCCCCACATTGCCAAATAGGGTCCTACAGTAGATGTCTTCAGCGGAGTATATTCCCACTATGCATGGCGTCTCACTGTTGTGGAAGTATATGTTGCCGATGGTCAGTAACTCAATGGCATTGTTGTCATTGAAGGGTCATGTCAGTATAGAGAGCTGCTGCCTGAGCAAACTCCTGGTGGAGGAGCACCATATCTGGGAATTCTGGTCTAGCACCAACCCTCGCTATCATGTAGAAGTCCACTATAAAGCGATGAGCCATGTCCTTCTCACGGAGTGGCAGCACCTAGCGCATTGTGGTGCCAGCGGTAGGCACCATAGCCCGCAAGTACACATTCATCAAAGAAGATTAGCCCAAATGCCACCTTCCAGTGGGGGCCACCCTCGCCCTCCTATATGCGCTATGGCTTAAGTCATGGTAGGGATTCCGGTGGTCAATGATTAAGTCCTCAAGTGTTGGTGAGCTTCGTGGCCTGATGCATCGGGCGGCATCACATAGTATCGGGGCACCAGCCTAGTCTCAGGGCACCTGAGGCTGGTAGGGCAAAGACAACAGATGAAGTCACAGGGTGATGCTCGTCGTGAAGCTTTATGTAGTTGTTCCCATTGTAGAAGCCGATGGAGAACTCATTGAAGCCCAGCTAAAGTGGTCCTAAGCTGCTCAGCTCCTAGGATGATATTAGCATAGTGTTCCGTCGGTGCCACATATCACGATGAATTTGCCCTAGATTGATGTGGATGTTGTGGTACATCATGCTGGCCCTGACATGGTAGCCTCCTGCCGGCATTAGTTCACCCATGTGGCTCGTACCGACAGCCCCAACCTCAAAATAGGCTTGATGTCAATGATGTGATGCATAGCTGCAGTGTCGATGAGGATCAACACCTTGTGTCCCTCTTGCTGCCAATGAGGTGTACGGTATTGCTAGCAGGAAGCTCACTGGTGTCATCTCCCTTGAGAGCATTAAGAAAGAGCTGAGGTGTCTGCACCTGTGCTAGCCGACAAATCTTTATCACAACAGAAGCATCTGGCTGGCATGGCATAGCGTGGCCGCCCCCTCTAAGCGAGGCCTCCTAGAGCCTTGGCTGGTCAGCCTAGGGTCCTGTTAGCCTCCTCATGGGATGTAAAAGGACAGTCTCATTCCTAGGTTGCTGTGAGTGCTATCACTACCGCCGTCACACTTCTGTCTCCCTAGTCGATGTAGTTGTACATGTTGTATGGGCCCTCAAGCTCCTCCATCACCATGTGGGCGAATTCATCCCATGACAGGTCATCGCTATATAGTGGCTTGTTACAACACCACTATTTTGCTGCCTCACCGGTGGTAGGAGGTTAATAGGTGTTTATTTGCATAAATGCAGTTAAGTAAAACATTTTATAAAAGCAGCTCCTATTTACTATGTGATATATATCTCCAAACGGCCAAGGTTACTCCACCTTGCCAAGATAAAGGGTTCCAACCACCCTGTGCGTCTCTACAAGTTACTCCACCTGTACCTAATCACAGTTACCCCACTGTCATTGACCTTCCACCATTCCCAGCTAATCGTGTGAGGGTCCATGCCGCTCTTGACCATGAGCATGGCTGTCATGACAGTTTTCACTCTGCAGAGGTTGTACATATTTCCCCACGAGTTGTGATTCCATCCCCTGATGCCAGATGGACTAAAGTCTCCTTTATGCCATGCTGGCCAAGCACAAACACATTTCCTTAGGTGTGTGGCCAGGAGATCACAACAAGGCTTTTCCACAGTTTCCTCCATCTTGTACGTGCCCACTAAGGATCCACCGATAGAGAAAGTATACCCTTGACCCCTAGAGGCCCCCTCTTGTGCCAGATGGTTCCGAGGAGTAACTCTCCTGTCCCCACACATCTCTCTCCCGATGATTCCAGCATACCCACCTTCCTCGCACCGCCGTTTGGCACGCACAAAACTGGACTCTATAGTGTAATACGCCAGGCCACGTCCATTCTTGGACTCGTGGCTGTACGGTTTTCATGGGTGGTTGCTCCACGAAGCGGTCCTTAGATTTAGGTGACAAACAAAACCAAGGGACTGCAGGTAACCCCTGCACAGTCCCTGAGCTGCCGGTAACCCCAGCACAACTCCCATACCATAATCACCCAAATCCCTAAGCTCCAATCATGTTGCTAAAGAATTACCCATTTAACCCTCATGTGACAGAAGTTTAATTAATCATGTTAACATTCCCAGCCCAACATACAGTAAGGCTAAGCAATTCTACCCATAAACAGTAAAGGAAACTAGAGCGACAAAGAATGATATGGAAATTCTAGTAAACCCTACAAATAGGTTCGCATTCATTTGACTCAAGCATGCAATTTTGCAAGCAAAACATTTAAAACATAGGTACAAGATGGTCAAGGACACTTGCCTCTTTAGATGTTGCTACTCAGTGATCTTGTTTATTTCTTGGTCTTCAACGTCTTCGTAAGATTCCCGAGCGTATTACCTTATTTGCATAAACATGAAAACAAGCAACAAACAACATACGAGCTAAGAATAACATGCAGCATGAGCTCATCAAACAATATGAAGAAGGATGCAGTGAGCTCACCAAGATTTATGCAACAGCGGCAAAATATTTGAGTAGCGGTGACAATGATAGACGGACGATGACCCTGCACGTCTCTACAGGTTACTCCACATGTACCCAATCACAGTTACCCCACTGTGATTGCCCATCCAACCATTCCCAACTAATCGTGTGAGGGTCCATGCCGCTCTTGACCGTGAGCACGGCTGTCATGATAGTTTTCACTCTGCAGAGGATGTACACATTTCCCCACAAGTTGTGATTCCGTCCCCTGTTGCCAGGTGGACTAAAGTCTCCATTATGCCATGCCGGCCAAGCACATGCACACTTCCTTAGGTGTGCGGCCAGGAGATCACAATAAGGCTTTTCCAAAGCTTCCTCCAGCTTTTACGTCCCACTAAGGTTCCACCGATAGGGGAAGTATACCCTTGACCCCTAGAGGACCCCTCTTGTGCCAGATGGTTCCGAGGAGTAACTCTCCTGTCCCCACACATCTCTCTCCCGACGATTCCAGCATACCCGCCTTCCTCGCACAGCCGTTTGGCATGCACAAAACTGGTCTCCACAGTGTAATACGCCAGGCCGCGCCCATTCTTGGACTCGTGGCTGTACAGTTTTCATGGGTGGTCGCGCCACGAACCGGTCTTTAGATTTAGGTGATCAACAAAACCAAGGGACTGCCGTAACCGTAGCACAGTCCCCGAGCTGCCGGTAACCCTAGCACAGCTCCCGAACCATATCACCCAAGTCCTTAGCTCCATTCATGTTGCTAAAGAAATTAGCCATTAACCCTCATGTGACAAAAGTTCAATTAGTCAAGTTATATTCTTCCCAACCCGACACAGAGCAAGGCTAAGCAATTCTACCCATAAACAAGTAAAAGCAACTAAAGCGACAAGAAATGATATAACAATATACTAGTAAACCCTACAAATAGGTTCGCATTCATATTGACTCAAGCATGCAGGTTCAAAAACAAAGCATTAATAAAGTAGGTACAAAATGATCAAGGACACTTGCCTGTTTAGTAGTATTGTTGCTCAGCGTGTATAATTCTTGATCTTCATGATATTCGTGCTATTCCCGAGCGCATTACCCTATTCGCGTAAACATGGAAAACAAGCATACAAGCACATAAACATACATGGCTAAGAAGAAAAACATGCAACATGAGCTCATCAAACAATATGAAGAAGGATGCAGTGAGCTCACCAAGGTTTATGCAACAGCGGCAAAATATTTGAGTAGCAGTGACAATGATAGACGGGCGATGACCACGGCTTCGAGAGACGAGGCCGTCATTGGTGGTGTTGCAATGAGACACAAGAAGCACGGTGTAGAACACAGAGAGATAGTCTCAATGATATAGCTGGTCTTGGATGGCGTCCACATGCAATGGTGGCACAACCAAGATTGCCTGCAGGTTCGGTTGTGGCCGCGCACAGACACAACAAAGAAGATGATCACGTTCTGATGGAGTGGCTGCATTATAAAAGAGGATAATTGATTACAAAGGTTCTATGTTTCTGGGAACACAATGATGGCAACATGACTTGGACAGAAACCCACTGGAATTGAAGATCGAGCCGCTGATACACAGCAAGGTGCTGCTGCCACAGTAGTCAGAGAAATCATGTTCGTGGTGGCTTCGGGTCCGATTTCAGGGACGCCTCTGTCAAGGATGAAGAAGGTTCTCTGGAACACATTAACAAATGGTCACTGCATCAACTTGGCTAAGGAATGTACCAGAACGAGGACAGAATTGCAGTCGCGTTTCCTGGACGCGCGCAGACACGAACAGACAAGGACCAGCGGGGATGGCGAAACAGATTCTGGATGCATCATGGTTAACTGGTCATAATGTTCATATATGATGTAGAGGACATCTGTGCGCACACCCTGACAAAATTAGAGCTCATTTCAATGGGTATATCATCTGGAACGGGGGCGCAAACTGGTAGTCGCCTGGAACATAAGAATCGTGCAGCGTTCGATTGATCTTTGTATTGTCTTCCTCAGAACATCACTGTGAGTATCAGCGAATCCTCCTATAACCTCGAACATGAGTTGATGAGACACAGTTTGGCATGGTTGGGTGTATCAAAGAAGAAGATATACTGGCTGGAACAAGGAGGTTATTACAATGGAGTGTGCAGTGCAGATCCAGAACTCAGACAGAGAGCATGGCGGTCATGGTGAACACAATGCAAGTCGCGTCGGGACTCTTCTGGAAAAGATCTTCGGATATGTCGTAGAGAACAAAGAGGCACACCTGCTGGCAAAATTTGGGGGCATTTCACTGGACGAATCACCCGAAACATTGATGCCAACCGGGGACGCCGCAGCTGGACGTGAACAGAGACAAAGATCAGCGGGGATTGCGAATCATATTCCTGATGCATCGGACCTCTTCTGGCCGTGATCTCTCGATATGATATAAAGGAAAACAAGGCGCACCTAGAGCATTTCGCTGAACAGGTCGCCGACAACGTTGATGCCAACCGGGCGCCGCGAGACTGGACGCGACTGGCACCAACGGGGATGGCGAATTAGATTCCTGCTGAAATGGAACTCCTCTGGCCGTGAAATTCAGATATGATGTAGAGGACAAAGGGAACCATCACCTGGTGAAATTTGGTGACAATTTGCTGGTTGAATCATCGAGAACGGAGATGCCAATCGGGGCGTCGTGGCTGGTCGCAGCAGAACGAAGAAGATCAATTCGTGGCTATTGGATGGAATGGAATGTGGAGAGGCAGGAGAGGTCGTCAACCTGGCCAAGGGGCATCCAGCCTTGTTGTGATCTCCTGGCCGCACACCTAAGGAAGTGTGCATGTGCTTGGCCGGCATGGCATAATGGAGACTTTAGTCCACCTGGCAACAGGGGACGGAATCACAACTCATGGGGAAATGTGTACAACCTCTGCAGAGTGAAAACTATCATGACAGCCGTGCTCACGGTCAAGAGCGGCATGGACTCTCACACGATTAGTTGGGAATGGTTGGATGGGCAATCACAGTGGGGTAACTGTGATTGGGTACATGTGGAGTAACCTGTAGAGACGTGCAGGGTGGTTGGAACCCTTTATCTTGGCAAGGTGGAGTAACCTTGGCCGTATGGAGATATATCACCTAGTAAACAGGATCTGCTTTTATAAAATATTTTACTTCAATCGCATTTATGCAAATAAACCCCTGTAAGCCTTTCTTGTTATTAGCCAAGCATGTCATACTTTCCCCCACTTGCTGAGTACTCTATGTACTCACGCGGACCCAAAACCACCTTTTGTTTGTTGCTCAGTGAATGAAGACATCGAGGAGTACCTGAAGGTGGAGAAGTGAAGTTCTAGGCATGCGGTCTTCCGGTCGACTTCCTGTGGAGATGAATGACGCCAACGCTTAGACTTATTTTCCCCTGCAATGTAATCTTTTCTTTTAGACTAGTTTGTCATTCTTGTAATAAAGTTATCGACTTAATAAAGATATTGTTCTTTTATCACATATATTGTCCTGTGTGCACGAAAATTGATCTTGGGCACGCATACAGATGCATTCGGTTTTGGTCGTTGAAACCGGGTGTGACAGATGACCACCGAGGAAGTCATCGACACCGGCCACCACCGAATGTCACCATAGACAAACCCGATCTGATCCACCTCATGGCGGCCACCATCAAATGCTCAGCCGCCAACCACAGACGCAACACCGTCAATCGAACCACCATCAATAAGATAGTGATCCTCCACTGCACCACCGGTCATCAGTCGTCCGACGCCGACCTGCGATGCCCTACTTCGCGTCTCACCACCGTGCAGTCACCAACCAAGGCACTGCCAATCCAAACTTTCACCAAACTGGAGCACATCCACAGTACACATACCAACGCTGGCCAGCTGCTGTGTACCACATCACCGGTTGAATTGCAGTCCTGGAGCCAGAGCCATAGGATGGTTGATACACATCCATAGGCGAAGATCCCCTTCCCCTCGCCGTACTACCTCCAAGTCACACTGGATCGGAGCAGAAGCAGCGGACGGAGGGCATGGATATGGCACCGGAAGACCACCCTCGACGACATGCCCGGCGAGAGGAGATAAGAGACGCTTTGCCGATGCCAGGAGGCCGACACGCTACCGCCGACCTCCGGCGACCGGCCCACTGCGGAGACGCTGCCACCCCCGACCCGGGGCGAGATCCAGAAACCTCGCGCCCGTCCATATCCACACCCCGGCGCGACGGCGGCCACCGGAGCCGGATCTGCCACCCCACGCCGGAGCCGAAGAGCCGGCCAGAACGTGACGGGAAGGGGGTGGGGGAGGGCCGCCGCGGCGATCTATGACGAGAAGGGGTAGGCCCCGCCGCTGCGGTCCTCGCAGCCTCGCGACTTTACCGGCGACTGCTCCGACGGTGGCGGGACGGAGAGATCTGGGGGAGGGGTTGAGACTGGCGGCGGCGAGTGGAGGAGAGGGATCCGCCCGTCGTCACCCACGCCGCCGACGTGGGGAGACGCGGGTTCCCCCTTGAAATTTCTTGTTTCTGTTCCTCTCTCTGCCGAGTAATCTGCATCGGTCGGTCTTGTTTCTTGAGAAGGAGATATTAGGTGATCGGATCAATATTGAAAAGATATAAAGCATATTTTGACATCTAAGCAAGTTGGGCACAGCTATACAAGGCTCTATTGATGGGTAGGACGACATCCATATGAAGGGCCGATTCTCTATGAGCACAATATGCATTATGTAAACTGTGGCAAGGTAAAGTGCTGCCACCATAGTTTAGCCGCCGCTTATAGTGCTAGGATAGAGCAAGGGCTAAGTTCATCTATGAGCTGTTCATCCGATGAGTGCAAGTGACGACACCATGCAGGACAAAGGGCTTTACCTGCCAAAGGGCCCAAACCCATCTAGACTCCCTGTGTTCAATCCGTCATGAATTTATGCCCACCGAGTTACAAGTATCCTCCATTAGTTAATAAATTCTCATATAACTTAATAAATCATTGGCAGGTCCTATCTAAGGGATGATGGGCACCACAGGAACAACACAAAATGCTTGAAGATGCTTTTCGTTTTCCTTGTGGTGCCAGAGTCCTTTAATTGCTAGGGCTGTCTATTCCCAAGGTTCCAATCTACAACTAGAGTAGAAGTTATAGTGCTCTTCTCATCATTATGCTGGCTGGGGCCAATATATCCATGAGCAGCACGGCGAGGAGCAGACACGGAATGAGTTACACCAAGGAAAAAAGACTGGAGGGCTTCGGTCTGGGAAAGGATTGGGCCCAGAAGGTTTCTAGCAATCAGAGAACACAACAAATTCAAATTTGAATGGAAGATCCAAAACTCAATGTAAACCAAGGAACTCCAGAACGCACCATGGTGAAATTTATGCATGCTTTCAATACTTCAAAATTTAAATTTACAAATTGACTAAATTAGGGCACAACTTCCTGAATTAATATGACTTTCTTGTAGGCCTTTGTAGATTTTATAAGGTTCCATTTTTTGGTGAATTTATGCATGAGCCAAGACACTGAGTGTTACATCTTCCATCCATGGAATGAAACTTGCCAGGTCACTCAAATCATCTGACGGGTACGTACAATGCAGGTGCTTACATTGGTGCTTTTACAAGAAAACTAGTTTCTTTTGCTACGTCACCACTCACCAGACCTAATTCTTCAAAGGAGGAATAGTTGTTTAAGTTAGCTTCAGATGTTTATGGTGTGCTAACATGAAGTGAAGATTATATGAGCATCAGTTTGCATTGGAGATTACAGGTGCTTGTTCATGTGGCAGTATTCTGTCTCCTTAAGCACTTATGGCCAAGCATCAGTAGACGACCCCACCCAAAATCTGACGTGAAGCGAAGCCTAAGGAGAATCTTTCCACTGCAGCAAGTAGTAATGGTCCTATGGAGATGTAGAGGGTTCTGGCGCCCCGTAGGTCGGGCGGCCACCCCATGTTGCCGGTAGGAGTGTATGAAGGTCCACGAAGGATAAGCACCTTGCATTGTACATGTCTTTACAAAGCCTGTCCAAAGCAATTTAATGTTAAATAGTGGGTTGACACATGGCGGCGCAATAGTGAAAGTAGCTCTCTCTCCAACGTTTTCATTTGAGGAAGAACGCCTCCTATCATTATCTTGGAGGTGTTTATTGTTGGCTTAATGCCATGCCAAATTAGAGCCGTTTGGCTCGACTATCTCATGTGCTTGCCCACGGATGACAATAGATCAGAGGTAGTGAAGTCCATGGTGGCGCATAAGCTGGCATCATAGATATTTAGTCGATCTAGTGTTGTAATTGGAAGCTCTCTGTAGTATAGTATGAGTGCGACCCATGTGAGGCTTTCTTTAAGGGTGTGCATCTGGTCAGTTACATAATTTCTTGGAAATAGCAAAGTAGACACCTGAGAAGTTAATATGTGGGTTACTAAATATTTTCATGAGAGCAGAAATTTGATTGGCTTTAATGAGATCTTTTGTCTTCATGATCTTCATTAGTTTAATTTTATTTGTAGGCAAGTAGTTCTATCTCCAAGATGGAGGATGAGGTGCAGTTGATGGTAGTTTCTACTGCAGTATCCCGGCTGCAGCGAATAATCCGTGTACCCAAGGGACTCGGAGAGACAAGCAGCCCTGAGGTGAGTTGGTTGCATCAAGGAATAAGCAAAACATGGGCAATATGCATGGATATTGCGTCAATAGTTCTCTACAATTGTTCTAGTGGGACGAAGTTTTTGAAGGCCATTAATGATTGTTATATGTGACGCTTGAACGTACTTCTGAGTTGTGTGGTTTTTGCTTGCAGATAGCTCCCAGGTCCTCTAACTGTAGCAAGCTGCTAGACGTCCACCCACTAGAGCTACGCTTCCCCTTCGAGCCAAAAAAGCTCATCACATGCCCAGTGAACCTGACCAACACGACTGACCATTTTATTGGTGTCTGGATTAGACTGACCGGACCAGATACTGATACGGGCTTCCGGTTTCCTTTTCCGCTTTTTCTCGAAAAGTCATGGAAGGACCGACCCTCGCACATTTTCCAGATTGTGAGTCCACATTACACTCGGGTTGTGGTTATAACACTGAAGGAGCAAGAGCATTTGCCACCGCATGGCACACACAAGTTTGAGCTGCTTATGATCATCATGGGGTCGAAGCACAACCTCCAAACTTTAAAGTCATTCGTTGACAAGAGCTATCCAAATACGAACACATCTTTTCTTTTGAAGCGAGCCAAGGAGTTGGGGGGTGACGTGCACCGTGACATGCTGACGGCTGTCATCTGTGGCCCAGAAAACAACCAGGCAGCAGTTACCCACCAGGTGAGTTTAGCCTACACATAATTGGAGCTCATGCCATGTCATGAATAGCTGAGGGCCCATTTTTTACTGCAAAATTCCATGTCCCTACATTAATACTCCAGCAAAATTCATGTGTTTCAAGAAGCAGTCTAATCAATTACTGCTATAACGTGTTGGATCAGCTAATAATTGGAATAATTCCCTGGCGATATTTTCATATTTACCTTTATTTTGAGTAATATCTGTTTGTCCTCTCGTTCTTTCAACTTTACACCATAGACCTTATTATTCAAATTGAACCCTCACAATGCCCCTATTCGATTAAATCTAAAGGATTGTGTTATGTCAGTGACCAAAAGATAATTCTGCCCTTTTTATTCAATCTGATATCTGCATTCATGAAGTAAAGAAATACATCCAAAAACACACAAACTACACACTACAGCCGTCGACTCTAAAAAAGAAAATTACAACTAGAACCCTGGAAATGATGAAAAGAAAATTCCACCCTTGGGGCAGATAACAATATCGGCGCCTTTTTTACATGTGGGGGCTGGGAGCAGAGTTGAGAGGAGAGAAATACCTATGCACCAGCCCCATCAGTTCCTTCTCTTTCTTTCCTTCTATCTTTCGCTGCTGCTTGCGGGCTCCTTCCCAAGGCCCTCAAGAAGTTCTGATCTATGCTGCCAGCAGGGAGAAGCATCAGGAAAACGTCGAATGGGCATGCATCATGTCTCCTATGGCTACCAGATATAAGCAGTCGGTGGGAACCAACAAGGGGAAAGACAAGTCTGACAGCTTCAGCACATAGGGGACCGGATGCATGCATCGGATGGTTGACAGTGACCGGTGAGGGAAGGGGAGCCCATGCTGCGCAATGCTGACATCCAACCGAATTCGAGCTGTGGTGACTCCGATGGAGCCACTTTCTCGCGTGCGTGCCACCACCGCTCCCCAAGCTCGCTCGTGCACTGCCCACTCCATCCATGGCTCGCACCACCTGCACTGTAGCTCTTCCATGCCTGTATCGCCCACATAGCCACTCTTGCCGATAGGGGTTACCAGGTCAGGATATGGGAGACAGGGAGAGAAAAGGTGGGCCGGCAAGGATTAGTGCAAATGAGACACCATAAAATATCTCTTCCATGGTGTTTGCAAGGTACGTGTATGTATTTCACTCGTTACAATAGAAAAATATGCACATTACCACCAAACTCTTGTCATGATTCGAAACTCATTTAGATTGAACATACGTGGTTTCTTATTACAGGCGTACGTATCAGTATCATGCATGATCAACAAGAAGTATTGAGGTACCTTGCAATTTGATGCACTAGATGGCACATGACATATTAAAATCCAGAGCATCTGTACTCATTAGTCATCAATAATGAAGCCAATTATAAAAAATAAAAATATTATTATCATTTGAATGAAATACCTTTAGGTACATCTCAGTACCCTGCAAACACCGTAAAATATCTCAAGAATTCAAGTCACAAGAGCATATTGGTCCTGTCGCCCTCCCTTTTAGATTGGAAAAATCTAGCTGAGCCTAAAGGCGCCACAAATCTGGGGGCAGACGGATGACTCAGATTTAAGTTTTGAGGGCAAATTGACAATTGGCCCTCTAAGCAAGGGCATTGAATTAAGTGCCCCAATTTCCTAATATGGCTGATATTTTTGGTTGTAGCAGACGATATCATCAGGGGAGTTTGGTGCTATCTCATCCATAGATGCTCATCCCACTAAGACATGGTGAGTAGTACATAGATCATTTCCATGTGGCACTATTATATGTGAACACACCCCCACTTCTTTTTGATTCTACGATATATTTCCTCTTTATTTGCACTTCATCCATCATAGGATTTTGATGGGCCATGAAGGAGGGTATGTCTCCATTTGGAACTACGAGACGCGGGTATGAGTACTACTCCTAATCTTTATCTATCTTGCTAGCTTACGACTGTCGATCAATGAGATCTGTTCATTATTGTTGGGCAGGAAATAGTGATGGCAATGCAGGTCACTAGAAAATCAGGCATGCTTTACTTCCTCACAAATACGTCTAAGTTGGCATCATGTTCAGCCAAATTTATCGCTCGAGAGCAATGGTTTGCTACTGGGGATGGCGATGGATACCTCCATGTCTACGATTACACCACAACAGACAAGATAAAGGAATTCCAGGCTCACCGTCATAAAGTTGTTGACTCGTTGGCCATTCACCCAACCCAGCCGTTCTTGCTGTCGTCATCTTCGTCCGACATGATGATCAAGCTTTGGGACTAGGATCAGCAGTGGACGTGCATTCGAACATTCCGCGGGCATACGGCCGATGGTATCAGCCATATCAAGTTTAACCCGAGGGACATCAAAACTTTTGCTGGCATTTCTGACAGTGGCATAGCAATGGTACGGTTTAGTTTGCCCGTGCTTGCTTTATCTCCCAAATCACGTGTCGCCATGACAGCAATTATTAACGAACAAAATTTGACGAATTAAGTTCTTCTCTTGGTTACGTGAAATAAATTTGCAGGTCTGGAACATTCATTCTTCCAATCCTATAGCTAAGTTAGAGGGATCATACGCGGTTGATTATCTTTCCGGTGATAGCCAGCACCGGGACTTGCTGGTTACTTGTGGTGGCCCGAATTGCTGTGCACATGTAAGGGATCCATGCATTTCCGTCCGTTGTGGATAAAATATCATTAAGCACATGTCAATTCATTATTGCATGTGCTTAAGCATGCACTGGATTGTAACTGGCCGAATTAATCCTCTTACTTTTGTCTTTGCTGAATCATTTGATCAGATATGGGATTTGCGGACGGCCGATGAAGAACGGGTTCACGGTTTTGGCGTGTGTGGCCGGTACACACAAGACATTGCTTGTCACCCAGCCCTCCCAATTTTGGTTACCAGCATAGGGAACCGGACTCTTTGTTTGTGGGATGCCACTACCTACAGGTAATTCACTCGTGTTTCTGACTAATTTTGGGCCACATTATATATCTCCATCAATACAATGCGCACTACTAAAAGTATTTTCTATTCTTTTTTATGTATCTATTTGTATTTTCGTAGTATATAGAAAGCTGATCGATGCTGTTTCTTACTTTAAAGCTCCTCTATGAAACATATGCACTGCCAGGAATTCATAACCACTTAATTGCATTCCATGGTTTTGCTGCTAAATGTAGGACCGTTCGCATCAGAACTCCTTGTGCTAATTAAGGAGTATGGAATCCTTCTTTCATTGCTGAGGATCATGGGTTCCCTAACGCAGGCGCTTATTAGTTAATTTCTTCACATCTCCTACCCTGCCACCTACTCGCCCCTAGGGCGCTCTTGGCAGCTACCACCGCAGGGCTCGTAGGGTTGGCAAATTGCAAAGTGAGGGCATGCATGGCGCTATAGGTGGCAGAGTAGGACACGGCTGGGTCGGGAAGGAGGCAAGCAGCCATTGAAGGAGCGGTGGCAGTGCTGCCGCATGAGGACATCTGGTGTTTCCGCACCTAAAATCCTCCCGAGCTTCCAAATGCAAAATATACCAAAAAAATGTACCGTAATTTCCGAAACAAATATGATTGGATCGAGGACGCAATGATCTACAATTATGCAAATTTTTGAGATACAATAAAAACTTGTAGAAAGAGGAAAAAAGAAGAATCCAGGGTAAGAATAGTAGCAGGTTACAACAGTTCATGTCTTAATTGGCAAACCGCTAGCTGTTGTTGCATCTTAAAATTCATATAATGGCAGATTATTGCATACTCTATCTATACATGTTTTTTGGGAATTTTTCATTTACTTTGAGGGGTGCTATTTATGTATGAAAGCACGGGAGCACCTAGGGAGCACAAAAGATGTTCTCGCTGCTGCGCAATTAAACGACGAGGGAGAGAGCGGGAGCCGGTTGATCAGTGAATACTGTCAGGGGTCTCGGCCTGTCCATGCACGGCAAAAGGGACTTGTTATATTCTAGCATGGGGGGAGCTTGCTTACATTCCGTAGATAACAGACTTTAAAAGTCTTCTTATGACGGGTGACTTCAGAAATCGTCTTACTTTAGCATCTCACACAGTACAGTCCGCTAGCTATAAGGGTTATCACATCAGATTAGTGATTATGCGAACAGAGTAATGAGGACAGATAAAAGTCCGGCTATTGGAGTGGTATGTAGTCTTATCATTTAATACAATGATTTTGAGTCTTTATTGCACACGTGGATCTACGTTAACTTTGTAGACGATTTACATCTACAGCTATCTGTATTTTATTTTTATTTTTTGAGCGGACAGATATCGATATTGTCGGACATGCTCTTAATATGCAGGGACAGGTAAACTTCTTTTGTGTGTTCTTATAGAAGAAACATGTAACTAACAGAGGCATCCTGATTATGTAGGCTTCAGAAAATGATTCGCCTTACCGACCATGATCAGGTTCAAGATTTTGTATTCACCGGCACAAAGGACTTAACTAGGTGACATTTCCATGTTGACATTGCAATTTAATTACTAAGAAGCGATTTAAGATTGGCTCCACTGGAACAATATTACATTTTCCATGTGCAAATAAAGATACTAAAATGTGGGAAATTAATTTTACAACAAAAAAGTGTCTTCTAATGTTGCTTGTCTGAAAGAGTTATTCAATTATTCATCTTATGTTATTATAATTTAATTACTAAGATGCGATTTAAGATTGGCTCCCCTCCGACAATAATACATTGTCGATATGCAAATGGAGATACTAAAATGTGGGAAATTAATTTTACCACTAAAAAGTCTTATAAAGTTGCTAGTCTGAAAGAGTTAATGGATTATTCATCTTATGTTAGCATGCATACTGCAAAATACATCATTAATCAGTGATCTTTGATAAATTATAAATAAAGCTAAACTCCACTCTTCTTGCCTGTTTGTTTTCCGCTCTGTTATCTTATTACAATTTTTTTCGTGTTTGCACATCTAACCTGGGGATCTCCAATTGCCTAGGCTCGCGGTCAGATATAAGAATGGTATAGCGATCGTGGAAATTTAATTTGCCACGGTAAAGAGAAACATGTGATCAGAACAAGGGCTCTCTTTCTCGCCAACCAGCCAGGATTAACACAGCTTCCCTTATGTGATCAGAGAGTGCATATGTGTGTATGTGAGAAAAAAAATGGCCGCGTGCAAAATTCCTAATACTATTAGTTGTCAACGTGTGCGCCTATATATTGATTGCTGTTTGTACTTCAACGTGGAAATATTTTTTATTTAAGCAGAATCGAAATATATTCTGGCTGTTAATATAATCTTTGATTGTATCGTCATGTATTACATATGTAGCTTGTTCTACCTTATTTTAGCAAATTTGTGGAAAATGGAGAAGAAAAAAGGGTACAAATGCTTGTGGTTACTATGGGTAACATTCACGACGGCTGGCCAAAACAATAATCCCATCTCACTGCACATGGATTTTTGAAATCGGTTTAGAGATTCCAAAAATCTATTATCTTAGTATTTGGACAACAAAATAAACATTCCCCTTTGAGCTCATGGCCTATAAATTGTGACCTTCATATAAACTAAACAAGGATCGTTGTAGTGCCACCGAATGGAAATGTGGTATGCTACAAAACTATTTTGTCTACCACAAATCACCTAGGAAAACCTTGTTAGTAGGGCACCATGGATATTGACCAATATATGTGCAAGCACAGAGGATGCAATGGAAGCAGTCTCGCATGGTCGTAGTCGTAGTAGAAGTAGTCATACAACCGCAGCTCAACCTCCAAAGCAACTGCAGCAGCTCGGCCTCCTTGTCGAGCACCATGTGCAGCAGCACCACCTCCAGGAACAGGAGCAACTTCACCACGTCGCGGACTCGAATTGTCACAAGTGCAATGCCTCTGTGGTATCCACACGTGCTAGCGGAAACTCCACGAACCTTGTGCTAGCACCTAGCTTCGCAGCCAAGGGAGAGAGCAGGAGCAACCCTCGCCTCTCTTTATAGGCAGCTCCAACTTGGCCCCCCAAGTTTGAGTGCAAATGGGCCAAGCCCAGCCCACTAGCTCTTGGGCATAAACCCAACACGGAGTTCGATAGCACAAGGCCGTCAGAGGTGGTGCAATGTTGAGCGTTTGTGATGAAGCAGCGGTGGCTGGTGACCAACAAAACAGTGCGGATAGGATCGTAGCGGACAGGTTATGGAACCAAATTCCGATGTATAGTGTCCTGTTGTTGGAGCAAACATGCCATTATCGGAGATGAGCACTTCGCCCATGCTGTGTGGTCTTGTGCATATCAGCTGGTCATTGGATTTGCAAAAACAGACCAAGAGCACGTGGATGAAAACGGGGAAGTAAACCATATCCATTAGGCCTTTGTTATGCGCCAGGAGCACCTGGCCAACCAAACCATGGCTCAAAGGGCCAGCACGCCCAAGCTTGGAAGATATCATCGTCACCGTATCAGATTAGGATCGGAAGTTTAGATAAATAAGGAAAGATTGAGTCCAACTTTAGCTGAAGTTTGGGTTGATTCTGCCCTTGCCTCCACCGCCTATCCTCCTCCTCCCTCCTGCATGCCGCTGCCGCCCTGCTCCAAGCCGCGCCACCACCTCCTCCGTGGCCGCTGGCCACGCCTCCACTGCCCACCTCACCGGGGCTACGTTTGACCATAATATCTGGTGTCACGAGACCAAATGATCCTCATGCTGCATCCATGGAAACCGAATAACTGACAAGGGCAGCGATTGAGGAGCATTTGGTTTGTCTCCTCCCAATCATGGAGGCAGCAAGGGTTACACAGCCCTTTCAGCCAGCTCAACTTCACTGGCATGATCTTCCGCAATGCCATGACCGTGATTCCTTCTTCGGCAATGTCACGGCTGCTGCGCTTGTCAGCAGCATCTCTGCTGGTGCTGGAGCCTACATCCAACCCTCTGGCGATCGACATTGGCAACACCTCCATCTCCGCTCGGCTTTTCATCGATGACATACCAGCAGTGGAGACCATCATCGTGGTTGATGCCGCGTCCCAGAAGTGGTACACAGCATGACCATCATCGACACCTCGGTTGACAAGACCCTGATCACGGGCACCACCGATCCGACCGAGGAGAACCCTCGGACAGATAAGGTTCTTTCCACAGAAAGATATGCCCACAGACAGATAAGGCACTGTTCAAAGAGTCAAAGGTGCTTGCAAATCAGCCACAAATCCTGACGTCTAGGCTATGGCAGCCTCGGCCAACTTGGCCTCCATGGCCGTCTGCAGGGCTTCCGCCGTCTCTTCGTCGCTCGGGTGGACGACCTGGAGGGGCTCCACCTCGACGGTTTCCGTCAAGGCGGCGAGGGCGCCGCCACCGATCTTGACGGACTCGTCGGGCAGTCCTTCATCTTGGAGCCCATCACCATCTCCTCACTCATCTCCGTTGTGTCCTCGACGGAGACCTCCTCCTTCAGTATGTCCTCCTCATCATAGGATGAATTGGAGTACTCCAACTGGGTTTTCTTACGGTTGGGCCCGGCCCCCGATGATGGTGAGTCTTCCAGTGCAGTCCTCTTGGAGCTTCCTGCCATGGCCTGTGAGATTGAGAGATTAACGGATTGGAACTTGGAAGTGGGGAAGAGTGGGGTGAGAGTGAGTGAATAGTATGGAACCACTACCCACACTTATAGAGCACACGGCAATCGATTCGACTTCTAAAATGTGGATGATTGGAATTCATGTAACCCCGACGGGCCAAGAGAGAACTGTGGTGGTTTACTAACTATTTTTGATGCTCGATGTTTGAGTCCGTTGCCGTTGATCTAGGATGAGATAACCTCAACAGGCCTAGAGAGGACCGTCACCAACCTGTGGTACTGCTGCCCCCCCAAATCAAGTACTTGACGGTCCGTGTCTTAGCCCATCACCATTATTTTATTGTCGATGGTCCGAAATTTGAATGTCGGCAGTATGATATCGGATATGTAGTGTTCTGTGGTAGTGAGAATTTAGAATAGATTCAATGGAGTTTGAATTTGAATGACCATTCAAATTGAAGGAAAGGGAAAAAACAGAACAGTCAGATAGGCTTCATGTCCAAGTAGTCTCTGTTATTACTTTTTTGGACCTCTGATCTGATGCGCCAGGTTTAATTGTGAATTTCTAGGATCTTGTAGGATGCAGAGCTAGGTGCTATTCGAGCAGATTACTGCTCTCATGGCAGAGGCCTTCCCGAGCGCCGGCGCGCTCCCTCCTGCAGGCTCCTGGTCACCGCCGCCCTGCCTTGCGCCAGTTCCAGCCCTGGCGGCCTCCGACAGCTTCGGCAGGTCTTCGAACTGCTCCGGCTAGTCCTCAAAGACCTGCAGTTCCAACACTTTTGCAAACATGTCGTCCTTCGCCTCCGCACCCTTGAATGGAGGCTTGCCGGTGAGCAGCTTCACGAAGACCCACCCCCAGCTGGCTGAATCGGTGCTACGGGAGCTGCGGCCGTGGCCACGTGGGCTTTGATGGGTGCCGCCGTACCCCGCCTCTATAGGGTCGGGGACAGCCCACGAGTGGCTTGGGCGCTGGGGGTTCCCGAGTTTTCCTGTGGTAGCCCACCTTTGATCATACTCATGTAGATTTTTTATGATGATGCAGTCTTCTATCGCATGGCTTCCTTCCGGATGCCATCTGCATGGTTTCCCTGGGGATCCCCATCCTTTACTGATCATCTTGTTTGGCTTTTCCAACCTGCCGACTTGACTTCTTCGAAGAGTTCTTTTTTATTCTCAATGACTCTTTCCAACAAGTGGCATTTTCCGACAGTGTGATCACCTTCAGGATGCATCGTGCATGTGTAGGACAACACATGCATCGGCTTTTTAGGTTCTAGTTTCCTTTTCTTTATTGTGAGGTTCTGTCTCTCAGCGTTCCATCCTGCAAGGCGCTTGTTTAGCTTTTTCCAACACCAGAGACTCTCACAGCCTTCTTCCTTGGTTTCCTCCTTACTCGGAGGGGAACTCGGACCGAAGTGCTTTCTCTTGGAATCTCTCTTTCGAGATCTTCTCTTTTTGCCCCCTACAGTGATAGATGCTATGCCTAGATTGTAGATGATCACGCCCTCTGCTTCTGCACATTTTCTGATGACACTTAAAAACTCGGTCTTTGAGATGGTTTCAGTACTCGGAAGCCATTGTTTCACCTTTTGATACATACATCCTTTTTTATATGCATCAATGATATGAGTTAATTGTAGTGCATCGAACTTTGTCATCTTTGCAAGGAAACGCCAGTTGTATTCAGTCAAGGTTTCCCCTATCAACCAATATGTCATGAGGCCTTCCTTACTCGGGAGCTCTGCATCATATGGTAGGGTGTTGAGAGTTTCCTTCTTTTTCATGCCGGTGTCTTCAGCTTCTCGGCGAGATCCTTCAGCTTGTGTTTGTCCATGATTGTTTGAAACTTCTCAGGACTGTCCTTTTGTTGTTGAAGTTTCTTCTCAACCTCATCCAAAGTTGCATCGAGTATCATTCGATTCAATTCACTACGCCATGGCTCTTTTTCCAAGACCTTTAGACATAGCTCATGATTTAGACAACCTAAGGCGTAAGCTTGAGCAGCTTTCTCGTCTGATATCTCCGGAACCTTCTTTCTTAATTCTAAGAAGCGAAGGTTATACTCTGCCATGGTTTCTCCAGCAGCTGAACTATCTGACAGAAGTATGCCGCTTCATTGGACAATAGTTGACCTGTTGCTTTGCCGGGACCCTGGATGGTCGGTGCCAAGTAGATCTTTTCCGAAAGTACTCGGTCATCCGCTTGCTCTTGAACCAGAGACGTATTATGATTCGGAATCAGATTGCAATGAACTTTGGGCGTACCTTTTGATTTTGGCGCAGCATGTTCCACCTTTCCTTCATCATGCTTCCGTTTCCTCGATCCAGCGGGTTTTGATGGCACAACATTGGTTCCTGAGATCTTGCTCCGGTAACCTCTGATGTTGATGTTTTGGTTGATGATGGTGGCGGGATAGTTTTTTTTTTCCCAAACAATCTTCCCTCACCTGACCAAAAGAGAACTCATCGGCGGCTTGTGGTCCTAGAATGAACTGTCCGTTCGATCCTCGAACTTGGCGGCCAAGCCCTGATCGCTCCTGATGAGGTTGGCTCATCTCAAATTTGACGACTTGCTCTTGACGGCCCGATGCCCCACGGTTGGCGCTAGCTGTTGTAGTTTCCTGACGGCAATTAAGAATAGGGGTAGATCATCGAGATGAGAGATCGAGGGTTACGCAGGACACGAGTTTATACAAGTTCAGGCTGCCGAGTTAGCGTAATACCCAATTCCTGTTTGGGACTTGTACTCTCCGCATAGGATGTTGTGGATGCTTGAGATCCTGATTGCCTATGGAGTGCATCTACCCCTCCATATATACTCGAGGAGGTAGGGTTCCGTACATATCTTAATTTGCTACTACTTGAGCTTTTCTTGTTCTACAAGTTATACATTGGTTGTATTTCAAGTATTCTAATCCATGTGGTCTTCCTGGTAGCAGTCCGTGTAGGCTCCGTCTCCTAGATAGGTTGTCTACTCGGTTTTCCCGACTAGGCCTATCTTAAGGGTACTCGGTTCTGTGTTTGCCACAAGATCTATAGCATATCCTCTATTTTTTGCATGCAAATGTGTGCCGCACAGTCAGATAAGGGCCTTCTAGAAACTTTATTGGAGGCCTACTGCCTCCAGTGAGAAACGCAGGAAAATCGTCCCCATAGGGGATCGATCCCACGCCCGGTCGCTCCACAACTGGGAGACCGACCAACTGAGCGCTCAGTTCTCACAATCTCACCACCGGACAAGCTGGGCAACTGGGTTAGACCTGACCAGATGCTGCGACTGTGCATGTCATTGTTTTGTTTAACCAGCACAGCACAGGAGTACAGCACTGCAGAAGATGAGGCTGGAGAATGTTTGCACAGTGGACGGCACTGCAGGCTGCAGCTATCAGTCGGTTTGGTTGTGATCGGCAGCAACGAGCAATTGGGCATATATCCCCTGCCAAGATAAAAAAGACAAAAGTCATGCATCTGAGCGTCACACTGTGGTGCTCCTATTCTCTATCCTCGGCCATTCCAATTCCCTCAACAGATTCTCCCTCCACTTATGGCCTGTTTGTTTGAGCTTTGGATTATGAGTTGTGGTTCAAAATCCAAAAGCGGAAACAAACAGCTCGATTGTAAAATCCAATTCTAGCCATCCAGGCCCTGATTGTGCCATAATCCACAATTCGGTGAACCTCGGACTGTGTGGAGTGTGACGGTTGGTAATATGGAAGTGATCCTCGCATTAGATGTAATTTACTGGCTGATGCCATCGAACTATCCAACTTGATGCCTTGCCCCTAACCGTTTCGCTCCCCCCATCTGCTCATTCTCCTCTGCTTTTCTCCTATCCCCCGATGAACAATCATTCTTCGGCACGGCTGATCCTTCTCTCGCAGTGCTCCCTCTCCCTCTACTGCCACCTACCTCCCTCATTCTTCCTCCGATGGGCCCTATCCGCCGCCTGTCGGTCGAGCTCGAGTCTATGGATCCCATCAAGTTCGGCCTCTGCCTCTGATCCTTGCTGAGTTGCACATCCGGCCGAACTCCTAATGAGGATCGAACCCGGGACAAGGTCGTTCTATGTTGAATGGCCCCATCTTCCACGGTGAAATAAAAGAACTTGATTTACAAGATGCAAATCAAGAACGAGGCTAACTAGTGCCATCGCAATCTGAACCAGCAGATGCAATCACCACAAAATTCACCAACTAATATCAAAAGGCAACCTGCGAACTGAAGAACACGACCCGATACCTCGATGTTATGATCTGAGCTAAAAGACCAGCCTCCGCCGACTTGTACAGGGTGCCAAGTTTTTTAACAAGAACTTGAAAACTCTATGGAGGGATCTACTCTAAAGCCATCATTGCATAGCTCCATTCATTATCAATAATCTGTCTTTTTACATAACGCACAACCCTGAACTTATATAGGACCAGCACACACGCGATATCCTAGACGCAAATAACTTGGACTCATTGACGTGAAACAACCTAAGCCTATTTATGCCAAAGGAAATAATAAAACTATGACGTGCAAATACTTGGATAAATACAAGACAAAACCGAGTCAAACTCTTGTTGCGCCTTCTCCACTTGGTGTCTTCGGTTAGCAGGGGGAACCCATCCTAATGCACTCAATGAAAGGAAATCATGTAAAGATGCATGATGCACGTATATGTCCTGCATGCATCGCCTCCTTGATTTTATTCTCTCCATAAAAATGTATTTCCTTTTATCTCCAAATCTTTTCCCCACTGTTGCCGCATGCAGATCCTGAATATTTTGCTGTTCTGTTTGCAGATATCTGGTGGCCGGCCAAAAGAAAAGAAACAACCGAAATATTTCTTTGCACGGGTTCCATCCATGTACGCATGCAGATTTACACCATGGTTGAATGAGCTTACATGCAAATCTCTGTCACGTGAACAATTTCTTTGAACATAGTTCCTGTGGATGCCTTCGGTCGAATAGGTTTCTCTGAAGTGAAAATCCCTCGGCAAACATATGTATCTCGAAATAGAAGCCGCATAGTTGATACGAATCCAGGTTGTTTATCGGTATCAACTCCTCAACGCCGGTGGGGGGTAGAAACGGGACCCACCTGATAGGCACAAGGATGGGGAAACCAGACCATGGTGGGGAGGCAGACGATGCGGAGAGAAACGATTCCTTGCAGATTTTTTTAAGTAGTAGAATATATAAAGATTAATTAGCTTGCCCTCACAAACACTCTCTAGGCTAAATTTATTTTAGTTTGTTGTAAAATAAAAAGGTCGAAATTTTGATGAAGTCTGGTCATGTGCAAAATTGAGGGTGTGACAGGATTGAAGATAGAGTTCGTTACATGTATATCCTTCCCTGCTCACTGACGCCTCTCCTCAGAGCTATATGTGGGGATTTGGGCCGTGCCAAATGGGCTGGTCTGAGGGCGCTATGTTTGGCACAGCCCAAGCATGGCACAGCACGGTCATGGTCATACCGGGCTGGCTTGGCATTGTGTGACAGGCCGTGCTTGGGCTAAAGGCATGCCACGGTGGGCCATCCAATATGCCCGAATAAAACTAGTTGAAGTAAATTTGCTATTTATAATTAAACAAGTGAGCCAAGCGCAATGTAATGACTGTTGGGCAAGTGGGGCGGCCCGCCTGGGCCCCTCATCCTTGGGGGCCCATCCCCATATGTGTTCATATAGTGTATAGCTAGCTGGCTCAACAGCAGAAACAGAGCCAACACAACACACATGGCCCATGGACGCACCCACACGCCTTCGGCATTCTGCACTGCACGCGTGGGGGGCCTCTGTTCCCAACATTGCCCTGGGCCACCGAAATGTGATGTCCGACACTGAAATTCTTGCACCATTTTCCATATATTTCCACAATGCTGCTTGACAAGCCTAGGCCAGAGGGGGTGCCCGTGGGCCGGCATGGCCCGATTACGCAAACGTGCCATGCCAGGCCCATTCCTGTTGGGCCGTGCTTTACCGGGCCCGTGCCGTGCCGTGCAAGGCAGCCCGAATGCCCATCTATCACTACTACAATTAGAGCTAGTAGTAACGGTCCCAGAACCTCTGCAGTAATGGTTCTAGAACTGTTACAACTCATGTGATACTACTAGGAAGGCTTAGCAGTAACGGTTTCCGAACCGTTACTGTCAGGCTCGTAGCAAAAACGGTCGATGACATGAACCATTTCAGATAGGGAATACTAAAAACAAAAAAAAGGGGTGGCCCGAGGCCACCACCACCAGAACCGTACACCGCCACCGCCTAGCACCAGGCGTGCCCCGCGCACGACTTTTCGCTGCCAGCGTGCTCCTGCATCTTCGTGGTCAAGCCGCTGCCCGCTTGCTCCCGCATCTTCGAGGTCGAGACCACTGCACAAGCTTAACATCAGAACCTGTTGACACCAGATTTTGGCAGGCCCAATAGATAAGGTCACGTGCTGGTGGATCGGCTGGGGGATAAGAATCGGCCCAGGGCTAGAAGCTACGATTGCATCCAGGAGCATGAAGGCCCAGGCCGATTTGGGCCTGGAGGACAGAATCGGCCCAGAAAGAAGACGCGTGGAATTGTGGTTCTGTCACCTTAATTTAGGAATAGTTTAAGAGATAGAGTCGGTTTCTAGAATAGTTTCCTTTTAAATTAGAAATAGTTTTCTAGTCGGACTCTTGTGTGCCGGGTATAAATACGTACCCAAACCCCTTTGTAATTTTCAAGAACACATCAATACAACTCGGCGCATCACCACCTTTTCAACGTTTTCGTCCCTTCGCATGAGCTTGATCTTGGCGTGAAGATCGAAAACATCACCCCGGCGACTACACATCAATCAGTTAGTGTTCTCCTAGTAATCGATTATCATGTGTAATTGCTAGTTATCTGGTACGTCGATCTATCTAATCTAGCATATGTAGGGTTTCGTTTGCATATCGCAATCGATTTACTAAATACATGAAGTTAGATAGATCGGCGTGCCAAGTCACTATCAGATCATCAATTTGGTAGTGCTATCGGAGTTTGTGGCCGATAGAGTATCACTGATTTACTTAGATCGGTTTAGGCGTCCGTGGTAGACAGTCAGAGGGTTGATAGCTTTATCGGTTGATCATTGCGTCTAATCATCCGTGGTGATCGGCCAGAGGGTTATTAACTTTATTGACTGTTTATTGCATTGATTAATAAATCGGTTCAAGTAGATTAGTTTGTCAGAGTCTTTAGCTGAATAATCCTACCTTAGCCGATATTCTGTTGACACGTTATTTCCTTGCTTTATTCATGTTATGGTAGGTAGAACCGATATTATGTGTTATCAGCCTGATTCAATCTAAGCGTCTGTACTGTTTAATCAGAGGGTTAGTAGCTTTATCGACTGGTCGATGCATTGAAGTATCCGTCTCGGGCAGTCAGAGGGTTAATAGCTTTATCGATTTTGCCGTGCATAGATTAATAGATTGTTTTAAGCCGATAGCCTATCTGGTTTATTGTTCTTAGCTGATTAGGGTTTTAATATTGCTAATATGCCTGCGCTGAGAATAATCTTATTAAACAAAGTATTAAAAGTACGTATATCCACTGCTTTGTATATCCTGGCCGATTATAACACATGCATGCTTTCTATTACAAGTCGAATCGGCTACATGCTTTACGTGTTTCATTTACTCCCAACTAACCAATAGCTAGTCGATTTGAGTTGTGAGGTGCTTCTGCGCTTTATTCCTCCATCGGCTGGCTACGCATCGGTCCCGTTGGCCGACTGCCCCTTGTTATCTGATAAACCTTTCTCTCTTGTCTGTTGCAGGATCAAACGGACTGGCACGCCTGGTAACATTTTGGTGCCCGACTCCGGAGTAAAGCAGATCTCCCGGGACGGCGGTGTAGTGTCTAAAATCCAGATTTTGCACCAACAAAATTTAGGGGACGGCGGTGTAGTGTCTAAAATCCAGATTTTGCAATCATAGTGATGGAACAAAATTTAGGGGAGATGGAGCCCGAAATAATAAAACGATGAAAAACCAGTGCATTTCAAGTGGAGAGGGGGGTACCGAGGAGTTAGTGCAGATCCTGAGCGTCCTTATGCTTGAGGAGCTTGACGGTGCCGGTGCCCTGTTCCTTCAACAAGATCCCAACCTTTTCGAACCTGTAGAGCTTCTACTTCCTGTCAAACCATGTTGCCCAGACCCAAATCAGCACCGGATCGAGCCGAGTCACGAGGAGAGGAAGAAGGGAACGGAAGGGAATCGGAGGGGTGGCGTCTCACATGTCGAGCAAGATGTCCTCATCCTCCTTGCCGGTGGTGATGGCGACATCCTCGAGCCGCACAATGGAGGTGCACGGTCCCTTGCCGCGGCGAGCGTGCACACCACTGCCTCGCATGTGCGCCCTGTAGCACACCCCCGCCGCTGGCCGCGAAGACGAACTGTGGTGGTAGGCCGAATAGCTTGGCCATCCAGTCCATGACAACGCCCTCGAGCTCGGCGACGAACGGCGAGGCATCCCACTCGAATGGCACGACGTTGAGGCCAGCGCGGGCTCCGGCCGCGCGGGCTTCGGTGCCGCCGGGCGTGTGGGCCCCACCGCCGGCCGCGCAGGCTCCGCTGCCGCCGGCCGCGCGAGCTACACCGTTGCGCAGGCTCTCCGGCGTGACGCGCGCGAGGTCCGCCGGATCTGAGCGATTGAGTTAGAGGAGAGCAAGGGGAAATGGCGGCCGGTGGGTGGGGTGGGGTGGCCGGGTGGGATTTTAGGGTTGGTGACCCCTCCCTCCCATATTTATAGATGCATCCTAGAGATGGGCCAGAAATGGTGGGCCTCAGCCTTGGCAGGCCCAACTAAGGCCTGAAAAATGTTTTTCCTCAGCCTTGGCAGGCCCAACTACGATTTATATATATGACTTTCTTTTTCTATTACTTACATGTCTTTGAATTGAAATTAAACTCTTTGTCTTTACTATTATTTGTATATGTGAAAATTTGAGTAACTCTATGCTATTATTATAAGTTGGGTATTATCTCTATTTTTTGACTATGATTTGGATACATTAACTCCAAGTTATTCACTCCATGCTATGTTTTATAGTTTTTACTTTGACTTGGGTATTAATCTAAGTTTTCTTAGTGACTTCGATATCTTTAAATATTGTGCATATCAACCATATTAAATCTAAGTGTAAAAGTTTTGAAAAAGAAATAAAAAATAGTATAGTGGTTCAAGATTCATCAAGTGTTTGTCTTTTTTATACCTCAAGAACTATATTGAGTTATGCCTTACAAATTGGTGAGAGCATATATCATGTTCATTACCCTCTCAAGTAAATTTTTATGAATTCTTTAAAACTTTAAGCAACATATGTGTATTGAAAGTTGGCTTATGCGAAAGTGATCATATATAGTCTAAGTGTTGCTTTCATGCTAAATCTAGTTGCACAAAGGTTAAAAGTTTTTAAAAATTCTACAAAAATTACTAGGGTTGTATGTGTATATGTTATATGTGTCTACTGAATTTGATAGCTAGTATCAATTTTTTTAAGATGAAAAAAAAAGAAAAATAATTAGTGAAAGTGAGCAAATATCCATAAGTTATTATCTTTCTTATAACTCAAGAAATAAGTTGATTAATATTTCAAAAAAAAATTGTGTACATGTGAACCATGTCGTTACCTACCTTCAATTATTTTTTGGAATTCTTAGAGTCATTTTGAATTTTATGGAATTTTTTGAACATCTAAATTTTTAATAATTCTATTAGTAACGGTTGATGTGGACAACCGTTACTACTAGGTATTCTCTAATAGTAACGGTTCCTGAGAATAACCATTACTACTAGAGCCGTAGTAGTAACGGTTGATAGCTCCAAATCCTTATTGTAACGGTTCAAACTTTGAACCGTTACTACAAGATTAGACCTACCGTTACTACTAGACTCAATTGTAGTAGTGTATGCTCATAGCCTTGGTTACAACGCGGCCTGCGCACGCACGCACGCACCCACGCTCTGGGCTGCAAGTCTCACGTTACTTGCCTTGTCCGCTGGGACCATCTGTGCATGGCGATCTCCATAGCCTTCTCGATCGGTAGCGTCAGGTATGCGGACATCACCATACGTCAAGATGTGCATACGCTATGCCGCGATTCGTGAGTGATATATTCTGCAGTTAAGAAGAGGTTGGAGACGGCAAGCACTTCTTCTTCACTCCAACTTTGCATGCACAGAACACATGCATGTTTTATTTATCTTTGTCAGAAATATGTCTGCCGTATTGCTTCCGTTTCTCTGAAGCAAAACCGCGTATTTAAGCCACACGGACCGGACAGACATTGGCATGCAGTGGTGATTTCCTTGCTGACGGACAAGCGAACGTTCATCACGTTTCACATGCAACATTCTAAGCTGACTAGTCGTGCGGCGGAATACTAGCATTAATTCTACTACAGGTCGGGACCGGGACATGCATGTCGGCAGAGTGCAAAACGGCTGGACAGCAACATTCTAAGCTGACTATGAGGCATGCATGCCGCGACGAAGACGCGACCCATGGCAACCTACCGCCCAAGCCTCTGGCGGAAAAGAAGATAAAAGATGATAGCCTGCCGCCACCACCACCGGCGCATTCCTGCAACGGAGCATGCACAGGTCACCCTCATGCACCGCCGCGGAAACAGCCTTGCTACCTGCCCGGGGTCCAAGACACGGATCGAACTGAAGCTATCCAACTGAGTAAAATAGTCAAAAGCTATCCAACTCATCGAAAATAACATTAGAGCAATCGAACCGTCTTCCACGCCATCCGACTTTTCTTTCGTCTTCCACGTCATCGATTGTTCTTTCCAAACTCGAATATTAGACACTAGGGCGCGCGTCTCATATTAATTCACTCGCTTTCTCAAGCTCCTTTCTCTGCTCATCTGGGGCAACAATTATTATCATGAGACAGCGAGAGGCGACTGTGGGGTCAGCGGCCGCGTCACATGTGCTCCAGCTGGTTGGCTGCAGCTCCCTTCTAGTATCGATCGACCAGATTTGATCAGCTGTCTTAGAATGTTTGGCAGGATTGCTTCTGATTACCTCCACTATCGAGTTCATTTTTTATAAGGTCAAGACTATTACAACTTTACCATCTTCGATTCATTTTTAGTTATTAAGGGTGTTCACATCAAATGCATCCGACAAATCCATCTACCACAGGATGGAGGCTGCAACCGTGCTGGTAATAATTACGTGAATCTGAACACTGTTAGAAATATAATAGTATTATGATTTTATGGAAGTACATTCAGGACAATTAAATGTCTACACAATTTTAGATAGTGTAATAAAATCTCTACTCCTATAGATAATAATTCATATAGATACCCTCTAGTCGTAAAAAGATAATGTATGACAAGAAAAATTATTACAATTTGGTTGTCCAAAGTATCAATCAAGCTTCATTGGCTCGGCAGGCGTGGAGATTATTGACGAATCCAGAAAGTCTATGTGCACGGGGTCTAAAAGCTAAGTATTTGTTTGACGCGTTATGGATTAGAGTTTGTCTTTGCCAACAAAATAGCAGTGGTGGTGGAAACTGGAGACCCTGAATATATGTGAGTGTGGATCGGATCCTGAGACAGAACATCATGCTATGGTCGTATGTCCGCATCGGCATGCAAAGATTTTGCGCCAGGCCATGAGGGTATTTTGGGTGTTACCGTCAGAAGAGAAGCTATGTAATGGAGGACCAGAATGGCTCCTGATGCTATTGTTAGAGCGATCAGTTGAACAGGGGGCATGCTAGTGCTGCTGTTATGCTGCACCTGGTACACAATAATAAGGCGCTACCAATGAGGGATTCAGTTTGAAATGAAAAATGAAACAATCCCTCACAATGCATAGTTTCATTTTGTTGTTTTATAATCAAGTCATAGTATTTAAATATAGTTTTATATTATGTATATTTGTCCAATCCTATTGGTTGTAGATGGAAGAAATGATACTCATCGCCCCTAGTGGGGGGGTTCACACAGTTTTCAAGATTTTGGAAACAGTGCATACCTAGTTTTATCCTCATGAAACTCAATCCTTCTTTCGCCTACGTGACAGTTCATTTAATGAGAATAAAAATCTCACTCTGATTAGCCTTATCGAAAGAAGAAAGGCGAAAATTCAGCATGGCGGGGCGTGAGGCCAGTAAACCTAAGTATGGGGTTCTGCCACCACTAAGTTGGCTAAAGCTGAACGTAGATGGAGGTTTTCTCCTCAAACATCAAAGTGGGGAATTGCTACCGAAGCAGGAGAAAGAGAAGGGCGAAGCTATGTTGTCTTATCAGCGTCAGTTGACCCGCCGACTTCGGCAAATACATTGATATTGTGGTGTTAATTAGACCAAGACACTCATAGTTAAATCTTAACGGATGACTTCGGTGGCAGGAATTCTTGGCTTCCACCCTGGTGTCAATAAAGGCAGCTTCTAGAGCAATATTACTGCCCTGCAAATCAGCAACGAAAGCTAGCTGACGTAGCGCAGGTGACGTCAACTGCATCCCTGCGGAACATGCATCGGCCGCAGACTACATAGGGCCTGCAGGGCACTAACGGCCGCCGTGATGATCCTTCGCAGTATGCAGCAGAGATGGACGGTTGATGGCACTTACTGCCTTTTACATACGTATCCCCGCTTTCGCTGAAACTGTCACAATGGTTAATTGTGGATTGAATCCAACAAGATCGAGGATTAGTAGAATAGTCGGGTAGCAGATGCAGCATGGGGACCCAGAGATTTGCTTCTTCCTCTTCCCAACGTTAGCGTGGGCCACTGAGCCCCCAGCTGAGAAGATACTATTTGACACATCCTTGATAAATATAACACCCAAGAGCCCTCATGCTCTTGTATCTCAACAGCGTCACAGCAATGCTCCCTCCATTTATCTTGTGATGGCATGGGAGTAGGGACAACGTACGCTGACCAGCCGGTGTCCTCCATGACTTCAACCACAAAGCCCGCTACAATGTATGCCTCTCTCTCTCTCTCTCTCTCTCTCTCTCTCTCTCTCTCTCTCTCTCTCTCTCTCACACACACACACACACACACACACACACACACACACACACACGTGCGCGCGCGGCTCCTCTGATGATTTGCATGAATTAAACAAACAATCGTTGACATATATTCATTTTTCCTAAACATATTTCTTTGCCTTCGTCTACTTGCATCAATTTTGCTTCTAGGTTGCACGAGTGTGGTTATACTCGATGTAACTTAAGAAACCAACTTGCAAATGTAATTTTTTCATACAAGGATTAGCAGAGAGTTACATGCACACCTAGATACGTGTATATACATCACAAGTCAAGCACGGTAAAAGTTCTTGCTGGCGCTGATCGTGTACGTACCTTAGTAATGGCAGGTTACTGAACTCTGTAAGACTACTTAAGTATATATAGAGAGTAATAGATAATTATTTTCAATTTCTTCGATCAAGAAGAGGAAGAGTGGCACATGCATGCGTTCATTCTTCCTCTCTAACCCAAGAACAACGATCGATGGCACAGAGTCAGCGAAGGCGAAGGGGGGAGCAATGCGGAGGCAGCGGCAGCTGAGGGCAGCAGTGGCGGCCAACTAGTGATGCCCGAGGACGGGTATGAATGGAATAAGTACGGCCAAAAATTCATCAAGAATATCCAGAAAATCAGGTACATCTCCTATATATCGAGCTTACCCTATATATCGAGCACATAATGAAATTACAGCAGGAACGCAACTTGAACTTACCATTAAAATCAGGAATATTAATTTCCGACCGTCACACGGGCACATCACCTTAGAGATCCGGTTCGGTACCCCCGAGGTACCGAGAGGTGCTGGTACCTTTGCTTCATCCGATCGTCCATTTAAATAGAGCAAAGGTGCTAGCACCTCTAAAATATATAGTGCACCTCTCGGTACCTCTAGTTTACTAAACCGAGAGCCCATCAACTTAAGAATTGCACCGCATGCATGCATGCCCCCATCGGCCAGCTTTGACCTACCTCTTCGTGTAACGAACAACTCCAAGCCGATGTGACTGCCGCGCGCTGATCGAATCGCCCCGTGCAGAGATTGTATATATGCTTGCCGCTGAATTTAATCGAACCGCTTATGGGGATCAAAGAGGCCTACAGCAAGCCCACAAATTGCATAATGTTGTGACTTGTGCGTGGCTATCATTTAATCTCTCCCAATGAACGAAATTAATTGATGCTTAACTAAATTGTGCAACTTGATTGGTGCAGGAGCTACTTCCGGTGCCGGCACAAGATGTGCAGCGCCAAGAAGAAGGTGGAGTGGCACCCCAGGGACCACGGCAACTACGTCCGCGTCGTCTACGAAGGTGCGCACCACCACGGGTCCGAGCAATCGGCCGACGCCGGTGGCCAGGATGCCGGCGGCGCTCCCAAGCCCAACCAGTACGAGCTGGGAGCCCAGGTCTTCAGCGGGGCCCGCTTGCAGTGAGCCATGTGCCCATATCAGCCGGATATGCCCCGGCATCCGCTCCGCTCCGCTCAGCATGCAGGTGCCTGGTGCTTGCGGGATACATAATTAATTGTGTATTAGCTGTCTTCTCATCTACGTCGTTGCCGTCAAATCGCATGCAATTGTAGCGCTATATGTGGTGTCATGTATATTAGTTAACATTCTCGGTACCAAAAATCCGGAAATTCCGGTTTTTCGGTTTTACCGGTGGGTACCGGTAAGATTTGAATTACAGGTAAAAAGTTTGAATTTGAGTATCCCTGCCGGCTTTTGTGAAGACCTGACAGTGATAAGCCTCTTTGAATTCTTTTTGATTTATTTTTGAATTTTTCTTTATATTTTTATTTGAATTTACTCCTAAATTTCCAAAAATCGGGTTTAACGGTGACCTCCGGTAAAAAAAAATTACAGGTAATGAAAACCATGGTATATAGTAGTATATAAAATGGACTACAGTGTCAAATATTTTGGACTCCAAAAGCAAAATGAACTACTACACCTCCGTTTCCGTCTGAAACATCAAATATTACTACCGCGGATGGAGTAGTAAGAGAACGCACACATGCATGACATGGCAGCATGAGTCGATCAGCTTGTGCATTGATACTGCCACACACACTGCTCCTAATCGTGTCACCTTCCCTGCCCCTCATGGCGCCTCAATAGTCCCGCTTCTCGATTTCTATATGTGCCAGTCGCACAAAAAAAAGGGAATTTTGTCCACAGGACACCATCTAAGGGTGGTTTTGTGTCGAGCACATCCTCAAAACTAATTTTGTCTACAACACACTTCCAAAACGTGACAATTCCTATGACACACCGCAGGCAAAAAAAAATTAGTTTCTGAACTTAGAAGAGAGAGAGGGGAAAATTGGAGATGAAAATGCCCCTGCCACACATCTCTCCTCTCCTCCCCAATCTCTCGCTCTCTCACTCCAACCGCCCACCGCTATCTCCAAGTGCGCAGTGACCAGGACCAGCCACTGGAGCCGTTCGTCACCCGTCGCCATGCCCATGGAACTGTGCTGGTGGAACAGCTGCTGCAGCCCGGCGTCGTGCAGGTGAAATAGCTGCCGCAGCTGCCTCTGCAGCGCTGACTCCCCCCCTCCTCCCACACTGCCTGCCCATCCTCCGTCTCCACCCTCTTCCTCCAGCGCACGCGCGTGGCGGCGCGCGCGGAACGCAAGAACCTGACAAGCAGATTCCTTAGTGCGGCGGGGGACTCAGTCGACCCGGAGTGGTTCTCGGGGCGGCGGAAGCAGGTGTTCATTGACAGCGGCATCCAGGCGAGCTTCGTCGGCGCGTCCATGGCGGCCCGGCTCTGAGGGAGGTGCTGGATTGGAGCGTGCATGTGAGTAGCGCGCGGCGACATTGTCCAGGTGCTGCTCGAGTACGGCGCGGACGCGGACAAGCCGAGCTGCGGCCGGACACCGCTGGAGATGGTCGCCGCATCCAGGGAGTGCCTGTAGCCCCTCTTCCACCTCCCTTTCTTGCAGTAGAGCGCCATCGTTAGTTGCTTGCCTCCACCGTCCGCCATGGCCACCGCCCCGACTCCACCCCCGCTGCCTTCGCCGCCCCCGCTTGGGCTTGGGCGAGAACTCTCAGAGCTCACCGCCGCGGTCCCCTCCGCCGGCTGCCCGCGACACAGCCGCACAGCTCCAGCCCCGGCAGAGCGCTCAAGGCCGTGGCGGCATCGCGCGCCCCGGCGGGCACGGCGGCCACGTGCAGGTACACGGCGACGAGCCACCGGAGGTAGTCACGAGCTGGGCGCCACCGGCCACGTCTCCCTACATGAATCGGCCGGTGGAGGAGAAAGCTACAGGGCTGGGGACCTAGCCACTGAGCAAGAAGAAGCAGCTCGGGTCGAGCGCGGCACAGGCATGGGAACTCCAGGCACGGCACGCAAGCACGATGGAGGTGGAAGCTCGTGGAGGGCCGAGTAGGAACGTGTGGCCGTCGGCGCGTCGAGCAGAAACTGTGCCATGTGAAGGCGTCCTTCTGTCATACCCCAATTTCTGGAGCATGTTGTGCATCATGTATCAGTCCCTGGATCAGTAGCTGATACGCACAAGAACACAGATATGGTAATCAAAAGCATACTACGATTAGGTAAATAGTATAGTACCTGATAAACAGCCTTTAGTGGCGGTACGACAAGGATTCCGAAGTATCCAAGTCTTTCCGACCAACTAATGGCTGAGCAGACAAACAGCGGAAACACGGCCCAAGCCACAAGCAGACTTGAGAGGCAGAACGAAAACCAGACATCGTCGTCTCCTACGAAGACTTCTCTCACTAAAAACAACAAACGCAAACGCGTGAGTACATAAGGTACTCAGCAAACCCTAACACAAGGGGTAATTATATGCAAGGGTATAAACAAGGATAAGGCTGGGGGTTCATCAAATCGGCGGAAAGCCAATTTTATGCAGGGGTTGATTTTGAAAATAAAACCAGTTCGCAAACTAAGTCAGGTATAGTAATTAGATATAGTGGGGTTGGTTGGCCCTGGGGGAGATGCATCCATCCCGCCAGTTCCCAAATTTTAATGCTGGCCGGAAACCAGCGCACGGCTCCAAACTGGTGTTATTCCAAAAACACACACACGCCAAGGATAACTCACACAGAAAATCTAATCATTGTGTGGCCATAGCTTTCGCGTTGTCCAATACCATGGAACACGGCTATCCGGATAGATTCTTATCCTCTGCAGAGGTTGTACACTTTACCCACAAGGTACCCAGTCTTTCCCACGGCCATGGTTCCGACTGGATACTAATGGTCCCGTACCTGCCCAGTGTCACCACGGTACCACCTCAGAAAATCAACGACCAGGGGCTTCACATAGGCATAACATAGCCAATAACCTTGACTTGCCGGATCCGACGCCAATCTCGTCAAGATCTTCTCCTGGCTTCCGATTGCAACTCCCTGCCTCCTGGTGGTACCGGGCGATCACTACTTGGGTGTGGTTCCAAACCCTGCCCATACAGGGGCTTGTGGTTGCACGATGGTGCTAGGCAAGGCGGCACATGAACCGGTCCTTATACGACCGAAGCAAGCATCTTCAATAGCTACCCTCCTGCGAGGGATAGCGTCCCAGAGATAGCCTCCCCACTGAGGTCTACCTCGCTTGCTCCCGTCGAAAACATACCCCCTCTATGGGTTGCACTTACTATTCCCACCCATTTATCACTTTACACACTCATCACCAAGCACACGCACACCTTTTTACACAAAAAGCTTGTGTATCAGTATTATTAAGTACACGGTGTGAATAGATCCTAAGCGGCAAATTAATCCAACACATCATTAAGATTTAATGATGGTGGTTCCTAGGTTTTACAAGGAAATTAGGGTAAACCAAGGTCAAGGCATGGCAACAGCAAGTACTTAGGTCATTCTAAGCATTTAAATCATCTTTAAATACCATGCATGTTTCATTTGAAAATCAAGCTCTAAGTAGGATTATTTGCAAGCATAGGATCAACATGATCAATGGGAGTTAGGGCTTGCCTGGAAATCGCTTTCCTAAACTTTAAACTCTGACTCGAGACTCTTGTATCTCTGGGTTGGTCTTCGAGCTTGAAGTCCTCAGCAGCTCCTCGAATCCTTCTGGCTCTTCCTCGACTCTCGCGTAAACTAGCGCATAAAACAGTACGTATAAACTACCGCAAAAGAAATAAAAGAGCAAAAGAAATAAAGATCGGAGAAAGCCAAATAAGATCCAAAAGAAACTTCGGTGAAGAACGAGAGACATGAATCATGTATGATGCAGCATATTTAATGCAGGGTATGCTATGTGTCATAGGTGATACACCTGGCCTTGTAAGGGCCATATTCACCTAGACAAGTTATTAATTATCTATTTTCTCTAATATATGAACATGGGTGTGTGGTTATGCATATGATCCTTGTCGGGTGAACACCTTAGGGTGAAGATGATGAGATGCATGTGCTTCATTGATGGTGATTGCGTGCATATCTAATATGCAAGCTTCTGTATTTCCTATAAAAAGAACATGCATGAATGCAGGCGATGGTATATGCAGCGTGGGCACGTGACTATGCGTGATATGAATGCATGACTGCAGATAAAATGCCAAATTCAAATAAAGGCAGCTGGCAATTAAAATACCAGATAACTCCAATAAGATTCAAATAAAAGATCAATTACCAGAGTAAACTAAAGAATCAAATAGAGCGGGGCAAGAGAGATAGGTTAGGTTGAGCGAGCGGTGATTGGCTTAGGTTAGGTTCGAGATTGGGTTTGTGATAAAATAAGGGTGCTAGGTTGGAAGTGGAATGGTACGAATGATCGCTAGGTTTAATGCTAGCGAGCAAAAGAATGAATAGGTTATTCAGAGGTGAAGCGGGGTGTGTGTTGTGATAAGAAAGATACTAGGAATAGTATCATGTGGGTCGGTTAGGTTAGGGTGAACAAGTACTCGAGACATTCGAGATCAATCATCGCATGGTCTGCTAGGAATCGATATAATAAGTGAGGGTGTTTTGGGTGTTGATGATTTGTAAACTTGGTATGGGGCTTCAAGAACAGTACCATGAGGTACTTCGCGATTTCACGAACCCGTGGGCGCGAGAATCACCCAAAACGGAGTTCGGATTAAAAGGATATGGGCGTTTGAAGATTGGAGGGCTGATTTGTAATTATAAAAAGGTTTTTGAGGGCTTAAGTGTAGTTACAGAATAAGTCTAGGGACTTATTTGTAATTATGGAAAAGTTTAGGGGTCTAAGGGTAAAAGACAGGGGCTAAAACAGAATTACAGAAAAGTTGAGGGGCTTTTCTGTAAGATTTCTGGACCTGAACATAATTATTTTTAAAGTCAGGGGCTTATCTGTAAAATGTACAAGGCCTGGGGATTTTTTGGAATTTAGGAATTATTTTTGTATTGTAAAATGTTTATTGCGTAGCGCTGACGCAATTAACAGAAATGGATTTATTTTTAAATGGGAAAAGCGGTGGAACGGGTCCATGGGCCCGTGGACCGGAGGTGGCGTCGCGGTCCACCGGTCCACGGTGGACCGGGACCCTGCGCGCGGCGGCGGCTCACCGGTAACCTCGCCGGCGACGCGAGGGAGAGGAACGGGGCCACGGGAAGCGGTTGCCGGGAGAGCGCACGTGAAAGCGAAGCCGTGGGCGAGCACGTCGACGACGGGGAGGAAAAGAGCGGCGGCGAGGGCTTGCCGGAGATGGCCGCGACGGCGGCGAGCGACGAGAAACTCGCGCGCGCGTGCGAGGAGAGGGTAAAGGGAGAGGGAAGAGCGAGAGGAGGTCGAGGCGAACCTCACTGAGGGCTCGAACGGGGCGGTGGTCACCCAGCGACGGCCGGAGTCGGGGAAGGAGCTCCGATGACGGCGGTGCTCGATGGGGAGGTGCTTGCGCGCATGGAACGGAAGGGAGGAGGGGCGCGCGAGAGGGAGAGGGAGGCAGGGCAGCTCGCAGAGCACTCGAGCGAAGAGAGGAGCGCGTCGTCGATGGTAGGGGAAGGGTTCGCCGGAACCCTAGCTTGAGTCAGGGAGAGAGAGAGAGGGAGAGAGAGCTCGCGGGAGGGAGAGGAGCGAGCTCATTTTAAAGACGGCGATTTCGTGGCCGCTACGGCGTCGCCCAGCAGCGCGTCGACACGGCGGCGGAAGCGGCGTAGGCGGGTCGGGGCGCCGGGGCCCGGGCGCGGCGGCGCGCCACGCGGGGAAGAAACCCGACAGGGCGGGCCCGCTCGTCAGCGGCAGAGAAGGGAGACGGGCCACGCGGGCTGCTGCTGGGCCGGAAGAACGGGCGCGGCCCAAGCGTGGCGGGGGAAAAAGAAAAGAAAAAGAAAAACAGGCTGGGCCGGATGAAGGGTTTCGGCCCCAAGTGGTTTAGGAAAAGGAAAAGGTTCATCTTTTTTCTGGAATTTTATTTTGAAGAGATTTCAAATTCAAACAAAGACAAGGTTTGATCAAACACTCAAAACAAATCCAATAAAATACGAATATGCATATGGTGAAGATTGTGCAGGTTTTAAAATTCAAATCTTTGAAAATTGAATGTGCATTAGCTCAAACTAGAACAAATTTATTTAATTTGTTGTAAATTCGAAAAGTTCAAATTTTAGTGAACTTTTAAATGAACACAAGCACTTGAGCACATATTTTATTTTTCCCAAAAATTTCAAATTCAAACTAGGTTCAATTATTTAGTGAATTTTATTTTGGAAAATTCATGGAAGGTAAGAGTTTAGAAAAGGTTCAAATTTGGAGAGATTTTTATCCCATTTGAGTTTATTTATTTTTCTTCTTTTCTTTTTCTTTTGACTCTGAAAAGTAGGGTATTACAGATCTACCCCACTTAAAAGAAATCTCGTCCTCGAGATTTGAAAGGTCTTCTGGATGCAGCAGAACTTCTCTTGGGTCTTCGTACTTGACGGTTGTAACATTCATAACTTTGTTGGAGGCTTCTTAACGTCGCGAAGATTCTCTTCATTGCAAGAGTACGTGAGGCTTGTGGACGGACAGAGCTTCTTGCTTCTGTTGATCTCCCACGTCGGTTGCTTCATCACGGGAAGGCAGACTTAAGGTTTTGATTTCAAGGTTTTATTATTATTATCATTTTTAGGGCTCACTGACTGAAAATCCTACCCCACTTAAGGATTTTCACTTGGGGTTCTCTGGTTGATGCTGCATGGTTGCCTTGAGTTCTGGTCATCTCGGGCATTTCACGGGCGAGATTGTTAGTTGACTTCACAACTTCTCCTATGAAGGGAGTGATGATTCTGAGCTTTCAGATTCATGCAAGGTACGGCGGGTTGACTGTCTTCACCAGTCTCTCCTGTGACCTGAACCACTGTTTCTTTTCTGATGTGCTGACACTTTCTCTGTTTATCGTGACGGGATTACCATCCTGACGTCCCGCCATAGCAATCTAGGTATCTTCATGGCAAGTAACCACTTCTGAGGTACATACATGGGCCTTAACCTGAGGGGTTTCTTATTTCTGTGGCCTTAGGGATGGGGGTACCTACCCCACTTAAAGTCATGGACCTCGGGTTACTTCTGTTGACATGCCAGGCTTAACAGCCGTTTGGGTGCATGATTCTTTAACGAAAATTTTATTCCCATCATAGAGACTTAGCCCGTAGACTGTTTCCCAGAGATGCATCACTGGCTTATTCTGAGGATACTGTTACCGTCATCTCTCTTTTCCGAGGGTCATCTGGGTCTACCTATGTGGTACAAACATTTGGGGTCCCTTAGGTTATATACCAGATGGTTGTGTCTTGACACCATCTTTTCGGTTATTTGGTTCTGAGTATCCCGAAAGGGGATCAGCACATGAGGCTCTTAAATGGCCTGTCTGCGCGAAGCGAGAGCTAACGACTTGAATTCTGCCAGTAGCTTAGATGTCCATCTTTGCATCTCGTCATGGGGCAGTGACGGCTGCGATCTGGTGCCTTTTATTACCACATTGGCCTTTCCGTGAGGCTTAGGACTTCAGGTCCTCCCATAAGTGGCTTTTCCAATTGCTTTCTCCTAGTCTGTCCGATTCGGACTAAGCATGCATATATTCCAACACTGTTTCTTATACTGATGTTCTCACCTTGCGAAGTTTTGCCAACTTTTGCATTGGAGTTTCACGGTATATTGCTTCTAATACCATGTGTCTCTGCTGGAGATCATGACGAGTGACAGAAGGCTTTCTTGGGTACGTCTCATTCTCACTCCTTCTGTTTATGGTGCTTGGACCCTTAAGTCAGTCTTAGAGACAGACTTGAACTTCTTCAGCTGACCAATAGGTCATCGACCCTGGACCGTGGGTTATGGGCCCACTACGCTTCTGATGCGCTACTCTGATAGAGACTTTTGCCCATTGAGGACTTGCTCTGGAACTAGCCCAATGAGGAACTTCTTTATCTTCGTCGAGTGGCGTACTGGTGACTAGTCGAAAGACTTCTGGGTACTCATGTATTGCTAATACTTTCCCCAAGGGTTTGGCTTCCAGGTGACTTGCCATATAAACAGTTTTTGACCCTTCTGGTTAATTTTCACTTTAGTCCAACTTATCGGCGATCTTCCTCGGGTCTCATTTGGGAGCATTTCCGAGGTATCCATTAGTGACCAACAGATCTTTGCCAGTGCCATCATGGACCAGTGATGTGAGCTTCGTCTTTGGCCGGGTTTCCTCACTGTGGAGGTTCCATAATTACGGGCCGTGAGTTCCTGTTGCCTTTTTGGTATGGGGCCATTGAATTTCGAGTTGGGTCAATGGTGGTGATGGCTGAAACCTCTTTGTCATTATCTCGACTGTCATTTGCTTCACTTTCTTGATTAAGCTTTCCTTTACGTGTTGTTGGTTGACTAGTGGCTGACATCTTGGTACTTTCAGTACTGTCTCATGCAAACTTTACGTTTGGACTGTGTCCTTTAGCTGCTGTTGTGGCAAACTTTTGACTTGCTTGGCCTTGAGCTGAACCCCTTTGACGTGGTGCTTTGCCTTGGCAGGGGTTTAGGTGTTGGTTGGGGAACGATTTGACATTAAGTTGATCTTAACTTTTGATTTTTGTTGTTATGATGTTTGGCTTGATTAGGGCACTCAATCATAGAAACACCGAACAAGATCAACAAAAATCAGCGAATCACTCAAGCAACGCGATTTGTTAATTGTGGTTTTAAGGTGTTAGCGTGCTAAGATCGAGGCTTAAGGCTTATGGATAGGTAGACTATCGATTTCTTCTGCTGGCATCAGCACTCGACCAATAGTCCTTGACCAAAAAGAATCGAGGGGGTCACATGACTTGGTCGGTTAAAAGAAAAATTGTTGCCCACGTTTCTGTGGTACGAAGACTCCATTGCTTTGATGTCTTGACGTTATTTGGGTACGTGCCGTATGATCATTGGGTTCATTGAGCTTTCACTTCTCAACTCAACCTCTCTCGAGCACAGGCTGTGACTTGAATCCATATTTAGATTAGGACATCACTGATATCCTTTTATTACTTATAGAACATCTTACAGTTCTTGTTCAATCCATTCTAGGAGCTTTACAAGTACAACCATTATTTTGCATGGTTACTACAGCTCCTATATGAGGATAACATCCTTGCAAGCTGATGAGCGAAACTCTATTTCACCCACCATGAGGAACCTACTCATGAGATTCTGGCACATAACAGGGTTGCCTGTTGGTGGAGCCTGGCTACCTTGCAATCCTCGACATCAATTATTGATGTCCTTGCTTCTCTTATTCACGGGCTTCAGTGTAATCCGCTTGCCCATGCTTCTGACATATGTAGCACTTCTGGTTTGCTCGTGGTGTCTTTCGATACTTCTGAGATGGCAGACTAGTACTTGCTTGAGTGGTCGTGCTCATGGGTCCGTTGGGAAAGGATAGGTCCTTGTTTGTAGAAAGGACAACTGGCTATCATATGCTCTGGATCCTTGAAGTGGTAGCAGTGTCTTGGCTTCTTGATCTTTTCACGTGTGACTTGATCAGATGTTCGCTTGGTCTTTCTTTTCTTGTTGCGGTTCTTGTTAACCTTCCTAGGCTGCAGAGCTTTCTTAAGTTTGGTGACTTCTTCACAGATCTTCTTCATTGACTCTTCCAGGCTACTCAACTTTTCGGATACTTTGACGATGATAGGAGTTGACGCCACATTGGTGTTATCCATGTCAGTCCATGTTTCCTGTACCTCAGGCTTTTCCTGCACTGAAAATCTAATCTCTTCTCGTGGTGCTGATAGTTGACAAAGTTCAACCTCCATGTCAGTCACCGCAGATCTTACTTCTCCGTTAGGTTGATACGGAGGACCATTATCAAACTTGTGTCCGGGGTCTCGACAGTTGAAGCATGTCGTCCGTGATCCAATGCCTTGAGTTGCATTGATCATGTTCTCTTGCTTAGGAACCATGTCTGGTGCGCGGTTCACCTGGTACGATACGTTTTCCACTTCTATGGTCACATAGTTGTGGTTGTCCATTGAGTTGGAAACTTCTGCACGCAGAAACCTCTAGTTGAGGCCTTTTTTTTTTTTTGTCGTGGAAGGAAGCAGAGGGGTTTTTAAACAGAAAAGGGGAAGATCATACGGAATATTTTGCAAATAGTTTTGAAAATATTCTTTTTTGAGCGCGACTAGCCCTAGGTTTTCGTCCTACAGTCAAGCATCGCTCCGATACCACTCTGTCATACCCCAATTTCTGGAGCATGTTGTGCATCATGTATCAGTCCCTGGATCAGTAGCTGATACGCACAAGAACACAGATATGGTAATCAAAAGTATACTACGATTAGGTAAATAGTATAGTACCTGATAAACCGCCATTAGTGGCGGTACGACAAGGATTCCGAAGTATCCAAGTCTTTCCGACCAACTAATGGCTGAGCAGACAAACAGCGGAAACACGGCCCAACCCACAAGCAGACTTGAGAGGCAGAACGAAAACCAGACGTCGTCGTCTCCTACGAAGACTTCTCTCACTAAAAACAACAAACGCAAACGCGTGAGTACATAAGGTACTCAGCAAACTCTAACACAAGGGGTAATTATATGCAAGGGTATAAACAAGGATAAGGCTGGGGGTTCATCAAATCGGCGGAAAGCCAATTTTATGCAGGGGTTGATTTTGAAAATAAAACCAGTTCGCAAACTAAGTCAGGTATAGTAATTAGATATAGTGGGGTTGGTTGGCCCTGGGGGAGATGCATCCATCCCGCCAGTTCCCAAATTTTAATGCTGGCCGGAAACCAGCGCACGGCTCCAAACCGGTGTTATTCCAAAAACACACACATGCCAAGGATAACTCACACAGAAAATCTAATCATTGTGTGGCCATAGCTTTCGCGTTGTCCAATACCGTGGAACACGGCTATCCGGATAGATTCTTATCCTCTGCAGAGGTTGTACACTTTACCCACAAGGTACCCAGTCTTTCCCACGGCCATGGTTCCGACTGGATACTAATGGTCCCGTACCTGCCCAGTGTCACCACGGTACCACCTCGGAAAATCAACGACCAGGGGCTTCACATAGGCATAACATAGCCAATAACCTTCACTTGCCGGATCCGACGCCAATCTCGTCAAGATCTTCTCCTGGCTTCCGATTGCAACTCCCTGCCTCCTGGTGGTACCGGGCGATCACTAGTAGGGTGTGGTTCCAAACCCTACCCATACAGGGGCTTGTGGTTGCACGATGGTGCTAGGCAAGGCGGCACATGAACCGGTCCTTATACGACCGAAGCAAGCATCTTCAATAGCTACCCTCCTGCGAGGGATAGCGTCCCAGAGATAGCCTCCCCACTGAGGTCTACCTCGCTTGCTCCCGTCGAAAACATACCCCCTCTATGGGTTGCACTTACTATTCCCACCCATTTATCAGTTTACACACTCATCACCAAGCACACGCACACCTTTTTACACAAAAAGCATGTGTATCAGTATTTTTTAGTACACGGTGTGAATAGATCCTAAGCGGCAAATTAATCCAACACATCATTAAGATTTAATGATGGTGGTTCCTAGGTTTTACAAGGAAATTAGGGTAAACCAAGGTCAAGGCATGGCAACAGCAAGTACTTAGGTCATTCTAAGCATTTAAATCATCTTTAAATACCATGCATGTTTCATTTGAAAATCAAGCTCTAAGTAGGATTATTTACAAGCATAGGATTAACATGATCAATGGGAGTTAGGGCTTGCCTGGAAATCGCTTTCCTAAACTTTAAACTCTGACTCGAGACTCTTGTATCTCTGGGTTGGTCTTCGAGCTTGAAGTCCTCAGCAGCTCCTCGAATCCTTCTGGCTCTTCCTCGACTCTCGCGTAAACTAGCGCATAAAATAGTACGTATAAACTACCGCAAAAGAAATAAAAGAGCAAAAGAAATAAAGATCGGAGAAAGCCAAATAAGATCCAAAAGAAACTTCGGTGAAGAACGAGAGGCATGAATCATGTATGATGTAGCATATTTAATGCAGGGTATGCTATGTGTCATAGGTGATACACCTGGCCTTGTAAGGGCCATATTCACCTAGACAAGTTATTAATTATCTATTTTCTCTAATATATGAACATGGGTGTGTGGTTATGCATATGATCCTTGTCGGGTGAACACCTTAGGGTGAAGATGATGAGATGCATGTGCTTCATTGATGGTGATTGCGTGCATATCTAATATGCAAGCTTCTGTATTATTCCTATAAAAAGAACATGCATGAATGCAGGCGATGGTATATGCAGCGTGGGCACATGACTATGCATGATATGAATGCATGACTGCAGATAAAATGCCAAATTCAAATAAAGGCAGCTGGCAATTAAAATACCAGATAACTCCAATAAGATTCAAATAAAAGATCAATTACCAGAGTAAACTAAAGAATCAAATAGAGCGGGGCAAGAGAGATAGGTTAGGTTGAGCGAGCGGTGATTGGCTTAGGTTAGGTTCGAGATTGGGTTTGTGATAAAATAAGGGTGCTAGGTTGGAAGTGGAATGGTACGAATGATCGCTAGGTTTAATGCTAGCGAGCAAAAGAATGAATAGGTTATTCAGAGGTGAAGCGGGGTGTGTGTTGTGATAAGAAAGATACTAGGAATAGTATCATGTGGGTCGGTTAGGTTAGGGTGAACAAGTACTCGAGACATTCGAGATCAATCATCGCATGGTCTGCTAGGAATCGATATAATAAGTGAGGGTGTTTTGGGTGTTGATGATTTGTAAACTTGGTATGGGGCTTCAAGAACAGTACCATGAGGTACTTCGCGATTTCACGAACCCGTGGGCGCGAGAATCACCCAAAACGGAGTTCGGATTAAAAGGATATGGGCGTTTGAAGATTGGAGGGCTGATTTGTAATTATAAAAAGGTTTTTGAGGGCTTAAGTGTAGTTACAGAATAAGTCTAGGGACTTATTTGTAATTATGGAAAAGTTTAGGGGTCTAAGGGTAAAAGACAGGGGCTAAAACAGAATTACAGAAAAGTTGAGGGGCTTTTCTGTAAGATTTCTGGACCTGAACATAATTATTTTTAAAGTCAGGGGCTTATCTGTAAAATGTATAAGGCCTGGGGATTTTCTGGAATTTAGGAATTATTTTTGTATTGTAAAATGTTTATTGCGTAGCGCTGACGCAATTAACAGAAATGGATTTATTTTTAAATGGGAAAAGCGGTGGAACGGGTCCGTGGGCCCGTGGACCGGAGGTGGCGTCGCGGTCCACCGGTCCACGGTGGACCGGGACCCTGCGCGCGGCGGCGGCTCACCGGTAACCTCGCCGGCGACGCGAGGGAGAGGAACGGGGCCACGGGAAGCGGTTGCCGGGAGAGCGCACGTGAAAGCGAAGCCGTGGGCGAGCACGTCGACGACGGGGAGGAAAAGAGCGGCGGCGAGGGCTTGCTGTTGACGGTCGTTACGGACCAATTTCGACCGTCAACTAGCTCAATAAACAAGAAGGATTGGACATTTTTTACACGCATTTTATTTAAGAATAACCTATTTCCACATGTACCTCTAGATTTTAGTGTGCAGGTGGAATAAGGGAGAAATCCAGTTGAAATCATGCCCCAAGGCGACGAATCAACACTTCTACAAAACAACGTTCGCCGCGGGAATACAACTCCAAGACAAAAGGCCAAATCTCGTCAAAGTCCAACACAACTAAGGCCAAATGCACCTGGACCAGAAAAGTAGACCCAGAGGGGGAGCCACCTGCCAAAGCCCAGCCCAGGAGGGGCCAGGCACAGGTCGGCCGACCCCCCTGGCCAGGTCGGCCGACCTGGCAGGGTGGCCCCCTGGGCCCATCTTCCTATGGCGGTTTGTAACCGACCTCTGGAGGTCGGTTCCCCTGCATTAAATGCCACCGACCTCGGGAACCGCCTCAAAGTTGCCGACCTTCAAGGACTATATAAGGAGGGGTACCCCCCCTCCTTCCAAGACACACAATACACAAGGATCATTCCCTCCTCCTCACACTAGAGCTAGAGGCAATTCTAGGTAGTGCTAGGCTGAGTAGTGGGCTGCCCTATTGCTCCCAAAGTCTTGTGGAGAATTGGGTAGCGCTCGTGTATCCTTTCTCTCTCTTTGTAAGACTTGTTATTTAATCTATGGAATACAAGTATTCATATAGTTGTTATGAGCTTGCTAGTTCTATCGTGATCTTGTATGATTGTTCGTTGTTCGTTCATGCTCGTTTATCATACGTTCTTCGTTCGTTCATACTCGATCATCGATTAATCTTGAACTTGCTTAATCGTTCATCGTTCGTCGCTCGTTCTTGAGCGACGAACGCTTATGCATGACTTAGTGCTAGCTTTGATCCCTTTTATCTAGTTTATGCTAGTTAGGCTAGTTGTTCTCATGTTTAGGCATCGGGCTCATTGTCCTGCAAAGGTGCTCTAGATTTATCACCCCGTCGATCCGAAGGGTTGGGGGTGCCTCGAGGGATCTAGAGTCGTGGTTAGTAACGCTGGCATGGTGCCGGGGTAGTCTATCCACCCTTGGGTATGTGCGTGTCCCACGGTTTGTAGAGGTAGGTGGCAGGAAGTGACAGCCCTGTCCATCCAAAGGAACCCTCCACGTTCGGGCACGGCATAGGAGTACGTAAATAGGCCGGAGTCGCGAGGCAGACCTTGCGTATGCCGGATCTCCCGATGTTGCCTAGGCATTAGACGCTTGCTTGTGCTTGCATGATGCTAGATGATAGGTAGAGGTTGTGCACGCTATATGAATGTTGTACCTTTGGAGTAGTAGCTCGCTAGTCTAACTTAGCATTGCTTAGGATTGTCTTTCACCTTTTATTAGAGAGAGTGGAATGCCTTCGTGTGTGTCACACTATCCCTATTATTATTAAATCTTACCCCTGCGTTGGAATGTGGTTATATCACCTATCGTTTGTAACACCATGAACATAAGTACTCTTGTCAACCATGTCTTCCTTTGGGAAAATATAAATACGATACCCTGGAATACTCTCGGGTGAAATGCTACAACGGGTTATCCGTCCGCTTGCGGATATTCTATTTAACATGACAAACCTTATAATTCATATCTAGTACTTGTTACTAGTTGTGGATTATTTGGTTAAATAGTGCAAGTGAACAATTCCATAACCTTTCGCTTTCCAATGGGGATTGCGGAAGATGTGCCGGTATCCATAAGAGGCCACACCGTCCCGGTGAACTTTGTGGTGCTGGACATGGATATTGAGAAGGAAACGCCCCTCATCTTGGGACGTCCCTTCCTCAGCACCACAAAGGCCCAAATTGATGTCGGAGTTGGAGAAATCCGCCTCTACATCAATGGGAAGGAGGAAAAGTTCGAGTTTCAACCCCGAAAAGAACAATGCTCGATGATCAAGATCAAGTATGGGCCAAACCCCTCAAACATCAAAGAAGTTGAAGTGACCCCGAGAAAGACGGATAGTCTCATTGCTCTTTGGAAGCAAATTGACAAACGTGAGAACCCGTCATGGTACCAACCCAAGAAGCCCGCAACAACAAGGCCGGGGTTATGGGTCAAGAAATCGACTCCTCAAATTGAGAAGCCACCAACACAACCCAAGATCAAACAAATGTGGCAAGTAAAGAAGGTGCAGCCATCTTCATCCTCTTCTCCAAGGACGGGGCAGGCACCTCAAGAATGAAACGCATGGAGAAGTCCTTGCTCGCCGGACTTAAAACGGCGAAGCCCTGGCCGACAGGATAATCGGCATTATCATTTCTTTTGATTCCTTTTTGATTTTTCCTTTTCAAACCCACCACTTGCATTTAAAAACTTTAAAATCACCTTGCATATTTTATTTCACCACAAGAAATTCTTATTTCAATCGTTTGAATTTTTTTCCGCCAGCATATTTGAATTTTTTCTCGCCATGCATATAAAAAAAAAAAAGAGTCAATTTTCCAAAAATTTTTGGTTCTTCAAAGCTTTTGCACTCTTTCATGCAAGGTTTTGGGTTACCTCTATACCACTACAATAAATCTTCACATGTTGGAATTTTCCAACATTTTCTCTTCTAGTTTCAAATTTTTTCGAAAACCATTTGGATTTTTGAGGCATGTTTTTATTTGGAAATCTTTATGAGCAATATTTTCGAGGATTTTCTGGGCATAGCAGCCAAGGTCATGAACCATATGACCGTTGGAGGCTACAGGCCAAGGAAGGAGCCAGTGGGCCCCAAAGAGGGGTCGGCCGACCCCACCAGGACAGGTCGGCCGACCTGGGCTAGCCGTTGCTGCCCCCCTCCTTTGCTCCAACGGTCACATTGCCTCTCCAACGTTCGAAAACAGCTGCAATGCTGCAAGTATAAATGGAGCTGGCCGGCCATTGAGCTCTCTCCCTCTCATTCTCTCATTTTCACTCCTCACACACTTCACTCTCAAAGCTCCCAAGTTTTCCATTGCGCTCTCTTGCTTCTTGCCTCAACATTCTGCAAAAACCTTTTTCTTTGGTTTTAGTGTGTTTTCAGTTTGTTTTTGAGGATTGCAAGTTGCGTTCTTACTCACAAGAACAACCGACGGTTTCGCTGATTTGATTTTTTCCTAACATAACCCGTTCGGAGTTTTTGTTCTTGTGTTCTTGCTCTCCTCGCTGCAGCCATGTCGGGAGCAAAACGGCTGTACGGATCGTTGAAGAAGTCCCTAAGCTCAAGCTCAAGTCCAAGCTCTTCACGCCAAAGCACGCGCGCGCGCCCCGTGGTCGAACCACCGCCAAGTCCACCACATGCAGCCGAAGAAGAGAGCAACAACGAGCATCATCTCCTCGCCGACACCGACCTCGACTTGGTGGGCGAGCACGAGACGAACGCCTACGCACTTCTTCAAAACCGTATCTTTGCTCCTACGCGAGCATTTGACACGGAGCTGCTGCAACAAACAGGTATGGATGCTGAATTTTCTCGAGTATTCAAAGCTATAGGGTGGAAAGATTTTGCTAGTGTACATGAGCCGGGTTCCCGCTTGCTTACACTTCAGTTTTTATGCACCCTACGAGTAGTAGATGAAGGTATTACTTTTCGGTTTTTCCGGGAAGAATACCGTTTGAAATGGAAGGACCTTAGCATGATACTCGGCTTTAATACTCGCTGCAATGTTGATATTGATAATGCCCTTCCTGATTTTTCAAAGCTTGCATTCTGGGAAAGGATTACGGTTTTTTCAACTTGTGTGCAGCCTAGAACTAATCACATCCATCACCCTACTTTGCGTTTTTTTGCACATGTGGATTGGCATCACTCTTTTTCCTAGGAGTGATATTAGAGTTATGCGCGAGGATGAAATGAAAATTCTTTATGCTATGGTTGAGCAAATTAAGATTTCTCCTGTGCAATACATGATTCACCAATGGCTACATAATTTTGGGATGATAGGACCTATCGAGTGCACTTCGTTGATTACACGTATCGCTGCAGGAGTAGGTGCTTTGCATGATGCTAATGTTGAATATATTGATACTCCTCGCATGCTCATAAACAAAGATTATCTTATTCGCGGTCATACACTTAAGCGTGGTTCAAATGATTCCCTCATATTTTATTTTGTCGGGTATACAAACGAGTTTCGGTTACCTAACCCGGATCTTAGCTTGTATACTTGCAAAAATCTAACCATTGAGCTCCAAGAATTGGAGAGTGCGCGCAGGAGTATTTCTTCTCGCAGGAGGACGCGCAGGTCGGAGCAGCTATCAAGTTCCGAGGCACCCACACCGCAGCCCATGGCTCATGGCGGCCCGGGGTATGGTCACACCGGGTATTTTCCCGGTGTGTACTCAGCCCCGCCACCGCACATGGCCGGGGGCTCGGCGTGGCAAACCTCGGGGCATGACCCAAGGATGTTCACTCCGCACTCCTCCGACTCTGGTGCGACTCAAGGTTTCCACCTTGAGCAAGCAATGAACAACCTCTCCGAGCAAATGGGAAGGCTCGAGACCACGGCGGAAGACACTCAATACGCGCTGAATCAACACATCCTACAAACCCATCAGTGGCAAGAACGCACCGACACCCAGCTCACCAACCTCACCAACATGACGGAGCGGGGACAAGCCGATCTTTCGGCTTACTTTCGCCACATGGGGTTCAATCCACCAAACCCATGAGCAAGAACAAGCTTGGGGGGAGACACCATGCCCCCCGCTAAGGTATCATGTATCGCAACTTGTATCATTTTCCTTTCATTTTTGCTTGTTCCTGCTTCTCATATGAAAAACAAAATAAAAATAACAAAACTAAAAAGAACAAAAATAATTAGTGTAGTTTCTTTTTATGTGCTGTAAAAATGTTTCTTTCCCTTCTTTGTTGAGATGATGAATAGTTGCTCTGCCGTATTTCTCTCTTGTGCCTAGTTTATAACTTAGTACTCTCCAAGTTTTGAGTTTGTTGGCTGAAAAATACTTGCTTAGAACCTGAAACTTGTGGGTAGCATACGCTTGCACTGAACCTAAGTTGTTGTGAGAGATGATATGGTAAAAAGAGCTAATGCAATCTTGTTCCAAATTAAGCTTGAAAAAACTCCGGAGATTTTGTTTTCGAAAATCATAAAAAAAAAATTTATAATTTCCTCAGTGATGATAATTTCCTACCAAAGCCATATGTAGTACTTAATGAAAAACCTTACATATGCTGCTTGTCATTTCATTGAGCTTTATCAAAATTGTGTGACCCTAGTGAGATGCTTTTCATACTCTCATGATCAAGATCACGTACACATTCCACCTCATACGCTAAACTTCTACACCGGAAGTTAGCAACATGTCATACCATCCACCAAAATAAAGACACTCCTCACAATTTATCACCTCTCTTGAAATATCAAAATTAGGCATGGCTATGCAAAAGAAAGAAAGAAAATAAAGCTCACAGGAGATGAGCATGAAAAGAAAAAGAAAATTTATCTGCTCTCATCTTGAGCATGGAAAAAGAAAGAAGAAAAGATAGCCATGCCCAAAATACAAAATAAAGAGAGGTGAACAAAAAGAGGAGTAGTCACTTACACCACCATCCACATATACACACTTGCACATCTTGATCTTTGATTGTATGGCTTGCTATCTCCGTGGATCCACTCTTTTGGTTTTGCAAAATATGAATGCAAGTATGCCTCTCTTCATATCCTACCTTGAGCTCCACAAAAAGCCTATTAGATGTAGGATGAGGCAACACACATGCCTTGGTAAGGGATAAAAACACCACTTGAGCGACTCGAGAGTATCACTTGAGGAACTTGGTTTTGTTTTTGAAAATCTTTTTGAAAACCTTCGGAGAATAAAAGCAAGACAAGGAATGAGAAAACAAATGCTCGTACACCGTTCTCTCTCTCAACCGCCCAAGGTGAAGTATAAAGCAAAAGCCCCATAAGGACTAAGGGAAGGGTGAGTTACCTTGGCCAACTTATTCAACTCAAGGATGAGTATCTTTGTTACACACTTGGTACCTTTGAGAAGTAGGCATTGTAGCAACTCCTGATCAACAACCTAAAGTCATACTTCTTGCTCGGGACGAGCAAGGGGTAAGCTTGGGGGAGTTGTTGACGGTCGTTACGGACTAATTTCGACCGTCAACTAGCTCAATAAACAAGAAGGATTGGACATTCTTTACACGCATTTTATTTAAGAATAACCTATTTCCACATGTACCTCTAGATTTTAGTGTGCAGGTGGAATAAGGGAGAAATCCAGGTGAAATCATGCCCCAAGGCGACGAATCAACACTTCTACAAAACAACGTTCGCCGCGGGAATACAACTCCAAGACAAAAGGCCAAATCTCGTCAAAGTCCAACACAACTAAGGCCAAATGCACCTGGACCAGAGAAGTAGACCCAGAGGGGGAGCCACCTTCCAAAGCCCAGCCCAGGAGGGGCCAGGCACAGGTCAGCCGACCCCCCCTGGCCAGGTCGGCCGACCTGGCAGGGTGGCCCCCTGGGCCCATCTTTCTATGGCGGTTTGTAACCGACCTCTGGAGGTCGGTTCCCCCTGCATTAAATGCCACCGACCTCGGGAACCGCCTCAAAGTTGCCGACCTTCAAGGACTATATAAGGAGGGGTACCCCCCCCTCCTTCAAGACACACAATACACAAGGATCATTCCCTCCTCCTCACACTAGAGCTAGAGGCAATTCTAGGTAGTGCTAGGCTGAGTAGTGGGCTGCCCTATTGCTCCCAAAGTCTTGTGGAGAATTGGGTAGCGCTCGTGTATCCTTTCTCTCTCTTTGTAAGACTTGTTATTTAATCTATGGAATACAAGTATTTATATAGTTGTTATGAGCTTGCTAGTTCTATCGTGATCTTGTATGATCGTTCGTTGTTCGTTCATGCTTGTTCATCGTTCGTTCTTCGTTCGTTCATACTCGATCATCGATTAATCTTGAACTTGCTTAATCGTTCATCGTTCGTCGCTCGTTCTTGAGCGACGAACGCTTATGCATGACTTAGTGCTAGCTTTGATCCCTTTTATCTAGTTTATGCTAGTTAGGCTAGTTGTTCTCATGTTTAGGCATCGGGCTCATTGTCCTGCAAAGGTGCTCTAGATTTATCACCCCGTCGATCCGAAGGGTTGGGGGTGCCTCGAGGGATCTAGAGTCGTGGTTAGTAACGCTGGCATGGTGCCGGGGTAGTCTATCCACCCTTGGGTATGTGCGTGTCCCACGGTTTGTAGAGGTAGGTGGCAGGAAGTGACAGCCCTGTCCATCCAAAGGAACCCTCCACGTTCGGGCACGGCATAGGAGTACGTAAATAGGCCGGAGTCGCGAGGCAGACCTTGCGTATGCCGGATCTCCCGATGTTGCCTAGGCATTAGACGCTTGCTTGTGCTTGCATGATGCTAGATGATAGGTAGAGGTTGTGCACGCTATATGAATGTTGTACCTTTGGAGTAGTAGCTCGCTAGTCTAACTTAGCATTGCTTAGGATTGTCTTTCGCCTTTTATTAGAAAGAGTGGAATGCCTTCGTGTGTGTCACACTATCCCTATTATTATTAAACCTTACCCCTGCGTTGGAATGTGGTTATATCACCTATCGTTTGTAACACCATGAACATAAGTACTCTTGTCAACCATGTCTTCCTTTGGGAAAATATAAATACGATACCCTGGAATACTCTCGGGTGAAATGCTACAACGGGTTATCCGTCCGCTTGCGGATATTCTATTTAACATGACAAACCTTATAATTCATATCTAGTACTTGTTACTAGTTGTGGATTATTTGGTTAAATAGTGCAAGTGAACAATTCCATAACCCCCGGCGTCTCCCCGCGGTCGCGTGTTTCCCGCGTGACCGTAAGAGACGCCAACACCGGAGATGGCCGCGACGGCGGCGAGCGACGAGAAACTCGCGCGCGCGTGCGAGGAGAGGGTAAAGGGAGAGGGAAGAGCGAGAGGAGGTCGAGGCGAACCTCACTGAGGGCTCGAACGGGGCGGCGGTCACCCAGCGACGGCCGGAGTCGGGGAAGGAGCTCCGATGACGGCGGTGCTTGATGGGGAGGTGCTTGCGCGCGTGGAACGGAAGGGAGGAGGGGCGCGCGAGAGGGAGAGGGAGGCAGGGCAGCTCGCAGAGCACTCGAGCGAAGAGAGGAGCGCGTCGTCGATGGTAGGGGAAGGGTTCGCCGGAACCCTAGCTTGAGTCAGGGAGAGAGAGAGAGAGGGAGAGAGAGAGAGCTCGCGGGAGGGAGAGAAGCGAGCTCATTTTAAAGACGGCGATTTCGTGGCCGCTACGGCGTCGCCCGGCAGCGCGTCGACACGGCGGCGGAAGCGGCGTAGGCGGGTCGGGGCGCCGGGGCCCGGGCGCGGCGGCGCGCCACGCGGGGAAGAAACCCGACAGGGCGGGCCCGCTCGTCAGCGGCAGAGAAGGGAGACGGGCCACGCGGGCTGCTGCTGGGCTGGAAGAACGGAAGTTCAAATTTTAGTGAACTTTTAAATGAACACAAGCACTTGAGCACATATTTTATTTTTCCCAAAAATTTCAAATTCAAACTAGGTTCAATTATTTAGTGAATTTTATTTTGGAAAATTCATGGAAGGTAAGAGTTTAGAAAAGGTTCAAATTTGGAGAGATTTTTATCCCATTTGAGTTTACTTATTTTTTGTTCTTTTCTTTTTCTTTTGACTCTGAAAAGTACGGTATTACACCTGCACAGCGAGGTCGGATCCTATCGGCAGATACCCGTCGGCACCGGGGATCGTGGTGACCCCCGTTTAGAGATTCGGCCAGGGGCTTAACGGCTCACGGCTAGAACCTTAGTGTCGAGAGTGAACTGCGATGGCTTTTCAAACACGAGGTTTTACCCAGGTTCGGGCCACCAAAGATGGTGTAATACCCTACATCCTGCTTATCTGATGTATTATTTGGGGTGTGCTACAAGGGTGCAAGAGACGGCAACTCAGGAGAAGAGTACTGCTTCCTATGAATGTGTGCGTATGGATTCTCCGAACCAGCTCCCTTTCCTAGGTACCCGGGGGTTCCTTTATATAGGCAGGGACCTCCAAATACTTACATGCATGGCTACTGTTACTATACTATTCTATCTTGTCCCAAGGACAGTGCAGGACGAAATCAACTTGGAGCTTCTCACCGCATACGCCGCGTTCTTTCCTTCTGCCGAGGTTGAGGTGGGTCCCAGAGTTATCTTTGGTCCCCACAGCTGTCCGCCAGCCCCACGCCCGCTGGCGGGGATAGTCGTCCCCGCCAGGAGCTTCGGCGCGGTTCGACCAGGGGTCGGCCCCCCACCTGCATAGCTAGTAGTACAAGTGGGCGTATGGGGCGGCGGTAGGTCCCGGGTAGACCTTCGAAGTGGGTGGTCCCTATAGTAGCAGGCGGCGCGCAAGTGGAGCATGCCGTCCGCACCGGTCAGACCTTGGTCATTGCGCCCAGGGGGGAGAGAGGGAGAGCGATGAGCCCAAGTCAAATCGGGCCTGCCACCGTCCCTATTCGACAGGTGATAGGTGGCAGGGCTTATCGCCTGCCCGTCCGGCGGGAACTGTTCGGTACTGTTGCCGTCAGGATTCCGTCATGATGGGATTCCACTGGGAAAAGGGGCGTGCACCTCATCTCGGGTGCTGAGATGGCATGCGGGAGGAGGGGCGAGACGGTGCGGCCCGTCTCCCTGCATTGAATGCCCCGGCCGCGCATGGTCAGAGGGCTTCCTTCGGGTGTAACGCTCAGGGGCTGGGCCCTCTTTGTCGGAGGGGGAGAGAGAGAGCGTCTCGAGGACCCGAGCTCCTTCGACATGCCCATGTACCCTAGACATCCCTGCCTAGTCGTCCTGGTCCTTCCCGTCCATTCTTCCCACCCGGCCAGTCCTAGGCCCATCTGAACGTAGGCCTAGCCGTCCAGCAGACAACGTGGCCGGCTAGGTTTCTAGCAGGTGGTTTTCTCGGTAAGCCGGGGAGGTCGTCCCAGGCCACCTTTGTGAGTTTTGGCCGAGCAGGTCCTACTCGGCTAGGGAGGTGTGTAGTGTGCTTCTGTTTTAGGATAGGTCCGAGAAGGGGACTTAGCTGCGGGAGCTCATTTGATGTTGGTCAGGGAGTGCTGACCCTGACGGTGGGGTCGGAAAGGTTGATTGAGTCCTTCCCGTGGTGACGTGTCATGGTGACTTGATTCGAAGGGGCGTCCCAGGGAACCCTGGTTCCCGTGATGCTGACAGTAGCCCCCGGGCCCATCTCTGAGCAATGGACCAGGGGAGTGAGGGATGGGCCCCACTTCTCGATGAGCCGAGTCATCATGACGCGCGCCATTGATGGGCGCCGCCGTCGGTTACCACGCGGTCTGTGCCGTGGCCAGTCTTGACGGGACGGGGCGGAGAAGTCGAATCGACTGGGCCTGTGCAGCAACTGCGCATGGGTTTCCCAGATGGTTTGCGTGTGCGGCATCCTCACGCGATTTTCTAGGGGCGGTTCTCATCGCACACGCGTGGCGGAATTGGGAAGCACCAGGGAGCGCCAATTACGGGGAGATGTGGCTACCCCATAAAAGGCCAGCGTAGAGGCTGTGACCCCCCCCCCCCATTGTTTCCAATCCCGCACACAGTCGTCTTCTTTCTTGCGCTGCGTCCTGCGTTCTCCTTCACGCATAGCGATTGTCGATCGATCCTCCCTCCGCCACCACCGCCACCACCGCCACCATGACTCCCACCATGATGGCCCAGAAGAGGACCTGGTAGGAGGCAGCAGCCGCAGAGGGGGCAGCAGTGGTGGAGGCGACAGCGGCGGCCGTGGCAGGAGAAGCGACAGCGGCTGTGAAGGTGGAGGAGGCGGAAGCCGAGGAGGCGGATGAGCAGCAGGGGGCCCAGGTGTTGCTGCCGTCAAGGCTCCACACCGAGAAATTGCTGGAGAAGGTGAGGGGCTTTAGCGTCCCGGCGGGAATGCTGGGGGCGATGGTCCTCGAGGTCGGTGCCGAGACGGCGTGCAACCGCGGCCCGGGCTGGGCTGTGACATTCGCTGTCTTCGTCACGGTGGGCTTAGTGCCGCCGTACTCGTACTTCTTCTAGGCGATCCTGGGAACTTTCCAGGTACACGCGATGCACCTCACCCCCAACTCCATCATTACCCTCGCGACGTTCGTGCATTTCTGCGAGATGTTCATGGGGGAGAGGTCGTCGGTGCAGTTGTTTCGATATTTTTTTTGCCCTCCACACCAACACAAAGACGAGCGGAGGCGAGGAGGTCAAGGGCGCAGGCGCGGTGGGCAGTGTAGCCATTCTCCTGCGCTACCAGAAGGGTGACGAGTATATCCCGTTGTACTTCCATGACCGGTGGAGGCCATCATGGAAGCGGCAGTGGGCGTACATCAGGGTAGAGGCTCCACCCAACTTCCCCTGGTTCGGGATTCTGGGAGCACCGGCGGTGGAGCTCGACAATTGGACCAAGCAACTGGGTCACAGGGACGTGGCACTTCTGAGGCCGGTCCTCGACCGTATTGCCGGGCTGTGGGCGCGCAGACTAACTTCCTCCATGGTGGTGTGGGATTTCCTACGGCGGCGGATTGCTCCGTTGAGCGAGCGGAGCCACAGGGCGTGCAAGTACAAGGGGGTGGCCGACAAGAACCGCACGCACCCTGGGCCGGCTGGGGAACTCTCCTCCACAGTGCTGGAGGAGCAGTTCCAGTTTTTGGTGGACAGGACACATGATGGGCAAAGAGAGCTCCCAGTGGTGCATTTGCCGCTGTGTCTTGACCCGGCGCGGGAGGTGATTATGGCCAGCCTTCCGGACTTCACCACCCAGAGCGTGAAAGTCCCCGCGGCGGGGGTACCGACAGGTGATGCCGGGGTGGCAGGCGATGCGGGTGGAGGCAAAGGCGCGGAGGAAGAAGCACCCGAGGGCCAAGGGGCTGGCAATGGGGATGACCATCCTATGGACGAGGAGGCCCCTCCGCCATCACCCCCACCACCACCACCCCCGCCCACACGACGACATGGTGCGAGCGGAGGGAGGTCGGCACCGAGCGGCTCTGGAAGGGCAGGAGGCGGCTGCTCATCTGCGCAGGGCTGACAAGAGCCGTCTCCAGCACCATCCGGAGGACGGCAAGGCAGAAGAGAAGAAGAAGAAGAAGAAGAAGAAGAAGAAGAAGAAGCAGAAGGCTCCGCTACCGGGGTCTTTCATGGCTCACCCGTGGGTTGTCCAGGGCCTTGCGTCCCTGTAAGCTTCTTTTTCCTCTCCTCTTTTCTTTTGTTTACTTTGTTTCTTGTTTTGGTGTTCATTTTTCTGGACGTCTTGACAGGTTCTTTCCTTTTTCCAACCCTTCCCATCCTTCTTTTCAGGCGGCCGAAGAAGAAGGCCTGGGTGGTCAAGGAGGCTAGCACCAGTCAACCGCCCCAGGATGGTGCGCCGGCCGTGGTTGAGGAGGTTCCTCCGGCGCAGAGGCCAGAGGAGGAGGCGGTCGTCCACGCGGTGGCCGACCAGGAAGAGATAGCCCCTAGGCGGGACCAGGGGGAGGAGGTGGTCGTCCAAGAGGCGGCCGACCAGGAGGTGGCAGCCCCCAAGCGGGGCGAGGAGGAGAAGGAGGCTGACCAGGAGGTGGCCGACCGGGAGGTGGTGGAGAGGGTGGCCTCTCCAGCCAGGGAAGTGCCGGTGTCCAGCGGAGTGCCGATCACCATCCCGGCTACCGCGGAGGCGGTTGGGGACATGGCCGCGTCCGCCTCAGAGGCGGGGGTCATGGCACAGGAGGTGGTTGCTGCCCCGGCACTGGAAGTGGAGGCGGCAGCGGAGGAGAGGGCCGGGCAGGCACCAGCCGAGGAGGAACGAGTTGGGGGGTCTGAGCCCCCGGCTCTGGAGCTGCGGGGTGAGCTGGCCGAGGAGGCCATCCCAGCCACCGCAAAGCCCAAGTCGCACGGCAAAGGGTTTTTGGTGGAGTCGGTGAGCCAGGCCTTCCCCCGGCAAAGGTCCTGGGGGCGGCGCTGAGCAGGTCCTGGGCGCTGGATGCGAAGCTGTTGCGCGCCAGGCTGCACGCATCTCTGAGGGAGTCTGCACCTCAGGTGGCTCCCATTCAGTTCTGGAGGTTCCTGGCCATCATGGTTGGGGAGGGGACGTCGAGGAGTGCCCCGGGTGGCTTGGAGGCACCCTTCCATGGGTTGGATGACTTGGAGCGGGTACAAAGAGGCTGACATGGTGGCAGCCCGCTTCCACCAGGGTGGGTGCAACATGGTGGCCTTCGTCGACCACATGCTCGACCGGTGCGACGAGGACCTGAAGAGACGCATCGACAGCGTGAACGTCACATTCCGCGAACGCCAGGCGAATTTGATCGCTGAGCTGAAGAGGCCGGAGCGGATGCATAACAAGGCCAAGGCTTAGGAGGTGCAGGCTTAGGAGGTGCAGGCGGCCGAAGTGACGCTGTGCCAGCGGGCCGAGGAGCTGGACCGGCGAGCGGAGGTGCTCCGTGGCCGTGAAGCCGCCCGCAGGGAGGACGGTGATAGGGAATCTTCCCTGCAGATACTCTCCACAGCCCTGGGTGCCCGGGAGGTCGACATCACCAACTAGGAGCAGGAGTTACGGCGGCACGAGGAGAGCGCTAACCTTGCCCGCTTGGAGGTGGACTCCAACCAGCTGGCCCTGACCATGCAGGAGGAAGTCCTGAAGGAGGATACGGCCAAGCTGGAGAAGTTGGAGGAGCAGTTGGACCGCCAGACTGCGTACCTGCGGAGCCAATCGCTAGAGTTGGAGGATCTGCGGGTGGAGTGCTCCCGTCGCGAGGCAGCTGTGGCCCTGCGGGAGGATGTGGTCGCCCATAAGGAGGCGCAGCAGGATGCCGCTGTGGTCGAGGCGAAGGCCTAGGCGGAAGGGGAGGTTGCCGGCGTCTGCCAAGCCTGAAGGCAGCGCCTGGAGAAGGTGGAGGCTGAAGCGCGTGCCCAAGTTGAGACCGCGGACAGGCTGAGGGATGCTGCCCGGGCTGCACGGAGGAGGGCCAACCAGGACTTGGCCCAAACGAAAAAGGCAGTGGCCGAGCTGCAGGGGAAGCTTCACTTTGCCCGCCTGGAGGCGGAGCGGGCTACGTCGTCGTCAAGCGCAGCTCTGTGGGAGCTCAAGACTGCCACCGTCCTGTTGCGGACTCTCTACCGACGGGCAAGGGCGGCCATGGAGAGGGCCAACCTCTACCCGCTGGAGGAGACCGAGCCCGCGGTGCTGAGCATGGGTAACTACACCATGGCTTTCACAGCGCTCACCGAACGCCTGGAGTCCATCCCGGGCCTGGTCGACGAGGTGCTCACCCGGGAGGGGCATCAGCTCATGGAGGCCGTAGCCCGGTACGTTCTGTTGTGTTACCGGAGCCGGGACCCAGCCTTCTCCCTTTAGCCGGTGTTGGACGGACCTCTCCTGGAACCGGCGGAAGAGGTCGAGGACTGCTTTGAAGATGTGGTGGCCATTAGGGGTGGCTAACGAGCCAGCTTGGTTCATTAAGGCTAGGCTCGTTAAAGCTCGTTCTGATAACGAGCCGAGCCGGCTCGGGTCATTAAGACTAACGAGCTAAAATGGAAGCTCGGCTCGGCTCATTAATAAAATCGAGCCGGCTCATTAGGCTCACGAGCCAAGTGTAATAAAACTTTGATGACAAAAACATAGGTAATTTTAAGTTTTTTTAATTATTAGCATGTGTTAACAATACAAAAATTATAATATAAAACAATATTGTAGAAAAATATCAATCTAAGTCAACATAGGTGGAAATAAAAACATGATCCAACATTAAACATGATTTTCTTTATCTATAGTGAACTTGGTTTATTTATTTGATGATAAAATTGAGCTTCTCAACATAAAAAAACTACCATTTTCTTAGAGAATTAAAGTTGATATTTCTATATAATCGAGCCTATCGAGCTAACGAACTATTCGCGAGCAGCTCACGAGCTGGCTCGTTAACAAACGAGCTAGGATAGAGGCTCGGCTTGGTTCATTAAGAAGACCGAGCCGAGCCGAGCCGAGCCAAAACCATGATCGAGCCGAGCTGGCTCGCGAGCCTCGAGCTTTTTTGCCAGCCAGCTCGGCTCCCCTGGCTCCACAAATTGAAGGGAACGACGAGGAAGAGGTGACATGATAGCTGCTTCCCATCGTTCCCTTCTCCTCCTCTTCCTCGTCGTTCCCTTCAATTTGCGGTGTGCCTGCCCTTAGTTGGCGTGACATGATAGCTGCTTCCCACACTTAGTCTCTGCGTCTGAGTGTTTCCTACATAGTAGCTAAAATAACGTACGAGCAAAAAGCAGGACTTAGCTTGGGAGTGTAGAGTTGGCCGAGTATGTTTCTGGGGCGACTAGGCTGGCTTGCTCCTCCCTTTGGCGCCCAGCTGGCGCTGCGTGGTGGCTGCCTATTTGTACTCGGCCCCTGCAGCTTAGTACCTTTCTCATGCCAAAAGGTTTTGATATGTGACACGGGGACGAGTAGGAATGTAACATGATTTGGTAAGGTAGAAATGGCCGAGTAGGCTTTGGGACGACTAGACCTGTTCAGCCTTCTATTCGGTACTTAGTCGGCACCCTAGCATGTGTAAGGTTTTGTAGGGCCGTAGTGACTTGGGCGGAACCAGTACTCAGCCTTACGGCAATTGTCTGCCATGCCGAGCGACTGGCGCCCTGATGCCAACTTTGGGCAGGCCTACATCGTTCTTTGCTTGTGCAGAGGCATCCCTTTCCCAAACCAGGCGGATGGGTTACGTCCCATAGTCGTGTTGTCCTACTCGAACAAGTTCTTTGAAATGAAAGGTATACTTAGCTGTATGGTGATGGAGTTCCCCACATACCCTTCCTGTCCTGGATCTTGGCCTTTCCGGGAAACAAACTTAGTTTCATGAAGGAAAGGTCAGGAAGACGTACCTTGTCCTGAATCTTGGTCTAAAATGTGGACGGGTTTTGCCTCGGTAGGAGACCTTGTCATCCTTTGGCTATCGTCGGCCTTTAGGACACCGGGACGGGTTTCATCCCCAGGCTTTTTCTGCAAAAGGTATTATACTCGGCCTCCTATCTGTCCACGAGGACTTTGTATGACATGATCTTGCTAGACCCGAAAGTAAACTCAGGATACTAGAAATTCTCAATGGTGGTCGGTTCCAGCCGGCGCGAGGGGACGAGCCTCATGCGTCACTCGGGGTGTAGAAACCAGGCCGAGTAGCCACCGCCCAGCGAATAGAAATTGAGCCGCTCTTCCTACCGTTTTCACCGTGTAATGCCAAAGAGTGTTTTTGTTCTCGTCCAAGTTATTTCGGGTGTGTGGTGTTATCATGGCATACAGAGTGCCTTGTGCACACATAGGAGTATGTTTTTGAAGAAGAAAGCTGATGAAATATGCATATATTGCGACAGAGATCATAACAAGCTCATGGTAGATTCATAAGGCGACAAGTACAATACATAGGTATGGGTGTGGGAGCCCCCGGCCAGTTTGAGCAGAGAGAAGCTCTGCTTAAGCTGGCCTTGAGCTAGACTACTCACCCGGCCCTTGCGCTACGGTGCTACGGGTAGAACTTCAGCAAGTGCTCGATATTCCAAGAGCTTTCCACTTGTCATCCATCTTCATCCTGCAACCTGGCCGAACCTGGCCGAGGAACTGCGACCACTCGGTAGGGGCCTTCCCACATAGGGGAGAGCTTGTTTTTTCCCTCACTCGTTTGGCAGCGGCGGAGTACTACATCCCCTACTTCTAGTGATCTTGGCTTTATTCGGCGCAAATGATGTCGCCGAAGGGCCTGCTGGTACCTTGCATCTCGGAGGTTTGCTCGGTCCCTGAATTCTTCCAACAGGTTGACGTCGTTCCACTGGAGCCCGTCCTGACTCTCGGCCACATACTTGGTGACACGCATGGAGCCGAAGGTGAACTCACTAGGGAGGACTGCTTCCGCCCCATACACCAAGAAGAACGGTGTTTCCCCGGTTGCCCGGTTAGGGGTGGTACGCACCGATCAAAGGACGGAGGGGAGAGCATTCACCCAGTGCTGGCCACACTTCTTCAGCCGGTTGAACAACTTTGTCTTGAGGCCGCGAAGGACGAGGGCATTAGCTCTTTCTACCTGCCCGTTGCTGCGGGGATGTGCCACCGAAGCAAAGCAGATTTTTGTGCCCATCTCCTTACAGTACTAGGTGAAGATCGAGCTGGTGAACTGGGTTCCGTTGTCCATGATGATGTTGTTCGGCACTCCAAACCGAGTAAAAATACCTCGAATGAACTTGATGGCTGAGTGTTTGTCTATTTTTCGGACAGGTTCCGCCTCCACCCACTTGGTAAATTTATCAATGGCCACATACAGATGGGTGTAGCCACCGATGGCCCTGAGGAACGGTCCCAGGATATCCAGCCCCTAGACCGAGAAAGGCCACAACAGGGGGATGGTTTGAAGCTCCTGAGCCGGCAGGTGCACCTGTTTCGCATGGAATTGACATGCTCGACACTATTTCACCAACTCAGTTGCATCCTCAAGGGTTGTCGGCCAGTACAAGCCGTGCCGAAAGGTTTTCCCGACGAGCGTGCGAGACGATGCATGGCTACCGCACTCGCCCTCGTGGATATCTATGAGGAGTTGCCTCCCTTCTTCTCGTCCGATACACTTGAGCAGAACGCCATTTTGCCCACGCTTGTAGAGGTCCCCGTCCACAAGGGTGCAGCGTTTAGCTTTTCTGGCGATTCATTCCGCCCGAGCGTCATCGTCAGGGACTTTGTTTTCTTTCAGGTATACTTGGATCTCATCCATCCAAGCGCTTGCCTGAGAACATACGGCAAGCATAGGGTGCTCGTCGTCCGGCGGTGCCCTGACGGGTCCTCCCACTGAGGGCACTGCCTGGGTTGCCTCACTTTGGTGTGAGGTTTCCCCATCATCCTGCTCGGCCGGCAGGACGGTGGGCCGTGTGAGACTTTCTTCTAATGTTTCGGCAGGCACGGGCTCCCGCCTGGAGGCAAGATGAGTCAGCTCATCCGCCATGAAGTTATCCCGCCTGGGGATGTGCCGAAGCTCCAGCCCGTCAAAGCGGTGTTCCAACCGCCTGACTTCAGCCAGGTAAGCAGCGAGCTGGGGGTCCAGGCACTGGTATTCCTTTCAAACTTGGTTGACGACAAGCTGAGAGTCGCCTTTCACATGTAGCCTTCTGATTCCCATAGAGATGGCTGCTCGCAGGCCAGCAAGCAACCCCTCATATTCGGCCAGGTTGTTGGAGGCAGGAAAATGAAGTTGCACGACATACTGGAGTACTTCACCCGTTGGGGAGGTGAGCACCACTCCAGCCCCCACACCGTTCAGTGCGAAGGATCCGTCAAAGTGCATGGTCCAATGCCCAACCTGTCCGTGCCCGGAGATAGGGGGTTGCCCTTCCTCCTCAGCTTTAGGCCCTGGAGTCCACTCCACCAGGAAATCAACAAGGGCTTGGCATTTGATGGCCCGACTGCCGACAAAGCAAAGATTGAACTCGTCCAGTTCAATATCCCACTTGACGACCCGACCAGTTGCTTCTGGGTTGTTCAGAACTGATCCCAGTGGGTAGGAGGAAACCACCGATATTGGATTGCGACTGAAAGTACTGGCGGAGCTTTCGGGAAGCGATGAGTACAGCGTACAACATTTTCTGCACTTGTGGGTACCGTGCCTTGGCATCCCGGAGCACCTCACTGACGAAGTATATGGTCCGTTGTACACGACGCCAAGTACCCGTCTTCGCTTTGGCCGGGAGCTCGGATCCAGCATCCTCCTTGTCGGCCCTGGGGACTGATTTCTCGTCATCCTCGGTGGGTTGTTTACTGTCGGGGAGGTTTGGGATTCCCCCAAGTGTTGCCTCCCCGGCAGTCGTCATGTGGCCGGGTAGGTCCTTCTCGTTTTGAGGGACTTTCTCGGCCGCAGACTTGAGTGGGAGCTCGGACCTGCTCATCTTCTGATCAGTCCCAGGGACGGATTCCTCGTCGTCCATGGGGACTGTTGGGTCACTGGGGCGGCTGGGATTTTCACCAAGGGTGGCCTCCCCAGCGATCTTTCTGTGGCCAAGTAGGACCTCCTCGTCCTGAGAGACCTGCTCGGCCTCGGATTTGGTTGGGAGCTCGGACCCGCCTTCTTCTCTTTCCACGACGAGCACCGCACTGACAGCTTGGTGTGATGCTGCAACGTAGAGTTGCAGCTCTTCCTTTGGCAGGGGAGCAACTAACACCGGAGGTGAAGTCGGGTATTTCTTCAGCCCCTAGAGAGCTGCTACTGCTTCATCTGTCCACTCAAAGTGGTCAGTTTTCTTCAGGAGTTTGAACAGGGGGAGCCCCCACTCTCCAAGCTTGGAGATGAAACAACCCAGGGCGGCCATGCAACCGGTAAGCTGCTGTACATCCTTGAGGCGTGTAGGCGGGTGCATTCTTTCGATGGCCCGAATCTTTCCAGGGTTGTCCTCAATGCCCCAGCTGGAGATGAGAAAGCCAAGAAGCTTTCCAGCCGGAACACCGAACACACACTTTTCTGGGTTGAGTTTCATGCGGGTTTTCCTCAAGTTTTTAAACGTTTGTTCTAAATCTTGCAGCAAAGAATCATGATGTCTAGACTTAACTACAAGGTCATCCACATATGCCTCTACATTTTCCCCCAACTGATCTCCCAAAGTGATGTGCATGGTGCGTTGGTACGTCCGAGTAGGCTCCATCTTCTGGTCTGATTGCTTACTCGATTTCCCCGAGTAAGCTTGTCTTCAGGGTACCCGGTTCTGTGTTTACCATAGCTAGCCCCCGAGACCTTCATGGTGGAATGTAGTCTTGGCGATCTCCTCGTCTTGGTGTTTCAATGAAACCATGAGGGGCTCCAAAAATATGTCTTGTCATCTTCAGTTGGTATGTGTTATTGGTGTGCATCGAATAGCTGCGCCCAATGGGTGTAGCCCCTGACTATCTGAATAGAAGTATTCTAATCGGATAGTCTTAAAAGTATTTTTTCTGAGTTATTGATTAGGCCGAGTAGCTTGTTTCCCAAGCCCCCGAGTATGTCTGTAATGCTCTGAGTTGGAAAGCCTCTTTCCGAGTACTTTCATCAAGTAGTATTCGAATAGCTCATTTCCCGAGTTATCGAAGTATTTTTACTCAGTTCTATGACATTATTTGATTGCGCCCCTTTTTGGGCTTGTGGGCTTTGTGGCCCATTTCGAGCCCCCGAGCGTTTTGACCTAGGTCTTTTCTGGGCCTTGTCGAATCGCCGCTCCAGCCCATTAACGGTCTCTTTGCTGATCAAGCCGCGTTGCGTTCACCTGAAACTTAAAAGGAATCGGATAGTCTCTTCGACTTCTTTAAATACACGGCGAGTCAAGGTAAATCTCCACCCTGGCTTTTCGCACTTTTATTGTTAGTATTTTAGTGAGTTCTTCGTCTTTGGCTTCCTTACGAGTTTCCGCCGCTGCCCTTGTCTCCGGTCCAATGACTCCCCCGTCCGGCCACCGCTCGTCCTCCTGCCTTTCCAGCAGAGGAGGTATGGCTAAGCTGTACAACGGTTGGCCTAAGAGCTCAGCGAACATGGAGAAACTCCGCAACTTGGAAGGCCAAGGTTGCCTTCCCTCTCAGGCTGTTGGCGAGTGGTCGTCCGCCGCCCGTTTGATCTTCCCCAAGCCCGGGGCGAACCAGGTTGTTTCCTTCATGGCTTTTCACCTCCGTGGCTTAGGTTTCCTGATTAGCGCCTTTTTCGCTGGTCTTCTTCATTTCTATGGATCGAGTTGTACCATTTAGATCCAAACTCGATTCTCTACATTTCCGTATTTGTGCATCTTTGTGAAGCTTTCTTGGGAATTCTTCCCCACTTCACTTTCTTCCGCTATTTCATTGAGCTCGCAACTTATCCGAGTTCTCAGAATCTCAACATAGTAGGGGGAGCCCGACTTCGTCTCCGAGAAGAAGTTGCCGCCGAGTACCTCTTCCAACCCTTTCCCGGGTACAATACCATTTGGGAAGAGTAGTGGTTCTATATAGGCAATTCAAGCAGCTGCCTTCCCCCTTTTTGTAGTCGTCGACCTTCCGTTCAAACCTCCTGGTCTTCTCGACTTTCATCTGAAGAGGTTAAGAAGGCCAAGGAAATAAAGGGCTCTCTCTCGGTACTGAAGTCTAAGGCGAACCTTACTGGCGTCGACATCATTTTAGACTTCTGTACCCGTAGGATCCAGCCTCTTAAGGAAAGAGTTCACCCTGCTTTCCGCTACTCTGGTAACTCTGATCCTACTCGGGAGGAAGCTAGTCGCAATTACAACCCATCTACTCGGTGTTTCGAGTTGCTCCCGGGTTGCAGGCTAGGCAATCCTTCCCGATGTCCAAGCTTGAAGGAAGGAGCGAGTCCGGTAAGTATTCCAAACGTTTGTCCTTATTTACTTGAACTTTCTATGTTTTCAATCTCATGGATCTTTGGATTTCAGCGTTGCTGAGTTGCTGAGAGGTCAGATCCTTCGCTTCTCGACTGGTGGAATTTGGAGGCAAGAACCCAAAACGATGATTCTCCTGCTCCGACACCCGACGCATCTCAAGATACTCGGGATGCTGTGGAAAGCTCTCCTCTCGTCTCAAAAAGAGGTCGGCAGAGTTCCCCTCACGCTCCTGCAGCTAAAAAACCAAATGGTCCTTCTCGGGTTCGTGCCCAAGACGCTCCGGCCGATCAAGGCCAAGGATTTCCTCCGCATGTTACCCCCACAACCAATGCTTCCTCTGCTCCTTTGGCTCCGGATTCTTCCCCTACTCAACCCGGCGATGTTCCCGAGTGGTTTAGGTTAAATCTCGGTGCGTTCAAAGGTCCGAGCGCCTCTTCCAAGGCAGCATGCAAATGGAAAACGATAGAGGCGTATGAAGAATATACATTGCATGAAGGCCCTGTTCCTCCGGAGCCAGATTCATCGAAAGGAAAGACCCGATTAGTAAGCTCGATGGATTACACTCGGCTCCTGGTGGCTTCTGAATTCGTCCTGTGTCTTCATGCGGTGTTCCTTTAAGGAACAACTCTGAAGGAGGCACTAAAGAAGCCCAAACTACTCAAGAAGCTCTGGCGACCGAATTGCCTATTCGCCATCGTAAGCTCGACATTAAGTCTTTCTTGAGGTTAGTCTTCTCATTTGAATAGAGTTCGTTTTATTACTCGTCTCTTGACTAACTCTTTTGCTTTCCTTTTAGATCTAAAAGAGTCAAAACCGAGCCAACTCACTCTCCGAGTAGGGATGAGAATGTACCTTGCTCAGAAATTCCTCCCAACTCCGACTCCCAAGTGTTTTTTGAGGAAGAAGGCAAGGAGTGGACTCGATTGTCTCATTATCTCAAGAAAAGCCGAAAAATTGTCAAGGTTTTTTCCTATCTTCTTCTTTTCTATCTTTTATCATTCTAGTCAGTGATCTGACTAATTTATGCCTTACTCATCCAGGACCTGATTGGTTCCCCCGATGCTACCACCGAGTCTTCTAATCAGTCTGATGAGGCTACGGCTCTTCGAACGAAGATAAACCAAATCATAGAAGAGAAGAGACAAGCTGGCCTGCTTTTCACAGGTATGTTGCTATTTTCCACTGCTGAGTTTTCTTTATTGATTCCTTTTCTTATCTTGGTTTTTCCTTTTCCAGAGTACCAAAAGAGGAATAAGGATCAAATCAACAACCTCAAGCAAGAGTTGGAAAAAGCTCGAGTTCAAGAAGGCGCTTTAAAGCGTGAGATAGATTTGCTCCATGATAGTCAGAAAGAGCTAGTCGGGACATCCCAATCCTTATTCGGAAAGATGTTCCCAGACCGGCCTCCTCCGACTTATTGGTTGCATCTATTCTCTTTTTTGAAGGAAGCTCCAGCTCGACTAGGACGTCTGTGGAGGGAAGAGATCTACTCGGGTAGTCGAACTACTTTGGCGATCATAAGATCACACTATCCCGAGATTGATCCCAAGAAGCTCGCAGGTCGTTATGCTTCTTATGCATCTCAAGAGGATATTAAGTTGCTTTTAGGATCGAGCCAAGATTTTGCCCGATCTTTATCTGAAGGATCCTCTTTTGATCCCAAAGCTTCTGCAAAAACTGACCGAGTAGATTAGAACTCATGCCCCTAAAAAGGATTTACACGGGGGGACTTTTGTGTAATCATTGAATACTTTGTAAAAAAGTGATGTCTATAAGCCATTATTCTATTTTTGAGTATTTCCCTCCGTTGTTAGATCTTGATAGTTCAAGCGTCCGTTTGCTTTCCGTCGGCAGACTTCCCGGGTGAACCGGGCCCGGGGCTTACTTAGGCAACTATATCCTATTTTCGGCTAACTCCGGGTGATCCAGTGATTAAGGGCATGATAATTACTTAGGCTTGCAAGGGAAATTCATATAAACGGAGAGCAAGGGACTCAGTGCTATTTCCTAGCCCCCGGCTTACTTGTAACCTGATCACAGGTTGCAAGCAAGCCCGAGTAAAATGAATAACATGTGGCATAATTTTTAGACATGATCCTAATGCTTTTATTAAAGCGATTCTTAGATATTACAAGCTGAATTGAAAAAAGAAGAAAAGTATAAATGCCTTTTGAAGAAAAAGGAAAACTTAGCAACTCGGACCCACTACTAGCTGTTCAAGTCGTCACGATACTCGGGACCTAAGCTCTATTACCAATAATAGCCAAGTAACCCTCAAGGATTACCTTGAGTTATGTACCTCGGAAACTACTCTATAGTAATAATGTGCTTTTGGAATGAGCCGACATGCTTTGCATTGCCGGGTCAACCCCGAGTAGCTGATTTCTCTTGAGCTGGAGGTGCGTAGCCTTCTGGTCCATAGATCGTCTCCCAGTAGTCGCGTGCCCGCGCCACTTTTCTTGTATATCGGCAATTGCTTATGGTGTGGCCTTCTCCAGGGTGTTTAGGACAAAGTTTTTCCGTTATAGAATTCAGTCCATCAAATCCCACGGCCCACCTTTTGTCATGTTCACGCAAATTTTTCGTGATCACACAATCTTCAGTGTTGTGACTTGTCTCTTTGTGCCATCGGCAGGGTTCTCCTAGACGTGGCAATCTTCGTTCAATCTCCACGTCTGGATTCTCCAATCCTGCTGATTTGAAGTATCGATGCTTCTGTTTTTGATCATCAATTACTTGTTTCAACAGGTTGCACTTTCCAGTTGTGTGATTGCTATCTTGGTGTATTTGGGCACCTATAGGATAGTATGTGCGTGGAAATCCGAGGATCCTTAGGATTTTCCCCTTCGATTGTAGGCTCTTGCTTTCCCGAATTTCCTCCGAAAAAGAGTTTGTTTTTACACCAACAACCTTCATCACATTTCTTTTCAAACTCCTTTTTTGGAAGAGCATCTGAGGTGACACACCTCCTCTTGCGTTCCTTTATTCAGAGTGACTTTTTGTTTATGCCTGAGTTATTTCCCAAGGTACTCGGATCATAGACAATTATGTCCTCTGCTTTTGCGCAATCTCCTATGATGCTTAAGAACTCATACTTGTCAATGTTCCTATCATCCGGGAGCAGCCTTCTCACCTTTTGATGCAGACACCCTCTTTTGTATGTTTTGATGAAGTGACTCGATGGAAAAGCATCGAGTTTCATCATCCTGGTGAGAAAGCGCCAGTTATACTCGGTCAGGGATTCCCCTATTAGTCGGTATACTAGCAGGCCTTCCTCACTAAATGTGTCTTCAAGAGGTTGTGGGACATCATGACCTTCCAACTTATATCCCTCCATAGGTATTTGGAGGTCTGTAGGATTGATACTTTGTTTCACAAGTTTTGTTTCTACCTCTTGTAGAGTTAACTCGAGTATCAGCCGATTGAACTCCCCGGGCGTCGTGTCCTTTTTCAGGATCTGTGCGCACAACTTGGGTTTTCGGCATCCTATCGCATAAGCTTGCATAGCTTTTTCTTCTGGAACTCCCGGAACTTTCTCCATCTGCTTCAAAAAGCGTAGATTCAATTCCGTGATAGTTTCATCATCCTCCTGTTTTATTCGGTAAAGCGTCACGACCTCCTTGTTCGGTAGTTGTTTTACAACTTTACTCGAACTCGGATCAAGCGGCACCGAATAAGTTTTATTCGGAAGTGTCTGATTATTTGTTTCACCTCTAATCACAAGAGTATTAGGGTCTTGACTCAGATTTCCATAATTTATGGGAATCTCTTTTTCAGATGGCTTCGGAGCCGTCTTCTCTTCGCTACGCTTCCGTTTTTTTGAACCTTCCTTAGGTTCTAACGATGTAACATTAGCTGCTGAGATTTTGCCTTGATAGCCTCCGATGTAGATGTTCTGATTGATGATGGTAGTCGGATGTCCTGTTTTTTCCAAACAGTCTCCTTTCATCAAATCAAAAAGAAACTCATCGGAGATTTGTGACCTCAGATCGAATTCTTTGTTCGATTCTGAGACCGGTCGACCAGAGCCTAGCCTCTCTTTTCCAAGCTGACTCATCTTGCCGACTTGAATCTTGAAGATGTTGTCCCTTGAACTCGGCGACTTGCTCTTGACAACCTGATGCCCCACGATGGGTGCCAGCTGTCGTTGATTTGCGACTGCAATAAGAATAGGGGGTGCATCATCGAGATGAGAGATCAAGGGTTATGCACGACACGAGTTTAGATAGGTTCGGGCCACCGAGTTGGCGTAATACCCTACATCCTGTTTGGGTCTTTGTATTGTGCGTAGGGGTTGTGTGTACATATGATTGTTCGATGTTGTCTATCGAGTTTTTTTTTTTTTTTGGTGGGGTGCCTCTACCTCCGTTTATATACTCGGAGAAGTAAGGTTCCCATGCTAGAGTCCTATTCGGCTACTACTAGAGCTATTCTTGTTCTACAAGATTTACATTGCGTATATTCCAAGTAATCTAATCTTGAGTATATTTTCTGGTCATAGTCCGAGTAGGCTCCATCTTCTAGTCTGATTGCTTACTCGATTTCCCCGAGTAAGCTTGTCTTCAGGGTACCCGGTTCTGTGTTTAGCATAGAAACCCCCAGAGGTAGTCGTCCCACCCCCGCCGTACTTGCTGGATGATCCTTCTTGTCGAACGTGATCGGTTTGTCCGACCACCTCAGCGGCACAGCCCCCTCGAGGGACGGGGAGGCTGTGTTCACTTGCCGAGCCAGTGTCTTGGACTGACGACGTGACTCGGGCTGGTATGCCCCGCCGGTTAGGCAGGCAATCGTTTGGTCGGGCGACTGGAACTCCATGTCGTCATCGCCGCCCGAACCACCACGGTTGCGGCCATTTCCTTCAGGGTGTTTCTGCTGCTTCTTCTCTTCCTTCTACTTCCTTTCTTTTTCGATCAGAAATTTCAAAGACCGGCACTCAGAGAGGTCATGCCAGTCGGTCTCGTGGATTGGACACCACGCCCCAACCGGCTTATCCGCGCCGGGACTTTTTCCTTGTCTCCACCGCATTCAACACGCTATGGCTTCTTTTGCTTGACGTCTGCCGCCATGACAGCGGGTTCAGCCTTGCGCTTGGGCTTCTTTTTCTTCTTTTCCTGCCCTTGACCTGGGCGGGAGGTGCTAGCTCCGTCTGTGCGGATGCTTTCCATGCGCTGCTCCGACTCGGCCTGAGCCTCTTAGGCCAAGGCACAGGTGTCAGCCAGGGCGAAAAGGTGTGCGACCGTGCGGACATCATATTTGGCAAATTTTGCCTTTATCCTTGAGTCTCCCACCCCTTGCCAGAAAGCGATGATTACTTCCTGCGTGGAGATGTGGGGGATCGTGTTGCAGCATTGACTAAATCGTGCGATGTATTGGTGGAGGGTTTCACCCTCATGCCTCTTGACGGCATGCAGGTCCGTGATGAGACCAGGGCGCTTATATGTGCCCTGGAAATTTGCAACAAACTCATGGCATAACGCCTTCCATGAGTTGATGGAATTTGGTGGGAGGTTCATCAGCCATGAGCGAGCTGCACCCTTCGGCGTGGCCGGAAAGTAATTGGCCATCACTTGTTCGTTCGCCCCGGCCGGGCTTAGGATGGTGGTGTAGATCTGGAGGAATTCGACGGGGTTCATCGTCCCATCGTACCTCTCGTGAAGCTCAGGCCAGAACCTAGGCGGCCACCGGACCTAGCGTAACGCGGCAATGAATGCCTGGAAGCCAACACCAAGGACGACGGTGTCAGAATGTTTTGCTGGTTTCTGGTGCAACTGAAGGCCAAGCAGGTGATCTGGCGTGGATCCCGATGATACCTGGTCATCCTCAGGCTGCTTTTCTGCCTTTTTCTCATCCTGCTTGAGTTTGCGTAAGCGGTCCAAGAGGAGTCGGGCATCCTCCTTGAGGAGTTTATCGTCCTGCTGCTGCCGGATGTCGGCCTCAGCCTTGCCCTTCCCCTTTTGTTGGGCTGTCGAAAGGTGGGCCTTCTCGGCCTCGGGGCGAGGTGCACCCTTGGCCTGGCGGTTTGCTCCCGCTGCCCCTTTGTCGGCCCCGCGCGCCCTTGAGCACAGCTCGCGGTTGCGCGGGGCGAGCGGCTTCTGCCAGCCCTGCCAGTTCCTTCACCCAATTAGCAATGGGTGAATCCCCGGCCATAGTGACTGGTGGGTGTTTCAGAAGTACCTGGGCGGCATGCAGCGCCAGCCCAGGGTCTTGTTCAAAGTCGAGGCGGCGCCGTGCCGTCTGCCCGGCAGCCTTAGAGGGGTCGGGGAGGTCTTGGCGGCCTCTGTATTTTTCTCTGAACCTCTCTAAGGCAGCCAGAACGGAGGTCGACCCGGCCGATGGACTAGGGATGGCATTCTCCAGGTCGGTTGGCAGCGGGACTGACCCCTGGGGCCGTGGCCCCTGACCCTGTAAGAGCAGCTACTATTGACGCAGGAGCTCCTGTTGAGTTTGTAGCTGCTGCTGCTGCATCCGCTGAACATCCGCCGGAGAGAACGTGGAACGATTCAGCGATTGCAACTGGAGTTGTTGCACAGGGGTTTGCTGTCCGGGCGCGCGCTGCTGCTGCGGCGGCGGCCCTTGGGGCAGCTGTATGATCCGGGGCTGGTGCTAAGCTGTGGAGAGGATTGCTCCTGGGGCGGTTGGGTACCTTGGGGATGTGGCTGCGATCGAGGCAGCCTTTGCCCGTTCGGCCCTCCTACAATCAGGTTTTCGTCAACTTCCTCACTGGAAGAGGAGGGTTGGCGGTGTCCTCCGACCATCATGACGTTCGGGATGACAAGTCTTTCACTGAGAGCACGAAAGCCCCCTACATGGCACGCCATATGTCGGCGGATACCCGTCGGCACCAGGGATCATGGTTACCCCCGTTTAGAGATTCGGCCAGGGGCTTAACGGCTCACGGCTAGAACCTTAGTGTCAAGAGTGAACCGCGATGGCTTTTCGGACACGAGGTTTTACCCAGGTTCGGGCCACCAAAGATGGTGTAATACCCTACATCCTGCTTATCTGATGTATTATTTGGGGTGTGCTACAAGGGTACAAGAGACAGCAACTCATGAGAAGAGTACTGCTTCTTGCGAATGTGTGCGTGTGGATTCTCCGAACCAGCTCCCTTTCCTAGGTACCCGGGGGTTCCTTTATATGGGCAGGGACCTCCAGACACTTACATGCATGGCTACTGTTACTATACTATTCTATCTTGTCCCAAGGACAGAGCAGGATGAAATCAACTTGGAGCTTTTCGCCGCATACGCCGCGTTCTTTCCTTCTACCGAGTTGAGGTGGGTCCCAGAGTTATCTCTGGTCCCCACAGCTGTCCGCCTGCCCCATGCCCACTGGCGGGGATAGTCGTCCCCGCCAAGAGCTTCGGCGCGGTTCGACCAGGGGTCGGCCCCCTGACAGGCAGCCCCACCTGCACAGCTAGGAGTGCAAGTGGGCGTATGGGGCAGTGGTAGGTTCTGGGTAGACCTTCGACGTGGGTGGTCCCTACAGCAGCAGGCGGTGCACAAGTGGAGCATGACGTCCGCGCCGGTCAGACCTTGGTCGTCGCGCCCAGGGGGAGAGAGAGGGAGAGCGGAGAGCCCAAGTCAAACCGGGCCTGCCACCGTCCCTGTTCGACAGGTGATAGGTGGCAGGGCTTATCGCCTGCCCGTCCGGCGGGCACTGTTCGGTACTGTTGCCGTCAGGATTCCGTCATGATGGCATTCCACTGGGAAAAGGGGCGTGCACCTCATCCCGGGTGCTGAGATGGCGTGCGGGAGGAGGGGCGAGATGGTGCGGCCTGTCTCCCTGCATTTAATGCCCCGGCCGCGCATGGTCGGAGGGCTTCCTTCGGGTGTAAGGCTCAGGGGGTTGGCCCTCTTTGTCGGAGGGGGAGAGAGAGGGAGAGAGAGAGAGAGAGAGAGAGAGAGAGAGAGAGAGAGAGAGAGAGAGAGAGAGAGAGAGAGAGAGAGAGAGAGAGAGAGAGAGAGAGAGCGTCGCAAGGACCCGGGCTCCTTCGACATGCCCAAGTACCCTAATCGTCCCTGCCTAGTCGTCCCGGTCCTTCCCGTCCATTCTTCCCACCTGGCCAGTCCTGGGGACGTTGTTTCCTCAAGGGAGCCCAATCGTCCAGCGGCTCCTGGGGCCATCTGGACGACTAGGCCTAGCCGTCTAGTAGACAACGTGGCCGGCTAGGTTTCTGCCAGGTGGTTTTCTCGGTAAGCCGGGGAGGTCGTCCCAGGCCACCTATGTGAGTTCTGGCCGGGCAGGTCCTACTCGGCCAGGGAGGCGCATAGTGTGCTTCTGTTTTAGGACAGGGCCGAGAAGGGGACTTAGCCGCGGGAGCTCATCTGACGTTGGTCAGGGAGTGCTGACCCTGACAGTGGGGTCGGAAAGGTTGACTGAGTCCTTCCCGTGGTGACGTGTTATGGTGACTTGGTTCGAAGAGGCGTCCCAGGGAACCCTGGTTCCCGTGACGCTGACAGATCCGTCGGTGGATGAGTCACAGGGGCAGGGGTATTTTGGTCTCTAGTTTCCCTCTCTCTCTCTCTTCTTAGGTTGGAAACCAAATTTTTATGGGCTGCGGTGTGTTGTGGCAATTGCCACGTTTTGACGGTGTGTGACAGACCAATTCGCGTTTGGTGGCTTGTTCCACACAAAACCACACTTAGGCGGTGTCCTATGAACAAAATTCCCTAAAAAGGAAAGTAGGCACAAGAACAAAACCCCAGCTTGTGCCGTCAAATAGGGCAGGATTGTCCTTCTTTTCCCTGTAATAAAACGACAACCGCCTGACTGGAAATTGGAACTTGGAAGGCAACTGAACGGCCATTGAGCTATGAGAGGTTGGCTCGAGTACAACTGCAGATGGACTGCACCAGCATCGCAAGTGTCCCCCACATCCACCGGCTTGGATCATTTGTGAACTTGTTGCTGCACTTCCAATCTAATAGAATTATTACCACTCAGAAAAGCCCACACTGCCATTCGTTACCTTTAGACGGATAAAGCTGCTTTGACGACAAGTCTAACATCCAGTCAGTCGAAGATAACACTTTCTGAGGGATAATTATAGCCACGCGAACACACCAACCAACCGTAGTACTTTCTGATGTCGACGGAAAATGACAGTATTTGGCAGTAGCTAGCTTGGGGCTCGCGGCACAGCACTTCTCTACTACATAAAAAGGCTCAACAGGATCGTCAAACAAAATTTTCGTTTTCGTCCTGCGGTGACTTTCGTCTTCGGTGCCTTATCCTTCTAGGTTTCCATGTCCCGTAATTCCCTGTTCCTCTCCGCTTCAATTTCCAGCTCTTCCCTGTCCCTCTCTACATCAATTTCCAGCGAGCAAGACAAACACAAATTAAAGGATAGGGACCTGCGTCTTCAGTTTCCGCACGGGGTGACCGTACGAGGACATCGCGTTCAGGATCGTGAACAAGGATTGGGACCGCTCGCGGAATCGAAGGCGGTGTTCAGATGCATGTCGACAGGGGCGTTCTTCATGTCAGCTTCAACTTCAAGCGCTTCTACTACAGGATATGACGACGACGACAACGACGACTGGTTGACTCAAACACCAAATCCTCTGTTTGCTCATCGGGTGTGCATGTAACTACTGCAAAAAGATCTCTCAGTAAACACAACTATTGATGTCAACGTCGATGTGAGATGCCATCACGCCTCGTCCAGCAACTCGATCTTCGAGTTACGGCCTTCCCGACGTAACCTGGGCTGAGAGCCTGAGACGACATCATCCTTCTCATGATCCTCCAAGGCCACAATAACCGCTTTTCAGAAATCACCCCGGCTAGCAACCAGGTAGTATGTGCATGCATTGTAAGTTTGTAACTTGTCCTTTGTAATGTTCCTGTATCGTTGTTCTTCTCCGGTAGTGCATGGCCATTTTCTTGCAAACAAAAATAGCTTACGCGGCAGAGTTGCTGGTCTCATGCACGTTTAGATTGGCGAGGTAAACAAACTGCATTGCGGCATGCTTTTGTCAGAGAAAAACATAGGCTTGGAAGACTATGAACTTAACTTATACATGGAAGAGTACAAACTGAACTGCTGCTCCTACGGAAGAAGATACCCGATTGGGTTAACCTGCAGGCCATACACAGGCGCTTACAGTTGCTCTCAGGCTCATACTTTGCTTGGTGCAGTTTGGTCGGAAAAATACAAGAGATGTGTTACTAAAGTTTTGATGCATTCGTTTTGATACTTGCGGAGATAAGATCAATGCTATTCTTTGGGCATAGTTGGGTGTTCTTTGGTTAAAAGCAGTAAATTTGTTAATGAAATCTAACTTGGGTATTGTGACCTGGGTGATGAGAAAAAAAACTGAGTGCTGATAGTGTACTAAATAAATTAGTAGTATTGTTCTTGGACTTGTAAGTAAATTGGGTTAACATGGAAGTATTGTTCGACTTGTGAGACATCCGCAGCAACAAAGGTGGCTTTGGCAACGATCAATGAAAAATGAATGGCTTAGTTAGAAACTAATTTTAGACACTACCTTTAGATTGTAATCATTGTACTGTATTTCTTTTGATATTTGTACAAATGATGAGAGGATCAAATTTCCTTGTAGTTTAATGGATAGGATTGGAATTTGTTTGAAGCTTCTTTTTTTTTAACAAAACATCATATGGTAGCGGTTGTAGTTAATAACAGAAATATTGGTCTCCCCAAAGGATTCCTCTAGGTTCTCACAAAACGTCAAGTACTTCATCTTGCTGATTTTCACAAAGCATTTTGTTATATTTGCTTCATTGCAACAAAATTTACACCCGTAGCAATGCATTCATCTTGCTGATTTTCACAAAGCATTTTGTTATATTTGCTTCATTGCAACAAAATTTACACCCGTAGCAATGCACGGGTCATTTGCTAGTCTTAGTCAAAAGCGGATAAAACAACTGGGTATTTCCTTATACCGGAAGTATCAGATACTACATGAGAATATCGTGGAGGACATTTTCCAATGTTGAGAAACTATTTGGGCCTCGACTAGAAGTCCTAGTCCTTTTTTTTTTTTTTTTTTTTTTTTTTTTTTTTGAGGGCCTCGACTAGAAGTCCTAGTCCTATTTAGTGTGCTCTTTATCGAATCCTAGCCTAACTAAAAGTTGGTGCTACCCCTATATATCTATAGAGACCTCCTGTTACAATTAAGGATTAAAATGGATCAGATACGGACAGATATTGCTAATCCTGTATCCTATCCTATATTTTTCTTTCGAGTCGGATTCAGATACGGATATTGCCGGATATAGATACAAATATGGATAGTCTTGGTAACGGATGCGGATCAAATATATGATGTCTCAAATACGAACAATATCGGTTATGGATATTTTTCTCATATCTTAAATAGAACATCGCATATACCATATTTGATTGACAATTGCAACATAATACATAATCTATAACTTTCTAGACTCCCTGGTCCAGGCTCCCGACATGCTACAGTAGATAGGAGAAAAAACAGGCGAATTTGCGGCAGCGCTGGTTCCCAGCATCGATCCGCCGGTTCCCTCCCTCCCGGCAGTCTCTCTGGCACCGGGGACGGAGCGGAACGGGTCAATCGATGCCTGGACCAGCAGCTCCTGGAGATTTTGTTCGTGGTAGAGAGAAGACGACTGTGTCGTCGTGGCGGCAGCGGCAGCGGCAGGGAAGGTGATGGGCTGGAGGCGAAGGCGGCAACCACGAGGCTGGAGGAGGACTACCACGGGCTGAAGGTTCGCCTTGCTCTCGCGTTCTCGGCGTCGGACACCAGGGACTAGTCGACGTGGACTCGGTCCAGTTCCGCGTGGCTGAGCGCATCAGCCTCTGCGACGGCGCGCTGGCTGGCCCCTACTGTAGCCGTTCAAGCGCTGGCGGCAGAGGTAGCTCGCTGGCGGCAGCGTGATATCATTTTGCTTTGGTTCGGGTGTGGCGTCGCCATTGTCAGCAATCCGCCGGCAATGAGCACGGCGAACTCCGGCGAGTGCGATGTGGAAAGCGTGAGCGCAAGTAGTTTTTGTGCAGCGTAAGCAGGGCTGCGTTTTCTGTATATTTGAGTCTTAAGTAGATACAAGCAAAACAGTTGAGGCCGAGTGGCCGACTAATGCGCGCGGCATGGCGAGAGTGGGACTTGGTCACCACGGAACGTCCACGACGCGCGCGACGCGCTACAAGTCCGAGCACTAACAGATATGCGCGGACTGACTGACTACATGCAGAAAACTGAACAAAATATCCTAAACAAATATCTACAGCAGGGATTTATTCAACATTTCACCCCCTAAAACCTGTTGTCTACTTGATTTCAATCACGCCAATCTTGTTGCGAAGTTCTTGAATCTTGTCACGACCGAGCGACTTGGTGAGAATATCAGCCAGCTGCTCTTCAGTGTTGACGAACTCCACCTCAATGTCACCAGACTCCACGCATTCTCGGACAAAATGATATTTGAGACGAATATGCTTACTTTTCCCGTGGAAGACTGGGTTCCTGATCAGCGCGATGGCAGACTGATTGTCCACCATGAGCAGAGGCGGCGCTGGCTCTTCATTAATCATGTCACCGAGGAGCCTAGCCAGCCATATGCCCTGACATGCCGCTGCTGTAGCGGTGATGTATTCTGCTTCACAGGAAGAGAGCGCGACCACCTTCTGCTTCTCAGCTTGCCAAGTGATGGGACTCCCTCCCAGGAAGTAGAGTGTGCCAGATGTGCTCCAGCTGTCATTGATGTCGCCGCCATGATCGCTGTCGCTGTAGCCGATCAGTCGAGTGGCGGCGCCATTTCCCTTGGTGTAGACGAGGCCAAACTCCTGTGTCCCGGCGAGGTACCGGAGAATGTGCTTGACGGCGAGCAGGTGATCTTCCTTGGGCGCCTCCATGAACCGCGAGACGTACCCAACGGCAAAAGCGAGGTCGGGCCGTGTGTGAATGATGTAGCGCAGGCTTCCCACGAGACTGCGGTACCGGGTGGCGTCGACGGCGGGTTCCTGGCTGTCCTTCCTCAACTTCAGACGAGCCTCCATGGGCGCTTGGCACGGATTGCAGTCCGCGAGCCCAGCCTTCTCCAGCACCTTGCGTGCATACGCCGCCTGGCATATGCTAAGTCCTCCGGCACTCTGCTTGACCTCCAGCCCGAGATAATAACTCAACAGGCCAAGGTCACTCATCTTGAACAGAGTGAGCATCTCCTACTTGAACTTGCCGACGTGCTGCTGGTTGCCACCCGTGATGATGAGGTCATCGATGTACACTCCCACGATCAGGCGCTCGGCGTTGACACCGCGGGTGTACACGGCATGATCCGATTGGCTACGCTTGACCCCAAGCTTGAGCAGGCTCGAGTCCAACTTGGCGTTCCACACGCGCGGAGCCTGACGGAGTCCGTAGAGGGCCTTCCGGAGTCGCAGCACCCGCCCTGGCTGCTTGTCGTCGATGAAACCAGGCGGCTATGCCACGTAAACTTCCTCCTGCAGGTCGCCGTTCAGAAATGCTGACTTGACGTCCATGTGATGGACCTCCTAGCCGCGCTGCGCCGCCAGCGCCAACAGCAGCCGCACAGACTCAAGTCTGGCAACCGGCGCGAGCACCTCCTCAAAGTCGATGCCCTGGCGTTGCACGAACCCGCGGGCAACGAGCCGCGCCTTGTACTTCACGATCTCGCCGGCTTCATCACGCTTCACCTTGTAGACCCATTTGAGTCCGATCGCCTTGTGCCCCGCCGGAAGGTCAGCGAGCACCCATGTCTTGTTCTCCTCGATGGCGGCCATCTCGTCCAGCATCACCTTCCGCCAGCATGCGTGACGCTCGGCGTCGACGAATGTAGGTGGCTCCTCTGCACTGACTGTAAACAGCTCACCAGAGTGCACCGTGCGCGCCGTGAATGTAGCACCCTACCTCAAATTAATGAGGGGTTTGGCTAACCCGGATCATAATTGGGTGACACTTGGCGAAGCAAGCATCCAAAAATACACACACATAAGCATAAATAAAATAGAGTGCAAGTGAAAATTTAATTATTACAACTTGAGTTCAGATTTTTGGTACATAAAAGAGTTTGAAAAGCGTAGCGGAAGCGATATACAACACGACGTCAATAATCCTACGATGAAACACATTCAACCCATAAACATGCTTCATTCTCCTTAGCCAAAACATCTCCTGCAAAAAGATTTTAACAACAAACCCTGAGCAACTAATACTCAGCAAGACTTACCCGTCAAAATGATTTTCTAAGACCGACTCCTAGCATGCAAGGGGCTGACCAAGGTATAGGAATATTTGCATAAAAGTAGCACTAAAAGTTGGTTCTTCTTTCAAATTTTAGCCAAATTAAAAGGGTCCTTGCATAAACATAAATATTAGCACCTATGCTAATCCATACAAGGTTGCAATACAATTGATTGAAGTACAATTTAGCAAGTAACATCATCATGTGCAATTTCTTACTACAATGTGACGCAGTGAACAAGTGGTACTCAATAACCGCGAGGGGTGGCAATTCGAATCGATTTACACCTGCAGGCGAAACCCGAGATACACGACATACGCACACTCAAAAGAGTCACGCACGGCAACCTTTCACAATGACACCATAGGGCCGGGCCGGTTCTCACCTCTCCCAAGTACAATGTCCTCCACGCGATACCACACATCGGGGCTATCCGTGGTTAGCCCATGAACTTTACCAAATATCACCCTAGAAAGAGAGGTGGGTTGTCGTCCAACCACTACAGTAATCGAGTTACATCAGTTTACTAGCTTCCATTTTCACTAGCATGCATCCGGTACTGGTCAAACTTGTTCGAGCAGGGCCACAACGAACGGTCCTCAACCGACACAAACGGGGCTATGGCGAACAAGGGCCAACCTTGCCACCTCAACCTACACATGAACTTCCCCGTTCGGTCTCAATTCAATATCATCATCATGTGAGAGCATAAAGTAAACCCGATTCCACTTATATCGAGCGGTCTCCATACCACCCGATTTTTCCTACCGATGACTCGATATTAAGCATAGCAAACATTACCCAGCGGCTGTACATAACTGAACCAACCCATAGGAATAAGGATTTCTAGTGCATCTATGGTTTCGTACAACTCCTAAACATAATGCACATTTCATGACTCGAAATACATATGTGAAAACGAAAAACTTAGAAAACATAGGAGTGCACCGGGGCTTGCCTTGGGTTTGATCAATGTTAGCACATTCCAAATGTTAGCAGCAGCACCAAGTTCGCCACGGCGATGATTTCCACGTCCTCGGTTCCGGCATCGGTTCCTAAATGAATGCATTACGATGTACGAAGTGAACAATAGGGTTCATGGAACTTTCTTGATAAATATGTCATGCTGATGTTGTTATGCATAAGATGACATGCTTGCAAAATCATTAGGTGCCCAAAGATTTACATATAATGTTTCCGATTTAGTAATTGTTTAGGTGTGTACAAATGATTTTCTTCCAAATTCTATAAAATGTTTCTGGAAGATTCATAATTAATCTTATATATTTATTTAGCAAGATAATCTTATGCACAACAACATATCCAAATTTTGGTGCAAAACTGTGCAGAAATAAAATACTAGAAATGATTTGATTAGATACTTGGAACTGAAATTACTCAAACATTAAGATGAATTTCAAGAAACCACCTAGTGGGATGTTCAGTGAACCTATAAGGAGTGCGCATGCCAAAAATCATAATTTTTGCACTAGTGGATATTTTTACAAAAATGATTTTCAGTTTCTCATCTCTGAAGTTTAGAACATTAAATAGAATGATTTCAGATGTTTATGTTGTACCATTGGATAGATAAATTCACAAGAAATCCAAAGAACTTTGTTTCACATTTTTTTGAGTTGTATTTTATTTTGTATCGAATTTACAATTTCAGCCAAAAATTCTGAGAAAAGAAAAAGAAAAGGGGACGCGGTACTGTAGCAGAGCCAGTGCGCGGCGGCAAAGGTGCACGGCTGCCGGACTTATCCGGGCTGGAGCGGACTAGTCCGTGAAACGGACTTGTTCGCCTATTGGCGGACTGCCAAGCGGACTCCAGAGGCGTGGCAGCCCCCGGTTTCGGACTTGTCCGTGGGAGACGGACTTGTCCGCTCGTCGCGGGCAGAGACGGCGGCAAGGTCGCCGTTTCGGCCAAACGACAGCGAGTTTGATGCGAACGTCAGCGGATATGCGCAGAGGGCGTCGAGGCGGTCTTGGGGCAAGGTGGCGTGCACGTGCGTGCGTGGCGGGGCGACGCCGGCGGCGAGGACTGCGGCGGCGGCCATGGCGCGGCCGCGTTCCGGCGAGAGGAGGCGACGAGATGGCGAGATAGATGGAGCATGAGAATAACCTCAGTGAGTAAGACATCCCAGGGGTACGTGTGCACGTGGAGGAAGTCCAGAAGGCGGAGTTCGTCGGCGCGGCGGATCGGCCTGGCGGACAGCGGCGGGGAAGAAGGTGATTTCCGGAAAGCTCGCTGTGAGGTTGACGAATATTTCAAGTCAAGGAGGTGCGTGGGGAAGTGAGTAATACTCGTGTGTGATGAATTGAAGAACCGCTCACCGAGTTGGACGAATTTCCCGGCGAGGTCGAGCTCGTTCATCCGCCGGCCATGGTTGAAATCCTCCTTCGATCTCGAGCTTCACGTGGGGATAGGGAAAACGGAGTCCTGGGTGGGCTTTAGTGCTCCCTTGTGCACGTTTTTGCAGCAGGGGTCGAGGTCAGGGGGGCAGTGGAGTGGTGGAACGGCGAGCTAACTCGCGTCGGCCATGGCGGCTTGCAATGGTGCAGCAGGCCGAGGAAGAAGAAAGAAGAGGGGGGCGCGACGACTGAAACAGCGGTCAAGGGAGAGGATAAGGACGAGCTTGGCGTGCTGGCTGACTCGATTTCGAGCGCCAACTCGCGGGCGCAGCACTGGCAGCGTGACGTCGAGCACAGGACGCGGCATGGGTAGCGAAGCAGAGCAGCAGCGAGAGAGATAGAAGAGAGAAGAGGATGACAGCTGGGTCCCATATGTCCTTTTAATTTTTCAACGAGATTTCCAGGCTGCTGCTAAGAAATGCTTCCAACACTAGGCTCCACTGCTTGTAAATTTTTACAAATTTTTGTAGGGACATGTCAGCTCAGGATGAGAAACTTTTGTTATTGCAAGTTTTTCAATTTCGACATTATTTTCGTAAATTAAATCCCTGGAAAACAGGAAAGATTTAAGGGCTTCTCGATTTATTTAAAAAGATTGGCTTTTGATAAAATTCTGAAACTTGGTCAAAAATTTTATCTTGGCTCCTGTTATCCAGATATGGTTTTGTTTAGATTCACTTATGTGCAACAATTTGTAGTATCTTGTTTGAGCTCAAATTTTAGTTAAATTTGAGTTGATTCGAAGGAATTTGAATTTCCAACATGCAAACAGATATTAACAAATTTTCTTCCACTCCATATGCAGGGTTAAGAGGATTTTGCACTGTTTGGAAAATCAGGGATGTTACAGCGAAGCCAGGTGGGGATGCTTGCCCGAAGATGTCCTCCATGGCGCGGAACCGCGGAGGCTGCTCGGCGTCGTCGTCGTTAATGTGCTCGACGTAGTTCGGCGGAGAAGACACGAACCGCACCCCCTCAGGCGCAGCGCCAGGCGACCCTGCCAGTGGAGTTTGCACTTCCACACAGGCACGACTTGACGTGGACCAGGTGATGTCGTCGACAGTGAACGGCTCGGCGTCGCGCTGCTCGGCGAAGCCTTCCTTGCTCCAGTCCCACCGCCGGCCTTCCTCGAACACGACATCGCGAGTAACAACGACGCGCTGAGTGGCGGGGTTGTAGACGCGGTAGGCCTTGCTGCCTTCGGCGTATCCGACGAACACCATTGGAACACTCCTGTCATCCAGCTTCTTGGCGTTCGGCGCGACAGGCTTGACATGGGCGACGCACCCGAAAGTCCTCATGAAGTGGACTGCCGGGCGAGTGCCGTGCCACGCCTCGTAGGGAGTCATCCCCTTCAAGCTCCTCGTCGGCGACCTGTTCAGCACGAACACGGCCGTTGTAACAGCTTCACCCCAAAACTCACCAGGCATTCCCATGGACTTCATCATGCAGCGGGCCGTAGCCACGACTGTCTGATTGCGCCGCTCTACCACCCCGTTCTTGTGAGGTGAGTACGGGGCGGTGAGCTGGCGGTGCACTCCCGTGTCGGCGCAGTGGTCGGTGAAGTCGACGGAGAGGAACTCGCCGCCGCGATCAGTACGCGGCGCCTTCAGCTTGCGCCCGGTCTCAACCTCGATCGCAGCTTGGAAGTGCTTGATCGCCGCCGCTGCATCACTCTTCCACTCCAGCAGCACGATCCACATGTAGCGGCTGTGGTCATCCACCAAAAGAAGGAACATCTTCTTGCCTCCTGGTGTCGGCGGCGTGATGGGGCCGCACACATCACCGTGGACGAGCTCCAAGATCTCCTCCGACCTCCCGGACGCTGTTCCGTGTTGGCCTCGCGGACGCGCTGCACGCCGACGCGCCGCGCCTTGACTGCCTCCCAGGCAGAACGGGCGGTCTTCTTGCGCCCGAGCACCGACAGCATCTCTGGCAGCACAGATCGGAGAATGGCGGCGAGAGCCAGCCGATCCTCTCGATACTCAATGACGTCGCTCTCCTCCGGCTCGACGGCGTGCCACAATCCCTGCGCCTGCATGTTCACATGCATCAACACGGCCCAATCGTTGTAGTTGGTACGGGTGAGCGTCGGGTGTCGTCACGGCGCCGCCCTCTCGGACGCGGGGATGGAGATCGCGGGACGCGGCGGCGCCGCGGCAGGGAGCGCGAGATCGTCCTGTCGGGGCCGTAGGACTCCGACATTGCTCCCAGGCACCGTAACGGTTCTGATGCCAATTGTCAGCAATCCGCCGGCGATGAGCACGGCGAACTCCGGCGAGTGCGATGTGGAAAGCGTGAGCGCAAGTAGTTTTTGTGCAGCGTAAGTAGGGCGGCGTTTTCTGTATGTTGCAAAGTCTTAAGTAGATACAAGCAAAACAGTTGAGGCCGAGTGGCCGACTAATGCGCGCAGCATGCCGAGAGTGGGACTTGGTCACCACGGAACGTCCACGACGCGCGCGACGCGCTACAAGTCCGGGCACTAACAGCTATGCGCGGACTGACTGACTACATGCAGAAAACTGAACAAAATATCCTAAACAAATATCTACAGCAGGGATTTATTCAACAGCCATGGCTTTGGCGGCTTTTGCTCCAAGCAGCTAGTGCAGTCCTCGGCGGCTGCCCCATGGTGTGGATATCTCTCCAAGGTGCTTCTGTTGAATCTTCCATCCAACTCGCCAACGATGGCAGATTTTTTGGCAGCTACCTTCGGATCTCTGTAAGTACAGCTAGGTTTAGACTTAGCAATAAGCTTGATAGGATAGTCTATGTGATAAATGGGATGTTAAGGATGTCTTCGGTGGAGTCCGGTTATGCTACTGCTGGCTTCCCCCGAAGGTTTGCTGATGTTCGAGCTATGGATGGTGAAGTGGACCTGTGTCTTCTTGGCCGGGAGCAAGGTGATTGCCGGTGCGCTTTCAGATCGAGACTTATCTCGTGGCTAATGCACCTTGTATGGTCATGCAAGATGGTGTCTGTTGCAGCCTTTTCAAAGTTTCTTATCGCCTTGGCATCCTAGAGAAGAGCGGGTCCTCGACACCATTCACTGATCGACATGATGCTCCATTGGAGGAACCCCAGGGCGTACCGGATAGTTAACATCTCCCCTCAATATAGTGAGGTGGAGGATGTTCCTTCCCCTCGGGATGCAGGCAGCTGCGTCCGGGCTGGGATTTGCCTTTCCCCTCGGGTTGCTGATACCCGGGTTGGGACACGGAATTCCCTCGATATGCAGTTTGCTATCGAGTTGGGACTCGACTTTCCCCTCGAGATGCTGCGGTGTCTTGGGTTGGGATCTTTAGGATTAGGGTTTATGGTATGGTTAGGTCTTTTTCTTTTTCAGTGGGATTTAGCTTTGCTGTTGCTTATTCTTTTCATCAGTTTGTGGATGTTCATTTCGAGTTCAGAGGAGTGCTTCTTCTTGGCAAGGAGGAGAGTGGTTGCCGGTGCACTTTCAAATCGAGTTTAATCTCGTGGCTAATCCATCTTACGATGGTGTCTGTTGCGGCTTCTCAATGTTTGAGGTCACTCTGGTGTCCTGGGGAAGAGAAGCGCACCGAATCTGATCTTGAATTGTTCAGAAGCTCCGACGAAAGGGGAACACAGCAGGTAATTCCATTGTTGAAAAGGATGAGTAGAACCGAGGGCTTCACTGTATTTTCTTGTTTGTTCAAGGTTCTGTATGTAAATCATGGATTGTACTTTGTTTAATATCTAATATAAAACCCTTTCGCAAAAAAATAATACATAATCTATTGTTGCATATAGATTATATAGTGATTTTCCTTGTGTGGCTGCCACTCGGTCATTATGCAGGATCAAACAATGGTCTTAAAAAATATATATGCAGGATCAAATAATAGGATCACTGTACCATATGATTTTTATTTCCAATACAAAAATATACTTAATGATTTTTGTAGCATAAAACTTAGTATATAATAATGCACTCCACCATATTACTGGTGGGGCCCAGGCCCCATCTCCTCCTTTTCTCTCTTTCCATTATCTTCTTTCTCCCGCAGGCTCCAGACCACATGCACAAATGTTGTCCGAGATCCCCACGAGCTTCGCCCCAAGCCCGATTCCCGTCCATCTAAACGTGCTGTTGTGATACCTTGAGCGCTGTGCCGAATCCATCATGTGCCTTCTCCTCCAAATCTCCTCCCATGTGCTCTTGATATCGCCTCGATCCCCTTTGAAGGCCGAGAGAAGAACGGCCAGTAGACATGCTCGTGTTCCTCGCGGCTGTCGCGAGACCACTGGTGGCCGAGCAGCGACTTCGGTTGGTGGCAAGCCGAAGGGACAATGGTGGAGTGCGTTGTGGATGAGGAGCTATGGGGCTTGGCGCCTTGGCCAGGGCGTCGCCGCGGCGATGGTCTTGCACGCAGTCGGAGAGTTGGACGGATACTTGTCGGATACATCTGATAAAATTATCAGATATCCGCTATCCGTCGGATAGTGCCTTGCATACATCCGATCCCATTATCTGAGAGGATTTGCTCGGCGTCAGTCGACTGAGATCTTGCTCACGTCTCAGTCGAAATTTTCTGCCGCACGATCTTGATCAGACGGCATGGTGCGGTTGGTCCGATTTGCTTGTGTTTGTGTTGCGCGGTGCTTGCTGGTTTGCTAACGGGCGGTGTGTTAACGGGTCACCACGACGAATCTGTTTCCGGCTTCAGCAGCCGTCTCCTCTTCTCTGTCCACTCACTCTCTCCTGGACGCGTTGAGTGGGAGGGGAAAGGCGAGTCGGCGACGGCGACGGAGAAGACGGAGCCGTTGTGGGCGATGGAGGCTGCGATTATGTTCGGTTGATCTGTTCCCCGGCGTGGATGCGGCGAGCGCTGCGTCCAGCGTGAGGAGGGAAGCAGGCGATTCGAGAGAGGGGGAGACCGGGGTCGCGAGCGAGGAGTCCACTGGTGCAGCTAGGTAGTCAATTTCGGCGCAGGTGATGGTCGATTGATGTTACTGCTGTGATTGCTTGTTGTGGGTAGCTCGATTGATTCTCGGGCCCCTTTGTTAGGTTTGATTTTGACCTGCCTTGCTGTTGTTAGTTGCGAGGCGACTTGCTTGATAGGAACGACTTGCTCTAGTTCTTATCATTACTGTTTGTTCTGCACAAATTCATCATAGATTAATGCCACTGGAGGAGAGGGATTGTTTGCAAATTCCCCGACATTGCTATCTGACAAGCAGCCAAGCTCGCACCATTGACGGTTTGTGCTTGGTGTCACATTCTGTATGGCGAATCCGGAAATGGTGAAAAATTAGAGCGGCATTATCATCATGATTGTTGCATTGTTACCTCAATGGTGGTACATGTGAATAGAGCTTGTAGATTCGGCCAGCAATGTAATTCGTTGAAGTGAATAGAGGTTCTAGAAGCGATTGTTGTTGTGCTAGCACTGACTTCTATTAGATGCACTAGGTTGCAGACAAAAGCTATTCTTTCACCGTGTATCCTGCTCCCAATGTTGTCACAGCAAGCCATAAAGATTAGCATTCTTCTAAGAGCAAGTCATTTTATCTCTAAAATCAGGGGAACAGATGTAGTATTAAAGACTGAAACCTTAGTACATAAGATGAATATTTTGAAAGTTTCCTTGCTTTGCCAAAAAAAGTAAAAAATCCTGAAAGTTTCCTCTTCCCTTGTGTTGGTTCACCCATACCATTTGCCTTCTGAGCCAGACACGAATCGTTCCTCGCTAACATTGTTCTGAGTTTGATTTTGATGTAGTGGTTGTAGTCTTTCCAGGCCAAGAAACCCGGGCATGTACTCCCCTAATGTGCCAATCGCTAGCGCATCCAGGGCCCCGGCGCCCAGCTCTGCTGGAGAGGCCGTCACTGATCTGAAAATGATCATTTCATGACTTGTTAATAGCGTGTTACATCTGACCATACCTGCAGACGTTCAAATTTATGATCTTGTTTATGCTACATCTTGTTAAAAGACTTTTTTTTCCTCAAGATTTGTTACTTGGTACATTGTAATAGATATATGCCATAGAATACAAATTTTTTTTTGGGTTGGGGGGGGGGGGGGGGCACTTGTTGCAACTGCAATGAAGTTTTATTGAAATTGTTGCTTTTCTCAGTTTTCAAAATGTGTTTTTGGAGTTCTCATAATCTCCTTTTCTGCAAATATTGTTTCATTGAAATACACGCTCATTTTAGTTCTGACTTGGATTTGTACTTGTTGCAGCTAGTTAGAATGTGTGTGAACTCCATGGGTGGTGATGATGATCTGTTTGGTATTATCAAGAAATTTGTAAGCCTTTTTTAGTTTTCTATTTCATATATTTATCTCAATGTGCATTTATATTTTGTATATGGTTCTTGCAGGCTTGCAATACTGTAAAATAACTCCTCTCTGATGTTGGAAACTAGCAGTGGTGGTGCCATAAGAAAGAGGCAGGTTAGTTGTTGTGGGGCGACCAATTTTAGCATCTTGTTTGTTATAGCTACAAGTAATCCGTGTGTAATGTTCTAATACTGTTGCATCTATTGTTTTTTGTTGTGATATTATTAGTCCTAGCTAACTTTTTTTTTTTGAAACCAAGTCCTAGTTAACTTTGCTCCAGTAGTTATAATGAGATGTTGTTAAATGGTCTTGATACTTTAAAGTTGTAATATGTGTCACTTGACTTATCATCAATTGGTCCTTTTCTACAGTGTGCAGCTCAAAGGTTTGAAATCATAGTTGTAAGTGATTAGTTCAGGTCTAAGAAAATTTGTTTTTAGTTATGTTCTTGTATCTGGAAGGCCATGTACCATGTATGTTGTATTCAATGTTCCATTTTATATTTTTCACTTTTAGTAAATTTCTATAGCCATGTATATTATATTTATATAAGTCATGTTAAATTTATGATAATGATATGTGTAATTCTTTTCTTACTACTTATTTCCTCAGATAGGTTATTGTTGTGGTTTCAGTTGATTTTATTTGTTTTCATTTTCATTAGCAAATTAATTTGTCCTATGCCTTGGCTAGCAGCAGGCTAATGAACCATTGATATTATTCAATATGGGTAGCAATTCAGTTACATTGTCGTGATGACCAGGCATCTAACACCGTGTTTAGTGCTTCTGGTATGAGCATAATTCAGTAACTTGGTTACCTATTAGCAGGTGCTATATATCACAGATCACTTACAGTTATGATATAGTAGCCTACCTAATTGACTAAAATATATGTGCTTCCTTGTCTCTGCGTGAATTCCAAAGATGTTTTCTTGTTAATTTAGTCAAGTGGATGGTGAGATACGAGCACTGATAATGTGGTTTGTTGATACAAAATGTGTTAGTTACACGTGGATTAGTGGCAAGGTCATTCTTTCATGAGCTGATGGATTAGTTCACAAGGTGTTAGTTACACGTGTCTCACTTCGTGGTTTGTTGATACAAAATGTTGCTATGTAAACCATGGCATGATCGTAGTTCTAAAATTGTATTTGGATAAATTTTATGATTTCAATATTTTTACTTTGCTACGTTCTTTTTCCTATGATTTAATTCTCAGTACATGATTTTGGTCAACTAAGTTACACCCTGAGAGATATGTTTCATATTAATAGTATTTAGATGAGCTATCATTCGCAAAAAGTTGACTCCCATTTGCACTAAAATTACACCCAGTGATATATGTGTAATATTAATAGTACTCATATGTAATTGTTTTTGTCAAAATATATTCTGATTTCTGAGGGGATGGAGCAATAGCTGTGAAAATATTTTCTTTTTGTTGTTGTCTGTGAGGAGACAGAGCTTGAGCTAGCCATAGGCTTAGCAGTTTCTAAGTAGCTGCGTCCATTAATTGATTGCTTGATTTTGACTCTAGCTTTTGTTTTACTGACTTGTCCCGTAAAGGCTTGGGTCATTTGTGTCATGTGTAATGGCTTGAATCATTTTGTGTACTGCTACTGTAATTAACAATACCTGTAATGGCATTGCTATGCAGGTTCAGGTAGGAGCTGAAGTGTTGACATTTGGTGTCCTGTAAGTGTTTGGATCATTATGGATTTTGCCTCATATATACATGGGATTTCCTTCTCTCTCTTTTATTTTGCTAGTTATTTGTCTACCCTTGTTTTTGAAAAATGGGTTGATGTGTCATATATTACAGGATCAAGTATTTTTCAATTGTCTCCTAATTGTATTTATTATTTGTTTGGAATTACCTTGGATTGCAATATTGTTTGGTCACTCATATTTTACTGGAACTATTTCTACTGATATAGTTCATTACATGTTATTGGTCTACATACTGAATTAAATTGGAGCACTTGATGTGTTTTTTTTTTCTGTACCCTGTTATTAATAGAGTTTGGAAATTGTTTTAGTATTGCAGATGTCCATGTAGCATAGCTTTGTACTTACAACATGGTTGCCTAGCTGCTACTTATAAGATGATAGCTAGTGTAGTGACATTTAGATTTTTTTCTCATCTCATACTTTGAAGTTTGTTGTATGGTTTGCTGTAACAATTTAGTCTGGCATAGCGGTTTTGTTTTTCTGGTTCCACTGTTGACGGTGTTACCTATTGCAATAATGTATTTACTTTTTCATTAATTACTTTGCAAACCTATCAAATACTTTTTAATTTGTGTTAAAATTATACTGTTGCTATACTTTCTTTATGCTCTGTTTGCATGTTGTAATTTTAGTATGATTGTTATGCAAATTATTTAAGCACACCTTTTAAAGAAGTTTTAATGCACACTGTGACTTGTAAAATCACAGTCAAGTGATTTCTAGCTCATATGTTTTATTTTCTTATAAGGAAATTGTATGTCTTAGCCTTTGATAGTCATGTTCCCTTGAACCAACTGTGGCGGAACCGCCCAACTTAGACTGGTTCAAGTGTACCCTGCCCAACTGCTAGCGCATCAGGCGAGAAAGCACACTTCAAACAGTCCAAGCCCAGTAGTCCGTCAGATCTCCCCAAGGGAAACCCGATAAACCTCGCCAGGATCGATAGCAGAAGACTCGACGAAGCGAGCACAAATGACATACAACACCATGTGAAAAATAAAGTGTACAAAACTTAAGATATTACAACACTTGTTTGAATCAAAGATCAGAGATTAGAACTGCAGCGGAAGGATAGATTATGGAAAATGATACAATGGATACAGGTGAGAAACAAGTGAAAGAAGATAACTAGACGTCACTCCATCGATGTCAGTAATAGTTCACACGCCATGCCCAGTGGCGTGCAACCTATAGGAGCAAACAAACACAGACCACACCTGCAGCAAAAACAACAATGGCAAAGCCTGAGCAACTAATACTCAGCAAGACTTACCCGACTAGTGGCACTATATAGGCCGACTCCTAGACATGAAAGGCTTTTAGTGGTTAAGGCTTGCAGCAAGCGCTTACTAGAAGTAAGTCCTTAATTTCAAGTTTTAGTTTTCAGGATTAACAGGGTTGAGCATAAAGTAAAGTGTGATCATCTACACCTAAACAAGTAAGATATAACAACATATCATATATACATAAAAGAAACCTATGCATCTGCTAAACATCATATATCATCATCACCCAACATGTGAGACTACGTTGTGGCACAGCGGACAAGCGGTACTCAATTCCGTGAGGGACGGCAATTGCAATCGATTTTACACCAGCTGGCGAAATCTAACCACACGACACGTGAACACCCCCGTAAGGTTGTACGGACCTCCAGAAGGTCACACGCGGCAACCTTTTGCTCTAACTGCCAGTGAGCCCAAAGAGATCCTATTACTCCCGAGAAGGATAGCCCCCGACGCGATGCCCGGGCCGGCCGTCATCCGTGAGCGGTCTCCTCCCTCTCGAACCCAAAACCCCGAACAAATAGGTGAAACTCCAGACACACCGTAGTTAGGCTACATCGGTTTACTGGTGCCCATAATCACCAGCATATGGTTAGTACATTCAATACTTACCCGACAATACCCCCAATGGATCGGTCCTTAACTGACCAGGCGGGACTAACCTACACATGAAAAGTCCTCCCGCCCGATCCTTTATAGTTCCATCATTTTGCTTAGCAGGTTATTTTGCAAGTTTCCAAACAAACTATCAACTACTCGATACCTATACTAAGCATAGCATACTAAAACATCGCGATAGGTAACAAGGAATATACGAAAAGGTAATCCTAATACAACTACGTTATCAAACAACTCCTGCAACCTAAATGCACAAGCAACACATAATAAATACAAGACACATATATAACATATAGATAGCATATAAGTTAGTGGAGATCGGTGTATGATGCACTGGGGCTTGCCTTAACCATCTGGAGTTTTTCTTTCAGCTACGGGCTTCTCGGCAACAACTTCTGGCTCCTGCTTCGGCTCAACCTTGTACACGGTATGGCAGCTTCCAAACCTATATGCCATGCGCAAGGCGAAAATGAAAATCAAGAATGCAAAGATGCTATGCATGAATGCACAATCATTTATAGAATAGGTGCATAAAGGAAATGTGAGTGCGATGATGACATTAATTCTGGAGAATACTTGTGTGAAGCATTTCCTTCATTAAACCCCATGAAGCATTAACAACCAAAACAACACATCATCACAAATTTCGACTAACCAAAACACATCATCTAGCTATGAAATTTTACTCACAGAATCACACCACACTAAGTATTGTCCTTACCAAAAATCATCAATTAATTCACAGCAAATCATTTACTAAACACATAACAAGGCATACACATGGAAATTCATAACTATGAGCAGAACAGGAATTTGACCAAGACAAATTATCTGTGGGTTGCACACTAGAAACAGAGAGTACCTACCAAAAATTAGCATTTATCTTGCTACACAAAAAGCACAACAATTAGCTAAGCATTTACACAAATAAGCATGCACACTAAGATACATAGCCTTACTGACTGAAAGCATATTTTTCCTACATTCTACCTAGCATTGCAAAGACAGTAAAATTGGAACCACTATTTTCCAATGAACAGAAATATAACTATGCATTTATCAAGCTAAACATGCATTTCAAACTAAATAAGTCCTAGAGCTCAGATCAATGCATGGAAAAACATGTAAATATTATCACATGTAGGCCACAGTACAACAACCACACTAAAATCCCTTATGAACAGAGCATGATAAATCATAAATACATATCACTAAAACATATTTAGCACATAAACCATAAATAGCAAGACTTCAAAACCATTCTCATAATGTAGATCTAGTCCTAGGCATTCCAGAACATATTTATTCAATATTTTTGGACATATAAAACTAAAGATATGATTTTAATAAGTTGGCACCATTTTCTGTCCATTAAAACAGAAAACAGAAAAACATTTTATCATAGCTATCACACTAAATAAATCCTAGAAACAAAACCACTGCAGGAAAAATAACATATAAAACATCATTGCGTACATCTGACAATTAAGAAGCTAAGAAAACTAGATGCACATTTTTCAGAGCAATAAATAAATTATTAAACATTTTCTAAACAACAAACAAGGATTCACACTAAATAATTCCTAGAGAGCAAAGCACACTGAGATAAATCATGCATGTCATACCAATATGAAGCATATCATCGGAGCAATATAACAAAAGCACAAACACACTAAAATACCTTAGAGAAAATAAAAGACAAGCTATGAAACATATGCATGCAAACAAATTTAGAGCTCAAAATATAAAAATGCACAGATCCTAACCATGCCTATAAGGTACATCTAGTGACAAGCTTTCCAGAACATATTTTTATGCAATTGTTTGACAAGTAGAACTCAAGATATGATTTTTACAATATGCAAGCATTTTCTGGCCATTTACTAAATGGTGGGAAAAGAATAAAACAACGGGCCTATCAGATCTGGCCGTGTGGCACCACAATATGGGCCACACGGCACGCGACCACAGCAGATCCGGCCGGGCCATGGCTTGCCGGCCAAGGCGCGCGGTGCGACGGCCGTCGCCGGCGAGGCCGGCGGGAGGGAGCTCCGTGCGGCAAAACGAGGCCGCACAACGGGGAATCGGAGGAGGAGCTCGCGCGGAACCTTACTGCGATGACCGGAAGGCCCGGTGAGTGGCAGAAGGAGGACGATGGCGAGCTTGTGCGGCGGCGGGACTCCGGCGAGGTGGTGAGGGTGCTCGGTTCGATGCTGGAGCCCGTGGACGTGCGGCGGAGATGCGGATCGGTGTGGAGATGCTCGGCGGTGGGCATGTGGTCGACGAGGAACAGGGGACGGTGGAGTTCGGCGGTGAACCGGCGGTGGAGGTGGCCGGAGCCGAGGAAGAAGAAGGCGGAGGCGGAGAATCCGTGGCTCCCCTCGCCGGATTTCTGCACCATTGCGAAGAGGAGGACAATATCAGCCAATTTGAGGCTCCGGGGGAGGTGGAGGACGAACCATGGCGACAGATTGAAGGTCTAATGGCCGGCGGCCATGGTGGAGTGGAGGAGAAAGGAGTTGGGAGCTCGTGGTGGCGCGAAAGGAGGAGAAAAGGAGCTAGGGTTGCGGAGGAGGCCGCGGGGAGTTTAGATAGCCGGCCGGTGGTTAGCGCGGCCCGCTCCTCCGGCAGGAGACGCCGGCCACGCGGCGCAAAAGGTCTGCGCGAGCCAACGGACGGAGGAGGAAGAATAGTGTCCGGTGGGACCCACGGTATTTCTGAATTTCCTGAATTTCAAACCCTTTTTCTGATTTCGGCCAAAAAGAGCAAGCATATGATCTCCACAAATCATGTAGATCAAGCCACGATCTACAACTTCTCTTTTGGGTCAAACTTGAGATGAGCTACTGAATTTGAATTAAGATTCAGAAATAGAGATGGAAATTGAAGTTTGACCAAAATTTGAAGGAGGTCAAAACAACCCCAAAAATTCTGGTAAATCACCAAAATTATAATTCCACCTCTAGTTCATTGTGGAATATTTACAGGTGCCACTTCTATGGAGAAAAACGTCGTTGTTTCACGAATGCACATGAAATGCCTAATAAAAATCATTTTCAAAATTTGAAATTTAAATGCAAGCACATAAAAAAAACACTCAAATGCATGAAATGCTCATGAAAGGATGACATGCTCATGAACTGCAGGTGAAACACATGTAGTGACAGCAGAGGTGTCACACACTCTCACTCACATCACACAATACCTCCCTACGTGCAAGCTAGACTTATGACCTATACTCCTATTGCCTGCTCATGGGCTGCAGCATGGTTAGATGGGCCACCTAAAGAAAGAAAAAAGTCCTATTTACCTCCCTCAACTATCATAGGAGGTGTAATTTTTACCTCTAATTACAAAACCGGGTAGGCTGACTCCTTCAACTCCTTCTCTCACTTCAGTTTACCTCCCTCGGCGGTTTTGGAAGTGGTTTTGGCTGACGTGGCATAGTGGGCCCCACATGTCAGGCGACACGTCACCTTTTCTTTCTCTTTTTTCTTTCTCTCTCTTCCTCCTCTTCCAAGCGGTCGTCGCGGGTGCTGAGGAGGAGGCGGATGTCGGCGTCGCGTTTGGCATGCCCGATCCCTTCCGCCAGGCCATGCTTTGCGGCACAGAGGCTCTCGCCGCAGAGCGATGGCTCGCGGAGCAGCACGGTGGATTACAGGGCCCCCGACGCATCCAGAAAGATGTCCCGCGTGAGGAGGAAGAGCGGCTGCAATTTCACTCGACACCGGCGATGAACATGCAAGCTTGAATAGCTACCTAATCATGGGTTTGTGTGTAATTCATGGAACGATTAATTTGTACCACCTGGGAATTGAATTAATATCAAAACAGAGCAGCAATTTGGGGATGAAAACAAAGCTCGCCCAAACCGAGCAATAATTTGGGGATGAAAACAAATCTCACCGCAGCAAATGGTTGTGGTAGTGCTTGAACTCTCTTCTGCAGTGCTCTTTGCAAGCTCAGGATCGTGCGGAGAATGCCTGCAGGAAATGAATTGACGTCGCGATGGGCCTGGTCCTTATCCTCCGCAGCTTCGGCGAGCTGAGCGACGATCGCGGCTGCCACGGACACACCGCGGAGGAGCCAGTGCCGATTGACCAGGTTGGTGCCCGTGTGCATCGACGTCTCGTCCTCGCGCACGGCGTGCACCTGCACCAAGCCTGGGATGCCCTTTCTAGCGAGTTGCGCCAGCTTCGGCGAGCTCGCAGACGACGCGTGCCTCAACCTGGAGGGCTTCGACGGGCTCAACTCCTTCAACGAGCGCCGCGACGACGACGGGACAGCTGTGGCACAGTGGCAGCAGCATGAAGACCAACGACACTGATAGCAGCTAGAACAGAGAGCCGCGTGCAAGGTGCTCGATGGAATGCCGCTTCGGAACCAGCAGGAGGAGGAAGAGAGAGAAAAGGAAAGAGAGAGATTTGATGACGTGTTCGCCTGACATGTGGGGCTCACTATGCCACGTCAGCCAAAACCGCTCACAAAACCGTTGAGGGAGGTAAAATGAAGTGAGAGAAGGAGTTGAGGCAGTCAGGCTACCCGGTTTTGTAATTGAAGGTAAAAGTTGCACCTCCTATAATAGTTGAGGGAGACAAATAGAACTTTTTCCCTAAAGAAACTAGGAAAAACTCCAAACAGTGAGGCTTGGAGTCGATCCCTGGGATCCAACTCACGACCGGTGGTTGCCTCACCTAGGCAACCAACCAACCGAGCTATCGTCAGTCCTGAGAGAGAGAGAGAGTAGCTATGAACCTCTTTGGATGCTATATTTGTCAAGGTTTACTCATAAAAAAACTTTACCAGTAATTTTTTTTACCAGAGGTCACCGGTAAAATAGATTTTTAGAAATTTCAAATCACAGTTTGAAAATTCAAAATTATTGATATAATTTCTCTGAAATCACGCACAATTTGTCCCTAAATCATACAGCATCACAAACTACACCAGGACACAGCGTGGACTCGCCTCGTGGTGCCGCCATCGTTTCCTTTGACACTACTCCCGTGCAGCCGTGCTGCCTCTCGGTGAGGGCTGGCCACTACTACCTCTGAGCCGGCAAAGGCAACAGCGGACTGAGCAGGTGCTGGCCACAGCCATATGCTCGGGGCTCAGCTGTGTCAGTGCTCGTTGGACTCTAGGGAGGGGCGAGACGGTGAGCAGCGAGTAGATCACCCGAAGCGTGAGTAAGGGGTGGCGAACAGGAAGCAGGGGCTGAGAAAGGACAGGGAGGAGGCTGAGCGACGGTGAGCAGAGAGGGAGGAGCGCCACGCTGCATTTCGTCTGTCGCGTGGAGATGAGGAACGAGGAAGGAGCGATGGGATTAGGTATTGTCGGATTGAGGAGGCCAGCAGGTGGATTTGGGCAGACGTCCGTGGGCCAAATTGGCTTGGGCAAGGCAGTCGGCCGAAAAATTCAAATCGGGCCAAAAGTTTTTGAAAGTTACCAAGCTGGGCTGGTAAACCTTAGATATCTGAAATTTCGGAAATCTCAGGCCGAGAATAGAAACCGTGGGTTTAGTCAACAGGAACCTTCTCAGATGCCAACGTGTTAACGTCGTCCAGAGGAAGCAAATCTCTGTTTCCAGGGGCGGATCCACACCTTGGCCACTTGGGCCGTGGTCCAGGCCGTGGGCCGGATTTTCCTATACTGTAGCATGCTTTTGTATGCTGTAGCAGGCCGCCCGGCCCATATTCTTTGATGGTTGCCCTGGTCGGCCAGGTCGTTGGGCTGGATCAGCTCCACACTGTGGGTTCACACATTGTGGTACTCCACAACGACTCATATCCGTTTTGGTGATAGCAGCAAAAAAATAATAATCACTTTTACATACTAACTGGAAACTACTGTTGGAGATTACACTAACGTCGGGCCATATATATCATGCCCGTTCTCCTTGCTGCATGTCCGTGGTCCGTACCCGTGCCTGCCAGTAAGGATGCCAAGGATAATCACGGAGGCCCATGGGCCCGCCATTTGTCGTGCAGGCCCTACCAAGTCAGCAGCGGATTATGTGGTCCTACCAAGTCAGAAGCTGCATGACTTTAGTACTACTAGTATTCCAGTAGCCGATGCTTTATGCCTGTATCCGACCGACGACTCGGACCAGCTTCGCTTCATTTTCTCATGATGCATGGCCACATGAATGTGAATGCCCGTCCTTCCTAACATCACTGCTTCGTAATTGGTATGTATATGAACTGGTACTTACGAAATATAATCCCACCTGTCGTTGATAGATTTGTTGGGATGCATTGGATATGTGTGAAGGCTCTATTTTAGCTAAAAAAGGAATTAAGGATGGTAAGTTTTTGATCTAATAAAAAATGAAGTCGTTTCGACAGTGGAAGACAAACTATAAATTGACAAGAGAGTACGTACTATTCATGCCATGGCTGGCCTCACTACGTGCCGTCTTGGTCTCCTGCCAATCCAATGTCGACACTGCTCTCCTAGCTGGGCGCCCCTTTTATCCGTCATAGCGACGTCAAAAAATATGCGTACTTTCTCCCTATATGACTAGTGGAAGTGCCCGTGCGTTGCTACGGGCATTAGATATTTACACGTCGGTCTTACAACACATATAGAACGATAATATATTTATAGCTAATGTATACAATATATTATAGTTTGTATACATTCGAATATAAGACATATTTCTTTTATTAATTATGGTTCTTTCAAATTAGCCTCTTGGTGATGCAAGCTAGGTATTGTTTTATATCTTGTACTATAAACCTTACTGCATTCCTATTAAACATTAAGAGGTCAATCACCAAATTTCTCTGAATTTGCTCCTCCATTGCATATATATCGGTTCGTGTCCGTGGGTTGCAATGAGAACCAAAACTGTGATGCAGCTTTGCAATTAACAAATTAAGAAACATCAAGGTCCAAGCAGCCATGGATATGTCTATCATAGTTGAATTGACTTGGTTTACAAAACAAACATTGTGCATCTTATTGTCCACCCCCCCCCCCTCCCCCCCCCCCCCCCCCCCCCCCCCCCCCCTTTTAATAGTAAGAAAGAGCAAGTTGTGGTTTCTTGTCCAAAAATATTTATACATGAAGGCTAAAAAAAGAGTAATATCGTTTTTATCAAAAAAGGAATAATATGTTACCAGGAAGAGTAGAAAATATATGAAGTTATGAGCAGTACACAGTTAGCATAATCCCATGCATACAGAATGATGGTTCATCTTAAGAAGCACATCTCGCACCTGATAACATGTTTATATTATGGATAGTACAATCACATAACTGATAGCTTATTTGATTCTTAAGAGCAGGCACACCATATAATTTATCCTCAGCACCTGAAACCATGTTTATGGATAAGATCACTGTAAGGATATATTATGCAATTCTTAACAGGCCCACTGCTATAGAATTTATCCTCAGTAAGTATTGTTATAAACTTACAAACACAATAGTGATGGCCGGCATCGGGATTATTTCCCATATCGCCAAGAGCCACAGATCATTGTTGTAGTTCATTTGCCAACCTGCAAAACTGGAAGTACTACCTTTATAAATCAAATATACCAGTCATATGAAACCAGTATTTACAAAGAAACAAAAAAAAAAACATTTTTTTGTTCTAAATTACCAGGCAATATTACACTTATCTAAAGTGGAGACATCTTCGTTACAGAATTCACCAACTTTACTTTAAACATTGTTTATTGCTGCTGAAGAATTTATCATTTTTTGCACCTAATTGACATCAGCACCGTCTTTGTCAAAGTCTAATCACAGCAGAAGCGGGAGGCGCGCGATGCTCCAGGCGCTGCCACGGTGGCAGCGGGCGACGCGCAGCCCACAAGGAGAGGCAGCAGCGGCTGGCCGAGGGCGAGATCTGCGCGCGTGTCGGACTTGGGCTTGGGTTAGCTCAGCACCCGGTTGCCCTTGTATGCTCCATCTCCTCTCCGGCGAAACCATGGCGGGCTTCTTGGCAGTGGTGACCGCGTCGTCAGAAATATCGAGGCCGTACTTGTGTCCTGCATCGTGCGGCTGCTAATGATGACATGCGTCCTTGCACCTAAACACCAGCATGCCTTTCCTGGAAACTTCCCTCCTCCATCTTCCTGCCCATATCGTTGCATGCCCATCCCGTTGCATGCGGTGCTCATTTGTCCAGCATGCTCGTCATGCATGTTGTCAAGAGCGGTGATGCCTAGCATTTTCTTCAGTCTGTTGCTTATAAATACTTGCTCTTCCCTCTCGTATTGGTCCCAAGCCACATCAACCCATTCCTAGCTCGAGGCTCGCCACCCACCGCGGCGTTTGATGCACCGGCCATGACCCGTTTGTCCCCGCTCTCTCAAAGCAAGCCGTCCGCTGGCGTGGTCCCCGTCGATGCCTACTCCGACAACAAGCTCCTCCGCTATGAGTCGATGCAGAGCCAGCCCTGCGGCACATGTCGACGATGTTGGCGTCGTGGAAGGGGAGGGCGCCGGCGAGGAGGACGAGAAGAGGATGACGCTGCAGGCCCGGGCGTCGGCCTTGGCGCCGTCATAGGCCTTGCGGCGGAGCATCTCAGGCAGTGTGAAGGTCGGCGTACGTGCCGCGGGCCATGCATGTGCAGGCGGCCGTCGTCGCGGAGCGCGGCGAGGCCGAAGTCGCCGACGTTGACGTCGGCGTCGAGGAGCTTCAGGTCGCGGTGGCAGTAGATGAGGGGCGAGACGAGCTGGAGGAACACACGGTGCACCGCGTGCTCGGGGAGCCTGCGCGCAGGGATGTACGTAGTCGATCCAGGAGACGAGGTCACCGCCCGGGGCGAGCTCCATCACCTGCAGGTGCAACTTGGAGATCTTGGCGAGCTCCTCGTTACCTTGCTCGACGTGGTGTCGCAGCAGTGCCAGGGCAGCAACGACGACCTCTCCGCTGCCGTACGTGAGAATCCAGCGCCTTCAATTCTCTCCTGTGAGGAGGCGTTGGAGAACGCCATCTCGTCGCTCGTCGCAGAGCTCGAGTCGCCGTCCCTGGACTCGCTCCAGCGCGCCTGCTGTGCTGGCCGAGCACAACACTCGCATAACCGGGTCCGCATCACGGCGGTCGATCGGCGCCACTCGTTGCGCTGCAGTCACACCCGGACCCGCTCTTGCAGGAACATGGCCGTTGCGGTTGGTGAGCTGATGAAGTGTTCAGATTTTTCAGAGAGCTACAGCTTGTCTTAGACAACGGAAATTACTCCAAACTTATTATTTCACTCTTAATTAAATTTGAAAAATTGGGTTTATAATGTGTTCTAAAATTATGTTAAATTTTTTGTTTGCATAATAAGTGTTGGATTGTACGTACTTGTGTTCCACTCACAATTATCTTTTAGATGTCAAACTAGAGTTGTTCGTATTTCACTTATTCTAAACCTGAGAACTGATGTCTTAAGGCATAGAATTATCATCTTTCCTCCTCTTCAATCGACTGAAAGTTTTAGAAACTTTCAATCGCCATGACTTGTACTAAGATTTATATTATTATTTATTTTTGTAGGATAGTAGAGAGAAAAAAAATCTGTTAATGTATTAAAAAAAAAGTTGCTTTTTGTTGACTATCTGATTTCAATCTAGTGGTGGTGGACGTCGATTGAAAGTTACACCAACTTTCAGTCCCCTAGAATTATTTATAACTAAATGTTACATGTGAAAGGTTGAGTTACTTTACACACATAATTTGTAAGATCAGTATAGAGGATGTATGAGGGACGATTGGCGGTTCCTTTTATTTCATAGTGAGGCAGGAGACCCAGATAACTAAATAAAAGGAAAGAAAGAAAGAATGGAAAGGCACGCCAACGGCGCGCCACAGCTTCTAGTAGTAGTAGTAGTAGTGGAACTAATCTGAAGCAATCCTACCAAACATCAAAGGCAGCTGAATCTGGTCCATCAACGCGGGAGGTTACGGATGATGGAGCTGCTGGCAGCCAACCAGCTCTAACGAATGTCCGCGGCCGCTGAGTCCACGGACCACGGTGGAACCGAAGCCGAGTCACCTCTTGCTTTCGCATGATAATTGTGGCGGTAGTAGTGAGTAGGGGTGAAAGTGGTGTGGATAATTTCCGACTCCGATCCGACCCGAATCCGATTTTTGAGGATTTGGAGAAGTGTTTTAGATATCCTAGAGGATATGGATAATCCGAATCCGATTGAATGAGGATTTATGATAGGATATGGAGTTAACAAAATCCGATGGATATGGATTATCCGATAAATTAAGATGGATAATCCGATGTCTAAAATAGGATTATCCGATTTTTCCAACAAGATTCACTCTAAATATTAAATATTTGACATATTAACATAAAGTATTTTTGTTTGTCGTCGACTAAAACGTATATTTTTGTAATAAAATAATGTAGAACTACTGCTAGTTACTCATATTTTCTAGATAGTATCTTGTATGGTGTTTTTTAGTGTATATATAAGACTATATTTCTATACATATTATCCGTCTATTTATGTCCGCTTCCGATCCGCATCCATTCCGACTCCGCACCATTTCCGACATCCGAAAAAATCCGTATCCATATCCACATCCGTGTACTATCCGCTCCGCTCCGAATCCGATTAAAAAACGTGGATTAGGATATGGGGAGGGCAATATCCGCTCCGCTCCGATCCGCTTTCATCCCTAGTAGTGAGGGCCGCGTATCGGCTGAAAACGTCCAAATTTGTTAAAATTATTTTCAGTTCAAAATACAGGTATCAAACGTTGTTCAAATCTTTTGAAAACACACACAGTGGTGCATGAGTAACTTATGTACCTCTCCACAAAATTGGAGCTTCAAATTCTCTACCACTCGACACAAAAAGGACAATTAGAGGGACGTGCGCATTTTCGTGTAGCGCATATGTACTTGATATTTGTCTTTTTCGTGTACGTTGACTATAGATGGGTTTGTAATTGAAATTTTGTGGAGAGGTAAATCAGTAGCTCGTGCACCTCTGTGATTTTTAAAAAACTTTTTGAACAACATTTAGTGCCTGTATTTTAAACTAAAAATAATTTTCAGAAATTTGGGTGATTTCAACAGAAATGTCCTCGTAGTAGGGACCCAAAGGCCACGGCTTCCCAGTCTCCAAACCGTGTGCCGATCCGTGTCCCTGCACTTGCCCTGAGCTGGGCCCACCACTGGAGTTTCTATCAATCACCCCGCGCAAAAAAAAGAAAAAAAAAACTGATGCCATGGCGGCATCATCTATTAAGCCACGGATGCGCTTCGTCTTTTTTGTCGAGCACTCGCGGCGCTTTCACGCACAGGGACATGGATCGGCACACAGTTTGGAGACACGTAAGCCACACCGCACCATGGCGGCTTCTTCCGCGGTGGTGCACGCGGTGACAGAGAAGCTGCTGAGAAATTTCGTGCTGAACAACAGTGTTTATTTTACACTTTCCTCGGTGCATACAACAGAGTTTTCAATTTATGGATTAAAAGTAGGACCGTTGACAATGAAGAAGAAGAAGCAAAGCATGGAGATTTAATTTATTTAAGGAAACACTACAGTCTCAAAACAGTTTACACTGCCACATAACCTCGGAATTATTTATGGATAGGAGGCTTCATATGTGCTTAAGTAGGAGAAGCGAGCGAATCACTGACCATTGCCTGTGCTTGAGCTTCTCCTCTGTGCTCTAACTTGCAACTTCTAGGCCATTGCCTGCAACAGAACCAAGTCAGACGGTTGATAATGATTTTTTGTTGTTGTTTCAAAGCAGAGAAATCGGAAGTGTTACAAGCAGACAAGCTTTTACATGAGCTGTACTGCTGGTACATGTAAAACGAAATGCAGATAAGCTAGCGGTTTAACGGGCCAACAACTGATGTTGGCATTTTAGCTTCTGGCGGCTGTGTGTTGAGCCACTCTTTGAGGTTATTATGACCGGTTTATAGGTTGAAATCCTAGGTGACGGAGAATAGGTTTGTTATTTTGTTTTTTTTTTTTTTCCCTTGGTAGGGGACTCCGTTTGTCAGTCCTTGAGACTGCTTTGTAAGACTATATGTAACTTTGTTACAGAGGTTGGAATAAAGATTCCCTTATCTAAAAATGAAAGATTTCACAATTGGAGGCGAGTTTGGCCCAATACCAATGATGGCCGATGACAAAGGCGGATGAACTAGGAATACAAGCCCAATGACTGGCTGGTGGCCACCGAGATCAACAAAAACAAGGCAGCTTGTGGTCGCAACGTTAGCTTGGCTACAGAGTAAGACGCAGTCAGCAGCTCGGTGACGGTAAAACTGCAGTCGAAGTATGAAATGGTGCAATACATACGGGCTTCACTACATTTAGTTTGAACCGTGCGGCACCTAGCGGGTGCTTGACCTGTGTTATGGTTTGACGTTTGAGACCTATCTGGAAGCGTGGATGAGTGTGCAGACAGTAACTGTAGCGCATGGTTACCCCAGCACTACAGCACTAGCGCACGGCTGAAAATGCTGCAGTGTGGTTCCAATCCAGTATTTTTGCTCCGTTTTGCCGAAAGTAGTACTCTATTTCTACTCTTTTTTCTTTTAAACATACGAGCACCAGCACTGCTCAATCATTTAAGAAGAAGATGTCACATATTAAGAGAAACGAAACGAAACGAAACGAAACTGTACAGCGCTCAGTTGATTATGGGTAACGGAGAAAAAACTGATAGGAGGACAACGAACTCAGCCAAAGTAGGCCCGAAGCACCCTGAACAACCCAAACCACAAGGCGACCGATGGCGCAGCCAGGAGAAGCCGTTCGGAGGTCGACGCGGCCAGGAGGGGCCCCCCAAGGGAGAGGTCTATGGGGGACGATGGAGTCGGGGAAGAAGGCGACGAATGGCGAGGAACCGACGATCTGACTTGCGCTGCTTGATGACGAACACTAAAACAAATTAGCTAGACGGGGAAGCTGATCATGGAGATTGGCGGCGCGAACCCGAGAAGGCGCAGCCCCCGCTGATCATGGAGATCGGCGGCGCAGCCCCCGGCCGGCAGAGATCATCGGGATGGATCTCCCCGGGGGCAGCGCAGCAGAAGCTTTGAGGTCTAGTTAGAACCCGGACTCTGGATACCATATTAGACGAGAAATAATGGGATGGATTGATTGCATTGAGCCGCAAGGGCGAATATATATGAGTATAAGACTTGTAGGCTAAGGCATCTCCCAAGAAATTCCTATACGACAGATATACGCTAACATCAAGCTATATGGTGTCCTCAAGGAACTCGTACGTAGAAGCCCCAGACGCCGGCGGTAATTAACAGCCATCGCGCAGATCGACAACAAGGAAACTGCAGCTAGTCCTTCATGAGAATGGCGAAGCCGCCAAGAGCGATGGCGGCGACAAGGGGCACGGCGGAGATGCAGAGGACGGCCTTCGCAAAGGCGTGACAACGGTGTCCTTGAGGTTGGCCGGTACGAGACAGCCAGAACGCTGTGGTGATATCTCCGAATCCTGCAGCAAAAATGCCAGCAAGGGTGAGGTAGTAAGCCACCTTGTGGCTCTCGAAGACCACTCCATTGGGCGGCCTGTAGAGCACGGTGGCTGCGGCCATGAGCATCGTGAATAAGCCCATTACATACAACAACCGCGCGAGCTGCGTCGAGGTGCTGAACTCACCGGCGGCATCCATGACATAGCTCGGATTCATGCGGATTGAAATGGAAGTGTCGTTGCTGTTGCTGCCAAGCTCAATAGACATGGCAACGACAGCGGCGGTTGAATTGCAGATCCGGGGAGGAAGAAGATGGTAATTGCAATTAACGTGGGACGCCATGAGGGCTTATATAGCTAGGCAGAGTGAATCTGATGTGCTTTATATAACGTGGGCCCACTCGCCAAAGGTATTCACAAAACCGGTTACCACCTATGGAGCGCACGTGCCTTATTTACCTGGCACGACAAAATCACTGACAACCTATATATGGAGCGCACAATTTTTATATTATCTGGGATGACACGCGTCGGACCAGGAACATCTGAAAAGCGCGTCATATGTAATGTAATGTCAAGACGGGGCAGCGTTTTGAGAGTACGAGGGGGCACAACCTCTAATGTCACTAGAAGGCCTGTATATTAAGCTGTGAAAACGAGCGACGAGCGACCCCGCGTACCGCCGTCACATCATCGTGTTCACTCTCGTTTCACAGTTGGAGCCTTGTGCGACGGGGAGCATGGTCCGTGCGCCGAAGCGGACAAAGTGGTTTTGCCGTCCCCGAGCTCCTTCATCAGCCGACTGCAAGCCCACGCACGAGACGAGGCTGCCCAACGCTGCGCCCCATCGATTATCAGAATGCACAGATGGCGGGAGTGATGGTGGGCCCCATGGAAAACAGGGGACGCGACCGTGGCCGCTGCGAGCGACAAGGAAGCCTTTCTCTCACATCCACGTCGACTTTTTTCTAACATTTCCGTCGATACGACTACGCGATGAACCTGCTCTTAGCTGCTACATGCATGGTTGTAGATGTAAAGGTCATAAAACACGCATATAGTCCTAATTATTTCCTGACTCGGCAATCTATTTTACTGTTTCATTTGAGAATTCATAATTTGGGGTGCCACATTGGAACCAGATTTTTTTGCTTTCCTCGAATCTTTCACGTGAGAACTCAAACCAGGTTATTATGTTTCATGAGTTGTTTACACATGAGGGGTGCTGCCCCTTTTCTCTATATATACTCAAGCCGACTAGGCAAATTTGACTTTAGTTTTTTTGAAATGAGGCAAAACTTGTTTTAATATTAGCTAGCTTTTGTGTGGCTTCTAGAAACATTTTACTTTACAGCTCATAGCGAGTAATTATATTACAGTACTCCGTACATTACTGCTCTAGATTAATGGACGTACGTAGCAGCGGGATCCAAGTCTTGCCCACTTTGGCCAAGACTAAGGGAGTAAAATAACAGCTCAAACTTCTTCCTAGAAACTTCAAGTGCCACCACACTTTTTGGCGTTGACCTCACTCCGACATACTCCCTCAGTCCCAAAATACTTCGCCTTTAACTTTCAGATATCAACTTTGACTATTTGTCTTATTCAAATTTTTTGTGCAAATAACAAAATAAACATGTCATGGTTGAAGTATCTCGAATGTTTAAACAAGTTATAAAAAAATAAATAATATTTACGCAAAAAATTTGAATAAGATGAGCGGTTAAACGTAGTGTCTAAAAATCAAAAATGCCAAATATTTTGGGACAGAGGGAGTAGTGTAATACTTTGTGGTTCCAGCATAAACGTAACCATACACCCTGGGTATGGTTGAAGCACTGACGGCGGTTTTGTTGCCATGCAGAAAAGTACCGTCGTGCACGTCATGCATGTACGTTACGCGTGGCAGGTGGCTGTTCACATGTTCTTTTTTTTTTTCACGTGTTCTAGCTGTTCACCCCTCGGGCAGACCAGCAATCCAGCTCGACAGGTCGGCTCGAGTGAATTTTTTTTATTTTTAATCGATTTTTTTATTATATTTTTATTAATAACATCACGTTTTCGAAAATTGCAAAACTAGTCGACCAGTCGCCCGAAGGATGGGCGATTGCGGCCAGTCGCCCGACGCGCGGGCGACAAGGATTAAAATCTCTCAGAGGCGCGGTCTGGTGGGGCCTAATCGCCCCACGCGTGGGCGACAAGGGTAAAGTCGCCTACCTGAAGGGCGATAGGAATCAGTCGCCCACGCAAAGGGCGACAAGGGAAAGTCGCCCACCTGAAGGGCGACAGGAGCCAGTCGCCCACCTGAAGGGCGACAGGCAGAAAAAAAACATATTTCGTTTTTGTTTTTCATAATTTTTTTTCGATTGTTGTGGCATAACTTAATAAAATAGGAAACATGGAAACTGATAAAACATCGTACAAAATAAAAACCATGTCACACACAAATGAGTACATATCATACAAAATAAAAGCCATGTCACACACAAATGATACAAGAGATAGCTAGTGCCTGCCACGCTTAGGGGGCACACCCCTAACAGTGCCAGGCTTGGGTGCCTTGCGACCCGCTCTGACGTGGCCGGCTGAGTACGTCAACGGCGAAGGAGGAACCACCTGACGTGTGGGTCGACCTCCAGCAGGCGCTGGTGTGTCGTCGTACTGCTGCGAAGGCTGTGTCATTGGTGGTGCGCCACTCAACTGCGAAGGACGAAGTGTGTTGTGCTGCCCCTCAGCCATGTACGCGTCCAGGTCGAAAGGCGTCGGAGATCGTCGGCCATAACGCTCGGAGTGTCCGGAGACCTCCTCATCGTCGTAGTCATAGTCATCCATCTCAGACCCTATAAGAAGAAAGTTGTTATGCAAAAGCTAACAATAATTTATACTATGAGGAGAAATTAGTAGTAGACCTTACCTGGAGCCATGCGTGGCACCTGCGAAGACGAGCCAGCAACGTCGCCAGTTGGTCGCCAACCACTATAGCTTGGACCTGCGCATAATGAATGAGACATGTCAGTAATGAAAACATGTCAATAATCATTTGAACGAAATAGTATAGGGTTTGACCTGTTGTGAACACCGGAGGAGGAGGAGGTGGTGGTGCTGCAGTCCTAAGAGTGTAGGCCGGATGCTGAAACATAGGCCGCTCCGCCCTGGGTGCTGACTGAGAGGGGTGCGGGACGGCATCGGTATGCCGACAACAGGAAGTGCAAGAGTTGAGCTTGACGATGTCTGTGGCGGAGTCGTAAATCCTCTTCATCGCAAGAGAGATCTCGTGTCCGGTAAGCTGAATGCCCTGCCTCATGCGCTGTAGAACTGATCCCGACTCCACGGCGATCCGCTGTGCTAGATCAATCTATTAAGAGGACATCGAGTTTAAAATGAGTATTGACATATAACAAAAAATGATTTGAAAGACATAAGTTAGTAAAGATCGTACCGCCAGCGACGAGGCCTGGTCCCTGTGGCTCGGGTACGTGTCTCTCAGGGTCGGGGTGTGGCTTTGTCGCACCGTGGGTGTTTGCGTGACCCTGGTCCGTGTGCGAGGGATGTACCAACGTAGGTACTCCTCGTAGGCCTCGAAGGTGAACGGCCTCGTCTCCTGTATGACGTCCTCCAACGCCTGGCCCCACTGTACCACCCACGGCTCCAAACGTGTCCACCAACTGGTCCCTGCCGCCTGCCCCTTCCGCGTGTAACTACATAAAGAGTGGAATTAGACAAAAAAACCAAATATTTTATAGATTTAGTAGATGTAGTTGAATAACTTACGAGTGAACTGACGGCGTAACAACACGAGGAACCGTCAACGGGAACTCTTGGTGACGACCGAACTGACGCATGACCCGGTGAGGTGAGTACTCCTCGACGAAGATGTCGAAGACGAGGGCTTTCTGCGTAAGCCAGTACTCGCTGTCGATCCGGTGCTCGGGCAGCAACGTCCTCTGGGCTGTAAGGTGTCCAGCGCACGTCCTCGTCTCCTCGAATCCTGTCGAACTCCCAGACGTACTCAGGATAAGCCTTGTGAACCTGCAGGTTTGCCCAAGTAGGCTGCATAGAAATAAAACAAATCAATTAGATATACACAATGAAATAAAAGTGTACAAAATCACGGCAAGTGAGAAGAACTAACCCGACGTCGGCACCACAAGGAGCCCATGGTTGGGCCGTCTTCCTCACTGTCACCGTAGAAAACTCCTCCGTAAGTCGACAAGTCCATGTGTGGACGTCCGATACTGAATCGCTCGTATGCCCACATCTGGAGGAGCAATGGGCAACCAGCGAGGATGGCGTTGGGGTCCGCCTTTGTGCAAGCGTCACAAAGGCTTCGGTACGTCACTGCCAAGATAGCAGAAGCCCAACTGTACTGGGGAACAGCGTCAAGCGGTGCGTCCGCAATCGCACGGGCAAAGTGGATCAGCTGCTTGCCCACAGAGTTCCTGTGTGAACTTGTGAACATGATCCAACCAAACAACCAAAGGAGGTACACCTCCAAGTGCCTCGACACAGTGGCCTCATCTGCATCCGGGTGAATGTAGTCCGCCTGCATGTCACGATAGAAAAAAAAATGTTACCTATAGGTATCGGAAATTGAACATGCAAATGAAATGTACGACATGATGTATCACTTTACCTGAAACTGTAGTAGCCACTTCTTCGTTGGCCCGTGGTGCTGGTCACCAGGAATAGTCCGGTACGGTGGAGCACCTGGCACACGAACGATACCCTCGAAGCGGACAAGAAGGTCGTGCCGCCAAGTGTCTGGCACGTCGGGAGAGGAGACCGCCTGACCAGCAGTGCGTACTCCAAGCAAGAACGACACATCCTGAAGTGTCGGTGCCATCTCCCCACAAGGGAAGTGGAAGGTGTGAGTCTCAGGCCTCCAGCGGTCCACTAGTGCAGCTAGCAGAGAACGGTCGTACGAAAACCGTCTGGCAGGATCGGCCTGCTCGTCAGGCCCGGTGGCCTCAACAAGCCTACAAAGTGGTAGGAGTCCAGCTGCCTGTAACCTGCAAAAGTTAAAGTGATTAGTTTTCGACAAAAAATTGAAACAAATAAACAAAAAAATTGAACACATAATGATGCATACCTCGGTATCCATCGATCGTCTAACCGCAACAACTCCAGAGGTACCCTCGGGCGTAGAACAGGCAGCTCGGCTGCAGTAACAGCACTCAAGTAGGATCGGTGCCGGTGGTCTAAATTGGATTCCAGTAACTCCAACTCAGCTCCACCCCCCGTCGCCATACCTATATACACGTTGCTTGTAAAATCAGGAAATAACATACACATTATAGGAATCTAGTCGCATTACAACTCAAAGTCTCACAATACATTACAACACGAAATACAATGTCCATAATAACTTAGTTCGCATGACATAGTTTACACAACACGAAACACATTAAAGACGTTACTTGACATACAACAACATGGATCAACCTAGAGTAAAGAACAATAATGCTTCAACGAACTGTTCCATCCATCCTTGGTACTCCACGACGTGTACGAGGACGACGACCATCTTGTGGATTCCCGGAAAGGCCTGCTTCAGCTGCTCCCTCTGTTGTCTTCTTACCGGGGCACTTCTTGTAGGTATGTCCGGTCCCATCACACTTCGTACATCTGTCCTCCAGTCTTCCTGTCTCAGACTTGTCCATATCATTTCTAATACGCCGTGTCTTGCGACGACCACGCTTCTGCCTCAATTTTTCATTATCAGGACCACATAGGTAGTTACGGCCAGGGTTGTTTGTGAATGTGCCAAATATAGCAAACCCATAGATCTCTGCATTCCATGTTGTCATGACTATCTCCTTTGAAAAATATTGCGACACATAACGCTTGGGTGCCAAATTTGTAAGTGAACAAGCTGCTATAACATGCGAGCATGGCCTGTGTAGAAGCTTTGGCTTCATACAGGAGCATGTGCATGACTCATTGCGGACAATGCACTCTTGTACTGTCCTCTCGCGGTTGCCACCACGACGGCCCCTGTCTCTACAAAGAATCTCAAAACGATTCTCTGCTGTGCCCAAAGGTCGAGCACGGTGGAAACTTGCCTTCTTAATTTTTTTCTCCATGTAACTTGTCATGAATGACGAAAATACCAATTTGTTGTCGGCCATAGCATGACAAGCAGCTGCATGTCTTTCACGAAAGTATTTGCATATCCCATGCAAAATCCCCTCGACTATTGCAACAAGAGGCAATCCTCTCAAAAAACGAATAACCCAGTTGTACACCTCTGCCAAGTTTGATGTCATTATTCCATACCTACAACCATCTGTATCGTACAACAATGATCACTTTTCCTTTGGCTCATGCTCAATCCAATCAGAAAAGCACCTAATAGATGACCCTGATCTCCGGACAACGTTCCTCGGGGCATCCGTGGGAAGGCCACAAAGAGGAACAAAGCTATCAGCAGGGTTAGGGTTCGGCCTGTTCGACAGCTCTTCAGTTTGTTTTGTTGTCAACTCATCAAGGCGCTGCCACATTGCATTAAACTTTCTCTGTTGATTCTGGTTGCATAACCTTTTAAACATGTTCATCAGATGCTTATTTTTGAAATGTTTAAAAAAGTTCGCACCCAAGTGCCTCATGCACCACCTGGATTGTATGTTAGGCCAATGAGCTGGAACACCACGCTCAACGGAACCATGTTGCATATCCATTATCGCCTTCAGCAAACCTGGATGTCGGTCGTGTATGACACAAACATTAGGTCTTCCTTGAATCACTGCCAGCTTTACACGCTCCAAAAATCAATACCAGCTATCTGTGTTCTCACTCTCCACAAAGGCAAATGCCAATGGTACAACTTGATTGTTCCCATCGACTCCAATGGCAGTCAAAATCTGCCCTTTATACTTTCCTTTGAGGAAGGTACCGTCTATGCAGAGAATTGGCCTGCAATGACGAAATGTCATGATGCATTGACCCAATGCAAAGAATGCACGGTGAAGGATCAATTTCCCAGGCTCTTTTTGATTTGGCAAATCCATGATATCGTAATACGTACCAACATTCCTCTGCCTGATGGTTTCTAACAACTGTGGCAGGTTCTCATAAGAAGCTTCATATGAACCAAATCTCTTCTCTATCACCTTCTGCTTCGCTTTCCAAGCCTTTGAGTAGCTTATGTTGTACTTAAAATCCTCCTCTATAGTGTTGATTATAGATTTTGGCTCATACCTTAAGTTATCCACAATTCTAGGATACATGTAATCAGCAATGAATTTGGAGGTCAGAGCTGAATTGCACTTTTCCAATTCTTCCAACTGACATGTATGATCCTTCACTATAGAGCATTTCCAGAGCAGACTCCACTTTTGCTCGTAGGCATGCACCCTGAACGGACACTGTGTGAACACACACTTAACGTCATACAGTTTTTTGCTTGATTTGACAACCACAAAGGACCTCTTCACCGATAGAGACCAGTACTTCACAACAATCATCACATCATCTTTGTCTTTGTACAGAGCTCCCTCTGTCACCTCATTCTCGTGGTACTCCCATGGGACAGAGTACCTTTCATTGATAGCCAAATTTGCAAAATTTTGATTGTTCCACTCAGCTGGGATAGGAATCTCATTCTCGTCGTCTGAAGAGTCAACTTCAGGAAGATTCTCATACTCCTGGTCCTCCATCCTCATTTCCTCAACTATGTATTCTATCCGTTCTCCTTCGTCTGCTTCACCGGTCGGTTCCACAGATGACGGATTTTGCTCACCCGTCTCAATTTGTGTCTCGCCTTCCTCTTCATCCACCATGTCTGCACCACCAACCTCATCGACAGTATCTACCTCAACCACCTCCTTCAGATATGCCTGAGCAAGGAGGACAAGAGGCCACCCACGTTCTACAGCCTTGTCCACATATTTCCTCCATGTCGATGTTGCATTCAAAGGCACTAACTCCCAGTAAAATCCCTCCCGTGCACGACTGACCATACCCATCAGGTTCAGTCCGTGTTGGTCTGTGTCAAGCTGAAACAGCCGCATCAACCAATTGTGCACACCAGTAATTGTCCTCTCATTTGGCCTTGTGATTCCTCTATAAACTGATGAAAACCCAGACAGATCAACCCCCTCTACCCCATGAACAATATCCCCTTCTCCATAAAAAATTTGAAACATTATCTTATCTGACATACGTGTCAACCACCGAGATTCAAATTAACTATATTAAGATCTATTATACATCTAGATCTATTAACTACTAGATCTTTAACTCAAATTACATACTGCCTTATAATACATCCAGATCTATTAACTACTATTTTTCTAGTAACTACTATTTTTTATTATATCTAAACTATTTATTTAAATACTACACAATTTACAGCTATATAAAAATGTTGCTTCTATTATATCTAAATATTTATTTCCATAATCTATAGCTACAACAGTCGTAAAATATGAATACAACTATATTATGCTAAACTATTTATTTAAATACTAGTAAATCTAGATCTACCGTACAGGATATTGCTTCTACTGAAAATACACTATTTCTACATCTAAAGCTACATTTGTAACTACTCTTTTCTATACGAATTGAAAAACTTACCGAAGTTGCGACTCGTCGGGCAGCACGCTCTCCTCCCTTCTCTTCTCCTCCCCTCTCTTCTCCTCCCTTCTCTTCTCCTCCCCTCTCCCTCTCTCTTTTGTTTTTTTTTTTGAATTTATGTGCAGTTTAGGCCGAAATTCGGCCGTTTATAGGCCTCGGAGCCAGTCGCCCGACCGTTGGGCGACTGGGCCCCACCTCCGCGCGTTGTCGCCCCTTCAACGGGACATTTGAGAACCTGTCGCCCGCGCGTGGGGCGACTGGGCCCCACCAGACCGCGCCCCGGCCTTGTCGCCCTTTCAACGGGAAATTTGAACCCTTGTCGCCCGCGCGTGGGGCGACTGGGCCCCACCAGACCGCGCCCCGGCCTTGTCGTCCTTTCAACGGGAAATTTGAACCCTTGTCGCCCGCGCGTGGGGCGACTGGCCGGAATCGCCCATCCTTCGGGCGACTAGTTTTGCAATTTTTCGAAAACGTGTGGTTATTAATAAAAATATAATAAAAAATCGATTAAAAATAAAAAAAATTCCGGCTCGAGTGCTCAACCGCTCCAGGCCTTCAGTAGACCAGCAGTCCAGCTCCACGGTTCGGCCCAACTAATTGCTAACAAATAAAAAGCCCAGTGGCCCATACCCCTTGGAACTTCAGAAAGTTTTCAATACTTGAGGCTGGAGCAAGGACCTGAGGGGACGGGCGGCGGATTCTCTCCAGCCGCCTAGCTCGCTCTCCTGGAAGGTCTGCAACTGCGATGGATGGGATACATGTACATAATATATACTGGGACTTCCCCCTCCTAAAAAATTTCGGTACCCCACTGGCGGATTCCGTGAGTTCGGAAATCCTTCCAGGCGCAACAAATCCAAAGCTTGATGGCACGCCCGGTTTTGGCCATAGGGGTCGGGAACTACGTGTTCGAGAGCCGGCTCCAGGTGTACTACTACACCCAGACACAGACCAGCCCATCATACATTTGCACCGAACAAAGCTCCAGGCGTAGGTCCTTCCATATTGTAAAGCTCCCATTTCTGGGTTTCTTTTGTGCCTCATGTATCAGTTCTTATTAGAACAGTAGCTGAGACGCACAACCATCGCAGAATAATAACAAAGTCATGCCAACAATTACAAGAATGAAGCATACGACATTAGTTTAGTCTTACAACACTGGATGCGTAGCATCCGGGCCGACCGGCCGAAACAAAGAATGCAATGCGGAAGGGGAAAGAAGGGAAACCCTCGTGCCATAGGCAAACTTGGGTGCGGACGCAACCACTAATCTTCATGCTTCGGCTCCATCCAGGTGACGTAGTCCTCCAGCTCAGCAATTGAAAGCAGCAAGGATGAGTACGGAAGGTACTCAGCAAGTCCTAGCAACTACTAAATAAGGTTGGGAAGAATGCAGTATGGAGTACTAGCAAGGATATAGGCCATAAGGCATAGTTTAAGCACGAAAGCCAGTTTTATCATGCAATGTAATTAAAGTGTAAGCAGTTCGCGGAATTCAAGCAACGTCATGATTAATTGGGTGTTGTTTGGCCCTCGGGGAGATATCACTATCCCGCCGGTGCCCACAGATTAATGCTGCAGCTCCCTAACTCAACAGCCTTCGGCTCACGTAGCCGGAACCACCACTCACATGTTGTAGCACGCAAGCCCGACAGCCTTCGGCACACAAGCCGAATCACCACATAGCTGGCTCTGGGGATTTCACTACCCTGCAAACCAGACTATCACACAGCTTCCACCTATCACCCATACATCACTATCACTCCCCATCTATTCCCTGCGAGTCCAATTACTGAGCATGTCTATAACTGAGGACGCGGCTATTGCAATAGATTTATCCCTGCAGGGGTGTACATCTTTACCCATACGATCAACCACATCCAAAAGACAAATCATAGTGGAGAGGCGGTTAAATGATATCCTCGAGTTCCCCACGCTTCGCCAGACTCCGGTCAACGCAACATCAGGGGCATGTTAGTCCTGCAGGATTATGCTCTGCCAGAGCACCAAGTCCCCTTGGTGTCGACTCCTAACTACTACGTTTCTCCGTCCCCAACGGTATCTAGCTATATCGACAAGGAAGGAGGATCAAGCCAAGTCCATACCCGTGGCGTGTGGTAGTACGGTTTGGACAAGGTAACGACACACAGATGGATTCGGTCCTAATATTACTGGAGCAGACATTGTGTCCAGACGCTACCCACACAGGGCCTACTCAGACCACATGAGCACCACCTAGGTACTCGGCCTGCTCCCGCACCACAACACATACGGCAAACTATCTGTCCAGGGTAAAACCAACCACCCAGGTTGTCCCAAGCCCAACATCACCACTATCACCACTGTTACACCACCATCACCAACATCACCAACTTAACCTCATCACTAAGTACCTTAACATCTTCACTAAGCTTGTTATCATCGTAATTATTAAAGGTATAAGCATAAGGTTGAGGTGCTCTTAGAAAAGAGGGCAACTCCGAAGAGTGCCAAGGGGGATCCAGACCTAAGCATACTACTCAAGGGAAACATCCAAGCATTATATAGTTAATGCGGGAGTACCTATGGTTAAATATGGTGGGTAGATAGGATGGCATGGTGAGGCATTTATACTGGATAGGATATGATTAAATAACATTTTAAAGCATGCCATGCAGTATAGGTGGATGATTAATTTTAGGTTCAATGTTTTAATTATGAAACACGTAGGTTCAACATGAACTAGGACTTGCCTTTATCCTGCGCTTTAATCTTGATCTTGATCTCATCCCTGATCTTGTCCGTCGATGTAGCTCGGCTCGTCGGCTTCGACTTCAGCTGGAACCTGGCCTTCTTCTAAACAACGAAGAAAACTACGGTAAGCCTAAGCAACACTAAAAGAAGCAATAAACACCAAACAAGAACCAAAGCCAAGCCAAAAAGGGCAACTCGGACAGATCACAAGTTTCAGTGAAGGACGGTGGTAGAATCGCTGGAAACGGAGATGTACAAGTTACGATCATCGAAAAATCTTTCGGAAAGATTGACATCGATGACGATCCACGTAGATGACTCCAGGAACGATCTACAATGAGACAATTTATTTGAGGATTTAAATAAATTTGTCAGCATTTTCTAGACATATTTTAGGGTTGAAAACCATTTATTAGCATTTTCAAGAATTAATTAGCATTAATTAAAGCCTAAAACAATTAAGTTAGTATTTTTAGAATATAATTAGTGAAAAAAATCACCAATTAACATTACTAAAAATAGAAAAGATTTTAATTTAGTTTTCTAAATTAATTCTACGAATTTTTGATAATTTAAAAGCATTATGTAAAAGGCTAAGCAATTTAATTAGTATTTTTAGAAATTAATTAATGGTAAAGATCATTAATTCATACAACTAAAATAGAAAAGAATTTAGTTACATTTATCTAAATTATCTAAATAAGTTTATATAATTAAAAACAATTAGTTAATAAAATTCTATATTTCATAAAAAAATTAATTATAATTCTGGTTTTTCAGAAAAGATTAAACGGCACTATTTCCCACGGGCCTAAACTACGAAAGCCTAATGGTCCGAAAGGACATTCGGCCTACCAAGGAAATTCGGAAAAACCGAATAAAAAGAAAAGGCCCGCTCATGGGCCGAGCTAACATGGGCTATGGCCCAGCCGGCCTTAGCACCAGGGCCGGCCCACGAGGGCGGCGGCAGCACGCAGCTAGTGCGGCCAGCCGCGACAGGCACGACGCGCAAGGGCACGGTGGCGGCAAGCGAGGTGGCGGTGCAGCGGCGCAGCGCATGGCCGGGCCGGCCACGGCGGTGCGCACACACACGGAGGGGCGGAGCGCGTGGAGCAGGGATGCGAGCACGCGGAAAAGAACGAGGTCAAGGCGGCAGTGCTCACCGGCGGGGCGAAGGGAGACGGGAGGTACCGAAGAGGGGGTCTCGGCGGCGGCGGCGGCGCGGAGGGCACGGGCGGCGTCGCCGGGGCGAGGAAGAGGATGACTTGTTGCAGGAAGGGGAGCGGCGGCTTGGGGAAGACGTGGCGGAGCTCGCGGGAGAGGTAGACGGCGGCGTGGCGCAGCCGGAGGAGGAACTCGACGGCGGCGGCGAGGAAGTTCGAGGCAGAGGTGATTTGGGGAAGGTGCGGTAGAGGAGTAGATGCGCGCGGGGGGGGGGGGGGGGGCACGAGGCACGGCTCGACGGGGATAAGGAGGGGAGATGGAGCCTTGGCTCCGAAGGCAAGGACCGTGCGGCGTCAACGGCGGTGGGGGCTGGCGGTCGAGCCGGGCACCGCGCGGAGGGCGACACGCGGCGCGAGGTGGGGCCGGGGATGACGTCAAGGCATGGCAGCGGGGTCAGTGATGGGACGCTGCGCGTCATCCATGATGCCGGGCGGCGAGGACGTTGCGCAAACGACGATGGAGGCGACGACGGGGCAGTGCGCGCAAGTGACACGGCGGAAGCGCAGGCGATCCGAGCGGCGCAGAAGATCGGGAGGAAGACACGATGACATCAGCGATGACATCATTGGCTGACAGGTGGGACCGTCCTGTCAATGAGATGAAGAGAAAGAGAGGAAGGGAGGGGAGCTGGGCCGGAGATGGGCCTAAAGGCCAGGCGGGCTGAAAATGAAGTTTGCGCCAGATTTCAAAATGTATTGATTTAACAATTCTGGAGTTAGAATTATGGATGAATATTTGTGGAGAATCAAAGGGATTTGAATTTGAATGACCGTTCAAATTCAAAAGGGGAAAAACACTAAGCTTAACAAAAATGCAAGTAACAATTTGTGCATGTTTGGTTCAAATTCTTTTTCGAAAATTCGTGAATTGGAATACAAAGTCCAATAATTTAACCAAAATTTTATTAAGGTCGAAATTTTTTAAATTTTTAGTGAATTTTGATATGAGGTAAAAGAAAGGGTGTTACACGTATGCACTGTTGAGATCGGTGGCATATCGTACATTCGTGCTGCATCTAGAACAAAGAAGGAGGCTGAACCGCTCTTCTTGCTACCTCTCCTATTCCTATCCTACTTTCTCCTCTCCTACTTAAAAATTAAGCAAGGCCTCTTCTGCCCTCCTAATCACCCTGCCCCGCTGATCTCAAATAAAAAAGAAAGCCCTGCCCCGCGCGACACCACGAGTCCGCGACCCTCCAACCCTAGGGTAGAGGCGACAACCGATTCAGCCTGGCATTTGCCGTCCAAGAGGGCGAATAGGAGGGGGCAGGACGAGGCGAGATCTCCATCTAGGGCAGAAGGAAGCCCTCCATCTCCAGCGCGCTCAAGTTCCGCGTCCGGAACCCAGACCACTTCGTGCTCGAGTACACACGCCTCGACATCCCCATCGGCTACCACCTCTCGCAGCTCGGATGGTTCACCTCCGGTGGGGCTGCGCCTGTGCGTGCGGCGTCCTGGACGGGGTATGCGTGGTCGAGGACGTGATCTACATACTCGAGGACATCGGGCGGGGTTCCATGCCCTTCTATGCCATCACCGATCGAGGTACAGGGCCAGGTGCGGTTCTTCTTCCTCAGCATCCCTGTCAAGGTGAGTGCCGCAGAAAAATTGATCTTATCAGAGCCAAAAATATGGATTGGTTGCACCCAAATAGCCTGCGGGGTGACGAGTATACTACTGTCATAAATTATTGATCAGCCACTCATGTTTGATCAAACAAACGTGTCTGTCCTAATTTTTAATGGGAACTACCTGAAGCATGTGTCAACATTTATTTTTTAAGGTGATGCAGACAGATAATGTTCTTTCATAAATTATGTGGCCGATTTCCATAACCATGTCGGTTTTTAGATTGCTTAAAATAGATGGCACTTTTGAAAAAGACCAGATGTCGCACTCCATTAGGAGACCTTACCAACACCGCCAACAAAGGTAATTTTAATACACCTATGTCTTTTAAGTTCTTATAAAATCATGTCCAAATAGTTTGAACCATATTCTGACAGGTCAATGCATACTTTTTAGATGGGATCAGCGGTGTCAATGTTGCCGATGAGAATTCCTAGAGTGCACAAACACCAATTGTTGATCCCAAAGATTGTAAGAGACAAAGGGAGCGAGAATGGCATGCACAAATGTTTCAACAACAAAGAGATGAAAAGAATAAGAAGCGCCGGGAAGCATATCATCGAAAGAAAGCTGATGCCGCTCTTACTAATATCGAACAACAGCAATCCCTAATTTGTCCGTCCTCTCAAATTTGATCAACGCTACCCATTGTATTATACCGTTATTAGTTTTATGTTTCTATTTTCTAATATTTCGGTACACTAAACAGCTTTACAAGAAGACACCACATTCAACAATCACTACGGGAAATCCCATGTTTGCCGAGTGTATTTTGTCGGACACTCGGCAAACAACGTCTTTGCCGAGTGTCAGAAAAAAAGCACTCGGCAAAATAAATACACTCGGCAAAGAGCTCTTTGCCGAGTGTCAAAAGAAAAACACTCAGCAAAGATGGATGTTTGCCGAGTGCATTCCTTGGCACTCGGCAAAGAAGGTGTTTGCCGAGTGTATTATTTTTGACACTCGGCAAAACAAAATTTAAACTATATGTTGAAGCCCTAAACGATTTCAAATTAAAAAGTGTTGAACTACAAAGTTGAACAACTTCTCAAGATATACAACTTTTATTTTAATAATTTTTTGATTCAACAAAGTGGTAGTAAAGTTGTTCACAAAATCTACATGTATCATATAGTTTCATGAAACTATAAGAAAGATGTATTAGATTTGTGAACAACGGTACTACTACTATTTCGGATGAACAAATAACCAAAATAAGAATTGTATATCCTCAAATGTTATACAACTTTGTAGTTCAACACTTTTTAATTTAAATTAATTTTGCTAACAAAAAGTACATTTGAAGTTTGAATTTCTCAAATTTCAAATTTCAAATTTTGTAAACGACCTCGGGTGGAGAAATTACCAAAATAAAATTTGTAGACCTCGAAGAAATCTAAAATTTTGTAGTTAACAACTTTTGCATTTGATATTGTTTAGTACCTTAAAATAAATGAAAAAGAAAACAGGAAAACACAACGCCACATCAGCGATCCATTGTTTCAAAATCCTGGCCTCCCATTGGTCCAAATAAATCCATCCGGATCCGTCTCCAAATAAAGTCCACCGGCTCATTCTTCAACCTGTCGCTCATCTCTCTCTCTCGCTCTCGCATCTCTCTCTCTCTCTCTCTCTCTCTCTCTCTCTCCAAGGCAGCGGTGGTGGAGCCCCCAGGCCGGCAAGGGGCAGCGGCAGCGGAGGCCCCCAGGCCGGCAAGGAGCAACGGCGGCGGCAGCCCCAGGCCGGCTCGGGGCAGCGGTGGCGGCGGGCCTCAGGCCGGCGAGCTTCACGGCCCGGTGATGGCGCTCCTCCTCGGCTCGGTCACCGTAGTGGTGGCCTCCTCCCCGGACGCCGCCCACGACGTCTTCAACTGCCATGACGCCGCCTTCTCGATGTGCGCGTCATCCGGGACGACGCCCATGGTGATGACGCCCCGACGAGCAGCCGGTGGTGGTGCGCACTCCGCAAGGCGTGCACATGGGACCTCTCTCGGCGCCGCACCGGCCCGACACATACGGCTTGCTCCGCCGCGACAAGGCGCGGCAGCTCATCTCCCATGTCGCTCGGCAGCTCGTCTTCCCATCCCGCAGCGCGGCGGCCTGGACTGGGCGGTGTGGTGGCGGCGGCGGGCGGCGTGGTGGTGGCTGCGGCGGCGGCGGGTGTTTTTTTTTTTCAAAAATTGTTTGCCGGGTGTTGATTTTGGTACTCGGCAAACACTTTGCCGAGTGTTCGATAAAAAACACTCGGCAAAGAGCTCTTTGCCGATCATGGTTTGCCGAATGCTCTTTGCCGAGTGTTACACTCAGCAAATCTTTTGCCGAGTGTATTGTGGCTTTTGCCGAGTGCTTCGGGTACTCGGCAAAAATGAGGTTTCCCGTAGTGAATGAGAACATTGATATTGCCGAAAATATGGATTGGTTGCACAAAAAATATTCATATAAGAGCTGACATATGACGTGGACCCACGACGGGTGGCAGGCCGCGCCACTGCCGCCAAGGCCCTGGTGTGCGCGCCCTAGGCGCCGGCGGCCACCGCCACGGGTCCACGTTGAGTCAGTTTAGTTCGATTTCGTAGGAATGTTGGATAAGTATGAAACTTGGGTTTATTATGGAATTGTGCAATTGGCAGGAGGACCCGTGAAATAAAGCAAGAAAGAATAGAGTCACGGACTCCGTCCTCAGTGGCGGAGCCAGACACAGGATGCAGGAGGGGCCGATTAGGCAAAGTCATAACCAACGCTAATCGCATATAAAAATGCTAAGGTAAAACGTTGGATTTTTGAAGCAAAATTAAGCGGCAAACATCTTACTCGTTCAGCGGCTGGTGGTTCAAAGCAAAATCGAAGCAAAAAAATGAGTGAGAAAGAATGATGCATGCATGATTGCTTGGTCAGCCACAAAACTGAAGGGAAATGCGTGTAGAGGCTGGCTATCTAAACTCGCATGCACCTGCCTAGTCCAAAAAAATTCCTACGGCAAGGGGGGGCCACGGCCCCGGCTGGCCGAGCCGTGGCTCCGCCAGTGTCCGTCCTTACCCTAGCCGCCCCCCATCATAGCTTCCCGATGGCAATAAGAATAGGGGGTGGATCAGCGAAATGAGAGATCGAGGGCGACACCGGATACAAGTTTATATAGGTTCAGGCTGCCGAGATGGCGTAATACCCTAGTCCTGTTGGGATGATATTGACCTCTGTGTAGGGTTTGTGTATAGATGAATGAATGTCTCGAGGGGGTGCCCCTACCCCTTCTTATATACTCGGAGGGTAGGATTCTCATTATAAGAGTCCTGCTCGGCTACTATCCATGTGCTTACTTGTCATGCAAGTATTACATCGCGGAAATCGTCTCCTAAGCCTTGACGTCCTTATCTCCTTCGTAGCTGTCCGAGCGCCTTACGTCTCCTGTCCTCTAGTCGGGTCTGATACTCGTCATCCGAGTAGGCTCTTCATGGGGTACTCGGGTACTGTCGTTACCATGACTCCCGGGTACCCTCAAGACCAAAGGGTCTAGTAACCTGACAAGGGTAGTCGGACCAGCCCAGAAGAGACCGAGTACCTCACGATGCAGAGTTGGAAGGTTCTACTACTCGGCGTGACCTCAAAGGGTTTCTTGACTTGTACTCTAAGTATTTCCATGTTGTAACCGACTAGGATACTTTCCATGTAACCCTGTACCCCCGACTATATAAGGCGGGCAGGGATCTCCTCTCAAACATACACAATCAATACCACGACATACATGACGTAGGGTTTTTATCCTCCGGGAGGCCCGAACCTGTCTAAACTCCTTGTCTCGTGTTCACCATCGTATTCTTGGTCCCTTCGCCCCCATAACAAATCTATCGAGGTCGTATAACCTCGGCAGTGGCGCGCCAGAAAGGGGGTGCGCTGGAATCCTCTGTTGAGTGCGATGGACAAAATCTACATCAACTCTGCTTTGGCTCCATGGTCACGTCGAGTAAGCAGGCGGCTTGTGCAGCGGCATCGACCGAGTCATACTTGATCACGGTGCATCTACGTCCAGAGGAGCACTCTCCGCCTGGGTTACTCGGCGAGACGGCAAGTTTCGTCAGTTCGTCATGGCGACTGCTACGTTCCGCAAACAAGTCGGCGACTCGGCACGGTTGTGCGGTAATCTGGCATCAACTTGCCATGGATTGCGCCGCCCGTGATCATCATCATCATGGAAACTGGAGTCGCCAAGAGAGATCAACTCGTCGAGTTCATCAACTAGGACTCTGATTCCGTGAGAATCGGGAGTCCGAGCGACTCACGTCATTAACAGGGAAGCTTTCTTCCTTACTTACTTTTTTATTTCTTTATTGCTAATGCTAATGAACCTAGCTCATTTCCTTACGTGATGAGTTTGGGCCTGAATACGAGTCTCACGTATTTATGCTTGCATGTACGAGTTTCTTCCGGGAAGGTGATTCATGCATGCTATCAGCGACATCTTGATCTCGCTGCCGCCGCTGTCGCTCGACGCTGGGCAGCGGCTACATGGCGTACAGCGGCGACTCGACGTACACCAAGTCCGACTCAATTGCTGATAGCCCAGGCCTGATGAGTAGCCTGTTTTTGTACAATTACAACTACTCGGCCATGGGGGCTATACACTGTACAACAGCGACCAGGCCGGCGGCGGCTACTCAACATACGGCGGCATATTGCAATGGACATCTGACTATGACGTCTACTCGGCGTACAGCGGAGTGCTACATCTACATGCATCTGGTCATGGAATCTAGGAGCTGACTGGGATCAAATGAACCAAGCCCGGCGTATACTCACGACCCGGCGGCATGTACAACACACGACCATCGGCCACGGTGGCCACGGCGACTATGTACTCGCGTATGATGGTGTCTACTCGGCAGCATAGGGCGACGGCCACCCAGCCACGACGGTCACCCGACATACGCTGGCGATGACCACTCGAACACGATGGTCTTACGGCGATCTACTTGCTACAGACACGACATACGGCTACAGACACGATGGCCGCTTGTATTGGCTTTGCTCATCGACCTCTTGCCGGTGATCATTACACAATCACTCGGCGTACGGCAACAATCACTCGGCCACCACGTTTATTACTCGGCCACATCAATCACTCGATGGAGTCACCGAAAAATTACTCCCTTAACTACTCTTATTTCATTATTAATCTTTTATTATTGATTGATACTTCTTTCAATTAATATGTCATGCAGCACCTTCTATCAAAAGGGACACTCATGCTCCCTCGCCGACTGAACCTTTATAGCCGCAGCCTGACGCTTTAGAAGCCATGGCTGTAGACAACACCGACATCTAGAAGAAGACGACTGACGGCTGTTTTGCGTCAACTTCATTGTACACGACAAGCTCCGATGGTCAGCAACTTCTCCAGGACATTCACTCGGGCGTTCGCGGCGATCAGGCAACCTCACGTATCGACAGGGTTCTATTGGCCCACCGTCGTCTTGGATGCTTAACGCCTCATTCGGACAAGGTTTACAAACTGTACCCCCAACATGGCCCTTCTCGCAGTCTGGGGGCTCGACATGGAAAGCTGCGCCTCCTTAGCCGGCTGCTCAACCATGACAGCAATACTGCCGCGGTCACCCAGCCACTTGGTATATTGTGGCGATTTCTCGGCCATGCTTACCATGAATATTGGCCATTTGGAATTCTTAATACTGGCCATCCGGATTTCTTAATTGGCCATCTGGTTCTCTTTATTGGCTATTTGGATTTCTCAAATATTAGTTATATGGATTTCTCAATATTGGCCGTCAGGATTTCTCAATAATGGCATCCTATATTATTGGATTTCTCTACATTAATAGCCTTCTGGGAGCTCTAATCATTCATACTTCAGTATATTATTCTATTCCTCGATTTCTATTTATTGGATTTCTGGAACCTGGATGCTCTATCTCTGGAATTCTGGGATATTCATATATCATATTCATTATCTCACATATTCATCTTTGGATATAATTCTACTTCTGGACTTCTAATTATTTATTGGCCACGGTCATTTACCTCCGTCCATCATATTTACTGGACATTTACCGTATAGATATTCATCTCTACAGAGATGGCGTCTCATGCACTTCTGCCTTCACCATGGCATCAACTTGATTTTCTGGAATCAGCAACTTCAGTATTCTAGATACACTACAGTCATTACGGACGTATACATGCTCATCATCTCTATATTGGTTTTCTCAAATCAGCAACTTCATAATTGGCTTTCTGGAAGTATTAACTCCTAAACAGATAAGCCTAACAGGAACTTTCTGTCTTTATTTATGTCATCTACATTATTCTATTCCTTAGCAATTCAATTAATGATTTGCTTATTACGGATCATATCTTGTATATATCTTGCATGCACCAATTGTTTTCATAAGAACAGGTGTGCTGACATTGGGCATGTTGCGCCGATCACTCGGCGCCTGGCACCAGCCACTCAGTCACGGCAAACTTGGCCATATGATTTTGGTTACTCGGCCTTACGACTACTCAGCATGTGGCAATGACGGCTACTTACATCTTGGTCATCCGACTGACCACGTGCTCATCTCGGCACTACGACAACGACACATCTTACTTTATAAGCTAAGTTACTTATTTGATTTTCATCATAGTTCCAAGTGCTTTTACACTTGTTCTATCATTTATTCAAGTGCTTACCACTCCGCATTTTTATGTGCCTTCACATAAATCAAATATCATTCATCTTTGGCTCTGTACCCAGTAACATATATTTACTGCCTACAGAGCCGGGGGCTATACACACCTTATGAGTCATGTCTTGAGTATCTTTCACCGACTAAGTAAGCCTTGTCTGCTCTGATTGTGAAGCTCTGACTCATTCATGCCGTCGTCTCCCTAAACGTGCGCTGACCCAGTGTCCCACGTCATACAGGGCTGGCTGAGCTCAAAGAGTGCATAAACATAAGGCGACAACCGGTCTCTGAAAACAGTCAAAAAAGCTCACTTGACAAACACTCACCCTTTTTATCTTACGACTTACGTCAATTTTGTAGACTTTTGTACGCCGTAACTCGGCCATCAGAGTTGAAAAGATCGGCTGAACCGATACACATTAATTATGATGACTAAAACCAACCCTGCTGTTGCAGTCATATAATTGATTGTTTCTTACAGATTACTGCTTAATCTATTATCATGTTTTAATCTACAGGAATTCATCGTACCATTCTCAGAGTTCATGAGCGTATCTTCCACGCTTAGGAGCTTGATGCCATTCGGCAGTTATCAGTTTTATGGATTTCTTCAAATCACTATTGCTATTAATCTCCCGGTTAATATAGCACAAAGAGATGTATAACACACATGGCCAATGTGAAGCTATCAGTCTGCAAACGATGGCTGCAATATTAGTCGGCCTGTATCAAGCTCAAACTAACCAGATGTGTGAAGCTGATTTAAGCCGTTGCGGCCGGGGCTCATCTAATCATGGTGCCGCTCACCTTGCTGCCATGTTCAGAGCATGCTTCTCTCGTCACAGCAGGAGTTCACCTCAATGTGCAGTCGCTTGCTTCTCTGCCGCGCTTGCTTCGCTGTCGCGTCCAGAGCGCACATTGACGTCGCGGCTAGGAGCCCTCCTCGCTGCTGAAGCATGCCTGTTCGTCGTAGCCGGAGTTCACGCCAAAGCTCATCTCGTCCTGCCGTCGTATGCCTCGTAACGCACTCGCTCATTAAGACCTGATACCACAGACCGTCACAAGAGAGCGGAGCTTCATTAGTCAAGATCAGACGAATGACATACACATGCACTCAACAATATATTGATGAGTTCCAATTACTCGGCAGATACTAGTCGGCCAGACCTATAGCAGGCTCAATCCAATCATATACTACTGCCTGGCAAAAATTACCTGGATATAATCTTCAGACAACATATTGCAAAGCCAGAGTTACTTGGCCAGGGCTGCTCAACCAGAAGGTCCAAGACTGCTCGACCAGAACTGCTCGACTAGAAGAAATATTCAGCCACCTGGGGGGCTCCGTCCCTACGCTGAACCTCGACTGGTCAAGAGCTTACCGTGCTTACCGACCTCAATGCTCTGGTCTGCACTCGTCGCGCTACTCAAGATAGCTGTGTTGCACAATGATGCAAGCTCACCACGTCAAGCACCGTGCATCGCACCAAGACCCATGATATCGTCGTGCCTTTTTGTGAACTCAACGCGCCAAGCGCCGCTTGAAGCTCGCTCACAGGCAGTGGACTTGGCCACCAATACCGGAGCTCACGTCAAAGCTTGTCTTGCCTCGTTGCCGTTCACCTTGGCACCATGGACGAAGTTCGCCTTGCACCACCGCAGCCTAAGTGTTGGCTCCGTCAAAACAAGATCAAGAGCTCTGCTCACTACGTCATTGTCCGGCAATATCACTTCATCAGTGCTCTATTTGTCGTATATGCCTGCCAGGGTAGCATGACATCTGTTCAGCAATTGCCGATTCTTTTCACTCAGGAAACACAAAGTCAGGTATTTTCATGCTCAAAATTTGTTGGCCAGATTCACTCGGCTGAACATCAGAGCATGAAAAAATTACTTGGCTATTGCTCCAGTCAACACATCAGCCAACCAGCATCACTCGCTGTTTCATCGCTCGCCTCGCTCTGTCTCATGTGCAGAGCTAGCCTTGTCATCACAGCTGGAGTTATTTATGACTCGGTGGATAAATGTGGATGACTCGGATAAAATCTAAATGTGTATTATTAGAGTATACATTTAATCTCTCAGATTATTTGTATGACACTCAGCTATTTTTCTGTCTAACAGTACAGATTTCAGTCTGTGTGTTTCTAGTTCTTTTTGAGTCTGTACATAATTATACTAATTATCCACAGACTCGGAGGCTAGTCCACGTGGACTCACTTGCGTGAGTTCCACGAAAATTCAAAACAACTGTACTATCAGTAATCTTAATGCTTCTGGTCTCTTTTGAGTCTGCACATAATCATTCTGATTATCCGCAGACTCGGGGGCTAGTCCACGTGGACTCACTTGCGTGAGTTCCACCATTCTCTCGGCAGACTTGCCAGGCACACGGGTTGTCTTATATCCCTTGGCAATTTAAGTCGGATAATACCTAGAATTTATCCTCTTCTGAATCTCAATTGTTTTCATTGAGAGACAGCTTGGGGGCTACGGGTTGTAATCATCCCTGGCTGATTAGCTGGATGGACCTAGACACCAGCTCGGAATGAGAAGTTCTTAGCTGAGACTCATTGTGACTTCCTGTTCTAATTGCCTTGTGCGCAGGAAAACATGAGTTCCTTATATAATGGATGATACTTTTCAACACATCTGTATGATGCACTGATCGTATATTCATTCACTCGGATCAAGATCTTATTTCTTGGTTCAGCTTACTTTGAGTTACTATACAATTCTACGAATTACACAGTAACTCGGGGGCTACATCTGTATGATGCACTGATCGTGCATTCATAATTTTCAAATTTGTAGACATGATTTTTTCAAGGCCTAGGCCGACTCAGTCAGTTGGATACTATTCACATAGTATGCTTTCAGTCCTAGCCGACAGATTCGGATGTTGAATTTATTTTCACTCGGATCAAGATCATATTTCTTAGATTCAAGCTTATTTTGAGTTACTATACAATTATACGAATTATACAGTAACTCGGGGGCTACATCAGTATGATGCACTGATCGTGCATTCATCATTTTCAACTTTGTAGGCATGCTTTTCAGCCTAGACCGACTCAGTCAGTTGGGTACTATTTACATAGTATGCTTTCAGCCCTAGCCGACAAACTCGGATGCTGACTTTATTCAAATCTCCTCTATGGACCTAATCAGCTCTGAAAGCTGAGTGCTGTTCTATACACGGCATTTACATACAAACTTGCTTCAACAAACATTTATCCAATTTTTCTGATATCATTCAGAGTTGGGTGCCAACTGACAGCATGCCTAATTCAAGGCCCTGTTGGCCTTGGTCCACCCGAGGTCAACTACCTCAAACTTGATTCAGGTCAAGTCCTTTTTAATTTCTCAATATCACTTGAGATCAATTCCTACATGGAGAGAAGACTAGTTGGAAGCAATCTACTGGATCAATCAAAAAGCACTTGGGGGCTACTGTCGTTACCATGACCCCGGGTACCCTCAAGACCAAAGGGCCGAGTAACCTGACAAGGGTAGTCGGACCAGCCCAGAAGAGACCGAGTAGCCCACGATGCAGAGTTGGAAGGTTCTACTACTCGGCGTGACCTCAAAGGGTTTCTTGACTTGTACTCTAAGTATTTCCATGTTGTAACCGACTAGGATACTTTCGATGTAACCCTGTACCCCCGACTATATAAGGCGGGCAGGGATCTCCTCTCAAACATACACAATCAATACCACGACATACATGACGTAGGGTTTTTATCCTCCTGGAGGCCCGAACCTGTCTAAACTCCTTGCCTCGTGTTCACCATCGTATTCTTGGTCCCTTCGCCTCCATAACAAATCTATCGAGGTCGTATAACCTCGACAGGTACCGTGTTTACCACACCCGCCAGCCTCTCTGCACCCAGGCCGTGCCGCCGCCGCCCCAAGCCGCCGCCGCCGCCGTCATCGTCTTGCCGTCGTCACCGTTGACTCTACCGCCGCTGCTGCCACCGCCGCCTCCGCCGGCCGCTGTTCGAGGCCGGCGTCGTAGGGACTTCATCCGCCCTCCAACGCAGTTTGACTAAAATCTACGCCGTCAAACTGCTAGGAGTCTACGCCCATCACAGGCGAAGTCAGGAATTCTGGCCACCAGATTCATCCATTTAAGGCTAAACTATATGCGGGTCATGGTCTATTTAACACCACAATTGTCAATATATTTTCCCAAGTCGGCGGGTCAACTGACCCTGATAAGCGGACATAGCTTCGCTCCATCATACTAGCAATTTCTTTGCTGTTACACTTAACCTGTTACCGACGCTAACTTTGTGCCCGTATTAACCGACCGACGGGCTTCGCTTAATTCTCTTTATGCCTGGCCACATTAATGTGAATGCTCCGTTCCTAGTTGGCCAATATGAACTGAAATACATACTTACATAGTCATGAATATACCCTAAGAAATATTTATTTTCCATCCACTCCCTCAAACAAAATAATATTCCCTCTGGTCATTAGATTTTTTTTCCGACAAAGATGAGAACTTTATTGATTACTCGGAAGGCAGATTACAATCAGGAGTAACCAATGGCTTGACACACTAGGGAATATATGCACGCCGCACAGACATATGGGTCGTGCCCTTCGCCAGATATGCAAGCTCGTAAGCGACAGCGTTCTGCTCTCTTAACCCCTTTCTCACTGGACATCGCTTCGACCTCCTCTGCCGAGGCCCCGTCAAAGACAACCCGCCGTGCAGATAGCAGGACGACGGTGCCCTTCTCATCTCTTATTTCCGTGCCAAATCCCGCCTTTGATGTTTGAGGAGAAAAGCTCCATCTACGTTCAGCTTTAGCCAACAGGGTGGTGAGGGAACCCCATACATTGGTTTACTTGCCTCACGCCTCGCCAAGTCGTTGTCACACCCTAAAATTTCAAATTTTGAAATGTGACTCAAATTTCACTAAATTTTAAAACTTTTTAGGAATAGTTTAAAATTTAACTTTAATATTCGACTGTTGTCATTTTTCTTTAGGCAAAAGAATTATTTTCTAAATAAATTAAATAAATATAGGTTATATAAATTGTTTGTTGCATTCATGCTCGTTAGTCAGCATTAGGTGCTTCTCTGTGTGAAAAATGAATTTCAAAATTCGATAGTGATCTTGTGGATCGAATTAGTTTTTGAGTATCGATAATAGTGCAATTCCTAGCCTAGCCCTAATCTCGGCCAATGTGTCATCCTGTTTGTTTCTCTTCTTCTCTTCTCTCCATTAACGTGCAAACAACCAGGCTATCTATGTGCAACAAAACTATGCGATCAAAATATCTTTGCATGCCTTTTGTTTACCTCCTATGTTTCCTTTTCTTTTATCTCATCTACCATTCTTAATTTCTTTTCCTTCGATCGTGCCATGAAGCTTATGTACAACCAAGCCATACTCTTTGCTGTTACTATGCCGTTCTATTCTCTGTTCATTTTTAACATTTGTTTGCAAGCAATCAAGCCACCTGCGAGCAGCTTGATTTCATTGTTCAATCATCTTTTCTTTCTCTCTCTTTCTACTAAATGTTTGTAATGAAGATAGCTGCACCACAACAAGCAGCTGATCTTTTCCCGAGGCTCTTTATCTATCTATCTAGTTATATGTCTTTCTTCCTCAATGTGCAGTCAATCCAACAGACCTTCGCTATCACAACCCAATCACCCTCCTCCCTATTATTTTTCCTCCTATCATGGTCTTGCTATTTAGCTTTCGTCAAACCTTACCTCTCTTAATGCTATGCTGTCGTTCTGCTTTCTGCTTATTTCTATCATTTGAGTTGCAAGCAAACGAGCTACCTGCTTGCACTTTTAATCATTTCTAATTTCTTTATGTCTCTCCATCAGCTTGTACCCCAGACGTTTCATTCCTTTGTTTATTTTCTATCCATCGTGACTTATTTGTAATGTACATACATAGCTTTATTGAAACCCAATGTTGCAGCTTGCGACACCCTTTTCCCTTTCTCTTTGGGCCATCTCTATTTTACCTGCTAGCTACTTACATGGAAACCATTGCATCCCGATACCGATGTCCTGATATTTTGCTCCTTTCTCTCTCAATGCTACCTGCAGCTAGAGCCCACTAAAGTTTTGAGTCTAGCAACAATGTCTTTGCCTTGCTACCATTGTGTCTTTGTTTTAGTCAACCACGACCCACAATGCCCCCATCTCCTCAATAAACACCAAAGCCCTGCTCTATCCAGTCAAGAATATCACATCGCCCTACAAACCCTAGCACACACAATACATGCATGCCACTGCATCGTGCGACACCCAAAGTCACACGACAGTTGTCGTTCATCCTCGTCTATCATGAAAAATCGGTCATCACATTCCTATCTCGCTTCTCCCATGGAAATCAGGCCTCACGGGTCGTCTTCCTCTTTCCCTCCAAGCTCCTCAACACCGCCATTTGACTCCTCACCGATGTGTTCATCTCTTCATGCCTTGTTGCTTTGCACAACACACTCATATGAAAGGGTCCTACAAATACTATAAACTTCTTCAGTTATCTCTTTTGTTATTGTATCATAATCAAATTCAACTATATTCAATCATTCAATGATAGCATCATGTGTTCTTGTTTATCTAGTTCTTTCTCATTTATCTTACACCTCCAACCAATCTGTTTATCCATTCCATAGACTCTTTACAAGTCATGCTACCTCGTGGCCTCTGTATTGGCATAACCACACAATGATATTATATTATTTTAGTTACCAAATTTATGTCGATGCAATGGCAGGTGCACCTATCATTGATACATAACATAAAGTTGGATGTTAAAATAATAGATATCACTTGGGTATCATATGTCTTAGATAAAGGAAGTATAACTTCCGGCCTCTGCTCAACCAAGGATGCATACGGCCATCAAACTCCACATGGTCCTCCTCCTCCTCCTCTGTGGCTATTAATTAGGAAATTAACCAATCTCCTGCCCCACGAGCTATGGCTGCTAACTATAAAATTGATCGTGTTATTATTACTCTCAGATTTGTTTCCTGCTCTTGCTCACGTTCCTTTATCCTGCCCGTCAATACAATCAACATTCTCCACGTTGAGATGCACCAAGCCGCAACCAACGTGCTATCCTCAACCTGCTGCGTTCTCCACATAGAAGTCTAGCAACATAATCATATGTCACTATAGCTCCTTGGTGCGTTCCTGTCTATTTTAACGGTGGATAGATTGTGCGGCGTCGGTAACGATACGGAAGTTAAAGAACGAGTCCCAAATTCCCAAATCCGCCGCCATTTCACTAGCTCCCGCCTCCCTCTGCGGAGGGGGGGGGGGGGGGGGGGGGATGGCACAAAACATAGGATATTACTGACGGACATGACGTCATGCTGAAAATAACTCTAAAGTTCTTGTTTTTTAAACACAGATACTAATAATGTACGCACATTCATCCCTACGAACACACGCACGCATACCCTTCTCTATGATGTCTATGAAGACTGGGCCGGCTGATCCAAAGATTTAACAAAATATACCACAGACACCTCGCTCTGAAAGAATTCACCGTTAAATGAGACACATAAATTGTCAAATCTAGGGTTGGAACCCTTGTGGGCAGGGATACAACCACCTCCACTAGCCATCTAAGCTGTTGCTTGGTTCTCTTGCTACAGTTCTTTATCTGAACTTACTTTGTTTACCTGAAATTTTGGTGTTTAGTTCTAGTCTATGGTGACAGCCAAACAATGACGAAATATGCAATTTTTGTGGATCTATATATGCTGACTCGGAACAGTCAGAAGATAAGTGCAGTAGAGGAGTTTGAAGAATCTAGTGCATGATGAATTATTGGGCTGCCCTTTCCTTTTGGCATTTGAGCAATTGAAGATAGAAGTAACCTCATGTGAAATTGGACAGACTTCTTTGATATGATACTTGTCGTTGTAAATTTGCACTAATTCAATGCAGTTTATCTCCATTATGTAAACAATTATTCAGTGTTTTCAGTAAAGTAAGCTCACATATATCCATTTTGAAGACTGTAAGTTCACATATATTAGAACCAACAATGCTGAAATTCACTCATCCCTACACTTTAAATTAAGACTTCGAAACGTACACATTGGAAGTTGGTGTTAAACATCTAGCGCCCCTCTAGTGTTGTGATGCTCAGCATATTCAGAGAACTTCCCATATTTCTTGTTTCTTCAATTCTATTTCTCCTTGATGCAGAATAAACAGGCTCCTTCGGTTCTGGAAGCAATGTGGTTTCACTCTCGAGCATAAACAGCACTGATGACATGAGTGGGCGTGCATTCGGATTGTCTTGAACACACAATAGCCCTACATGAATACACCGCAAAGCTTCATGGAGTGGACAATTCTCAACAACTGATGAGTCCACCAATTCCGTTGCATTTCCTTCTTCCCATAGTCTCCATGCCTGAGCAAACGTAATCATCTTTCAATCAGTCTAAACTACTTTTGTATTAAAAACTTGACTATTTCACAATGCTTACATAAGCTATAAGGTTTGAGAAGTCCATTATGAATTGAGGTGAGATGATCTTCAAGCCACTTATAATCTCCAAGAGAAGAACACCGAAGCTATAGGTGTCCGATTTGACAGAGAAGGCACCACTCGTAACATATTCAGGAGCCATGTAACCACTGCTTAAAAATTTTCAACAGCAAGGGAAGCTTAATTTTAACTAGACTGAAGTATAATTGTTTAATTATTGATATTAGAACATGAATTACTCACTATGTCCCAACAACCCGGGTGGTGTTTGCTAGTTGCTGGTTTCCACCAAAGATTCTTGCCATACCGAAATCTGATATTTTGGGGCTCATTTCTGTGTCCAACAAGATGTTGCTTGGTTTAAGATCCCTGTGAATTATTGTTAATCTTGAATCCTGGTGGAGATATAGAAGACCTCTTGCTACCCCTTTAATTATTTTGAACCTTGTCGACCAATCAAGAACATTTTTTCGTGAAACATCTACCAACAAGATGAATATGAAAAAAGCCTATTGTTAATCATCATGGGTACATATTTTTTCTTGAAGCATCTACCAACAAGATCAATATGAAAGGAAAGGCCTATTGTTAGTCATCATGGCTATCCTTTGGTTACTGTAAGAAGTGCAGTATGTAATCCAGAAGTTTAGAGCAAGAGCATATACCAAAGAGGAAGGCGTCCAAGCTTCTGTTAGGTAGGTATTCATATATCAGTAACTTCTCATCTTCACGAATGCAGCAACCAAGTAGTCTTACTAGGTTCCTGTGCTGCAATTTCACAAGTAGAACTACTTCATTTCTGCATTCATCGACACCTTGTTCAGAACCTTGGCTAAGCCTTTTGATAGCAACTTCCTTGCCACCTTCGAATATTCCCTGCATGATTGCCATCCTCCGAAATTGGAAAACGATGAAAGCTACAACTCTTTCTTCTGCTTTAGTTATTTTTTCAATACATATTGTCATGTAGTTATAACAATTAAACATATGGTTACCTTGTAAACTTTTCCAAAGCCTCCTTTTCCAAGCACATTGGAGTCAGAGAAATTGTCTGTTGCGCGAACGATGTCTGTGAAGCTAACAAATGGAAATTCTCCGAGTTCACTGGAGGCGTTCAAATATCCTAGCGTAAGTTTCTTCTCAATTTCTTTGTTTAGCCATTTCTCTGTGGGTGGGGCATCGATATATGTTCTTTAGACTTCCATAATAATAGTATCGTATGTTTAACACAATGCACATATTATTTTACCTCTAAATTTGCATATCCAGACCAGGGCAATGCATGTGAGTAGCAGTAAGCATGCCATAAGCGGGACTACAATCTTTACCAAATTGGTCTTCTTTTGTGCTGCCAAAGTGAAACTCATCAGAATTACGGCGTCACACATTGATCGCAAGAGTATGAATTCATGTATGTGCCTAATGCGGCAATACTGCAAGTGATCTGATCTTGTGGAGTTTGTGGTTATGCATGGTTGTAGTTGTAGAAGTTGTGCTTGTATAGATTGTTTGGAGGAAACCGAGCCACTCGAGGATAAGGAAAAATACTGAACATCACTTAGTTTAATCTCGTTTAAAAGGTTTTTGTTCTTCAAATCAGATCCCTGAAAAAACTATATTTGGTGGATGGTTCTCATTATGGCCTAATTTTTGCTTACTTTGCTGCTAGATGAGTGTCTTCCAACATCAGAGAAACTATTCCTGGGACCAACAAAGCTGAGCAGTGCATGAAATTGTGCATACCAGGAGCGTCGGCAAGCCGGAGGTACAGTTGCTCGCCGTAGTTGCTGGTTTTCCATGCGTCGACGAGGTCCCCTGTCCAAACCAAGCACCTTGACCGGTCGGCTGTGACGCCCGCACTGCTCAGATTGGCGTAGGCGTAAGCCGTGCACGAGCAGTTGCGGCCGCACTCGGCCGCGCATTGCTCGAAGCTTCTGTTCCGGAGGAGGACGAACCCATCGGGAACCCTCATCCCAGGCATGGCCACGAAGTGGCTCCCCTTGCTGCACTGGAGCGCCTCCTTTCTCCGGCATCCCATCGTAAAGTTGAGGCCATTGGGCTCGAACCCCTCGAGGCACCGGCATGCTGGTGAGACGCCAGCGAAGTCGCTGTAACCATTGGAGCCGCATGAACCATATAGGCCGTAGCTACTGGTGGGGTGCTCGGAGACGACTGCCCACGATGACGAGTTGTCGCTCCAGATCAGGAGCTTCATGGTGCCCGTGTGGTCGAGCGTGATCCGTGAGTAGAGCGAGCTGTCGAAGGCGGCGGTGTACATGAAATAGAATTCGTCCTCGGTGTTCACGATGGTCTGGTACACGATGGTGCCGGCACCGCTTGGGAACATGCCGCTAGACACCGATACGCCGGCGTTCCACACGCTGATGCGGCAGTACGGCCTGGCCCCGTGCCAGATGACCATCTGAATGTTGGAGACTGGGTCCAGACCGAAGGAGAAGTCCCCGGCGGATGGGTCATGGGGGCCCTTCCAGGCGACGAGGAGCCCGACAGCATGGGCCCTGTGGGCCATCAAAAACTTCATGCCAGGTAGGATTGTGTCAGTCGGGTGATTGAAGCTTTGCCAGATGTCTGTGCCATTCGGCGACCGAAGGACCAGGTTCCCAGTGCCAAGCAGAACCGCGGTAGCCCCCGTGCCTCCAGCAGTGACGACGTTGCTCTGCGTCGTCCAGAGATTGCGGCCTTTGGAGTCCGACAGCACAAGGTGGTCGGAGGTGGTACTGATGGCTAGCGTTGGTGATGAAGCAGCGGAGGCTGGGCTGTCGCGGTTGGCGACCCACACAACAGTGCGGACGGACAGGTTATGGAACCAAATTCCGATGTATAGAGTCTGGTTGTTGGATCTGGCTGCCGGCGAGAAGAAACCCAGAGCAAAGATGCCATTGTCCGAGATGAGCATGTCGCCCATGCCGAGTGGCGTTGTGCGTGTCAGCTGGTTATCGGATTTGCAGAAACAGATCAAGAGCAGGAGGATGAAATAAGCTGGGAAGTAAACCATATCAACTAGTCCTCCTCCTCCTCCGTTCATCTATGACGAGTCAGAAGATAAGAAAATGGCATCAAGATATAGGCCATATGTGCCGCGTAGTTCAAGCCAAAGCAGTGAGTAAACAACCGTTCAAAAATGTACGACAAGTATGGTGGAATTGGCACGTTTCCGCCGTTATTACACTAGAGTAACAAAATAAATGCGGCGATCGAAGTTGCCTGGACTATGTTGAGCAGAATTACAACCAGGTTCGTTGTTCAGAATGGGAGGTTACGAGGCATGCATGATTAATGTTCACCCGCTGGACTATGTGGAGCCGACAGGTGGACGGTTTGGCCACCGGTTTAATTTTCCAAAACCGTAGATGGTCAGGCCATTGGAAGAGGTGGACAAGTAAGGAGAGGAGCAAATACTAGTTTTTGTATGGTGATATGATATAATAATGAAGAAAACCAAAAGTTTGCATCCAGAATGGAGACCAAATATACCACGATGACTCCACATCCATACGGGATGGATTATGACAGAAAGGAGGCAAGGAAGAAGGATGGTAGCCAAAGCAATGCTGAGCAAACGCTTTTACCATGCACGTGGCGCACTACTATACTCCGAGTCAGCATCATGCGCAAAGAAAACCTGCCTTGCCGACTTCTCATCATCATCTCGTCATGACTTCCGCATGGGAGGGTGAAATTTAAACCAAACGTACCATCAACTTTTTAGGCAAAAAAAATCCAAAATATATACGTAGCGGGCACGAAATTCAGCTCCTGTACTTGATTCTGTGTGTCGTCCCGTACACGCTCGTTGCAGGCCACGCACGAACAGCTGGAAAGGCACCTCGCCCTGCACTGCTTCATGTCAGTGTTGGGGAGCCTCAAACCCCGCACCACCATGATCCCATCATCCGTCGTCATCCCGTGTCTGTTAGCATTAGTCTCGTCATTGATGCATTTACATGTTTGTTTTGGTTATGTGTATGTAGCAAACATTTTGTATAGGCTTTGCATATGATAGTAGTGCGTGGCGACAGAAGAAATGCACGTGTGATACGTGCGTGCCGTGAGCCGTGCGATGCGGTCGATAGGAGTCGCCAATATCTACGACCTGCAGAGCTAGATGCACTAATTTGCTACAGAATAATTGTGCTACTAGTGATTAGTAGCTGCATTTAATTAAGTTGTGCATGGATGCATGCAGATGTAAACGAGGTTGAAAGATCTAGTCCAGGTCAAGGCCATGAAGTGAATTTATGGCTGAAGAATAGGGATTAGATAGGGGCCGGCTTGGATGGCAGTTTCTGCACGTTGCATTAGTTTAGGATCATGGCACTAGTCTCGGCCGAAAGGGTTGGGCAGTTTCTTACTCTTTGCACGTACTTTGCTCTATATATGGATAGAAAACGACAGTGGCAGAGCTACAACGTGACGTGGGGGTCGGCCGACCCCGACAACCACGCGTGAAACAGCAGAGCCGAGCAAATTTTCACCAGGGCACTACTATCATGGTGGTGAGTCCCCAAACGGTTATAATCATGAGAAATGAGACAAGTGTTGTGTTGTCAACTAGGGTCCAACCCCCTTCTCCTCCCCCTTGGGGTTTTCATATTTATAGGTGGGGAAAGGGTGCAAAGCCCCTTCCACCCTTAGTGGGGTACAATACTTACAAAGTTTGCCCCTTTACAAAGGCTACCCCTTACATGAGCCTCTTTCTATTCTGCCTAGGGCCATTCCCCCAACACCGACCACAGCGGCCCAGGCCTCCGGCACACTGTGTGGGCTGTGGCAGTGCCGCAGTGGCCCATTACATGGAAGTTTAAAGCCCACAACATGCTAATATAATTCAAATAAACTAATCCTAATTAAATGCGGCCATTAGCCCAGCCCAGGAGGCCAGGAGTCACGCACCATTTCTGCCTTTCCAGCCCCCTCTATCACTTCCTTTCCCCATTTTCCGTCGGTTCCCTCACATCGACATATCGTGCCGGGGCTCCTGGCAGCTGCGAATAGGGTTGAAGAGATCAGGTAATTCCCAAGGTCGAAATCCACCACCAATTCTGTAATTTTGAATCTTAATTCCCAAGGATATATGCGTTTTGATTCTTTTCATTTTTTCCCTTGGGGCTTGCAACAAGGAAGCAACCCCCCCCCCCCCCCCCCCCCCCAAAAAAAAAAAAAGGGTAACATTTGAGCGGACTCATTGATCCGGATTTATGTACTAATGTACTTGGTTGCCACAGTAATTTGTTAATTATGTTTTAAATTGGCGGGCCATCAAGCTAGTATGAATCGGTACTTAAAAAGAAAATTGACTCTAGATGGTAATTGAGTTTAATGACCGTTTCAATGAGGTAAATTCAAACTTGCTTACCCAGATCGCAGCTTTAAATCCCAAGAATTCTTTTGAAGCTTTTGATGTTGAAAGTTTAATGGAGTTGGCTAAGTCATATTCCCATGATTTCAATTCAACACAATTGACTGATATTGGGGATGAACTTCGTTTCTATATTGATAATGTGTGAGCTGATGAAAGATTTTCCAGTCTGACCACTATTTCCGAGCTTGCTAAGCTGATGGGGCATACGACGAAACATCTTTCTTTTCCTTTGGTCTATCGGCTCCTCAAGCTAGTATTGGTTCTTCATGTTGCCATTGCATCAGTGGCGAGGTGTTTTTCGGCAATGAAAATTGTGAAGACAGTGCTGCGAAATCGCACTGGCGATCAATTTATGTAACACCTCGAATTTTCATAATTGAAAATCAATACCCAAAAATCACTATAAATTTAAATTTTTCTAAGTTAACTAAAATTTTGGCTAAACTAATTGGCTTCGTATCCAAATCACGGTTTTCAAAAAATGAGCATATGCTTATGGATTTCTTTTTCATTCAGTTGCGTTTGTATTTGAATCCTTTTTCGAATAAAAACCTCTCTCCTTCGTTTCCTGAATTCGAATGTCTATTCGAAGTCACATCTGTGTCGTTTTAAACCTCAGCCTTGTAAAATGTCTTCGAATTCGAAATTATTCAAACCCTTTGCAATTGTAAAGTATTTCATTTCCAAAGCCTTTGTTTTCTAATCCTTGTTGAAATTTAATTCAAAACCATTTAAACATAATAATCTCTCTTATGTTTAAACCTTTCTTTTCCCTTTTCCTTTTTGGGCTGAAACCTAGCTAACTTCCTAACCGAGCCCATGTAGACACCAGCCAATCAACTAACTAGTCGAACGTACGTATGCCCTTTTGCTAATTAGCCTAACCAGCCGCTTGTGCTAACTAAGGCCTAATTAAATCGATCAATGCCGGCCCACTTGATGTCCCAGCCCGTCCTTGGACGACTTGTGCGACCCTTTATCCATACCGCGACGCTCTTGAGTACCCGGTCCGAGCCCCGCAACCCCGTCCCGTACGTCCTTCACTACCTGCGCTGCGCACTGCTGCTGTGCACGCTGCTGCTGCGCCCGCTTCCTTCTGCCTCGTCGTCCGATCCGCCAGCCTGCGTCCGAGCTCCTCGTCGATCGAGCTGATCCAGCAGCTAGCCGCTGCTCGTCACCGACACCTTCGCCGCCTGCATGCACATCGCCTAGCTCGCACCACCGTCGAGCTACTGCTCGTCGCCATCGCCTCGACGTGACGCCTCCCCGTTGTATCTTACTCCCAGCTTGCTGCATGCGCGTCATCCGCCTCATCAACCTGCCGTCGTCCTCGAACCCATGGTGATCGAGCCGCACTTCTCACCCTCCCCGTTGTATCTTCGTCGCACGTGCCGTTGAGGCTAAGCCATGCCGCCGTGGCCGCCTCACGCAGATAGTTTTCGTTACCGGTAATGTTTTTTTACCGGAGGTCACCGAGAAAACCGATTTTCAGAAATTTCGGAGCAAATTCAAATGTCCGTTTGAAAATTTCAAAGAAATTTAAAATAAATTCAAACAAAATTTCAAAAAAAAATCAAAAACTAAATTGAAAAACACAATCACTGGCGGTTTTAGCCTAGAACCGACAGGGATACTAAAATTTTTAAATTTCACCGAAAATTTTCATAATATACCGGACCCTTTTTAAATAAACACTTAGTTGCTTATTTAAATAATGTAAAGACCTTTTTTGTTATTTAGATAAACATTTCAATTGTTTATCTGATAACATAAAATCCTTTTTTCCTTAATAAATTATTTAGACTTTTATTTATTATATCTCTTTTTATAGTAAACCATAAATAAATGTTAGTCCTCTAATGACCCTCATTTATTTATGAATTGTAACACCCTCTATTTTACGTGCAACAAAAATTCACTCAAATTTTAAATTTTTCTCAGCCAACTAAAATTTGGTTAAACTAGCGCAAGTCGTATTCCGAAAGCTCTTGATTTGCGAAAACTTTTAAAATAAAAGTTGCATAATTTGCGCATTGTTTGTTTTAGCATTTCGTTTTGCTTCGTTTAATTTGAACGTGTCGTTCAAATTCAAATCCGTTCAAACCTCCACCAAAAATCCTCCAAATAATTCCTGAAAAATTTCAAATTAATTCTTCTCCAAATTCTCGTTTTGGGCCCAATTCCAAAATCGGCTTGTTTCCAGCCCAAAACGTCACTTCTTTCTTCTTCTCTTTCCTCTCTCGCAGACAGATGGGGCCCATGTGCCAGCCTTGATGATGTCAGCGCTTACGTCATCTCATCCCCTACCTCCCGCCGGCCTGTGGCCCTCGGTGCGGCTCCGCCTCGCCGCGCCCGCGAGCCCCCCGGCGCCGTCATCCTCACCGCGTGAATCGATCTGCCTGCAGCTCCGCGCCCGCTGTGCGTGTCGCGTCCTGCTGCCATACGCGCCAATGTGGGTGGCCGTACCTTGGTCGCCCTCGCCGGCTGTGGCTGGTGCTGTTTCGCACGCATCCCGCGGCGCGTCTGCCCTGCGTGCCTCGTGTTGCAGCTTGCCGTTGTGCCATGGCCGCTGCTCACGTTTGCTGTTGCGCGTCGTCGGCATCGTCGTGTGTGGCCTTTGTGCGCCACGCCCTTTCTCCTTCCTGCCGACGTCGCTAGTTGGGTGTGTCTCGCGCGCCGTGTGCTCATAGCTTGTGGCCCACGTTGGTCGCCTAGATCTCATCTTTCCGCACCGCTGTCGTTGTCATGGCTGTCTTCGCTCAGCGTACGTCTCGCTGCCGGTGTGTTTCGTGCCGTCCCATGGCCGCGATACGCATTATCTTCCTTAGTGCCGCCCGCCGCCGTTGGCTTGGCCGTCCCGTGGCCCAACCATGGCGTGTTCCGGCCCGTTAATCCTGTGTAGTTTTGTCCCATTGTAACAGTGACGCTTAATCTTTTCAAATTACCATAAATACATTAAGAAAAATGCTAATTAATTGTTTAAGGCTCTATAATAAATCTAGAAAATGCCAGTTTAATTTATTCAAATCCCTCAAATGTATAGTCTCGCCGTAGTTCGTTCCCGATGTCATCTATCTCGATCGAATCCTTCCGGAATCTTGTTCCGATGGCTGTATCTTGTTCGATACGACTCCGAACTTGGCGATTCTTTCACCGTTCTTCATCAAAACTTGTGATCTGTCCTTGAAACCCGTTTTCTTAGTTGTAAGTCTTATCTTGTGTTCATTTGCTTCTTGTTAGTGTTGCTTAGTTTTGCTTTTGTTTTCGCTCCGCTCGTGTAGTAGAAGCAGCTGTCGCAGCCGGAGCCGGACTAGTGGATTCACGACATGAAGCCTCGAAGACTCCGAGTCCGAAGGATCATGTCTGTCAAGAAGTAAATGAAAGCTTGGATTAAGGCAAGTCCTAGTTCATATTGAACCCAGATTTGCATAATTAAAATGATCAACTAAAACATGACCTTACATACGTTGCTATTTTACTATTCTGCATAGTTATGTCCTATCCAGTAAAATGTCTCACTATGCCATCCTATCTACACACCATAATTAGCCTTAGTTCTCCCGCATTAAGTATAATGCCTGGAATGAATCTCTTCTACTAGTATGCTTAGGACTGGTTCCAGCTGCTCTCTTTCGGAGATGCCGAGTGTCTCATTCCTATGAGCACCCACACAACACTTTATACATATCATGATATTTGATGGAGCAATGTGATATGGGTATGTGGGATACCTAGGTGGTGTGAGTGTGTTAAAACCGTGGAGTTAAGTGCTAAGTGGTGAAAACTTTTCGTGTGTCCGAGGTGGGCAGGAGGTATTTAGCCGCAGGTCCTTCTTAAATGGAAATGCCTGGTCCATGTGGTGAGAGATGGACATTCATTTGGTCTGGAGAAGCCCGCCGTGGCAATTAAGGACCGGTTCTCGGCCCTTATGATCAGCCACAATCGTACTACCACACGACCCGGGTTTTATGGTGAAGGGCTTGGCATCGTACTGGGCCCTTCAACTCACTACTCCGGTGGGGCAGGGGCAGCGAAGGTGTTCCAATGAGTGGTGGGTTTTCTGCACGTGGCGTCACCCGACCCAGTCAGTGAACGGACCATTGGAAATCGACGTGTCGCGGAGTGACAGGAAAGTTGGGGAAGGATACATGCCTCATTGCGCCACACCAGACTCTTGCAAAGGATGGAAGGGAGCGCACCATGTGGGTAAAGATGTACACCCCTGCAGGGATAAATCTATTGCAATAGCCGCGTCCTCAGTTATGGACATGCAAAGTCATGGGCATTCTTGATGAGTCTGTGGTGTGTGTTCTAGGTGGGTGAAGACCAGTGGGAGGTCTGTGTTGTGTGACAAATCCGGCTGTGTGAGCCGAAGGCTGCCGGGCTTGTGTGCCGCAGCATAAAATTGTGGGTACTGGCGGGATTGAGTGAATCTCCCCCAGGGCCAAACAACCCCCATAATTAAAACCTGATGTTTTATCAAATACTGCTTAGATTACTTTCACGTGTTAATCACCCTATGCATTAAAACTGGCTTTCGTGCTCAAACTATCGCCTTATAGCTTTATCCTTGATTATACCCCTATGAATCTATACTACGGTAGTGCTAGGACTTGCTGAGTACCTTCTGTACTCATCCTTGTTGCTTTCAGAAGAAGAGCCGGAGAATAGCTTCACCGTTGAAGGAGTCAAAGGCTAGGAGTTTGTGGTTGCCATCTGTACTCATGCTGCCTGTAGGCAATGGGTTGCACCGTTTCCCTTCCGCTGTAGAGTACTGCTTGGCTGGTCGGCCTGGATGCTGTGCATCTCGCGTTTTAAGACCCTTCTAATGTCGTAAGTGGCATTATTTGTATTCGTTGTATAACTTTGTTATCAATTCTATGATGAATGTGCGTGTCAGCTACTAATCCAGGGAATGACACTGAGGCACACGGGTACCCAGAAATGGGAACCTTACATGAATGTTTACCATAAAGGCTTTTACAGTTTAATAAACTCTGAAAATTCATTTCAGTTGATTAACTAAACTTAAACTTTGTTTTCTTTCTCAAAAAAGTATTTAACCCTTTTTACTTGATAAATCCTTCTCTCCTATTTAATTAAACCTTAGCGTTTACTTAAATCTGTTAATTATTTAAAACCTTTTGGTTTTGATTAAACTCTTTTATTTTACCAAATGATCTTTATTGGTTATTTAAAATCCTTTGCTAGTAGAAAACCTTTCACTTGTTTAATAAAATCCTTTTGTTATCTAACTAAATAGTTTTCTTATTTATTTAAATACCAGAAAATCCCCTGAACCTATAAAACCCTTTTGATCGACCAACTCTAAACCTGTTATTCAATTATACAATGGAATAACCCTGCTGGTGAGTCTTATAGGAATACTCCCCCTCCTTCGTTTCTCAGGAGATGTTCTTCCGCTAAACGTCCTAAACCTGTCCCCGGTCCGTTGAACTCTAAAGTCGGTGGTGTCGATCACCGATATTGCCCTAACACCTTGTTTTATCCCGCTTAACCCAATTGATTAGTTATAGGCTTTTTGCTGTTGTTCATCTGCTTCTTATTAGTGTTGCCTCATGTAGCTCTCGCTTAGCTTCGTCTTTGCGTGTTTAGTAGAAGCAGTTGTCAGAGCCGGAGCCGGAGCCGGACCAGTGGATCCGAGATGTGAAGGCGTGAAGACCCGGAGTCCGAAGAGTTAAGTTTGTTCAAGAAGGAAATGAAAGCTTTGGATTAAGACAAGTCCTAGTTCATATTGAACCTAGATTTGCATAACTAAAACAACCAACTAAAATATGACCTTACATACGTTGCTACTTATCGCTATCTTAATGGTCTGCATAGTTATCTCCTATCCAGTAAAATGCCTCACTATGCCACCCTATCTACACACCATAATTAGCCCTAGTTCTCCCACATTAATTATAATGATTGGAATGAATCTCTGCTACTAGTATGCTTAGGGCTAGATCCAACTACTCTCTAGGGTGTCTCATTTCTATGAGCATCTATTTTACACATATATCATTATACTTGATGGATGGTGGTGATACGTGCCTTGTGTGGTATGGGATACTTTGGTGGTGTGAGTGTGTTAAAACCGTGGAGTTAAGTGTAACGTGGGGAAAACCCTTTTGTGTGTCTACGGTGGGCCGGGCGAAGATTTGTTGGTCGCCTGTAAATGTTTTGTACGACTTGTGTGGTGTGCATTAGTCTAGAGAAGCCCACCGTGGCAGTTAAGTACAGGTTCTCGTGCCGTGGGTTTTTATGGCGAAGGGCCTGGCATCGTACTGGAACCTTCGATCTCACCTTTCCTGCGTATCATCACCAGGTCCAGTCTAGTGAACGGACCATTGGGAGTCAACGTGTCGCGGAACGGCAGAGGAGTTGGTGAAGGATACATGCCTCGTTGTGCCACTCCAGACTCTTGCAAAGGATGGAGGGGAGCGTATCGTGTGGGTAAAGTTGTACACCCTTGCAGGGTTCAAACTATTGCAATAGCCGCGTCCTTGGTTATGGACACGCGAAGTCATGGTCGTACTTGATGAGACTCTATGTGCCTTCCGTGGTGGGTGGTAGACCTTTGGGTCTGTGCTGTGTGATAATCCGGCTTGTGTGCTGAAGGCTACCGGGCTTGTGTGCTGCAGTATAAAATGTGGGAACTGGCGGGATGGATTACATCTCCCCCAGGGCCAAACAACCCCAATTAAAAACCTGATGTTTTATCAAATGCTTATAGGTTACTATCATGTGTTAATCACTCTATGCATTAAAACTGTCTTTCGTGCTCAAACTATCGTTTTATGGCCTTATCCTTGGTTACTATACCCCTATGCATCTATAAAATTGTACTGCTAGGACTTGCTGAGTACCTTACGTACTCATCCTTGTTGCTTTCAAAAGAAGAGCCGGAGAAACAGCTTCGCCGATGAATGAGTCGAAGACTAGGAGTTCGTGATTGCCGTCCGCACTCATGCTGCCTGTAGGCAATGGGTTGCACCGTTCCTCTTCCGCTGTAGAGTTCTATTTGGCTGGTCGGCCCGGATGTTGCGCATCCTATGTTGTCAGACCCTCCTAATGTCGTAAGTGGCATTGTCTGTAATCGTTTATATTACTTTGTTATCAATTCTATGATGAATGTGCGTGTCAGCTACTGTTCCAGGGAATGACACTGAGGCACACGGTATCCAGAAATGGGGACCTTACAATTTATGAATGATTGTATTATATGCTTGGTGGAGCAAGGATTTGTAGCTAAAATTTCAAATGATGATATCATCCACCGATTTCACAATATGGGTGATCGTAACCGAAGAACAAAATTGTAAGATAACAGCTATACTAATATGCATTCTGAAAAGAGTTCACTTGACATTTTTGTCCCAATAGTGGCATTATTATTGCACCTCTCTTAGGCTGATTGGTTCCATTTTGGGTAGTCTTGAAGTATCATAAGCTAATAAGCTATATAAGTTACTAAGTTAGTGTCATTAGTTTGATAGCTAGTAGCTCGACCCGGGCGACCAATTTTCCTGGCTTTGCCCCTGGAAAACGATGAGGCCGGTGTGGCCAGCATCGAACAAAAAACTTGCCTGTGTTGCTTGCTCGTGTGTGTGTGTCCACCAGAGCGAAGAGGCTGTGTGTTTGCGATAAACACATTGCCGGCGAGAGAGAGCCAAATGATTTGGCTCCAACAGTGTCCACACTCCAGCGGGACGTCCCTTCGGCATCCGCCGGATGCTTCTTTCAGATGAGATGGCGACGCAGGGCTGAACCTCTCGATGCAGCTGCAAAACAGCATGGACTTTGTGTTCACGTCATTTTTATAAGAACCTTACTTTCTTTGGAAGAAAGCAATTCAGCCCAATGGAAAATTGAGGCCAATTGCACCCATAACGACCCATGACAACGGAGGCCCAAATCACGAGTGTCTCCGTGTGACAAAAGCAAGAATGAATGAAAGAAAGAAAGAAAGAAAGAAAGAAAGAAAGAGAAAGGCAAAGTAACTAACGCGCCTTCTTTACTCAGTTATAGTTTGTGACAGTCGTCGCGCAAGAAGAAGCAACATATAAGAGAGATGTCTTCTATATAGAGGAAAGCTGTGTTCCGTTGCCTCATGTTCAACTATGTACGAGCTCTATGAGGCGACAATAAGCCTAGATCTGTACGCCCTGATGAGTTTTTTTATGCTCAAAAACGTACGTAGCTGACTGCCCATCGCCTGCGCCCCTTCCCAAGAACCATCGAAATCTCTGTTGCTGCACTTCATAATCATGATGTGTGTTAGAATATAATTGGTAGTATAGAAAATATCGTAGGGCGTGTCTTGCTTTTCATGTTTTGTACCCTTATATATTCAGCTATGAGGCTCAATATATATTATCCGACGCATTATACAGATTATATATATGGTATAACAATTTTAGGTCCTATCCTGGGCCTCAAACCCGAGCCACCGCATGCTTCCGCTCTACGTGCCCCAGGGGATGATCACAATCTCCTCCGCTGGGGGCAGCGCTATCGTCGCTAGGTTCTCGGGCCGGACATTTTCATCCACCCTAGGGTCTTTAAGCCGAAGCAAGCTTCGACATGGTCATGCCCCAGCCGGGTCTGAAGTCGCCGGGCCATCGAGATGTGCCACTTAGGCAGCCAGGCCTCTGCCGGCCTCCACTACTGTGCCCGCTGGATCAGGTTTAATTTGGTGGCAGCCATTTGAACTTAGCCTCTTCGGCGTGGGTTTCTGCTTCTACATACGCAGGCACCAACAGCGAAGTGGAGAAATTATGATAGGAGGGGACATAGGGTACGTACAAATATATCATTGAAGGGGGCCAAGATGTAAAATTTATCTCAGACCATGTGGCGAGATCATGGCATAGGGAGAGGCCATGGCCCTTAAGCTCCCCCTTGCCCCCGCCACTAACGGACTGGCACGGTGCAAAGATGAACATTGGGTTCAGATTTTATTGGACCTGCAAGTCTAGTCATCGCCACATATATAGATTTGCTGACACGTGACAACACACAAGTAAGGGTCCTGATACCATTGTTTGATACAAAAAACAAGTGCCTGATCCGGAATGCACAAATCCAATTGCAATTTCCAAACCTTCACCTCAGGAAAGCCGTACGTCAATCATTTCCTGGCTGCCGTGGTGAGCCCGAACCCGAACGGGAAGAGCGGGTCGTAGTGCGGGTCGCCCACGTTCATCGGCAGCTGGTCAACCGACTTGAACCACGTCCGTGACAGCTTCCCCGTGAACCCATAGTCCCCAAACAGCGCGTCCGCCACGCCCTGCCCCTCCGTGCCGGGCAGCCACGCGGCCACGAACGCGTCCATGCCGCTCAGTAGCGGCTGATCCAACACCAGCGGCCTGCCAGAGATGAGGACAACGACACACTTGGCACTCTTGCACACTGTCTGGATCACGGTCGGCCCCGGCGCAGGGATGGTCAGGTTCAAGTTGTCGCCGGACGTCTCCGCGTACGGCGTCTCCCCGACCACTACCACCGCGTAGTCGTACTTGTCAGCCAGGACGCTGCTGTCCGGGCTCTCCGAGTACACCACCTGCGTAGCTGGATCCACGGTGGCCTTGATCGCAGACAGGATCGTCATGCCTGTACGTACTCCAGTGTTTTCATTCATTAATTCGCGCATATATATATATATATATATATATATATATATATATATATATATATATATATATATATATCCCAGCTAATTTTGTTCAGGAATTTCACAAACGTACGTTTCATCAGAGCTGATGAAAGAAATGGGAATGTCCGTACCGACGGTGACGTTATCATTGCCGCCCTCTCCCTGCCATGTCATTGTCCATCCTCCGCATTGGAAGCCCAAGTTGTTAGCGTGGCTCCCGGCGACGAGGATCTTGCCGGCCTTCTTTGGAAGGGGCAGCAGTGGAGCGTACGTGGATTTCCCGTTCTTCAGCAGCACCAGGGATTTCCTGACCGCTTCCCTGGCAAGTTCCCGGTGCTCCTACATACCATCAGGGAATTAATGAGAGTCATCATATCCATCAGCAACAATATTAATTCCAGATGTACGTGAGGGTAAGATCGAGCGAGCATGAGGGGTTCGATCGATCGGAACCGACTTGCTTCCCGAGCTCGCCGGCGAGGCTAGGGTCAGCGTACGGGCTCTCAAACAGACCCATAGTGAACTTGACTCGAAGGATCCTGTAAACAGCGTCGTCGATTCTGCTCATGGGGATGACCTTGTTCTCAACCTGGGCTGTCAGGTCATCTATGTATTCTGTATATCTGAATGGGACCATTATCTGCACATAATGCATTTCGAGACTTAGTGGTAAGCAAGGGAAGACAATATGGCATTCGTCGTACGTACTGGTAATCCAAACAAATAGCATTCTTCCGGACAATAACAAGCAAGTCTCCCAGCCTCTCATCATGATTTATGAGTACTATCCTTATCTAAATCAAAGATACTTCGTATAGCTTTATAAAGGGTTTTTTTTTTTAATGAAAGGATTGAGTGGACTATAGTAAGGCTTATGCTGTACTGTCTTTTACATATATTTTTTTTATTAATGCAAATGATTCACGTATCCTTCAAAAAAAATGCACATGATGATTCACAGCTCTTATTCTTACCATGTCAATGCCAGCACCAATTCCAGCTTTAACTGAATAAGGATAGTTAGCATGAGGAGGAGTAGTAATCCGATCAATGCCTTCCCAGGCGGAAATAACAAAACCCTGTTACAAAAATGATACAAATTTGAAGAATACAATAAAAATAGGGCAACCATCAGCTTTTGTAATGAGCAACTGACCCTGAACTTGAGTCTGTTCTTCAGAAAATCAGTTACTAGGAAATGGTTGGCGTGCATTTTCACTCCGTTCCAGCTAGAGTACGAGACCATGACAGTGGAGACACCTCGGATAATAGCATTATAGTAAGGTGGCATATGGGTGCTCATCAGCCCATGGGTGTCGATGATTGTGTTGTTCTTGTCAATTCCCATATACGTTCCACCATCGCCAACATAGTCCATTGCGCATGCAGCGACTTTCTTGCTGCAGATTATGCCAGTGACAACAAAGTTAGTTCAGCCTTAGTTCCAAACACTGCTTCCTACTTTTGTATAGGAGGATGTAGGCCATAGAGAAGATGACCAAACTATTATCCGTTTGGTGTACATTACCTTCCACCGACATATGGTCTTCCTACTGAATTTGCGGGAGCATCGCCTTGCAGGCCAGAGATGAGTGAAGTCATCGACTGGACGACCTTTGGGTCTTCGCTGTAGCTTTCATAGCAACATCCCCATCTTGGATCTCTACAAACCTGGGGAATATCATGTAATGTACACAAATGAGATCCCAAGGATAATATGAAGGCTATTTTGAAAAAAGGGTACTAAGAAGGCAACTTTACTATTGAACTGAAACAACCACAGAGCAACAGAAAGAATTGTCTATTACCGCAAGACACGCAGCAAAGACATAAGGAATTCCTGTAGCCCGAACTTCAAGAGCAGTTGCTTCTCCTATTCTCTTCACAAGCATAGGGTCCCTGAAGACAATGCACCAGCTGATCAGCATAATAACAATATAAAAGTATAGATCGACATATCTCACGAATAGGATATTAAAGGCCACCATATACACAATATAGAAATTATGATAATTTCCTTAAAAAATATAATGGCAGCTTCTACCTAGTAGCTCCAAGCCCAACGTTGTGAGGGAAGATGGTAGCTTTGTACACGTTATTGTGACCATGCACAGCATCAACGCCGTAGATGATGGGAATACCTAGGCGGGTCGAAAGAGCGCCCTTTTGCATCTCATTCACCATGGAGGCCCAAGCCTGAGCAGATGCTTGAGGAGCAGGTACACTGCCGGCACCACTGACTACACTACCTGCAAAACAACACAGCAATATCAAACACAAAATCTCTCGGGTCCATCTTCTGATTTTTTTGGTGTTAGTACAATCAGGATACCTATGAAGTATTTAGCCAGTACATCTGCTGTGGCGTTCGCCCTCTCGATTTGGGTCATCTGGCCAATCTTTTCAGCAAGGGTCATCCGGCTAAGCAGATCCTTCACACGAACAGCAATAGGCTGCTTCGGGTCGTTGTACTTGAGATACTTTCCTCTCACCAGGGTCGCCAAGCAGAACATGAGAACAAGGGTGATCTTGTGGAAACACCCCATCTAGCCAATGTGTGGTATTGATCACCACGAAGTGCCTATATATAGACCTACAAAAGAATGCAAAACTGATGAATTAACATTAAATGAAGCTTTTCCAAAAAATATGTGCTATTATAGGGCAAGTGTCTTGATCGAACAAACATAGAATTCCAATATTAGACCAGTCTAACATGCCTCTGTAACCATCATAAAGAAGAAAAATAGGTATAAGGGAGTGGATGACTTAAAACTGGGTAGGTCTGTCGCACTGTCCTTGTTTGAAACAGATCAAATTTCTAGAAAAACAAGTTTATATGGATGCAAAGTTTTTTTGAAGTTTTGGAAGAATGCCATAGTTTGGATGTAACAAACTATATGGTCTAAAATACTGTTGTATGTATAAATCATAGAACACTTTCCGCTGCAAAAGATGGGTCAGGCAAGGGGACCCACTCTCACCACTACTCTTTGTTTTGGCTTTGATCTCCTGCAGTCAATTGTTAATAGAGAAAATAAACAAGGACCAATACATTGGACTATACCTCTTGGTGACTTATCTGACCTTCCGTTAATTCAGTATGCTGGTAACTCCCTTGCACTACAGCACAGACAGGATTTAAAGGCGTTTCTTAGAGGCGTTTTTAAAAATTGCCTTCTATTTGCATTGTTTGGAGGCAATATTTTTAAAGCACCTACAAAAGCATACTTTATGAGGCGTTTTTCAGGATTGCCTTGGATACATGGAGAATAAAAGGCAATTTTCAGAGAATGCCTAAAATTAAACCGGTTTTTTAAGGCAATTTTCAGATATGCCTTGACAAAATGCAAGTTCTTTGGCGATTCTAAAAAACGCCTTGTAAAGCTGATGTCCTTTTTTGACAAAACCCCCTAAACAAAGTAATGTGTTGCAACAAAGTCCTTCCACCTTTGGTCTGTTTCAAATTTTCCCAAAACTGAATGTGGCACTCGTAAAAACGGTAAAACCAAATTGAAGCCGCTCGATTGAGACTCGTAACACAGCCGCACGCCGCTGCTCCCCGCACAGACGCACGCTTGCCGCACGCCGCCGCTCCTGCTCGCCTTCGCCGGCCGTCGCTGCTGCTCCACACCTTCTCCTCCACCGACCCTGCTCAACTTCCCCGACGCCGACCAAGCTCGTCGTCCCCACACGCGCAGGAAGCTCGACGTCCCCACTACGCGTTTCCCGAGCTCGCCGACCTCATCGTCCTGCCGCGGAGCTCATCATGCCCATCGTCGAGCTCGTCATCCCGCAGCCTAGGTCGCCCTCAACATCTCTCATGCTCCCGTCCCTGCTGTGACGAGCTGTGGCAGCCGGATTTGTTGGAGCTGCTGCGGCTAGGGTTTCGTGGTCACCGTCGCCTCCCTCTCCTGGACCTCTCCGACGACTCCATTTGCTCCTGGTGAGAACCCCTTCCCTATTCCATGAATCTCATTTCGAATTTGTCTGTTGTTGGACTGTTTTGCTTCAGCACGTGTACTCCTCTATTCATGCTTGATTATTTCCTTAATTATGTGATAATGTTTGGTGTTAATTGGTGAGAATCTCGTCCATTCTGCGTGCACATGGTCTATACCAATTATTGTTTGGTTGCTTCTCTAAAAAAATTTAGTGTGCTTGCAGCTAGCAGTAGACATTTGTTCTAGTGATGGACAAAGGGTGGATGAAATCACCTAGGTATACCATAGTGTACTGCTTTTTCGATTCTAGTTCATAGTTGAACTTGCCGCTGACTATTTCCCAATTCGTCGTAGGTCCTCATATGAGTATAACAACGGTGTTAACAGGTTCATAGAATTTGCTTTTTCCAATTCAGCACAACAGAATAGGATCCTTTGTCCTTGTAGAATTTGCGGAAATTCTTATTGGTTAGGGAAAGGAGAAGTCTATGATCATTTGGTTTCTAGTGGGTTCATGCTTGGATACACATCATGGATTCATCATGGAGAGGGCATGTGGTCATCCCAACAAGGTGCAGCCTCAAGCTCGGAATGTGAAGATGGGAGTGACGATAGTGATGAGATGGGAAAGATGCTTATGGAGGGGTTTGGAATGTATGATACTCAAGCTGTTGGAGAAGATGAAGACTTAGACATCGATGCTGAAACTTATTATAAGTTAGTCAATGACAGCAACCAAGAGTTATATCCAGGCTGCAAGAAGTTATCAAAGCTGCAGTTCCTTGTTAGACTTCTTAATATAAAGAATTTATGGGGGGTCACCGATGATTGCTTTGATGAGCTTCTTTCATTACTCAAAGATGCACTTCCAAATGGTGAAGCCATACCAAAAAACTCCTATGACGCCAAGAAATTTGTGAAGGCCATTGGTATTGCTTACGAGTGCATTGATGCCTGCAAAAATGACTGCATATTATTCAGAAAGGAACATGCCAATGCCACATCCTGTCCTGTGTGTTTTACAAGCAGATGGAAGAGTGAGAAAATTGGAATTGGCGGAAGACGCATCCATAGAGTTCCTCAAAAGGTGGTTCGTCATTTTCCCTTGAAGAAGAGACTTCAAAGGTTGTTCATGTCTTCCAAGACAGCAGCACACATGAGGTGGCATAGCGAAGGACGCACAAAAGATGGTCTGATGCGGCATCCTGCTGATTCGCCTGCATGGAAAAACTTTGATGACACACACGATTTCAATTCAGAAATTCGTAATCGTAATGTTAGGCTGGGTTTGGCAACAGATAGTTTCAACCCTTTTGGAAACATGAGCCTCTCACATAGTATATGGCCAATAATCTTGATTCCCTACAACCTTCCTCCATGGATGTGCATGAAACAATCAAACTTTATTCTCTCCGTGCTCGTTCCAGGCAAGAAATCACCAGGGAAGGACATGGATGTCTACATGCAGTTAACAATTGATGATCTTCTCGAGTGTTGGCATGGTTTCATGACATATGATGTTTCATGCTCAGAGAAGTTCTTCTTACGTGCTGCACTATTGTGGACAATTAGTGATTGGCTTGGACGTGGATGCATATCTGGAGAAAGTTTATCTAAGTGCTCTCATTGCCTCATAGATACGTGTTCGCATCGGTTGAAACATGGGCGCAAGACATGCTATATGGGCCACCGCAGATTTTTGGATGCTGATCACAGGTTCCGTTTTCTAGCAAGCTCATTTGATGGCACTGAAGAAACACGCGAGGCGCCTATTCCACTTTCAGGCATGAAAATATCGGAATTGACAAAAGACATAAAAACTACCTTTGGAAAATTGCAGAAGAGTAAAAATGATAAGAAAAGGAAGGCTTGTGGGGACCAGGAAGCTGATGACGACAACATATCAAGCGTGTTTACAAAGAGGAGTTGCTTCTTTCAGCTGCCATATTGGGAGACAGTTCTATTGCGCCATAATCTTGACCCCATGCATGTAGAGCACAATGTCTTCAACAACGCAACTCATACACTTCTCGGTGATAAAAAGTCAAAGGACAATCTGAATGCCCGTCTTGACCTCAAGGAAATGGGTATACGGCCAGATCTCCATCCTTGTGATGCTGGGAATAAATCATACATGCCTGCAGCTAAGTACTCTTTGAATCCTCAAGAGAAAAGGTTATTTTGTGAGGTTTTGAAAGGAGTTAGGTTCCCTGATGGCTATGCATCTAGCTTGGACAGTAAGGTGTCATTGGAAGAGAACAGAATAATTGGAAACAAGACCCATGATTCTCATATTATAATGCATGATCTGCTGCCCCTAGCCATTAATAATATCTTGCCAGAGAGAGTCTGTGTCCCACTTATGAGACTTAGCAATTACTTTAAGAAACTCTACTCCAAAGTTATTTCTGTTAGTGAGATACAAAAATTGGAAGCTGAAATCTATGAGACTCTTTGCCTCTTAGAGAATATCTTTCCTCCATCCTTTTTTACCATCATGGTTCACTTAACTACTCATCTTGCAACTGAAGTGATGCTAGGTGGACCAGTCCACTACCGAAACATGTATCCAATTGAGAGGTACCTATCTACATTGAAAAATATGGTTCGTACTCGAAGCCATCCAGAAGGAGCCATAGCAGAAGGGTATCTTTTTGCTGAAAGTCTGACATTCTGCTCACAATATCTGCATGATTGTGAGACCAAATTCTCTAGAACTGCCCGTCATAATGATAACATCAATCCTAGTGTCGCATCTAATCAATTTTCATACTTGAGAAAAGTTGGTCGCCCTTTGTTGGGTTCATGTGCTATGGAATTGGACCACACATCGTGGGTTCAAGCACAACGATATGTGCTGATTAATTATCCTCATATTACATCATACGTTGAGTAAGTTTCCATCCTCTTGATTTGTGTTTTTCTTTTCACTTTTTGCTAGAACATCTAATTAAGACCCTCTTTCATTCCTGTAGAATGCACCTCCAAATACTATCTGCAGATAGTCGTCTAAGAAAACGTTCAATTGAACAGTCCCATCACAAGAACTTTCACCATTGGTTTTCAGATTATGTAAGTGCTATGATATGTTTTCACCAATTGTGAAGAAAAAAATGTTAGGATTCCTCTTTTGATATTGTACTAACAAAATCATTTCTAGGTTCAACAATTAATAGCTCAGGGTAATGAGGTTCCTGAGGAAGTTAAAGTTCTAGCACAAAAGCCCTATAGGATGGTGAAGAAGTACAACAGCTATTCCTTAAATGGGTGCACTTTTCACACACACAGTTTTGGAGCAGGCAAAGCAACACAATGTGATGCAGTAGCTTTGATTGCAAAGACTTCTAGTTTCTCAAGCACTAGAGACAATGATCCATCTATAGGAGATGTAGCTTACTATGGTCGTATTACAGAAATAGTTGAATTGAATTATCTAAACATTGGACAAGTTGTGTTATTCAAGTGCGATTGGGTTGATAGTGTTCAAGGTAGGGGAGTTCGAAAGAACAAATATGGAATACCACAAGTGAATTTCAAACATTTGCTTAACAGTGGTTCTAGTACCTTTCATGAGCCATTCATCCTAGCAACACAAGCTACCCAAGTTTATTATGTACAAGATCCTATAGAGAAGGATTGGCATTCTGTGGTTCATTTAACTCCAAGGGACCTCTTTGATATGGAGCCTAGGATTGATGACAATGAAGATGACTGCTCAACATATTGTCCTGTAGAAAATCAATTTTTTCCTCTGGAAAATATGTCAATTCTTATGCCTAGTCTTTACGGGGAAGATGAGAATTGGGCTAGAAATGACATTGAAGGAACTTCAGTTGATAATATTGTTTCTGCTCCAAGGTAAAAGCTACAAGAATGAGTGTTGCATGCTAAACATTTTCTATGCATGTCTTTGTAAATCTTGTTATTGGACTAGTTTTAATTGAATATCAGTTTTGCTAATATATGATTGAATACATATTGCAGGAAAAATGTACAGAAAGAGAGAAAGAGACAAAAGAGATGAGTATTCCCAAATTAAGGAGCTCAATATCCCGTCAACAAAAATAGAAGACGTGCATGGTACATTGATCCTTCATTTCAATTATTGCTGGTAGCACAAAAGTTTGGTGTTCTAATCCTTTTTCCTGTCATGTAGATGTTGCTAGACATTATCCTAATAGGGGCATGAAGGCACAGTTGAGTAAGACTAGTGAGAGTAGTGAATATAGATTCTACAATCCGGTATATTTCTCTTTGCTTTTACAATTTTTTATGAGTTTTCTGTTCAACTTATCATGATGAAGAGCAAACAATCTCATTAGGAACCAATGAAAGAAGAGGGTTTTAGTGATGATGGGAGTGGCTCTGAAGATGATGGGAGTGGCTCTGAAGATGATAGTGGATCTGAACATGATGAAACTGAAATAGATCATGATGGCTTGGGTCCATTGAATAATCATGATATCTCAGAACCACAAGGTAATCTTGTAGCAACTCTAAGTCTGTAAATGTGCATATTTATATACCATTATGATCATATCTCATTATTCTCAACATATTTGTTGAACAGTAAAGAGGAGAGGAAGAGGCCCAACCAAAATGGAGTCATTATGGAAAGAACATGACCCAAACAATAAGATCAATTTGAAGTTAAATCGATTTGGTCAACCATGTGGTCTGAAGACATGTAAATTAACAAATTTCATTGGAACACTTGTGAAAGGAAAGGAAATCTCCTTAGCAGCTAAAAACTGGAGTAAGGTAGACAAGTCTGTTAAAGAAAAATTGTGGCTAACTGTTCAGGTATATGACTAATGATATATGGAGTGTTATGCTAGTTTATCTCATCATTGTCAATGGAGCTTTTAATGCTCATTTGGCCTTACTGCAGAGCTTCTTTAATGTCGATGAATCTTTAAAGCGTTGGATTCTACGTTCTGCAAGCAAAAAATGGAAAGACTTCAAGGTGCTTCTGAAGAGGAATTATTTTAATCCAAATTTGTCACAAAGACAAAATATTAAGAATGGTTGTCAAAAAAGGATTCCTGACCCGCAATGGGCATGGCTGGTCAAACACTGGTCATCAATAGAAGCTAAGGTATTGTATTTCTAGCTTGATTTTCATTTGATTTCAAGGTGATGTACCAAGGTTAATATTTTGCTTCTTTTTGCTAGGCTAAATCTGAGAAAAACAAAGCCATTCGTGCAATGCAACTTAATGGGACTCACACCACAGGATCAAGAAGCTTTGCTGTAACTCTAGATCAGTTGGTACAAGTTCAAACTCATCTTCTTTTTCTTATCTGAATATTTATTTCTGTGCTTATGTCTATTTTTTCAATTGGTATAGGAATTGAAAGAAGGACGGCAAGTCGGGCGTGGACAACTCTATGTAGTCTCACATACTAAAAAAAATGGAGAACCAGTTGATAAGTACAGTGGTGATAAGATTGTAAGTTGTTTTTATTCTTAGCATCTCATTTGCATATGTTTGGACACCAACAGTAGTAACATATAGCTATATATGTGCTAATACCTTATACTAAGTCTTGATTCAAACTATTTAGGCAGAAATCAACAATAAATTTGAAGCTAACCCATCTCTTGCTAATGAGGAAGTCCATGATGGTGATGTTTACTCGGGGCTCTTCCCCAAAGAAAGGAATGGCACTTGGCGTGGACTTGGTCTATTGGTTGGTGGATCGAATTCCAGGAACCTTGCAGAAATCAAGGCTGAACTTCAGGATACTAGAAATGAAAATAGTAAGCTTTGGAGCATGGTAGAGACATTGATGAAGAATCAGTCTGATTTGCAACAACAACACAATGAATTGAAGCAAATGTGGTTAGCATCTCAGGATCACAAACCTTCAGATAGTTGTCAAAAAAATGAAGAACAGCCAAAAGAGCCTATGGAGGTAACGTGTCCTATCCATTCTACTGTTGGTCACTTTTGGGATATATGTGTTTCATAGCTTATTCAATCTAGTTTATTGTGTCTAGGATATGGAGTTTCCAGAAGATCGTGTCAAAGTAGCATCAGTTTTGTCAAGAAACGTCAAGATATCAAAAGCACCAGCTAAAGTGTCCTTTGAAACTGATAATCATGAGAAAGCAACTTCACTGTCATCTAGAAATAGCAAGAGATCCGAAGTGTTCAATGAGGTACCGACTAACCTTGTGGTCTACGGGATCAGGCAGAGCTAGCTCACTAGTTGTTGTTTATTTACTAATTCTTTTCATTTCCATTAATGAGTAGACTGAGCAGGAGGCAGTTTCACCTCAACAACTATCGATGAAGAGGCAAATAGCTCAGCCGAAGGAGAAAACACCCCCGAGAGTTCTTCGACAGAAAACAAAAGTCAGCGCTACAAATCAATCTCTACATAAGAAATCAAGAAAATTTCAGACACCTCTACAGAAGGTAAGAGACATGCTTTCCTTCTTACTGTTACATGTTCAGAATATATTTGAAAGTAAATACAAGAGCCTTAAGAGTTATTAATTTCTAGGATGATGTTAGAGAAATTATCACGCGTGGGGCAGAGGTTGGGTTGGTCACCTCTCAAAGTGATATCATGGTCGCACTAGCAACAGTCATATCAACTAGCTGCAAGTCTAGACCAGCCGATGGGAAGATACATCATGATTGTGTTGAGGTTCTTGTGAACTCTGTGTTCAATAAAACAATAGGTCTACCTTACCCAGAAGGAAAAATCATCATGCTGTCAAGTGCAATCGGCCATTGCATTCCATGGCCAAGAAATGATCTTGTACCCATATCTGTGAAGGTGAGGATAATGTGTAATGTGTACAAACTTTTATTCTTTATTTGTTATATGGGCACTTTGTATGTTTACCTATGCTTAAAAAAAATTGTAGGCCCACCATCAGGGACATGGGAAATGAACTTGTAACCATATCTTTCAAGGTGAGCATGCTATTTGGACAGTAAGCATATTAACCATCAGTAAGATATGTTATCTGTTGGGCAATAAGATATTAGTTGGGCATTCTGTTGTGCAGTGACAATATTGCATATTATGATTCTGTTATAAGCTAGCTAACTATTGCTGATATTTATATTTATTATTCACAGTTGCAGACAAGATTTCAATAAGTTTCAAGCCATTGTTTGTTAAAGCACTAGAAGCCTGGAAGCCATAATCTCCAGACAAGTGTGCTATGAGCACGAACCAGCCCCCTGCTTGTAATGCAAACCTTTATTGAAGACTTAATTATTTGGATGTGTAACTTCTGGGTACTACAAATCTGAGAAAGTTTGGCTTGCAGACTATTGTTTCTTTTTGAGACATTCATGTAGTGATTGAGATTGGGATTCAAATGAGTTCTTGTTGTGAGTGAGATAATATTGAGATGGTTATGAAGGAATTTTCCTTTTTTTTTTCCTTCCAATTTATCAAGGCGTTTTCTTTGAAATGCCTCAAAATTGTGTTTAAGGCACTTTAATGGACTGCCTAAGAAAAACATTCAAGGCATTCTAAATAGCGCCTGCAAATGTTGCACGTGGCGTATTTATAATGCCTCTAAATGGACCTTTCTAAGGCGTTTTTTAAAATCGCCACTAATGACTTTTCCCTTCATCAGTTTTCTTAGCGTTTTCAAAAACGCTTCAAAAAGTAATTGAAGGCCATATTCATACATTTGGAGGCGTTAAAAAACGCCTCTTATTAGTGTACGTGCTGTAGTGTTGCAATGATGGAAGCATGCCCTCAGCAGCTGTTTTGCTTGAAAGCTCGTTTGAAAACTTTGTCACATCAACAAGGCTCAAGTAAATTTCAGTAAATCTAGCATAATGCCAATCAATGTTTCCAATAAGAAAATGGAGCTCCTTACAGAAAATTCTGTGTGCCAAACTGGGAAGATGCCGAACACAAATGTGGGCCTACCCATCAGCACAACTAAACCAAGGATTGAATACTTTCTACTACTAGTTCAAGAACTGAATTTGTACATCTATTTTTCTCTCACAAGATTGTAAACTGCAAATGATGAATTGAGTTTTATAACCAGTTTCATGTGTACTCTGAAGATCCATCAACTGTCGCCAAGCAAAATGATAAGTATAGGAAGCACTGCCTATGGAGGGGGTCCTGATATCACCGCTAAGAAACCACCATTAACAGTTGGAAATTAATGTGCAGGCCTAAGCAAAAAGGGGGTCTAGGTGTTGTGAACTCAGAGTGCAAAATGATGCCCTGCTAACAAAAAACTTATACAATGTATATAACAATGTGGATCTGCCATGGTTCAAACTAGTCTGGTACTGTCATTATTCCAATGGTAACTTGCCTGGGATAAGAAAGAGGGTTTTTTTTTTTTGGTGGAATTGTATTGTCAAACTAACTGAGTGTACAAAGGGATTGCTTACCCACAATAGCTGGTGGTTCCGCCGTACTACTCTGCTCAGACATAAGGGTGGGTATAGTGCCGTAGCAACTTTTCCCAGAACTGCGGACAGATACAGCAAAGCCATCCATAACAGTTAAAGATGATCTGCAGCTACAGAACCTGCTGGATATTTTCTAGCTGGCCCTCTCCCAAAAGGCCTATAGTCAGTTTTTAGATTTGCTACATTTGGGGCACTGCAATTTACTCCCTCTGTTCATTTTTTATTGTCATTCTGGGTTTGGGCACGAGAACTAAGAGGAACAGGAAAAGTAGAGGGCGCACTGAAAACGGGGAGAAATAAAGGAGGAGAGATATAGAGAGAGTTGTATTAAAAAGAGAGAATGACAAGTAAATGTGAACAAATTTTGAATCCTATAATGACAAGTAAAAGTGAATGGAGGGAGTATCAGCCTACTACAGTGTACAGGCAATTCATTGGTCGCATCCTAGTGCATTCAGGGGAAATTATGGAAATCATCTTATCAGCTGAGGCACGAGGTGTTCTTTTAGCTATTTTTAAAGGACATGTTCAATACAAGAGTCTTGCTCAGAAGAAAGAATATTCATCTTAACTTGTGCTACTGCTCAGAAGAAAGAATATTCATCTTGAGTTATGCTTGTGAATTCTGTATCTGGCAGCAGGAAGAAAATTTGGAGCACCTATTCATTCAGTGCAATATTGCGAAACGATGCTGGGAATCAATTGGCTTAGCTGTTTCCCAAGATCAACTACCACTATATATTGTTTGATACTTTAGATTGGTGCTGCCGTGCTGGGGTCCCTTTCTATATGGAAGTGATCATTCGATGGAATTGGAGCATCTGGATAGTGCGAAATGACGGGATCTTTAACAATGTGGAGCCAACTGTAGAGCAATATTGAGCTAGGTTCAAGAAGGAATTTGCCCAAGTTATCCATAGAGCGAAACCAAAGTATTTTCTAGCAATTACTCAATGGTTGGATCAACTTGGATAGAATTTATAGTGGCTTGCCATTTTTTAGAGGATTCTGCTGTTTTTGTGTTCTAGACCTAACTAATTTATTAATTAATATGCAAGCCAACGGTCGCACTTTATATATTTTATACACAGACAATCATAACTTTATATATTTTATACACAGACAATCATAGATCAAAGTTTAATAGTTGACCGGTACACACTAGATAAATTGATAGTAGACAGATATGAAGCAGCTTCTACCTTACAACTTTTGAAAGGATGTGAGTGCATTAACCATCAACTATTTACACGCATAACTAATGAAATAACAACTCTAAAAAATTAAATTGACTGTAGAGCATTCACTCAGTACTTTTGTTTTGAAATATTAAAAACCAAAATAATAACAATTAACCTGATAAATCAATTTTGAAAACTAAAATAACTGTGGTTAACAAAAAAAAATGCAAAATAAAGAACGGCCTTGGTCGGTTTCGGTTTTGTTGTGCAGTATTCAGATTTCCCCCCAGAGTTATACCTCACAAGCTGTCTGTAGATAGCGATGGCTGGATAAACAAAGAACGGCCTATCCACATCCACCACTAAGCCAGCAGCATACGCAGCACCACGAGCGGTATCTATCAGTGTTGGAGCGTGGCTCCACGCGGATAAGATCAGCGGCCGTCGTTAAACTTTTATTTTACTAGAGGGGTAAGACCGACGCCGTCAGCTACAGTAGTAGATCGGCCTGCTACTCCTTTATCCCTAGAATAACTCCCGCCACGTACGGCATGATGGCCGTAGGTGGTGTGCACGCAAAAGAGCCCGACTAATTTATAACTGGTGGATTTATCAGAATGATTTCACGCGTGCGGCGCGCATCAATAATCCATGTCTGCTTGCTTGTGCAAGGCTGGCATCATCAGGAGCCGAGGTGCCGAGCCGGTCAGTCTCCACTAGCCCACAGATGGGAGATAGGCTGCTATTACTATTTTGAAATGCCTGCTAGTGCCAAAGATGGCACGGGACAAGCAAATTCACCTCTAATCTCTCCGTTCATTTTTACTTGTTATTTTAGAATTTAAAATTTATCTACCATATTTCTCATTTTCACTTTCTAATACAACTCTCTCTATATCTTTCTCCTTCTTTGCTTCTCCTCGTTTTTAGCGTGCCTTTTACTTTTTCTATTCCTCTTAATCCCCATAGTGAAACCCAGAATAACAAGTATTGCTGAACGAGGAAATATGAACAAAGGTTTTGTCTTGGGACCGTTATCTAATCCAATTCAATCAATATTGTATAATATCAACCTGAAGAGTCAAATCTACAGTAACATACCGAACAACAGCGCGTCACCATCGGATCGGCAGGAACTGTTGAAGCTACATTACGCGTGATTTAAGTTTTAACCCTGCATGTTCCATAAATAATATATAGGTCCTTTTCTTTATGCAAACACACCTACACTACCTAAATATGGTGCAACCTCATATGTTGTATAAGTTCTTATATATATTCCCAAAAAGATCCATACGTGTGATTTACGGGACGCACGCGCCGCTGACGGACACGGCCACGGTGAGTTTTGCTGCAACTAGCGTTCAATTCGATTTAATTTGCGATGGCGCTATCTTAGATGTAGTCTATTTGAATTTTTTGCTGCCTGCTTGTAGTAACAGATACTTCAGTAATGGCTGGCGCTGGAAGGTTGACGGTAGTGCATAAGAGCAAGGCCAACGGTTGTCTTACCGACGGTATCTGTCAGATTTTTCTGACGCAAAGGAAAGAGAAACGAGGACAGAGGAGGAGTTTGTCGCGGCAGCCAGCGACCGTCTTGACACGGGCTCCTAGGCAATTGTGGGCCACCGGTGTGGGTGGGAAGAGAAGGAGTCTGGCATGAGGTGGGCCTCCGGCTGCTGCGTTGCCTGCAAATATTTCACCGGTTGTTGGACGAAGCTGTCTGGTGTGTGAGCGCCTACTGCCATGCGACCATTGTTATTGGGCTTGCTCTAATGCGATGTGTGCTGACCTGACTACATGTGCTGCTGCTCTTGCCTCGGCGTCTGACCAAGGAATACAACTCAGAACTGGACTCAACCATGGTAGTCAGTGCCCTCAAGTCTAGTGCATTCGATCAATCGACGGGTGGTATGTGGTTTATGGAGATCAGGGAGTTCATACGTCTAAATTGTAAGCGTGGACGTCTTACATGTTCCCGTTCTTGTAATCATATAGATCAATTTTGAAAATAAAATAATTATTGTTAACTGAAAAGACGCAAAGCAATCGGTCAGCTAGGTTCGATTTGGGTTTTGTTATTTGGTTTTCAGATTCTTTTCCCCCTAGCGCTAGGCCTCATGCGCTGGGATGGGTAAGGCTGCCCGCACCGGCTCCCTCTACCGCTCACTGCAGGAGCGTTTACCGGACTCATGCGCTGTACCGGCTCCCTCTACGCCTCCCTCTATCCAAAAGGAAAGTCTCCGTTCCTCTATTCCAAGCGAAGCAACGGAGTCCCTCTATACACGCCCGCGGGCCCCACTCGCGTGAGAGAGGAGAGCGCTGCCTCGCCGCGCGCCTGGGAGATAGTGAGCAGTGGCGGGCCCCATCACAAACTAAAAAAAGTTTTAACTCACAAACCAAAAACCCAAATTAAATTCCGATTCCACCATTAAATTCGTTTCAATAAATCCTTCGAAACAAGATGTCACATGGATATATTTCGATAAAATTACAAGTAGGCCTTATTGATGGTAGTTGGAGATGGTTGAATAAAATATTAGATAGTTGGGATAGAGGAAGGATATAGAGGAATGATGGGTGCAGGAGAAATTGGTATAGAGGAAAGAATCTTAATGACCAGAACGGAATATTTTTTTAGAGGAAGGAAATAGAGGAATATAAGTGCGGATAGCGTAAGCATAAATAAAGAACCGCTCCTCCACCTCCACCACGTGGGCAGCACAACGCTCCTAGTGGGACAGGCACTTGTGGGCGGTCAATGGCAGTTGTTGCCACCGCGGAGGCTCGTACAAGCGCTTTTGGCAGCGTCGCTGCCTGAGCGATTTAGCATGTAAAAGTGACGGTTTAGCAGGGAGACTAGTAGCTAATAAAAATTCTGGTTGGGTTGTAGGGTGAGGCTTTTATATAATTTCACTCTCTTTTTAAGCATCTGTTTAGGAGTCTTTGCGTTGTACAAGGCTTAAGATCAGCGACCTTCATTAATCGGTCTGGCAATTCATTATAATCTGTTGGGTTCCCGATTGCAATCATTCCACGACTCGGATATTAGAGGACATTGTACTTGCTGGCTATATGTGGCAATTTGAATAAATTCTGTCAGAGCGTTTGACCACCGGAGCGGCATACTCCCTCCTGTGTCAAAGAACTTGTCGTTTTGAGGTTGTCTCAAGTCAATTTTTTTAAACTTTGACTTCAAATATGTTTTTATGCATTAAGTTTAGAAATGTGAAAATGATATGAGTAAATTCGTATTGAAATATGATTCCATAAAAGTATACTTTAGCTATATTTTATAAATATTTTACAACAAAAAATATTAATCAAAGTTGTATTTTGAAAACCGTGTCAGTGTCCTAAACGACAAATTTTTTGAAACAGAGAGAGTATTGTTTCATCTTGCAGACAGGGATGCCCGAGCCGAAGCTGTAAGAAGTTGGCATTTCCACAACAGAGGCCTCGACATGGCAGCTCTTCTTGCGCTGCGCTGCCAATTTTGCAGAATGTGGAACGGCCAAACTGTACGGCTTAAGCATGATGGGCATAGGCAGTGTGCATCCAAGAGGGCCCTACTAATCAATAATCAGTGGGTTTATCAGAATGATTCCGCTTGTTTATAAAATAATCAGTGGCTTGCTTGTGAGAAGCTTGCATCAGGGGGCAAGGTGCAGAGCCGTCACTCTTAGTCCTCAGATGGGTGGGTGATAGCGCATGCTAGTGCCCAAGATGGCCCGGGACAATCAAATCCACATCTAGAAAGAAATATTTTTGTCTTGTGGCCATCTTTGGGAGGAAAGGTCTGTGGTGGCTATATCCACAAAACATGTACACACTCGGAGTGGTGGCTGACCCGAGAAAGCATATACACTGTAGGAATCAGTGCACATACTGTGCTAGTACCATTTATATGCACATCTTGTGTACTACCCCTGGGTTAGATGCTACCCCTACCTATCGTTGTAGCATCTTAAAAATTCGACAAACAATTGCAAAAAATATATAGATAGTATAGCACCACAGGACGCATACCTATGCATGGTACCATGTATCTTTGTGGCAAAAAAAAAAAAAAAGGGTACCGCATATCTGTTCTGTTTTTGCTGAGCCTGCTAACTATTGCAATCCAGATTGCTTGAGTTGCATTTATTTGCAGTTACTTTGAGTTCACCATGAAACTTCAACTTCCCCTTTTAAGCACCTTTGGTCATGGCCCATCTAGGCTGCTTTTGTGCTGCTTCCCGGTCCAGCGATCACAGCTTTCACAGGCTGGCTGGTGCGACATTTTTTTTTTTTTTTTGCGAAAAGAGGGATTTCATTAAAATTTCAAGTGAGTACATCCCCATCTTATATTTAGGTCCCTAAAAGGACCGAACATAAAATTAAACCACTTCCAGGACCAAAACACAAACTTCATCTTCTTCTCCAGTCAACGCCGACGCGCACACCGGAAACCAGCTCATCTCTAAGTCGTAGCGAAGGAGCCCAAACAGTTTGGGCCACAGTGGCCTGCGCTCCAAACCAGAGCACTTAACTCCTCTGTCCGCCATCGGCAGGAGCCCCACCATGATTGGAAGCGAATAGAGTGTTCGGGTCTAAACTTTAGAGGAAAGAATTTTATCATTTAAAAGTATTAAATAAAGTTTAATTATAAAACTAACTGCAGAACTTCTGGTTTAATTCGTGAGACGAATCTAATGAGGGTAAGTAAGCTGCAATTAGACGATGGTTACTGTAGCATCACTGTAGCAAAACACAAATTAATTAGGCTCGTTAGATTCGTCTCGTAAAGATGTACCTATCTATAAAAAAGTTTTGTCATTAAACTTTATTTAATATTCTTAAATAATAATAAAAAATTATATGACAGGTCTAAAATTTAGAAGGGGATGCAACGAACGCATCCGAAGGCATGACCACGATTGAAGCACAATCGTAGAAAACCAGATTTAGTCACCACCAAAGGAGACAAAAGATCCCCCCACACCCCCCTCCCCTTTCGCAAAAAGAAGGAAGCGAAATAGTCAGCCGGCTTGCCAGTATATCCCTCCCAATCCTCGCCGCAGCAGAGAAGATGGAACAGAGAAGTTTTTTTTTGGAAAAGCCACATTGATGTGGTGAATATATTAGGAGAGAAGAGAGTACAAGATGTGCCCTCAAACAAGCACGGGCCTAGGCCAAAATAAAATAAGAACGCACGCTCAAATAAGGCACACAAAAACTCAGATACAAAAAAGAAGAACACTTCCGAAGTGTCATGCAGGGCCATTGCATTAGAACGCAGCTTCCTGAGGCCCTTAGCACCCGCCAAGCATCATGCACTAGCTTCCTCCTGTATCTTGGCCAGGAGTTGGTCTTTGAGGAGTTCCGCCTGCTGGAAAATGCGGCGATTCCTTTCATTCCACCATTCCCAGATCACGAGGATCACCAAGGATTTTCGCCCCTTTTTGAAACTTGGCCCAAAAATTCTTGCACACCACCAGTCCTTGAGGTTGTTGGTTGCATGCCAATTTTTTTTTGAAAGGAACAGGAGGGGGAGGCCCCCTACTGATTAAATATATTATATAAAGGAAAAAGGTCTTATTTTACAAATCACGAATAGAAAAAAACAAAGAAAAAGGAAAGAAGTATCAGATTGTCTCTATCCATTGCTCTATCCTTGGGAAATAGCTCCTCTTTGCTCTGTGCAACAGCAGCAAAAATTCTCTTCGGAACAAAGTTCTGCATCCCTCAATTGTGGGGTCAATGTTTTCAAACATCCAGTTATTTCTAGACGTCCAAATACTCCATGTCATCAGAATTATGATCTCCATGAAGAAAGGTTCTGCTATTTGCGTTTTGAAGATTTGAATAACCTCTTCTTGTGTGTCAACATTTGGTACTTGTAGGCCAATAATGTTCCAGCAGGCTCTCGCAAAATTACACGTCAGGAACAAATGTCGTAGTGTTTCTCTTCTCTGCCAAATGCACAAATCACAAGTGTATGAATCCAATGCCATGTTTCTTCTCTGCAGTAGATCTCTTATATTCACTCTATCTTTTAGGATTAACCAGAAAAACACTTTGTGCTTCATTTGGCATGAGGATTTCCACATCCAACCATAGCATGGGGCAACTTCAAAGTGGCCAACGAGATGTTTGTATGCCTTCGTCGATTCATACTTTGTTGTTCCCCATATATATGACCATTGGTCTGTGTTGCCTGCATGAACAAGATTCTGTAGGATTTGCTGTAATTCTTCAAATTGGTTGTAAGCTTCTTGGGAGAGTGGAATCTGAAATATTTGATGAAGATGGTCTAAACTAACTGCTTTCGCCAAAGAGATTTTTTGGTTTGTTTGTGAATGAGTGCAGCTCCGGGAACCTGAGTCTTGGTAAAATTCCATTCCACTGATCTTCCCACAGCATGATAGTGCTTCCATCTCCTACTGTACTTTGTGCCAATCCTTTGTACGTATTCAGTAATTTGAGAATAGACCTCCACCAGAATGAGCCCTTTTTTGTTATCCCTGGCAGTTGTCCATTTCTGTAGTAATTGTCCCAGATGAGATGTACCCATGGAATGTCCTCCTTGTTAAAGAATTTATGCAGGCTTTTCATTAAAAGAGCATCATTCTGTAGTGACAATTTTAGCACCCCCAGACCACCTTCTTTTTTTGGTAGCGTGACCATGTTCCATGCTGCCTTGGAAGGCTTCCTGGCATTTATATCTCCTCCCCCTCTCCACAAGCAATGTTTTCTGTATTGATCAAGTTGCTTCACAATTGTCGGCGGAAGCTTGTGGATGGACATCTGGTAGATTGCTAGGGATGTAAAAACCGAGTTGACCATTTGAAGTTTACCACCCTGTGTTAGAAACATAGAGGTTGATATCAGCCTTCGCTCAATCTTTTGCACCAGTGGCAAGAAATCCTCTATCTTGGGTTTTGTCGTTCCCAAAGGTAGGCCTAGATATGGGAAAGGGAAGCTTCCGGTCTGGCAACCAAAAGTGTTTGAGAGAATATCCAACTTATCTGGTGTAACATTGATTGGCACCATGAATGACTTGTCATAATTTACTTTCAAACCAGTAGAATCTGTAAATGTGTTTAGCAAAGCCTTTAGAGCAAAAAGTTGCCTCGGACATGCTTCCATCACCAACAACGTGTCATCAGCAGGGCCTCAAGGCCGGTCCAAGTCGCCATCCGTCCCCATAATCGTTGTACCGCAGGGCACTCGATGAATAAGTGTGTGATGGTTTCCAGATTTCGGTAGCACATAGGGCAAAAATAATTGTTAGGCCATCCCCGCTTCTGTAGGCGCTGCGCCGTCCAAATTCTTCCATGTAGGAGTAGCCAGGCAAAGAACCGACATTTTGGCGGCGCCCAAGGCTTCCAGACTAGCAATTTAAATTTAGTTTTGGGCACATCTTTGAACTGTATCAGGTATGCCGATCTTGCCGAGTAGGTGCCGGAGGGCCTTGGCGTCCAAACGATCGAATCATCCTCCGCTGAGAGGGAACAGAGAAGTCAGCGACTCCAATGATGAATAGCAGAATCGTTGACCACAGTACTGGCAAATTGGACGGCCGAATCCTAATCCTAGTCACTGCTAGGATAGAAAAAGCATACCTTGATTCTTCACCAGAGAAAGCACCATCGCCGGAGGAGGTGGTGCCACAACATGTGCTCAGCTTTCCATAATCCATCCATGTATGAACGGTGCAGATGCTCCGTGGAGACTTTAGCCATGCTTCATGTTGCCAGATAAAGTTGGTTCCACCAATCGACCTGCCAGGCTCAGCGCTTCCAGAAGACTGAATCAATCTACGATCCGCCGGCCATTCGCTCTTGGAAGCATGCCGTGGTTTGGAAACATGGAAAAAATATAAAGCTCAGGCGCGCTGCCTCGCTCCATTTTGACAAAGATAACTGATCAAATATGTGTTAGAGATTCACGATCTCCTTATCCTTCTTATCACGGTGGTCCATGATCAATCCTTTTTAGGATGCTAAGGATGGCGAGCACCAGTTCCACCGCATCACTTAGCACATCGTCCGGCTGGCAGCTGCTGCTGTAGGTTTCTGGATGATGCTGAGGCCGCACGCACCTGTTCTGCGGTGTCACCTGGAACATCGGCTAGCCCGAGAAAGCATATATGCAGTTGGAGGGAGTGGTGTCTGGCCTGTGAAAAGCATATACGCACTCGAACAGAGTGCCCATCCTATGCTACCATCCATATGCGCATCTTATCCTACCGTAGATTTGGTGCTATCAAGTTACCAATCCTTGTAGCACCTTAAAAAAAATCAAAAACGAGTTGCAACAAAACATAGATATATAAAGCATGTAATCATCTACTATAATGCAAAATTTTAGATGCAACAAGTTTTTATGCAATGAGAAAGAAAAAAGAGAAAATAGTCTTTGAATAATAGAGGAGAAGGGAAAAAACGGATCTCGGGGAGGCCCGTGCCCTTCCCAGGCGATGGGCGGAACCTGTGCCGCTGCGCCGCCCCAGCCGCCGTTCTCGCCCTCCCCCGCTCCGCCCCCGCCAAAGCGGCTCGCCAGCGAAGCCGCGCGGCCGCAAGGACGGTGGCAGCCCTCGCTCCCTCCTCGTCGCGGATCGGGGCTGGTGTCACCACCCTTCTCTCTGCCACTGGCCGGCTGCCTTTCACCTCATCCGGCGCGGCGCGGGCCGCTCCTCTCCGGCGCGACACGGGCAGCCTTGCCGGCGCGCAGGCCGCTTCTCCAACGCTTCGGCGTGGGCCCCCTCTCGGTGCAGATGGCCACCTCCGGCGCGGACGGCCTATCTCCAGCGCAGGCACCCTCTCTCTTGCGCTGACGGCCTCTTTTCGGCGTGGATGGCCTGTCTCCGGCGTGGGCAGCTATCTCCAGTGCGGGTGGCTATCTTCGGCGCGGGTGGCTTCGCTCCGGTGTGGGCGGGTCGAATCGGCCTGTGATGTGGTGGGTGGGGAAACTGCTGCTGGCTCTGTTCTTGAGGGGGCTTCCTTCCATCCTATTGACACCGGATTTTGGCAGGCCCACTGGATAAAGCCACGTGCAGATTGGATCGGCGGAGAAATTTAGAATCGGTCCAGGATCAGAAACTAGGCCGGATTTAGGGAGCAAGTAGCTCAAGCCGATTTGGGCCTGCAAGACAGAATCGGCCTAGGAGGAAAGACGCGTGAAATTGTGGCTCTGCCACTTTAATTTAGAAATAGTTTTAGAGATAGATTCGGTTTCTAGATTAGCTTCCTTTTAAATTAGAATTAGTTTTCTAGTCGGACTCTCTTATCCCGGGTATAAATATGTACCCAAACCCCTCTGCAAGGAACAAGAACACATCAATACAACTCGGCGCATCGCCACCTTTTCTTCGATGTTTTCGTCCCTTCGCACGGGCTTGATCCTAGCATGAGGATCGAAAACATCACCCCGGCAACTACGCATTAATCGGTTAGCGTTCTTTCAGTAATCGATTATCATGCGTAATTGCTAGTTATCCGGCATGTCGATCTATCTAATCTAGCATATTTAGGGTTTTGTTTGCATGCTGAGTTGGCCGGATTCCGTTCCAACATAATTGTAATCGATTCGTTAAGTATGCGAAGTTAGATAGATCGGCGTGTCAAGTCATTATCAGATTACTGGTCTGATAATGTTATCGGAGTTTGTAGCCGATAGAGTTTCACTATTTGCTTGGATCGATTTAAGCGTCCGTGACAAGTAGTCAGAGGGTTAGTGCTGCATCAGGTTGAACTGCTAGCTTTATCAACTGTTTATTGCGTTGATTAATAAATCGGTTTGAGTAGATTAGTTTGTCGGAGTCTATAGCCGAATAATCCTTCCCCAGCTGATAGATCGTTTACATGTTTATTCTATGTTTTACCCATGCTATGGTAGGTAGAACCATCACCATGTGTTATTAGTTTGATTCGATCCGAGCGTCCGTGTTGGGTAGTCAGAGGGTTAGTGCTGCATCGTTTCGAGCTGCTAGCTTTATCGACTGGTCGGTGCGTTGATTAATAGGTTGTTTTAAGCGGATAGCCTATCTGGTTGTTTTACTGCTCTTAGCCGATTAGGGTTGTCATGCTAATATGCCTATGCTAAGAACAATCTTATAAACAAAGTATTAAAAAGAGCACATATCTATTGCTTTGTATATCTTGGCCGATTATGACACATGCATGCTTTATATCCTAAGGCAAATCGGCTACATGGTTTTCATATCTTATTTACTCTCATCTGACAACCAGCTGGCCGATTTGGGTTATGAGATGCTCTGCGTCTTATTTCTCTCATCGGCCGATTACGCATCGGCCCCGTTGGCCGATCGCCTTTTGTTATCTGATAAACCTTTCTCTCTTGTCCGTTGCAGGATCAAACGGACTGGCACGCCTGGTTACATTTTGGTGCCTGACTCCGGAGTAAAGCAAATCTCCCGGGACGGCGGTGTAGGGTCTGCAATCAAATTTTGCACCAACACCCTTTTTGGCACGCCCGGTGGGACAACGAAGCAAGATGACTAGTTCCTCGCCAGCCGATTTGGCGGAGACACTCAAAATCCCAAGAGATCGTCCAATCGATGAACAAGATCTGGAGGGTCGATTAGGTCAAGGTTTTACGTCGGCCGACGAGTTGCAGGAAGTTGATATCGGGCCAGGAGACAAGCCAAGGCCGACGTACATCAGTTCCAAGTTATCCCCGGAGTTAAAGTTATTGAGGGGGTATCCGGATTGCTTTGCGTGGGAATATCATGAAATGCCAGGACTCAGCTGATCGATTGTCGAACATCGGCTACCAATTAAACCAGGATATCGGCCATTCAAGCAAGGTTCAAGAAAATGAGTGGAGAAGTGGATGGATGCTGTGAAGGATGAAATCAAGAGACTATATGATGCAGGATTGTCATACCCCATTTCTGGAATATGTTGTGCATCCTGTATCAGTCCCTGGATCAGTAGCTGATACGCACAAGAACACAGATATGATAATCAAAAGCATAATTCGAATTGGTAAATAAGCATAATACCTGATATAGGACCCTTAGTGGCGGTACGACAAGGAAAAATCCAAGTCCAACCAACCAGCTAACGGTGAAGCAGACAGCGGAAACCTTGGCCCAAAGCCACAAGCACACCTGAGAGGCAGAACCGAAAACCCAAACGTCGTCGTCTTCTTACGAAGTCTTCTCCTACTAAACCAACAATCGCAAACGCGTGAGTACATAAGGTACTCAGCAAGCCCTACACTACACAAGGGTATATATATATACATGCATACTTAGTCTTAGCAAGGAGGAGGCTATATGGTTTATTTGCAGCAAAGCAAGCTTTATGCAAGGTTCACTAAAGCAAGACAAGGATTTCATAGATAAAACAGGGGAATTGATTGTCAATATTTTAGTTGGTTGGCCCTGGGGGAGTATGGAGCCTTCCCGCCAGTTCCCAAGTTTTAGTTGGGCCTTCTGACCTCAAGGATCATACCGACCCGGCACACTTGCCATCACTTCCAAAACACGGGCTGACTACAACCCACTCACACGCCAAGGAAAGAGAGAAGTGGCTAATCCATACGTGCGTAACAATAATGTGTCATATGCCGTGACAACGTCCATCCGGATGAATTTTACACTCTGCAGAGGTTGTACATCTTTTCCCACGAGCTATGCACCCTTTGCAAGGGGGTACATAACGCCTAGTCCATATCCTCCGAGTAGTCTCACAATTCCACCACGAAATCACACTCAGGGGCTTGTGACATAATAGGTCACACACTGGCACTGTACACCTGTAAAAGGGTACGTCATGCTCCTGTAACATATAGCAGGATCCTGTAACACATACCAGGACGGGCGGCACTCCCGTAACCTATAGCGGGTTCCGCGAGCCGGATCATAAGTACGTTTCCTATGTTCTTTTCCTGAGCTTTCGTTGCCTCGACTGGCCTCCAGATGGCATTTGCAAGAATACCAAGAAGATAGGGTAGGTCCTTCCCATAGGGGTTCCGTGGTTGTACGAGAATCATTATGTTAACGGGCGTCAGAACCAGTCCTTATATGGCCGGGCAAGCACCATATCCCACACTAGGGGCCTATAACACCAACATCCATTCACTAGTGGCCTTGCCCGCAATCCAACCCATCCCATCATCACCGCCACCATCAACATCATCACCTAACACAGTTGTGCTACTCCCAAACCCATTATATGTCACACACACCACCAAACTCATTTAACACAGTTGTAAAACATATATGTGTGTAAGGTGTAGCAATGTAGAAACATTGCAGGGGTCCTAAGCATTCTAGTAGCAAGGTAAAAGTGCCATCATAGAAATGATGGAACTATCCTAGGGTTATCAAGGTGACAGGTAAACCAAGGGGTAACAAGGATTCAGATATTAATGCCTAAGTAACCGACATCAATATCAATAAGCAAGTAGGACCATAGCTACACAAGCAGTAAATTAGCAAGTAATGCATATTACTAGAATAGGCTCTATAGGTGCATTGCAAAAACAGTAGGTTCAGTCATGATCAAGGAGATGTAGAGCTTGCCTTCACTAATTAGTCTTCTTCTTCACGTCCTCGTAATCCGGGTCCTCAGGTCCTTCCTAGAAGCTTGTATCTTCTGACTCGTATGTCGAGGTCGATGTCTTCAAGTCCTTCGTCGAAGCTCGTCCTTGAAGCTTGGGTCTTCTGAATCTCTTTTGAATCCTCTGGCTCTTCCTCGAATCTTGCGTAAGCTAGCGTATAAAAAGATACCGTATAAACAAACTACCGCAAAGGAAATAAAGATCGAGAAAACCCACACAAGATCCAATTAACTTCGATAAGAACCAAAAGAACACCAAAGAAGACAAAAGGCACAAATCATGCATGATGCATTAGGTTTTACTTTAGGAGGATCTTATTATCTTAAGAGAGGCTAGTAGGGATGATGCATCGAGCACTAGGGCTTTTGATGTAAATGAGAGATGCTAAACCATGATAAATGCATGCGGGTAGGTGGAAAGGGCGTGTGTATGTGTTAGATGTACATCGGCAGCATTACGGCTTTATATAGGTCGTAACCTATATAAAGGTTCATGCAACAAACGTACCAGTGCAAAGTGTGTTACTTTAGTTACCTATTTATGTTAGGGTATTAACTAATGGTGATTAGCTATTAATTACTTACTAAATTGATTAATTACTAAGGTTATTCCACTAATTATTTGTCATGAGGTAAGCGCCTGACAGTGGTACGTGCACGTGATTATGCATGACATGGATGCATGGTTGCGAATAAAAGACAAGGATCAATCAATAAGATCAACTAGCAATTAAATAACGATGAAATAATAGATTCAATAAGTTCCCATGAAAGACGAATAACGAGAATAATAAACAACAAAGCTTGGTAGGGGTCGAGGGTAGTCAATAGATTAAGGTCGATTGAGCGACGATTGAATTAGGTTTGGGTCGTAAAGGAGTTGCGATGAAAGAGGTTGCCAGGTTATGATATAGAGCGGTACGACAAGATTGGATAAGCTTGTCGCCAAAAGATAAGCGAGTATTGATGTGCGAGCTCGACATCACATGATTTATCGACATGGGATTTAGGGTATTAGGTTTCATGGCGATTCAACATGAAAGATTGGGTAGGTTTATTGCATAGCTCGTGGGAAAAGATGTACAACCTCTGCAGAGTGTAAAATTCATCCGGATGGACGTTGTCACGGCATATGACACATTATTGTTACGCACGTATGGATTAGCCACTTCTCTCTTTCCTTGGCGTGTGAGTGGGTTGTAGTCAGCCCGTGTTTTGGAAGTGATGGCAAGTGTGCCGGGTCGGTATGATCCTTGAGGTCAGAAGGCCCAACTAAAACTTGGGAACTGGCGGGAAGGCTCCATACTCCCCCAGGGCCAACCAACTAAAATATTGACAGAGTGGTCTTCGGTGCTGCAGATTGTTGAAGACGATGTACTTTCTTCAAGGTTGCACGAGGGGTACTACCCCACTTAAAAGGATTTTAACCTGGATACCAAGAATAACATTTGATTGTTGCTCTGCTTATCTTATCCAAAAGATTTAGGCTTTTCTTATTATTCCATGGGTGACTTTTCCAAATGCCTCTATTTCCAAATTATCCCCAAGGATGAGTTTACTGTGGATGTTTATCCGGCGTCGGAGGTAAGTACTTTTCCAATTATGTCATTTCAAACCTGTTCTTATCCAAGACAGACAACCATATATGTCATCATCATACCAATTCTTGATTCAACAGCCTATTGATATTTAAAAGCACAGAGTACAATATGTTGCTCATATTACAACACCCCTACATAAAGTTTGTGACCATTGACGTCCAAACTCAAGATACAGTAGATCGTACTTCGACAAGGTTGTTACTCGTTGTCTCCTTGCGTGACAGCTCCAGGGCAGTCTGCTACGAAGTGGCCATGACTCCGACACAAGTAGCACTTCTGATTTGCTCTTGGTGCCTTCCTTCCTGGTGGTTTGTTTTCACTGCTCTGCTTACGAGTACCGGGAATTCTAGAGTCAGGAGGGGTTGCATGTGGTTTGTTTTTCTTCTTCCTTGGGTATCCCTGCTTTTGGGGATATTTCCATTCTTTTACTTCACGTTTTCTTTCTGACTCAGATGGTTGGATCTCATCGATTCTGTCATTTTCCTGATCTGTCAGTGCTTCTTCAAGGAAAATGGCCTTATTCATCAGCGTGTTGAAGTCCGGATAGTTGTGAGTGACCAAATGTATTCTCAGGTTATGGTTAAGACCTTTTCTGAAGCGGCTTTGCTTCTTCTGATCTGTGTTGACCTCATCTGGGGCGTATCGGGCTAACTTCATAAACTTCCTGATATATTCATTCACTGTCATCGATTCCTGCTTCAGGTTACGGAATTCATCTGCCTTCATGTCCATGATTCCTTCTGGGATGTGGTATTCACGAAAAGCTTGCTGGAATTCATCCCAGGTAATACCGTTTTGGTCTGTAACTGTTTCCTTGAAGTTATCCCACCATTCTGCGGCAACTCCAGCTAGTTGGTGAGTGGATAACATCACTTTCTCTTGATCACTGGCTGTGACAATATCCAGCTTCTTAGTAACATTTTTGAGCCAATCATCAGCAGTTAAAGGGTCATCTTCAGTGTCGTCATAGACAGGTGGCCTGAGCTTCAAGAATTCTGTTATCTTAGAATTGATTCCACAACTGCTTTGTTGTCCCTGAGTAATTACTTCCAGGAGTTGATTCTGCTTGGCCATCACTTCTGTGAGGTTGACCGGTGGTGGCTGAGGAATCACATTGCTATCCTGGTTGTCATTGGTGACAGTCTCTTGGTTGATTTCCTCTTCATCATGGTGAACTGCCTCAGTTTCACGGTTGTGGGCTGCGGTGGGGCCTCTTTGACTTGCTTCTCGACGTTGTTGAGTAGATGGCTTCTTTCTTCTGTTAGTTCCACCTCTTGCAGTTCTTCCAGCGGTGTCATGCCTTCCAGGTGCTTTTGCTTTGCGCTTTCGGCGGTTCTGAGTCTTGGTAGACTTCTTCGGCGGCATCTTGCTTTCAGCAACAGGGAATTAGGCATGGGTTAGGTGGGGGTTTTGGCCTTAAGCTGTTGTTAAGCTGCTACATTAGACTGTTGTTATGTTATTATATTGTTTGACTTGATTAGATTAAGAGCACACAATCAAGAAATAAGGAGCCAAAACAACAAAAAGGAAAACATCGAATCACACAAACAACGTGATTTATTTGTTGTGGCTTCGAGTGTGATCGTACTACAAACGTGGTTTAAGGCTCGAGAGTATGCTGACTATCGATCTAGATTGTCCTCAAAAACTCGACCAATAGTCCGAGACCGAAAAGGGAGTCGAGAGGGTCATATGACTTGGTCGGTAAAGAAACACCATTGCTCACACTTCTGCATTGGAGGGCTTCATTGACTTGATGTTTAGAGTTAACCAGGCACGTGTATTCATGATCATTGCATTTCAGAAGGTTGATTTTCCGGACTTGCACTTCATTTTCATTCTGAGGGTGGCTCAGAACATTATTTCACAGCAACACTGATACTTTTATTGCTCACAAACAGGATTACACCTTAGTACAACTTAGATTATCCAGATTACAACTCCTTACAAGTACTACCATTACTTCTTGTGATAAGCTGCCATACTTGAAGCTGATAACATTCTTTCAAGTCATCCTTCATGAGGGGTTTATTTTGGATATCTTGGCACAAGTAGCACGTCTGCATACTCGACATACTTTGTCGTCTTCAGGGTTGTAATCTTTTGGCACTAGTTATTGCCATCTTCATTTCCTTGCTCGAGGAGTTCAGGGCAATCTGCTATGAAATGCCCATGCTTTCGGCAGGCAAAGCATGTCCGATTGACTGGTGGTACCCTTCTGTTAGCTATGAGCGGCAGATTTGCACTGCTTGAGCCTTCATGCATATTAGTTAGTTGGTGAAAGGTATGTCCTTTTGCTGCGATCAGGGGCTTCTTGAGCTTTCCAGGCATATCTTGACCAGATCCTTGTATGACATTCTTTCTCTTCTTGTTGCATCTCTCATTGGTGGCTCTTGGCTGCAACAGTTTCGTGAGATCGTCGATCTCTTCATTGATCTCCTTTACTGACTCCTTCAGGTTAGTCAACTTTGCAAGTACACCTGCGAGGACAGGAGGTGACAGGTACGTGCCATCCATGTTATTCCAAGCTTCTTGTTCTTGACGCTCTGGCTGTACCGCAGATTGAACCTATGCAGGTGGTGCTGGGACTTGAGGTACTTCATGCTGCATGTAGGTAACCGTAGCTCTTGCTTCATTGAACTCACGGTAGGAGCAATTGGCAATCTTATGTCCAGGGTTATGACAATAGAAGCACGTCCTCGGTGGTCTGGTGCCCTTAGTAGCTTTGACCTTGCTCTTCTGCCTGGGAACCATATCCGGTGCACGGTAAACCTGGTATAGGTTGCCTTCCACTTCTACGGTCACATAGTCCTCATTGTCCATTGGGTTGAACATTCCTGTACACAGATGTTTTCAGATCAGATACTTCTTCTTGTTGGAGAGAAGGAAGCAAAGGGTTTTTTTTTTTTTTACAAGAGGGGAAAAGTTATTATGGAGAGGTTTTGCAGCTAGTTTTGAAAATAGTCATTTTCGAGCGTAACAAATCCTAGGTTTTCGTTCTACAGTCAAGCATTGCTCTGATACCACTCTGTCATACCCCATCTCTGGAATATGTTGTGCATCCTATATCAGTCCCTGGATCAGTAGCTGATACGCACAAGAACACATATATGATAATCAAAAGCATACTTCGAATTGGTAAATAAGCATAATACCTGATATAGGACCCTTAGTGGCGGTACGACAAGGAAAAATCCAAGTCCAACCAACCAGCTAACGGTGAAGCAGACAGCGGAAACCTTGGCCCAAAGCCACAAGCACACCTGAGAGGCAGAACCGAAAACCCAAACGTCGTCGTCTTCTTACGAAGTCTTCTCCTACTAAACCAACAATCGCAAACGCGTGAGTACATAAGGTACTCAGCAAGCCCTACACTACACAAGGGTATATATATACATGCATACTTGGTCTTAGCAAGGAGGAGGCTATATGATTTATTTGCAGCAAAGCAAGCTTTATGCAAGGTTCACTAAAGCAAGACAAGGATTTCATAGATAAAACAGGGGAATTGATTGTCAATATTTTAGTTGGTTGGCCCTGGGGGAGTATGGAGCCTTCCCGCCAGTTCCCAAGTTTTAGTTGGGCCTTCTGACCTCAAGGATCATACCGACCCGGCACACTTGCCATCACTTCCAAAACACGGGCTGACTACAACCCACTCACACGCCAAGGAAAGAGAGAAGTGGCTAATCCATACGTGCGTAACAATAATGTGTCATATGCCGTGACAACGTCCATCCGGATGAATTTTACACTCTGCAGAGGTTGTACATCTTTTCCCACGAGCTATGCACCCTTTGCAAGGGGGTACATAACGCCTAGTCCATATCCTCCGAGTAGTCTCACAATTCCACCACGAAATCACACTCAGGGGCTTGTGACATAATAGGTCACACACTGGCACTGTACACCTGTAAAAGGGTACGTCATGCTCCTGTAACATATAGCAGGATCCTGTAACACATACCAGGACGGGCGGCACTCCCGTAACCTATAGCGGGTTCCGCGAGCCGGATCATAGGTACGTTTCCTATGTTCTTTTCCTGAGCTTTCGTTGCCTCGACTGGCCTCCAGATGGCATTTGCAAGAATACCAAGAAGATAGGGTAGGTCCTTCCCATAGGGGTTCCGTGGTTGTACGAGAATCATTATGTTAACGGGCGTCAGAACCGGTCCTTATATGGCCGGGCAAGCACCATATCCCACACTAGGGGCCTATAACACCAACATCCATTCACTAGTGGCCTTGCCCGCAATCCAACCCATCCCATCATCACCGCCACCATCAACATCATCACCTAACACAGTTGTGCTACTCCCAAACCCATTATATGTCACACACACCACCAAACTCATTTAACACAGTTTTAAACATATATGTGTGTAAGGTGTAGCAATGTAGAAACATTGCAGGGGTCCTAAGCATTCTAGTAGCAAGGTAAAAGTGCCATCATAGAAATGATGGAACTATCCTAGGGTTATCAAGGTGACAGGTAAACCAAGGGGTAACAAGGATTCAGATATTAATGCCTAAGTAACCGACATCAATATCAATAAGCAAGTAGGACCATAGCTACACAAGCAGTAAATTAGCAAGTAATGCATATTACTAGAATAGGCTCTATAGGTGCATTGCAAAAACAGTAGGTTCAGTCATGATCAAGGAGATGTAGAGCTTGCCTTCACTAATTAGTCTTCTTCTTCACGTCCTCGTAATCCGGGTCCTCAGGTCCTTCCTAGAAGCTTGTATCTTCTGACTCGTATGTCGAGGTCGATGTCTTCAAGTCCTTCGTCGAAGCTCGTCCTTGAAGCTTGGGTCTTCTGAATCTCTTTTGAATCCTCTGGCTCTTCCTCGAATCTTGCGTAAGCTAGCGTATAAAAAGATACCGTATAAACAAACTACCGCAAAGGAAATAAAGATCGAGAAAACCCACACAAGATCCAATTAACTTCGATAAGAACCAAAAGAACACCAAAGAAGACAAAAGGCACAAATCATGCATGATGCATTAGGTTTTACTTTAGGAGGATCTTATTATCTTAAGAGAGGCTAGTAGGGATGATGCATCGAGCACTAGGGCTTTTGATGTAAATGAGAGATGCTAAACCATGATAAATGCATGCGGGTAGGTGGAAAGGGCGTGTGTATGTGTTAGATGTACATCGGCAGCATTACGGCTTTATATAGATCGTAACCTATATAAAGGTTCATGCAACAAACGTACCAGTGCAAAGTGTGTTACTTTAGTTACCTATTTATGTTAGGGTATTAACTAATGGTGATTAGCTATTAATTACTTACTAAATTGATTAATTACTAAGGTTATTCCACTAATTATTTGTCATGAGGTAAGCGCCTGACAGTGGTACGTGCACGTGATTATGCATGACATGGATGCATGGTTGCGAATAAAAGACAAGGATCAATCAATAAGATCAACTAGCAATTAAATAACGATGAAATAATAGATTCAATAAGTTCCCATGAAAGACGAATAACGAGAATAATAAACAACAAAGCTTGGTAGGGGTCGAGGGTAGTCAATAGATTAAGGTCGATTGAGCGACGATTGAATTAGGTTTGGGTCGTAAAGGAGTTGCGATGAAAGAGGTTGCCAGGTTATGATATAGAGCGGTACGACAAGATTGGATAAGCTTGTCGCCAAAAGATAAGCGAGTATTGATGTGCGAGCTCGACATCACATGATTTATCGACATGGGATTTAGGGTATTAGGTTTCATGGCGATTCAACATGAAAGATTGGGTAGGTTTATTGCTAGCGAGTGAGGGTGTACGTGTGACATACAAGGTTAAGGCGGAATGATGTATTGCGATGAGGCGGTATTAGGATGTGAGGCGAAGAGATATTGCATGATTGGTTAGGTTCAACGCTAAACGATAAAGCGGGTAGCTACAACATGCGAGATTGACGTTGCATGAAATGGCGATAGGAAGAACATCAAAAGAGGGAAGGTTTTATGGTATTGACAGTTTGCTGGTCCAATATAGAGCTCCAAGAGTAGTACCAAAGGGTACTACGCGTTTCTACGAACGCATGGGCGCAAGAATCGCCCAAAACGGAGCTACGGTTGAAAAGATATAAGGATTTAAAGGTTCTACTGCAATTACAGAAATATACCGAGGGCATATCTATAATTACAGAAAGGTTTTATGGACTAAAATGTAATTACAGAAAGTTTTGGGGACCAATCTGTAATTACGGAAAAGTTTAGGGGCTTTGGTGCAAAAAGACAGGGGCTAAAATATAATTACAGAAAAGTATAAGGTTGTTTCTGTAAAAAGACAGGACCTAAACAGAATTATGCAAAAGAGCAGGGGGTTAACTGTAAAAGTACGGGGGCTGGGGATTTTCTAGGATTTTTGGATTTATCTTCCTATTGGAAAATATGTGGACCAAGTCCACGGGCTCTGTGGACCGAGTGAGGGGCCGTGGTCCACGGGTCCACCGTGGACCGGTTACACTGATTGAAAGGGTACGCGATCTGGGCCATTGGATGAGGTTTGGACGGTGGAGAGGCGACGGGAGGTGGGCGCGGTGGTCGCCGGCGACGGAACGCGGCGGCGCCATTGGTGGCTCGCCGGACTTCGCCGCTGCGGCGCTCCGGTGGCCTATCCGCGACGGGGAGAGGACCGAGAGAGAGCGGAGGAGGTGTGGAGCTCACCACGGCGGTCGCTCGAAGCCGGGAAGCGTTGGAGGAGGCGGGCGACGACGAGGCGCGGAGCGCGGTGGAGGCGCTCGACGCGGGACGGTCTCCGGTGGCGGAGCGGGACGGAGAAGGGGCGCAGAAGGGGCGGCGCGACGCGGCGAGGCTTGGCGTCGTGCCGTCGTGGGCGGAGAGGGTCGGGACGAGCGTGGCGCCAGTTGGGCGCGGCGCTTGGCGGAGACGCGGTCCTCGGCGGTGGCGTGCGGCGACGAAGCACGACCGCGCTTCCGTGGGCCGTGGTCGTCCGCTGAGCTGGCCAAGACGGTGGGGAGGTGGTGAGGGTGTGTGCTGGGCAGAGGAATTGGAGAGAAGAGGGTCGTCGGCGACGAATTTTGCGGCGGTCGCCGATGGAGAAGAAAAGGGGGAAATCCCCGATTGGAGCGCGGCGGTGGCTGAAGAGGGGAGGCGAGCTGGGGAAGGGAGGGAGGAGTGCACCGCGTCCGCTTTATAGCGGAGGAGAGGGAGAGGGAGGTCGGGAGGGAGTGGTTTGGTTGAGTCAAAGCTCCGGTCGTCGTTGTTAATGGCGACGGGACGCTCGCCAGGGCGGAATGGGCATCAGTACGCGCGATGACGGGGGCGCGGGATGGCCACAGGGTCGTGGAGGCGACAGGACGAGGAGGGGGTGACGGAGGAGTGACGTCCGTGGCACGGAGGTCGCCGGGTCATAGGGAGGTCGTCGGATGGGAGCTCTGCTCCAGCGTCCTGTCGATGCGACGGGACGACGAGAGCTCGGGGCTGGCTCGTGCTCCACGCAGCGGCTTCACGTGGGCGACGCGACGAGACGACGGGCTGACGCGAAGCGGCGTCACGACGGCGTGGGCGACGGCAAGGGCGGCGACTGGCGATGGCAGGAGGGAGACGACGGGCGTGACGGGCCAGGCTGGGCTGAGGTGGGCCGGAGTGGGCTGCGGCCTGCGAGGGAAAAGAGGAGAACGGCGAGCTGGGCCGGAAGGAGGGGTTTCGGCCCAAGGGAAAAGAGAGGGATTTCTGGTTTATTCTTTTTACAGGCTTTGAATTTGAATGGATTTCAAATTCAAACAAGAATAAAAATCAAACAACTAAGCTAAATAAATTCAAATAAAACCAGAATCGCACATGATGAACTTTTTGCAAGATTTTAAAATCAAAACTTTTTGAATTCACGGTGAATTGCTAGAGATCTTAAATCAAACAATTATTTAGTTTGTTGTAAAATTCAAAAGTTCAAACTTTTAGTAAATTTTAAAAGAAGACAAACACTTGAGCACTATTTTAATATTCGTAAATTTCATATTCTCACTAGGTTTTAATTTGTTTAATGCATTTTGTTTTTGAAAATTCATGGAAAGGTAAGAGTTGGACAAAAATTTAAATTTTGAGTGATTTTTATTCCTTTTGAACGCTTTGAAATTTTTGGGGTGTTACAAGGATTTATCAGACCATGCCGATATGCTGAGTGGATTTCCAATATAGTCCCTGTTGAGAAGAAGAATGGCAAGATCAGAGTGTGCATCGATTTCAGAGATCTAAACAAGGCTACACCGAAGGATGAGTACCCAATGCCGATAGTTGATCGATTGGTAGATGCAGCATCAGGACACAAGATCATCAGTTTTATGGATGGTAATGCTGGGTACAATCAAATTTTCATGTCGCCAGAAGATATTCACAAGACAGCTTTTAGGTGTCCAGGTGCAATCGGCCTATATGAGTGGGTGGGCATGACGTTTCGCCTCAAGATTGCTGGTGCTACCTATCAAACAGCAATGAATTATATTTTTCATGACCTCGTCGGCCGATTGATAGAAGTATACATTGATGATGTCGTGGTGAAATCAAAGAGTGTCGATGGGCACATAGCCGATTTACGTGAAGTGTTTGAGAGGATACGGAAATATGGATTGAAGATGAATCCCCTTAAGTGTGCTTTTCGTGTATCGGCTGAGCAATTTCTGGGATTCATGGTACATGAGCGAGGAATAGAGGTCGGCAAAGCGAGCTTGAAATCTATCAACAACGCAGAACCTCCGACTAATAAGAAGGAGCTCCAATCTCTAGTCAACAAAATCAATTTCATCAGAAGGTTCATCTCTAATTTGTCTGGTTGATTAGAGCCTTTCACACCGTTGCTGAAGTTAAAAGAAGATCAAGAATTCATTTGGGGACCGAAACAGCAAGCAGTATTCGATAAGATTAAGAAGTATCTCAAGCAGCCACCCGTGTTGATCCCACCACAACTAGGAGTGCCCTTCAGGTTGTATCTTTTGGCCGATGAGAAGTCCATTGGGTCAGTGTTGATGCAAGAATACGAAGGCAAAGAGAGGGCAATATTTTATTTGAGCAGGAGATTGTTAGATGCAGAAAAAGGGTATTCTATGGTGGAGAAGTTGTGCTTGTGTCTATATTTCTCCTGTACAAAATTAAGGCATTATCTGGTGATGGAGGAATGCACCGTGGTAGGGAAGGCCGATGTGATCAAATATATGCTATCGGCCCCGATATTAAAAGGCCGAATTGGGATGTGGATGCTAGCACTGGCTGAGTTTGATCTGAAATTTGAATCGGCTAAAGCAGTAAAAGGACAGGCCATAGCCGATTTCATTGTACAGCACTGTGGTGATGTTTAAGTTTGTCGAGCCAATGCCGTGGGTTCTATTTTTTGATGGATCGGTATGCAAACAAGGGTGTGGCATCGGCTTGGTGATTGTTTTGCCTCGGGGGCAAGATTTGACTTTGCCTACGCTATGTCTCATTTTAATTAAGCGTCCCACTCCTCTTTGCGACTACAAGGAGTGGCTAGACAAAGAGCAGACACCAGAAATGGAGGCCCAGCTTCACTTTGAAGCTAGATCAAGGAGAGCTCTCTTCGACATTGCTTGTGAAGAAGCAAGAAAGGAAGAAGAGAACAAACGCTTCCAAGAGGAGCAACGCGAGATCCGAGAGGACGAAGCACACTGCAAGCAAGAAGCGCGAGAGGGCAAGGCGTGCAAAGGAAGCCGGACCAGAGGCCATCAGAAAGGGAAAATATCCCCGCTGCAGTTAGTAGACTACCATATGTTCTTTCTTTTGATTCCCTAAGGCATGTTAGGTTTAGGCTGATAAACAACTCAGGTTGTGAATCGCACATGCCAATGTATTGTTGTCAAATGTCAATGTATTGTCGGGCCCGAACTATATCTGTCAATGTATTGTTGTCACAAGCACGTTGCTCTCCGATGAATGAAATGTCATGAATAATGATCCAAAAATCGTGATAATTTGTGGAGAGGCAGTGCAATATACTATGAAGATGATGCAAAAAGAATTACTTCAATTGGAGTTACATAGATCAAACTACAAGCATTTTGGTCGGGCTATGCACCCAATTCCTGTGCTTTAAAAAGCGCGCAAATTAAATATTAACTTCCGTTAAGAACTCACTTCTCATAAAAATGGATATTTTTTCTATGTACTATATTAGAAAACAAAATTTGTGGAGGTGGTTTCAAGTCATTTGGAGTTTTATTGATTTCTGTACAAAATAAACAAGTTGCGAGAAAAATCATTTTGCTCTCAGTTGACACCACCTTTCGGTTCTCCAAAACCCGCAAGCCCTATCGGGTTTTGAAAACCCTAAAGGCCTTTCGGGTTTTCAAAAACCGAAAAGCCTGTCGATCCAAAATTAAGTTCGGTTTCGGGTTTCCAAAACCCAAAAACCCTGTCGGTCCGAAATCCCCTTTTCCCTACAGTCAAAAAATGATTTTTTACGAATTACTGTGTGACATAAAACCTTTCGGGATTTCAAAACCCGAAATGTCACTTTCAGACCGAAATGCTGCCCGAAAATTACCCGTGGTTCCCAATTTACCATTTCGAGTTTTGGAAACCTGAAATCTTTGGTATCGGGTTTTGAAAACCCGAAAGGGTGCTAGATCAGCAAAAAAATTTACCGCGTCCAAAATTGCAATTTTCCATTAAAAATGATTAAAAATAAAAAAAATTCCAAGCTGTACTCTCTCTGTTTCTTTTTAATTAATTGCAGTTCTAGATTTGGATACATGAATTAAGATGAATAGTGAAAATAGAGGGGGAGCTGAAAACAAGGAGGAACGAGAGAGGAGAGAGATAGAAAGAGAGACGTATTGATAAGCGAGAATGATATGTATTGTGGCAAACATTTAGAATTTTAAAATAACATGTATTTTGAAACGGAGGGAGTACTGCGTGTTCTAATCTATTGTAGGGCTACGCACCGACCAGCACAAAAGTACCCGAGGGCATCACGAATGAAGAATAGTCGGTTGGATAAGATAACCAGCAGCTTCAGGACGACAACCGAGAGATACGCCGATAGTGATGTTCTTGCTGAATAAAACTTGCATCTTTTTTTTTTTTTCATCAGAACTAGAAGGGGCAGAGCCCACAAACCAACACCTTTGGATATGTCATTTACATCGACGCCTACATCGCGAAGAAAACACATACAGAAATTCCTCCACAAACAAACCAACACTTTTTTTTCTCAAATACGCACGTTGCATATTTTTGTATTAAGAAGAAGAGCATTTACAGGTTCGGGGTACAACCATGCCGTACGGAAACGGCGATGTAATGCAAAGAGCCAGAGCCCTTGACACAACCCGAGTAGCGCATCGCGCTCTTAGCATAGTCCTACTCCTCCCAATGTAGCCTACCTAGATGCTTAGCGCCAGCGATGATCCAATCTCGCGCGCTCGCTCGCACCTTCGCAACCACTGCTGCAGCCGGTGTTGCTTTATCATTGAACACCCGCACATTCCGCAACTTCCACAGCTCCCAGACCTCTATTTTTGTTTCTTGGAGACAGACAACCGCGGCTCGCGCGTCCTCAATGACAAGACGTACAACATCGCACCGCACCCGCTCATTCAGGCCACGGACATTCCACGACAGCACTATAATGTTCGTGCAATCCATCGATGCTATCAACCGTGATCGCCTTGAGGCGGGTCAAGTTGGGAGAGGTCCTCCGCAACACGGGGAAGAAATCCCGGAACGCCGCCGTCTGCTGCTGTTGAAGTCCTCCGTGAAAGTACTCCTTGATCGCCTTCTTGGTCGAAGCACTGATCGGCCCGGGTCCCTCCGCCATACCCATTTTCTTGAGCAGCACCAACTCAGCGCGCTTGGCTGGCTTCATCCCAGAGTAGGGATGGTAATGGGTACATTACCCACTGGGAGTGGTGGAATGTTTCCATCTCCGTCTAGAATTTTATACCCCGTTCCCATCCCCATACCCACCTGGGGACTTAAATTTTCCCCTATCCCCAAACCCATATTGGTGTGGGTACCCATCGGGTTACCCATACCCATTAACTGGCACCGCAATAATTAACATCTAACTACACATAGTTACATATTGGAATGATTAAATTGTTCAAAGGTAAATAAATTTAACCACTCAAACGCTACTAGTTCACACAATCAAACGCTAAATTATTCAAAGGTAAATAAATGATGAGTATGGTCCGCTGACCCCTTTCTTTATTTATATACCTCTGATGGACTCATGTGTCATAGGTTTCGTGGCCCCATGGGTAAATGGGTATGGGTCGCAGGAGAACGTTCCCATACCCGTGGTACCCAATGGGTGATGAAAATACCCATTAACAAACCCATAGAGCGAGAAATAGGTCCAAACTCACACCCTAATAGAGGAAAAACTCATCGGGTATCGGGTTATGGGTACTCATTGCCATCCCTATCCTAGACATCGGGTTGGCTGCTTGCCTTTCACTCCTTTTCGGCTTGTCCTCCAATGTTGCAGCCGGCTTGGTCGCTTGTCCGCGCCTCTGCGGCCACAGTAGAACAGGCGTTTTGGTGCCCGTGGTGATCGAGTTGACAAACTCCTCAAGCACCCGGGCCGGCATGTCCAACTCGGTGTCGATCACAATTGGGGTGGCTATCGGCATAGAAGAGCCCACCTCAATAGTGTCAGCTTCTGGTCCATCCCGCGGCGCAGTCGGGCCTACCTTGGTGGCGCTTTCCTGGGCCGGGCCAGCGCAGTCCTCAACCTGTTGGCCGATTACAGCCCACCCGACCGCTTACTGGTCGTCGTCCTCCCAAGCCAGAGTCCAGACAGCAGGCGCCGCCGAGATGGTTCGCCCAGCTGTCCTGTGTGAGCTCCACGGCAGGCAGCAGAGGTCCATGTCGTTCAAATCCAGTCGTCTCCAGGTGCATCGGATCCACGCAGGTCGGTGGGGCCTCCTCCCGTACTGGGATCAGATCCTCGAGGACACCCCAAGGCTGAGTGTCCATCCCCCCATCGACACGTTCACCCACCAGCCTCTGATCCTGAGCCGGTCATCAGACCGTTTAGGCTGGCAGCGTCTGTTCTGGCGCAGGCGCAGCTGCCACAGGCTTCTCTTTTTCCTTTTCCGGAAACATGATCTTGTCTCCATCTCGTGACAAAGTTGCTTTTGGGAAAGTAACTGTCGCGCTCATCTTGGCAGCAGCGGGCTTGTCGGCAGCGCCCTCCACGGCATGCCCATTTGTCGCGTTGCAGCACCGGCCCTCGTCGACGGATTGTGCCATCGCCGGCGGCGCCATGTGACTCCCCGACCCTGAACCCCCGCCGGCAGCCAAAGGTGCGTTGCCGTGGCGCCTGCTCCGGGCCTGGATAGACGCCATAGTTCCGGTTCGGGTTACCGTCTGGACCGCTATCACCATCATCTGACGGCGAACCCGGCACCGGCGATGGCGAACGTGGCCAAAAGTCCTCCACCTCCCGAAGATGAACGAACACCGGGTACACGAGCATCCTCTTGCTCCAGAAGTATGACTCAGCTCCGGCGAAGATCCGCTCCATCGATGCGCTGTTGTGGACGACGCACGGCTCCGGTTCATCCACCAGAAGATCAGCCAGCCGTGGCGATGCGCGGGGCATGGCTCCAGGCGTAGAGGCAGAACCGTGACATGTCTGACTTGTCGGCGGTCGCCGCGTCGAGCTTCTCGATCCAACAGTAGGCTCCAAGTAGTTTCTTCGCCATCGCCAGGCTCCAAGCGTGCACCGGGATCCCCTCCAGGTCGATGGTGAGCCTGAAGAGGAGCGTGGTGGAGACCGCGTTGGCAAGCCTTGTCCACTGCCAGAACCTGAGCGCAGCCCCATCCATGACCACGGATCCCGCCTCCATGGCCTGGTTACACAGCTGCGACGTGGGGAAGATGACGAGGAAGGCTTTGGGGTAGAAGGGCCTGACGGTGATCGACGAGGCCTCGGTCTCAGACACCTGGAAGCGTGCCACCACCGCAGCGAGCACCTCCTAGATGCGGAAGTCGTGGCGGCCATCGACGGCTGCCAGGGTGAGACCGAGGTGGAGATCGGCCTCGGCCGCGGCCAGTTCACCATGGTGGACGAAGCAGACCGCATGAGGAGCCGGGTCCTCTGGCTCCACACGCCCCCGGTCTTCCTTCATTGCCGTGTCGAAGTACGACAGCATCCCAGGCGGCGGCGGCAGGGAGGGGGGGGGGAGTGCGGTCGCGGTTCCCAGGAGGAGTAGGGTCTCGGTCCACGTCCCCGCCCGTCGTCGCAGGCCCTGGGGCGCTTGCAATCTCGGGCAACGTGCCGTAGCTTGTGGCACCGGAGGCAGCTGGGAGGCATCTTGCAGTTCGCCCTCCGGTGGTTGTAGGACAGACAGTTGAGACATCTCCCCTCCAGCTCCGGCAAGAACCTTGGCTTGCCCGAGGTCCTCGGCAGTGCAGGGGCCGGCAAATGCGACAGGGTCCCATGCTTCTTCCGCCGCACAACCAGCTGCCATCCATCCTCGTCGATGCAAGGGGCGCGGTGGTCTGGTCGGCGCATAGGCTCTGGTGCAACCCGCCTCCAGGAACCATTCTGACGCATGGCGGCCTTGGCCAGCCTGCGCCCTAGAAGGTCGCGGAGAGGGAGGCCGTGGAGGAGCTCCATGTGGCCTCGCTTGCGGGTGCTTCGGTGGGAGCGCCGCCCCCCTCCACCGGTCAGATCCACTGTCGGCTTGTGCTTCTCCACCCCCCCCCCCTCCCCCCCAACGGCCGCGACGCTGCCGCACAGGGCAGGTGCAACAACCTATGAGTGCAGGCGCTGATGCGGGGCATCCTCCAGGGACGGCGTGCGCCGGAGGGCGTCGAGGTAGGGGGTAAGGGACGCCGAGTCAAGGCCATCGTCTTCATCGTCGGAGCAGTCCATCCATCGCTGTGCCTTGCCGTGGCCCAGGGACGACTCTCCGGGGAAGAAAGGGGCGGCCACCGGTGAGAGGGAACTGGTGGGGGAGACCGGGTCCATCGGCTCCTGGGAGGGGAGCGAGGAGATGATGGCCATGGGGCTGGTGGGGGCGGTGGCCACCGGGGCCGGAGTGGCAGCCGGCGGTGGGGGAGGTGGCCGCCGGGACCGGGGTGGTCACCAGTGCAGGGGCTCTCTCTCACCGGCGCAGCTTTACGTACCAGCTGATACGCCCAGTAATTGGAGAGCGTCCCCACAAACCAACACCTCATATGTACAACCCTAAGTTCCCGGTGGGTGGGGACATGGAGGAATTTATCTACATCTATATAACTATATTACAGAGGCAGAGGACGAGATCTGCAGTTAGTGACTGCAACATGAGTTAACGAAGTTGTTGAGTAAAATGTTGCATATGCTTCTTTATTTCAATTTTTTTGTGTGGACAAAGTACTGTACACTTTGTGGCTCGGTCAGAAGGTGTGTCCCAAGGAATAGAACATGTATGGTTACATCTTCCAGCCTTTAGTGCTTCTACGTTCTACCTGAATGAGTGAAAAAATCATGACATTTGGACCTCAATGATTCCATGATCTTATAATAATGAGCTCAACAATATCAATATGAGAGCTTGGTTTAACAAAGGTCATATTTCCTTAGAACAACTACCAACAACTTTAACAAAAAAGGGACTACTATGGTATATAGTTTGGCATATTATATCTTAAAATGGTATATGAGCACTTTTTTGTCTCTTGAATCAACGAAGTCTTTTTTACATATCATAAGTCTACACGTCTCTGAACGTGTTTACTGGTATTTTTGTTTGAATTTTGTTTAAGTTTATTTGAATTTTTCGTTTGAATTTTGACCCAAAGTTTCGCTTTTTATCAGTGACCTCTGAAAATATATCTTTACCGAAAAAGTTTTCCATGTCTCTGAAACAAAGCTATTTGGCCACATCTCAGCAGTTCTATCGTTTACGATAGGAGCCCAACTTCTGCAAATTACTGCCCACCTGTGTACCAATGTTAAGCAACGGTGATGTAGAAACTTAATGATAGTGACCAGTAATCGTTGCTACTCAATATGTCAGCACTTTAATTAAAAAACAGAGCTAAGCAAAAAAAGCAGACTAGGGTGAACTCAACATGACATTAGAGAAGTCAAGAACCTTTTTTTTTTTTTGTGAAGAGAGAAGTCAAGCATTACTCTTGGCCCTTCCGAACATAGGAGCTTCAACAAAATCCTTGTTCCCAAAATCCCGATAGGTGAACCGATTGGCAATATCCTCCATCATTTTACAGTCCATATATACCAACCTACTCAGCCTGGGCGTGATTCTTGAAAAAAACGAGCTAGTTCTCTGTACAAGTGCTCCCCTTCAAATGGCTTGGAAACATAGCCATCCATTTCTTTATTCAGGCACTGTTCATGTGTTGCCTGGATAGCATCTGCCGTCATTGCCAATATTGGAGTTCGCCACCGCCGAACATTTGTACACTCTCCGCGTTCTATTCGCCCATTTAGACCTCTTTCCATCTCTCTAATCCTCTTTGTGGCTTCAAATCTGGAAAGGTAGCAGATACATGGTAAAAGATTTGCACCGAATATGCCTTTGGTCTAAAGAGTTGCGCCGAAAATTAACGAACCTATGATAAGAACATGCAATCTCTCAACAAAATACACTTATAGATACTATCTATTTGTCGCATAACCAAGGCCAAACTAGGCCGAGATGACTAGTGGCCAAAGATAAGACTCACCCATCCATTTCTGGCATTTGTATGTCCATGAAACAAGCATCAAAACTGTGAGGAGGTTTTAGCAGTGTGATTGCTTTCTTCCCACTGTCAGCATACGTTACTTCCGCACCATACTTCTTCAGAACACCGGCAGCCACTTTAAGATTTACAATATTGTCATCGACCACTATGATCTGCTTCTTCTGAAGTAAGCTGCCCAATGTCGAATTGCCAACTTCTCCATTGCGGCAATGCGCTTTATCTACCCCACCCAAGGCTCTTCGTAGCGAGACATGAAGCATGCTTGCACGAAGTGGCTTCATAATTACATTCAAGTCATATTCCTTCGATATATGTGAACTGCTCTTGATCGAACTTGTAGGGTTCTCCAAAAGAAATAAATTTGGAGAGCCGGCCTGGTCTTTATTCCTCAATTTTCTAACCAAGAGAGCTATGGAATCGGATTCATTCAGCCAGGTTTCTTTGTCAATGAGCACAAGCTTCGCTATCCGTGATCCACAATTCACTCTAGAAATATACTGATCTATGTTAGTTGTCCATTCGGTTTGCACTCCCAATCTTTGCAAATGGTACTTGGTAACCTTGGCACGGACCGGTCTATGATCAACCACCAATGCATTGATATCTTCAAAATCGGAGGATTTATTCTCATTGGCGCAGTGGCGGTCCTTCCTAAGCACTGCAGTGAAGGTGAATGTAGAACCAATATGGGGAGTAGTTGCAAACCCTATCTCGCCCCGCATGAGACCAACCAAAGCCTTGCTGATGCTTAATCCAATCCCAGTGCCCCCATGGATGCGGGCAATGGATGGACGTACTTGCATGAATGGAGTGAAGATGTGGGGCTGAGCTTCGATAGGGATGCCAACACCTGTATCTTCAACTGATATTATCAAGTTTATTGAGTCAGATGCAATGGGTGCAAATGGCATCTCAGATGAGTGCAATTCCCTATTAAAACATCGGAAGTTTTCCCAACTATGCCTCCTGTTGACTACTGGGAAGCGACTTAAGGTATTTTTGTATTGAGCTCCCGTCTCAACATCTAAACATCTCATGACTTCTTCAATAACGTGAACTGTCAAGAAGATATGACCCTTCTCCGTGAACTGTGGAAATTAGTGCATTCTTAGCCAACAAAGAACACATGCATATAACATATAAATATATAAGGGACGCTGTTCGATTCTTACTTTAATTGAGTTCCCAACGAGATTTGTAATGATTTGCCTTATTCTGCCGGGATCGCCGATGAGTGTCCGTGGAACTTGGTCAGAGACATACACTGCCAGCTGCTCTCGTTTGTATGTCATAACGAGAAACAAGGAAAACAGAGTCAGTGGACTACAAGAAAAGACAGTAGCCTTCAATGCAAGACTAAATACTCTGATTACCTCTAGTTCTTTCTCCTGAACTTTCCCACAAAAGAGAGACAAAATGTCGTCACAAACCGCTCTAATATCAAAGGGTACCGCCTCAAGCTCAAGTTTACCAGACTCAATCTTCGCCTGATCAAGAACCTCGTTAAGGAGAGATACTAGAGCTTTTCCACTAGCTTGTGCAGTTCTAACATAGTCTTGCTGCGTCGTGTCTAAATCAGTATCCATGAGCATTTGGAGCATCCCTGAAAAAAAAAATGTGGGATTCATACCTTTGAACGCCAAATACCAATCAAGATTACAGTAGGAATTAGTTACCAAGAACACCATTCATAGGAGTTCTAATCTCATGCGAAACTGTAGCCAAGAACTGCATGAAAAAACGATAATTAAGGAGGTGACATTCCAACTTAAGTAAGTAATTACGTGGTGTTGCATATATAGGAAAGGGAATACAAGTAACCATCATGAGCAGTCGAGCTCATCACCTGTGACTTTGCAACATCTGCAGCCTCTGCGCGCTTCTTGAGCTCCATCATTTCTTGATAGTCATCGTCGACTTTGATAATCCGTTTGGCAGTGGCGTGCGCTATGTAACCGACCAGCAAGGCGATGACAAGAGTTCCAACTGATGTAGTTATTGCCAGCCACGGCCATGGTGGGCGCTGCATGAATCTGGTAATAAGGGAAATATATCAGAACATTTTAGTCGCAGGATTCATAGAAATTGACATCATGAAGAAATAAATATCCACCTGCAGTGCATCTCATGCTTCCTCAACGGATCGCCAAAGTTGAGTGTGCTGACCTTACACATGCCACTGCATGTACCACTGGAACCATACATACTGATTGGGTGGCTCTGGTTAGTGGTATCATACACGTTCACCATGATGGACTGCTTGCCCGCGAGCTGATGAAGCAACTTATCGACAAGTGCTTCGATGTCAAATATGCCACCTAAATAGCTGGAGGAAATAAACGTCAGTGAGGATTCAGATTGAGCGATGATCGAGCTCGATCTAGCTAGGCCATATATACTTGCGCTCCTGGATAAGAGAAATTAACCTTCTTACCCTATAGCAGCTTGGATGCGGTCCTGCTCGCTTGCGTGTGGAGGGAGATCATACTTGTACACCGCGTAGGTCAAGATCACGCTGAGGCGATTATTGAGTAGCTTAAAAGGAACAGTAAGAACACCCTTCCCAGATGCTCTAGCTCGCAGTATGTTTTCACGGTCCTCCTCGCCGGAGAGCATGTCGATGGAGATGGTGTGCGTGAAGGCGTCCTGCGCGAAGATGACCGGCGCGTACTCCTCCGCCGCTTCCCGGACCTCCGACGAGGCTGCGTCGCCAGGCCCCGGAGACAGCTTCTTGATGCTCCACCCCTGCTGCCGCTCGAACTGTGCCCGCTCGGCGTGCGTCAGCCTCACCGCATAAACAACGCCGCTCGTCAGCGGCCGCTCGAACGCGGTCCGCTCCGTGTACTTGGCGAACGTCATCTGCCATGCCATCAGTGAGCTGCTAGTGAACAGGTGAGTGAACCAATTAAACAAAATCTCTCACCTGGTGGATGGCGGAAGCAGGGATCTTGGAGTGGTGGAAGGTGAAGACGAGGATGGCGAGGGCCTGAAGGTGGTTCTTGCTGACGTTGAACTGGTCCTGGAGCATGCGCGCGCGCTCGTCGCACATGCTGCCCAGCGCCTCCTGCCGCTTGTCGGCGGCATGATTGCTCATGCGGAAGAAGATCCTCAGGGAGACGAGGAACCAGACCAGGACCCACATGACCAGGAACGACCGGCTGTACAGGCGCAGCTTCTCCGGCAGCGGCAGTGCGGCCTCCCTGCCCTTCTCCTCCATCCTGGTCATCTTTGATCGATCTCTCTACCTAGCTAGCTCCCCCTCTCTAGATCTCTTATATATGCCCAATTAAAAAGGACTCTGCCGGTAGATAACTTTTTATTTATTTATTTTTGACATCCCATGATTCCCTTGCTGCAAATAATTAAGTGACCCACACACAAGTGTTCTGATGGGACGATCCATGTTTGTTGGTGGAAGGATCAAGACGGGGAGGGGAACCCGTGGGGCCGTAAAACATGCCCACCGCCCATCTATGCGTTGGGGACAGCTTCTTGTTGTCGCCAGCTCTCTCTCACTTTGCCCTCATGATCTCATCCCCTGTCCTAAGGCTTTCTGGTGGCCCCCGTCCCCTGAGCTCGCTTTGTACCCTAAGCTAATGACCCGTTTGGACGCTAGCCACATCCCTCAATTATTTATTTGAGATATGCTCCTTCTATTTTTCGATACGACAGGTCTAAAGTTTAAATGCGGTCTAAAGTTTAAATGCGGATGCAACGAACGCACCCTAGGACGCGTTCGGCGTTTTAAAAGCTAAAATTTAGAGAGGTCTAAATAAAAAGAATCTTATCTTAAATAAAGTTTAATTACACCCTAGGACGCGTTCGGCGTTTTAAAAGCTAAAATTTAGAGAGGTCTAAATAAAAAGAATCTTATCTTAAATAAAGTTTAATTACAAAACTAACTGCAGAACCCCCCTCTAAATCGCGAGACGAATTTAACGAGGGTAGTTAAGCCGTGATTAGACAATATTTACTGTAGCATTACTGTAGCAAAACATAGATTAATTAGGCTCGTTAGATTCGTCTCGTAAAAATGTACCCATCTGTAAAAAGGTTTTGTCATTAAACTTTATTTAATACTTCTAAATAATAAAATTCTTTTTAGAGTTAAATTTTAGAGGTCTAAAACAGGGCACCGAACGTGCCCCTAGTGTAATTGGATCACCCTCCTACTCCTCCAATCATGCGCGGGCGCGTCTCCCGTGACGGAAAAAGGATGGAGCCAATCGCAAGCACACAGCGGCTGCGTCTTGTCCGAGTCACACAGCCATTGGACCGTGACACGGCCGGCCAAAGGAAGCTTGCTCATTGAGTGGGCCAGGTTGGACGGTCAAGACCCTCTGCTTCTGCCACATGCTGCAGTGGCAGCAGTATACGTGCTGCACCCACGGCCTAATCATCTGGGATACGTCAAATCTCGTGGCCAGATCGGACGGTAACGGTGCTACTATTCACTGTGATAGATTAATCCCATGCGTAATTCCTTTCTTAACTGCCGAGAACTGTGCTCCGCCGTGTCGTCTCTCTTGATGGAACTGCTCCTGATGAGAACCACAACATGCATGCCGAGTCTTTTCGACCCCTCCCGAACTCTCTCTCTCTCACTGCTACAGTGCATAGAGGTCACCGGCCGGGCGTCGATTGCCGATGCATTCGGGCATGATGGCGGCGACGCGGTCTGCTTTGGATCCGGAGACGACGACGTGACGTGTTTGGTCTTCTTCTTTGGAAGAAGACGAAGAACTTGTTTGTATTTTCTATTTTTCTTTGAGGTCCTTTATGTAAAAGTGCTTTGTTTTCCTGGTATAATCCAGACACTCCCCCCCACACACACACAAAAAAAACCGACCACTACATGCACAACAACAAACTCAATAGTTCGTTGATTCCAGAAACTTACGAGCAGCACAAATTGATGATGAGAAGATTAAAGAAATCAAGATGCTTAAGGACCTGTTTGTTTCCGCTTATAAGCGGCTTACCAGCCAGAAAAAGCGAAAATCAGAGCCAAACGGCGGGATTATTTCCGCTTACCACAGACGCAGGCTTACCAGGCGAGCGGACTTCAAGTGTGTTGTCCGATTTTTTCCACCGCGTCTCCGCCTCCGCGTGCGAGAGAAGCGAAACGTTTTTCCTCCGTTGCCCCTCGCTGGTTCGGTCCTTCACTCCTTCCCGACGCCGCTCTTCTCCCCTGCCCGGCCAATCCGCCGTCTGGAGAAAATCGTTCGAAGAGAAGGCTTGTGAATTTCACGTTGGCTAGCTGATGCCCCAGCTCGCCATCGGCTTGGAGCTAGGAAGCTTCACGGTGATGGAAACCGGCGACCATGAAATCTCAAAATCCAACACAGCAAGCTGACATCTTGGTTAATCAAGGCATTAGCAGGGTGCGTAACTAACTGGAGATCCTGCAGGTCCAATTAATTGGTCTGTAGCTCATCAGCAAGGAAGAATTTTATGTAGGTGTGGTTGGAGGTCGGGTGGCAACGAATTGGAGAAAAACCGTTGATCTCTCTGCTCACGGGGAGATGAAGTAAACGGTGACCATGAGAAGCTAGAGGAGGTGTGTGAGCAGCTTCTGGTATGGTGGCTCAGCCTGGGACGAAGCAGAGCAACAGCGCGGGGGCTCGAGCTTGACTCTGGCTGTAATGGCAACGATGGCGAACATAAAGGATGGTTCGAGCTTGACTCGACTGTAACATAGAAGTTCTACCAGACGATATTATAGCACAATTTCTATTTGACAAACTCAAAGTATACTATAAATATTAGTTTTTCCTTGTAACAAGAACAATAAAGCTATTATCAATCTGATGGGCATTCATGTCATTTCACCACTCAAGACAGATAATCCAATGAAAAAAATCAGAATTGACAAACACTCAGCTTATTCAGACAGCAGATTCTCCAGACAGCGGCTTATTAAAAAAGCCTGCTTCTTAGATAAGCGGGTTCCAGATAAGCGGAAACAAACAGGGCCTAAGGCAAAGGCGCCAGATTATTCGATGGATACACGAGGCACGTTATGGCTTGGAAAAAGGACCTGTGTAACTTAGTACGTCGCTTTGTGTGACACCTGCCAGAGCGTGAAAGCAGAGCATCCATGCCCTGCAGGTTTATTACAGCCTTTAAAAATTCCTGAGTAGAAGTGAGAAGAGATTAGCATGGATTTTATAGTTGGACTTGGGCGCACTCTGTCAGGATATAATTCCATATGGTTTATCGACTTATCGTGGGTCACTTGACCAAGGTAACTCATTTTATTCTAGTCAAGACTACTTATAATGGGCCAAGGCTAGCCAAGTTGTACATGTCTCGGATTGTCTATTTGCATGGTGTGCCTAAGAAAATCGTGTCGGACAGAGGCACCCAATTCACCTCACGTTTTTGGGAGAAACTTCATGAATCCATGGACACTAAGCTTAATTTCAGTTCAGCATATCATCCACAAACCGATGGGCAGAATGGACAAGTAAATCAAAGTTTGGAGGATATGCTAAGAGCTTATGCAGTCAAGCATGTTGAAAATTGGGACAACAGCCTTCCATATGCAGAAGTTCCCTACAATAACAGCGAAGCCAGCATGAAAATTTAGCTATGGCGAACATATTACTTCTAATTTGTAGGAAAGCTGACAACTTTTATCTTTGTTCCGAAACAGGGTTAAAAATCTCTTAATGCATAACATATATCAAAATTTGTAAATTATAATAGCAAGTTCAAGCCAGTACTGAATTATAGATCATGAATTAAATGATTTGTTTCCTAAAAAAAGATGGATTAATCGATTTCATATTCCATAATCCGACATTCTTACCTTTATTTTTCCCAATCCAGCGCATATATAATTGGGCGTCGTTGACACAATGCCAACTTGATCTTGAGGAGAAGGATCAAACGAAGATCAACCGGTGCCAGCTGGTTCCGTTTCCACTGCACGCCGTCGAGGCCACGGCCCCGTCCATCGCCATCCTTCCCTGTGAGGAATGAAGAGAGGCGAGAGAGCGACCGCACCCCACACGATGGTAGGATGTGCAGAACACATCTGTTCTGGCATGATACCGGAGAGAGTCAAGTTTTTGAGCCCGACATTCCAAAGGAAGGTGAAAAATAAGTGGAAATCATTAGAGAAAATTTGAGGACAGCACAATCTTGCGAGAAGAGCTATGCAGACACTAGACGCCAGGAATTAACTTTTGAAGTTGGAGATTTTGTTTACCTCAAAATATCTTCTATCAGAGGATTACGATGATTGAAAGTCAAAGGAAAATTAGCACCGAAATACATTGGACCATTCAAGGTGCTAGAAAGGAGAGGAGAAGTGGCTTACAGATTGGAGTTACCCTAACAATTAGCAAACGTGCATGCAGAAAACTTGTGATGAACTTATTTATGATTCTGATGCACCGTCGCCTGCACCTTCAAGGCCTAAAAGGATCAGAACCAAGAGGAAGATGGTTGTCGAACAGGTTGTGGAACAAGCAATCCAAGAGCCATCACAAGAAGCTACTTCCCCACTGAAGCTAATGCATGCACCTTCCACCTCCCACAACAGTCCTGGAGCAGTCACTAAGAGGTAAGTGTATGCCTAAAAATGTGCTTTGTATTCATGTTGTCTAATGCCAACTTGCCAAGTCCTAACAGGTTATTTTTTTTTTAGCCGCAAGAGAGCTCTGCTGGTGGACTGCAGCATTACTGATGGAGGCCCTGAAGCCGAAGGAACAAGCAATTGAGGATCTTTTGTGTTGGATTTATTTTGTGTAATGCCAGATTGTAATCTGAGACATGTTAACTAAATATTGTAGTCACTTTGCTGGCCAGAATGTAATCTGGTTATTCATGGATTGTTGCTAAGACCTTGGAAGCATATGTATGCACTATTATTACTCGCTAATGTAATCTGGTTATTGTGGACCACCCATATTACTGCACCCAAGTTATTTTCCATTCATTTGTCAATTCATTTCATGGACACACAAATCATTGGAGCTGAAAACAGTCATATATTAGCATCACATAGCATCCAGATACAAGCATTCCCCCTCGAACAACAACTAGAGTCATGTCACATAATTCTGGCTCCAACAATCTACTTGAATAAAGCCAAAACAGCAAAAGCTAAAACTACAACTATATTCACGGCAAGGAGTGTATCATCTCTCTAGGTCCAAATGGTGTGCTCCTCTTGCCCACCGCCTGCTGCAACTCAGAAACGACACCTTTCAGTTCACCAAAAGCGCATGTGAGCTCTACAATCGTGCCTCTCACTCACATCATCAGTTTTAGCTACTGCAGTCGGCATTGGTTCCTCTGGTTCCTCCAGGAATCCACCGTCCACCAAGTACTCGCTGTACTCATTCTTCCTTTTGAAAAATGAGCAAGCTTGAGGAGTCTGAAAAAACAGAGAACACAAGAACCGTCATATTCATGCACCTGTACGCTAGCAAAAATCAATGGGAAAAACAAATGCAGAGAGCGCCCGTACGCTAGCATTCTCCATGCACCTGTAGAAAATCTTGCCTCGATTCTGCTGAGTATCAGCGATCAGCTTCACCACCGTTCGATCCGGATGGTACGGGCACTCAATCAGCGGCAACGGTTCTGGTATCGCACGGCGGATTGTCAATCTGGTGCAGGATGACGCGCAGGAAGGAGAAGCCATGGATGCGGATGGGGATTTCCGCGGGGAAGACGAGTGGGGAGCGAGAGCAGCAGATCGCCGGAGAGGGAGGAGACGGGTGTGGCGGCGGCGGAAGGAGTGAGGATTGGGTTGGGGTCAGGCTAGGACGGACGGCGCATCGACTTGGTTCGGCTCGACCAGTTCGCTCGGTCAGGGGCACCAGATTCTTTTCCCATGCCCGTTCTCCCCTGCTGACGGAAAAAAAATCAATTTTTATTGGTGGCGGTGTGTCTGGGACAAAATCCCGTTCGCACAGTGTCCGGCAAACAAAACAGGCTCAGGCGGTGTGTTGGAGACAAAGTCAGAAACGAGGGATGTCCCCCAGACAAATTTGCATTTTTTTTTTACATATGTAAATAAATAAAAGGAATGAAGTTGGAATCAGAAATTAGTTGCATTGGTGGTGTGGGTAATCAAAGCTGGGTGCGCGTAAAGATATTGTAAGGACAATCTTATGCGTGGCATCTGATGCAGTGATAAGGAACTCATTCGAGAAGATTTCCGAGTTGATCCAACTGTCCTATCTTTCAATTCGCTTATTGAATTTGTGGGCAAGGACGCATATCTTCAGCAGAGGAAATCTTCAGTGGGCTAAGAGATCCAGGGTTAATCCCTTATCTGGTCACATATAGAATATGAAAATCTCAGGATGCTGTGGCAATTCCGCTAGAGCTTTTGAGCTGCATGAAGAAATGAAGTTGCTCCTCAGAAAACTCGTAGAATAGTCTCATTGGCCCTCGGAGAAGCATCCTAGAGAATTTTAAAATTCTAGGGGTGTATATATATCCATGTAAGGCAGATTCTCGTTTTTTTTTTAACAGTGCCGGTACAGGATGTTCTAGCTCATGTTTATTCAGTAAGCTATCTTTGTTTACTATGTAGAAGAGAGGATAATGTTTGGAGCTATTGCGTTTTTACCCCTGCTTTGCCTTCCAATTGTGATTTTACCCCTGAAATTTAGGGTTTGCGATCTTACCCCTGGAATTTCAAAACGAAGACAAAGTTTGCCCCTATCAGGGGTAAAATTGCAATAAAAATATTGCGATTTTACCCCTAGTAGGGGCAAAGTCATGCTTCATATTGAAAAAGCAGGGGTAAAATCGCAAAGTTGAAAAAAGAGAGGTAAAATCGCAATTGAGAGGCAAACCAGGGGTACAAACACAATAATCCCATAATGTTTATCCGAAGCCCAACATTGGGTCCTGCAAATGTGATGTTTGAGCTTTCTTGATCTTCATTAAATGTTGAGGGAGAGAGAGTGAGACCTTTTGAGAATATGCTTTAGTTCTTTATCTCTTTTCACGTAGTTTTGATCCATGTATACATGGTTTTATAGCTTCCGTTGCAACGCATGGGTACTTTGCTAGTTCATTGAAATCCCCAATGCAAAGCCAAGAAAGATGTGACGAGGACTTGATAAATTTAAGCAAGTCCCACGTTTTATGCCTCTCACTTGTCGGAGCCTCCCCATATACACATGTTAGCCTCCATGGATTATCATTCCCCTCTCTAACAATTACATCGCTGTGATATTGTGAATACGGTAAAATAGTATCCATAGTACTATTATTCCAAAAAATACCCAAACCACCGCTGCCCTGACTGCTAACAGCAAATGATTGATCAAATCCGAGACTATCTATTGTGGGGAATTATTGTGTGCAATGGCCTTATTTTGTGCAACGGCCCGTCCAGCCATCAGATTTGCATCGTATGTTCCAACGTTCGACCGCGGGAGCCCCCAAATCCACTTAATCATTTTGTCAGGAAACCCCTCACACAAATCCCTCTGATGCCCTTGACCTCCCCAATCCCGATCTGCTGGCCAAGGGTCAAGGTGAGCACGATGACATGAACAATCTAATGGCGGATCGAAGCACGCCACCCACGACGGCACCAGGGAATCCATTCACCCTCCTCAGGATTGATGAATCTTGCAGCCACGGCAATTCCAAACATGATGCGTCTACGACATCGGCGGCCGTGTCGCACTGAAATCTTCTTCATCGTCTGTGTCGACATTCATGCCATCTACGACGACCATGAGTCCGTTGTCAGCGTGATCTTTACTTGGCAGAAGCTAAGTTGCAGGCTATAAGCATGATGGAAAATGTAGATACGTAAAACATTACTCAACCCATATGTGGACTGAATGTGTTGTCCAACGATTGCAAATATCTGACAAGAAACGTTCCAAGTTCTAGCGTGTCCTCCAATGCAAGCTTACGCACAACTTCAGTCTTAGAATTACGTTGAAAGGAAAACAAAATGATGAATCAATTCATTTATTGGTATTAGATGAAACTGGATTTAAACACACGGCTCACACTTAACATAACGGATAAAAAGTAAGATCAAACCAAGAAACCTCAGATTAACAATGAACTAAACAAGAAGATGGCTCTGGAAATTCAAGGCCTCCCAGAGGCTTTAGCAGACCTTCATGAGAATGTTGCTCTCCAAGTCAGCGCTGCATGTCTTGTGCGATCGTGACAGATATCCTCCATTCTTAACAATTCTGAATTTGAGGGAAAACAAGCTGACACCGAGCGGCATCGACCATGTTGTGCTTCACTAACGGAGCTCCCACGGATGTCGTCGCATAGTGGCTCGCAGATCGCACGGCGCCACAAGCGGCGAACGGCAGAATCTTCTTTTTTGGGGGGGTTACAACTTACAAGAGAGGGTCGTTCGATGACGAGCAGCAGACGGAGAGGAACACCAACGGATTGTGTATTTAGATTGATGCGTGAGGGAATTAAGCGAGGGGTTTTCTGAAAAAAAACGATTAAGTGAATTGGGATTTGGGGGCTCTCCTGCGTTCAGAGTTGGAACGTCTAATGCGAATCTAAAGGCCAGTTACGCTGTTTGCAAAAATTGCACGAAATATGTCTACTGCACGGAATGTGGTGCAGAAGAAGAAACAATTAAGCATGTGCTTCTGGATTGCACAATAGCAAGAATTTTCTGGGACAATGCAAAAACCATAACTGGTGTAAAGATTCCAGCTCTACATGAGGTTACTTGGGCAAGGGACCTACTCCAGCGAGATTTTTGTCCCAGGAAAGATGCAGTTGTGATATTGTGTGGAATGTGGTCACTCTGGATGATGCGGAACAAACGCCGGCATGGAGAGGCACCGCTACCAGTCCGGCAAGCTATGGAATGGGTGCGCGACACAGCCTTTGACCTGTGGCACCTGCTGCATCCAGAAAAGAAACAAGAAGGCATTCGTCCTAACCAATGGAAGCGGCCACAAGAGAGCTGGCTCAAATGCAACACAGATGGTGCCTTTCTTTTATGTGGAAACGAATACTGGAGCAACCGGAGCTATTGTGCGTGATCATGATGGGCGCTTCCTGGCGGGACGGGCAGCCTAGCATAACAAGGCTATCAGCGCACTGATGATGGAGGCCATGGCATGTAGAGATGTCCTGTACCTAGCACGGCAGCTCGGTGCGATGAAGCTCTCCTTGGAGACGGGCTGCTTAGAGCTGGTCAAGCTGTGGAAAACGCTGGACGAACAGCGATCAGAGATCAACCTGGTCCTTCAGGAGATCAGGATGTTGAGCAGGAGCTTTGATGAGTTTACCTTTTACTTATGCAAATAGAACATGTAACAAGGTAGCTCATATGTGTGCAAAGCAGGTCACGAGAGAAAAAACTCTGGAGTGGCATATAAATCCTCCGAGTCCACTCCGGGATCTGCTTAAGGACGATTGTAACCACGTTGGTGTTAATTAATGAAGCTTCTGTTACCTCAAAAAAGAATACTTCCCCATCTATATTGTTCATGGCGGGAAAAAAAAAAAAAAGAGATAAACTTAGACCCTAGGCTTCACCTCTCTTTCCTTGTTGGGCCGGCCCACCCCACCCCTCCCGCCGTGTCTTCGCGTGAAAGGCCTCGATCCCGCCCGACGCGACTTCGTTCTCCCCCTTCTCCTTCCTTTCCCCACAAGCCAGAGAAGAGCCGGTTTCAAAGGGGGAAAAGTTCTTCTCCGTCCGAACCCTAGCCGCCGCCATCTCAAAAAAAAAAAAAAAAAAAAAGGCAACCAACCAACCTAGCCGCCGCCGACGCAGCACCCGGGCTTCTTCTCCGTCCGGCGGCGCCTCATCCTCGCGCACGGAGGCGGAGTTAATCCCGGCGCTCTCCTCGCTGGACACCACGGCGAGGGCTCCCAGCTCAGATGTGGCGCGCCTCCGCACCCGATCCGGACCGCCGCCGCCGCCTTCAATCTGCCGCCGCATTAGATCCGCCATCCCCGTCCCTCTCCTCGCTGCGTACTCGTCCCCGAGCATCCGCCGTCCGGTTCGTCGCCGATCTGCCGTGGAAGAGGCGTCCTGTCCCCGCCCCACGCACGACCTCGACGGGATCTCAAGCTCCTCGGCAACCCAGCGCCCACGCACGACTTCGACGGGATCTCGAGCTCCTCGACAACCGCAGCGCCCACGCACGACCTCGACGGGATCTCGGTTCCCCGGCCACGGCGTCTTCCTCCCTGAGCGCCTCCCTCCCCGGTCCACCGAGCGTCACCGTCTCCGAGCATCAGCACGGCCGCCTCATCCCGGCACCCTGATCGGCGCCCTCCCACCTCCACAGCGCAGGTAAATGGCTCTCGTTTTACATCATGTCTCCTGTTCATTCTCTGTATCTGAGAACGGATAGCTGCTCATCAGAGCAACTAATTGCCCCGTATTTGTTCGCTTTATGTTGCTTAGTGGTGTTGATAAAGAATTCTGTTAGTCTGGGTGATTGGGCATGCCGTAGGTGAACCTGTGACCTGCAAACATAGTGTGTATTCCCTTGGGCTGCCAATAGCTAGAATATGCAGGTCCATGTTATGTCACAAAGCAGGATAGCAGGTCAGAATGAAATAATTCGGAATCAATACAATGACGAATTTGCCTGAATCCTGTGAGCATGACGTTTCCAGGACTGTAGTTTCAGTCAAAACACGTACCATATGTTGATTCAGAACTGCATGACAAAGTTTGGATTTCCGGTTTCTTTAGTCTCGTCCAAGCTTCTTTCTTATTCTTTTTTAGGTCAAGAATTTGTTGGATCTTTTTAGCCTTATGTAGGACCTATTCCAGGCATAGTGGTGCGACAGACGAAGGGGGCTGCCTTGTGTGTTTGCTTCCACGTGCCAGCGAACACGCTGGCAGATGTCCAGTATTGGGCTATAGAAAGAATGATGATACAAATTGAGGCATGTCTTAGTGATAGTACAACTTTTGATATATCTCATTACAAATTACTGAATTAATCTTATGAAACAGGCTTATTCTTGCCTCCCAGGAGGTTGTTTAACCTGGAACACAGCATTGCCAATAAAGTTCAACGACAAAGTTCTGTACTGACAGATAGGTGCATGGGAAAACCATTACTGAAATTGCACCTTACCTGTTTGGAATAATACTGAAGAGGGCAGTCAGTAGGACAGTGGCACAAGCTCTTTGCAATAGGGCATGGGTCTTAGATTTAAATTATAATTGAATATATCAGCATATGGGATTTGATTGATAGCTTTTAACCTTCAGCAAGACGTTCAAGACCAGCATGTTTGGCAATTGTCAAAATCTGGCATCTACTCGAGTAAGTCAGCTTATAATGCCTTTTTTGTTGGGACAATTAAGTTTGCACCATGGAATTTGGAAGACTTGGGCTCCCCTTCTCTGTAAATTCTTCTTGTGGCTCGCCATCATCAACCCTGCTGGACAGCACATCTGTTAGCCAAGTCGAACTTGCCACATCCTGCAGTGATCAAGCTGAGGAGACAATTCAACATATATTGGTGTCATGTGTGTTCTTTCGGCAGATTTGGGCAACCGTGTTGCAGAAACTGAATTTCATCTCTGCTGCGCCACATTCACAGTTGTTTCTCGAGTCGGTGGAGCAATGCTAGATTCAAGTCCTGAAGGAGCTCAGACGAGGATTCAGTTCCCTCATAATTCTGGTTACATGGGAGATTTGGAAGCATTGGAATGATTGTGTTTTCAACGGAGCGCAGCCTAGCATGTCATCTGTTGCAGACAATTGGCAACGAGTGTGCGCTATGGTGCATGGCGGGGGACTTGCAACTTCAAGAGCTGCTCATTCGGCTGCTTCGTAGCATTACTTAATTAGTTAGTCCTTTTTTTCTATTTGTGTGGTGGCGCGCCTGATTGTGTTTTGGGCGTTCTTTTGCTTTGATCTTTACATATTGTACGTGTGCTTGTGGTTTGGGAAGGGCTATCACCCTGTCCCCTGTACTTTATTCCTCTCTTAATGAAATGAAAAAAAAAAAAGAGAAAGCAGTTTGGCCCACACAAGTAGGAAACTAGAGAAGGCAGTCTCCCTAGATATCTTGCCGTTACTTCTTCCTATGTTTTGATTCATGTATTCATGGCCTTTTTTTTTATCTTGCATGCTCCTCAACATGTTCGTTACATGATTTGATAGAATTGGATGCAGTGGTGGTCATGAATCTTTAATAGAATTAGAATTAGACAATGGTGTTTTTTTTATTACACCATGTTCATTTCTCTCTTTCTAACCTCCCTTACTGAATTCCTGATCTGATCTAATATTCATGCTATGTAACTAATGTCGTGTTAAACCTGAAAGAAGTGTGCTTCGATCACCATAATTATTGCTTAGTTGTGTGGCAATTCCTTCAAAAAAAAATTCTGAAGACACGCTTGTAGCTTTTGTTTAAATACATGCAGGTACACTATGAAGTGATATGCCATATATTCTGTTGGTAATCTATTTGATTATCTTATCTCTTCGTTGTTACAGCTTGGTGAATTTCCTGATCCCTTTTATCTTCCTTGATTCTTGACCAATTTGCTTACAAGCAGCAAACCACTGATATCAAGGATGCCAGATTTGGCAATTCAGGTGCTCTTCCAAGCTACATTCTTAATTTAATATCAAGTCACATTGTAATTGTATCTTGTCCTGATTTAATGAGTTTTTAACATTTTTCGTTTAAGTGTATATACATATTGGTATTAAAATACCTGGCATTATTGATGTTTTGTACCATGCAAGGGCCTTGGCACCAGTGTGCTTATTTTTCTAAGGTCGAAGCAGCAAAAGATGTTATGAAAAATAAGATATGTTGGAATGTACTGTATGCAAATTTGTTTTATGTTAAGGTAATTGTTTCTTTTTCTTCCATGCAATTTATATGTTTCATGCTATTGTATGACAGAGGCTTTCAACTCTAGGCTTGCTGTAGTTAGGAACTATTATTAGATTGGTTCAGAGACTGATTTTTTTCCCTTTGTAAATCAACTATGAAGCTTTGCTAGTACCTGCTTAACCGGACAACCTTTCTTTGTGCAAGTGAAGAGTAAAAATGTTTGTAGAGGAATCAGTAATTCTGCACAAATGTTGAAACTGCTGTTTTAGGGCATTAGTAAGATGTTTTGGAAAATCCTGTAGTAGTTTGGTGCATGAATATAATCAGTTTTTTTTTTTCGAAGATCCTTGCTGTTGATGTACTTAGTAACTTTCCTCTTGTTTCATTTCTTTTGTTTATTTCAGCCCATAACATGATTATCTTGGGTGGTCTGTGGCTTGAAGGATTCCAGTACAGGTTATCATCCCCTAAAGGGATTGTCGCTGAAGAAGCATCATGGATAGGCCGCAGCGGTTTTGAGTCTCCACTGGAACCAAATATCATTTTTATTTCCTCAACACATTATATGTGCATGGCTACAACGGTGCTTCTCTTCTTTCATTCGTGCTATCAATTCAGGTGGATGTGAGAATATAGCCACCTAATAATTTTCAGTTATGGTCTGTTATTTAGTACCTCATTTGAGGGCCAGCATAGAAATAAAACTGATCCATTTAGTTCTTGCTTGCCCACAGCTATCTACACTAAGAATTGTTGGTTGGTGTTTCTAGATATATCATTTAACTGTGTACATTGTAAACACATTTCCTTAAATGACCCTGCATGGAACCTTTGCTGGACTTTTCATTTTGGTAAGAAATTGAAGTAGTCGTGGGACAGTAGGAACCATTAGGTCTTAACATTTATAAATGAGAAGTGCATTGTATACCTTACTCTGGTAGAAATATCAGAGCATTGCATCTGTGCTAACTAAATTAGTAAGATTTGTCTCTGCTGGGAAAGGAGAGCATGGATGATTCTAATACGCTGGCCATCATTAGAATGTTGCTTAATATTATTTTTCTGCCCATACCCTTGCTAACATGGTTTATTTCTGGGATAAGGTAGAGTCACAGAAGGTTTCGTAGTCGGTCAATTTTTTACTGCTATCGCACAATTCAGAAAATATGATTGGTAGCTAAAGTTTAAAGCAGTATATGGAGTCTTTTTTTATTATTATTTCATGACTTCCTTCACAAACATGGTCAAGTAGTCTTATGTGGCTGTTGTGTGCCGATGGTAACTTGGGCTTATGCTCCCCATGAGCTTCGGATATATATAGAAAGGTAGAAGTAGAATTGGAGAAGGAAAGTAACTCAAACTCTTGCTTGCCTTTGTTCAATGATTCCCGGTTCTCTTATATGGAGACCGTCCTAAACAATGCGACTAGAATCCAACTAACAAACGACTCCTAACAGAATCCTGAACGAACTGAATCTAAAACTGACTCGATTCTAACTTAATTGGTAAGCAAACCCGGCAGAGCTCATTGTTTAATTTGAGCTTACTGATTTGTTAATCGAATTTATTAACAGCTACATTTGGATGGCATGCTGCTACATCCGCAATAGAATTTGTTAATAGCTACATCTGATTGGCATGCACCGCTTGCGATCCTTTGTTTTGCCCAAAGTTTTGATGTGGAGTGGATAGCATACTCTATTCTTGGTGGAGCCATGCATGTAGAAGTGTTTTGGTTTTTTGTAAGATGATGAACCGGCAGCTATCTGATGTCTCTTCTTCTGCTCTATGTTATTGAAAAGTTCAGAATTGTGAAATCTCTAATTTTATTGCAGCAGACACATATAAAGAAACGATGACAGTCAACCTTTGGGAGAGGTCCAAGCTGATGCAGTTGTGTGGTGCCTACACAAGACACTAAGAGATTCTAGCTAGCGACAGAAGTCGCGAGGTTCTAATAGTTCGCGACGCCATCAACAAGGTGCTTGAGGAGCAGGGTAATGGCATCAAGAACGTCTCATCACTTAGGCTTGCACTGAAGTCTTCCCTGGATCTTTATGCTTGGGTTGTCTTTCTTGTAGGTTTCAAATGGGATCTTGGTGAATTTGGTTTAGGTTGTCAGGTGGACACGTGAAGGTGATGCCTGAAGATGCAAGGAAGAAGGTAGTATGTTCAGCCTATTGAACTTGTCTCGAGATTTGACGGTCTCTCTTCTTTTCATATACTGACCATCCATCGTGGTATTCCTATAATGAGTTGGGGTGTTCTTTTCATTTTAGCTGTATGGAAATCAGCGAAGTGTCCTTTATTCTTTTTCTCTTGGCGTTGTGCTAACGTGCTACATAGATTGACCCATCCATGGATGTTCAGCCTTTTAGCTAAAAATTCGATATGTATCTGACATTAGCTTTTTTCTGTGATAGTGTAATATTTTTTCTCATTGTCAATATGACCAGGGTTCACAAAATGAAGCTTCTCATTCGGAGCTGCGTCAGTTAGAGCTGCGATTGGTCGTGTTGTACTACTTCTGCTGGGTGTCTTTTTCATGTCATGTTCCATAGGCAACGGAAAAAAACAAAGAAGGTTGTGCACTGCTCCCATATTCTGAAGATTCTAACCAATTTCGCTGTTCAACCTTGAAATACTATGTCGTCATTCTTCATATTTTAATCCCATATTCTTCATGTTTTACAGTGCACTAGAGTTGTCAATAGATAACTTGGTCGAGTTGGCAACTATTACCCATTCAACATTCAGGTTTGAAAAGGCGCAATTTTCCTTTAGTTTCCCCCTTCTAGGATGGTAACAGCTCGCGTTATCTTTGTTGCTTTCATCATTACCTACCTCAATTCCCTTAAGCATTTTTTTTTTTTTACATGTTCAAACATTTGGCCCGGGTCCTTACTCTGCCCTGTGCCTGCCCACAAGTAAAACTAATATTACTTGATATTTCTCACAAACGAGTAGCCTTCTGTTGATGGTTTTGGTGCAGCGTTGTTTGTTTCAACCTGGACTCTCGCCTTGTCTGACTACCTACATTATTTTGATTGCTGTTGCAAGTTTCATCATCCAGGCTGGCTCTCTGCAAAGAACGTGACAGATTTTTTTCCCCCTTAAGGCAGCACGTCCCAATTTTCAGTTATATAATAACCATACGGCTCTTACTGTACTACTATAGTAACCACATAGCATTTTCTTTCTGAACAAAGTGATTTGAGGGTAGGGTTGAATGATACGGGTAAACTAAGTGATAACTGTAAACCCATATTCATATTGGACATGCTATTCACCCCAACCCATATTCAAGTTGGATTCTGTACGATTTATGTTGTTTCGAGGAAAATATACTTTTTTTGTTCTCATTGTCAATATGACCTGGGGGCCACACAATGAAGTTTCTCGTTGGGAGCTGCATCAGTTGGAGTTGCGATTGGTGTTGTTGGACTTCTGTTGGGTGTCTTTTTACATATCATGTTTGATAGGCGAAGAACTGTAAAAAAAAAGAAGGTTGCACTGCTCCCATACTCTGAAGATCTATGCTACTTTGAAATGATACTGCATGCTTATCTTTGGATCTATAACATGCTTCTTTTTTAATATACTACAACAGGGTTATTGAACAATACTATGCCCTCATTCCCCATATTTTTTTTGTTTTGTTTCACAGTGCAGTACATGCTTTTGATTCGTCAACTGATTCCTTGGTCGACTTGACTAGTAACTTAGCATTGCGGAACATTCAGGTTTGGAAAAGCACATATTTTCTTGAGTTTCCCCCTTCTAGATGGTCACAGCCTATCTTGGTTCATTCCGCCATTATTTGCCTCAAACTCCCTTTGTACATGTATAAAAAGTTTTGTTATTTGTTCAAACATTAGCCGTGGAGAGTTGGCACCTTTGATGGTTGTCATGGATGTCCTTACTCTGCCATGTGCCTGCCCACTTATCCAGATTTGCCTGTCAATTACTGGTCTTTATTGTAATCTAATTCTTGTTCTGAATAGACTTTGCAATGGCATTGCAACAAGTGTGCATGTTTCACTTTTGCCAGATCTCTCTTGCTTGCTGCCGATCCCATATGTGTTCCTTAGACTGATAACTTATTCCATGATTTCTTGGACTCTTCAAACTGATTTGAGTTCAGAACACTAATATTCTATTATGAATGTGCATACAGCTGGTTGATTAATATGCCTTCAAATTCCATGTGTGGCCAAGTTTTGTTGTTAGTTTGGTATATTACAAGTTGATAATATTTATGCACATTTTGGATTCTTCAACTGCCATTTCTTTGGGTTTCGGTTCAGGCAGTGAGTTTGGTGGTTCCTCTCGATTTGCCCCACTATTCTCAGTGTTGAGATCGCTTTTCCTTATCCAGGTAGCTTGGCTCTTGGTTCCTTGGCGTGTTCCAGTTTTAGATTTTCTTGTAGTGCGGATTCATAGAGTGCGTGGCCATGGGAGGTTGTGGGTGGGGCAAAATCCCTGTTCTTTTTTTTTTCCTCTCCTAATTGGAGGTATTCGATGGCTTGATCATGTTCCATGTAGTTCTGCGCTCTGCGTCGGTTTCTCTGGTGGGTGGGTGAGTTCTGCTGTTAGTTTCTCCTCCAAGGTGGTACTCTCTTTTCCTTTTCCTTTCTATTTTTTCTTTCTATGATTATATACTTCCCTCTGTGTTTTGCTTTGATGGTTGTTAGGCATTGCTTATGGATCTTTATGACACTTTTGTTCCAGAAGTGTGATTGATTTTTGTTGTTGTTTGGGAAGACCGTCTGCTGTTGCCATCTATGTAGAGCATTGTTTTCCCAATTTGCCGATTACAGCAGTAGATGGCTATATCTTGTTCTAGCCGCTGCTTCATTAGGTTTTATTTTTGCTAAATGGATTGTTCTGTTCATATGAGATGGGGTTTGTAGTGCCTTTGCAGGTCAAATAGCACAGGATTTATTTCCTGCTTAGAATATTAGACGGGGTTGAAAATGAACTAGGTTTTATGCATTTTGCAGCATTGTTAGGTTCCTCTGCTACCTGTCAAAAAAAGATGGATTTCCCTGCCTGTTCAGTGTTGTTTGTTCTTTTCCTCAGAGGGGTGTATACAATGAGAGGTGTAAATGTGGGTTATTTTTTCTGTGTTTTTATAGATCAAATTAGTTAGAGCTATTTTACATTCGTTTAGCCTGGGTGCTGCTGTATTAAAATGATTTCTGTGCTTCTTTGGATATGCTTTGGCTTACAAGGTGTAGTGATGGGTTTTTTTTTTTTTTTTTTTTTTTTTTTACTCACATGTTTTGTTCCTATCAGGCATAACGGGATGGCAATAAGATTTCTTTCTCTATTAATGGTTGTTCATATGTAGCTTCTCTGGGATATGTGCTTTGTTCTACCGTATTCAGCAAACTGGTTACTATTCCATCTCAGGATAGAATGACCTGGCCTTTATGCTAGATTACTTTGATAGGCTCCTTTGTTTTGCCTGTAAAAAAGAAAAAGAATTTCCCTGCCATTTGGTGTTGCTTTGTTCTCAGCTGTGTGCGCAATGAGAAATGCGCATATGGTCTTCTTGTCTTATGTTTTTCTAGATTAAGATAGTTCTGCGGTCTGGTCTAGAATGAACTGGTCATTATGCATTGGTTACTTTGGTAGGCTCTTTTGTTTTGCCTGTAACAGAATGGATTCCCTGCCTATTTGTTGTTGCTTAATTTGTTCTAAGGTCGGTGCCTAACTAGATTTTTGTTTCAATAACATTTTCAGAAACAGTTATCTTACCTTGGTTTGTTATTATGGTAGATTAAGTTGACCCTTAGAATTGCATAGTTGCTCATGGTAGTTATTATGGCTAGGCAATAATGAATCTATTGATTTCCTCAGCACCACCATTTCATTTTTATGCCAGTTTGAGGTAATTGGTTGCTTCTTTTCCCCCATCAGATGGCCTTTTGTGACATTTTCTTGGCCAGAAGATGCTTGAGTCCTCTTCTTGATGCAATGCCCGGGAGCGGGCTTACCCCTGGGTCAAGTTGTTTTATATATCATTTTCTGCAATGTTGAGGGCTCCAGCCTCACTGGTATCCTACTCGGGGTGCAGCTAAAGTGCTAAAGATATCATGGAGTGTTTGTATAATTTAGGGTGGGAGGGGGAAAGATGGAGGGAAGACAGGGAAGAGAATGTAGGGGAGGATAGAAGATGTGCGTGCTTTTTTAATTAGTATATTTTTCGTTCTAATGAATTTTCTCCATTTCCTGTTATTTGAATAGGAAAAGATGTGCTCGATGTTGACTCAGAGGTCTGACCCTTGATTTAGAAGCTTTGTTTTTATTTGACAAGTGCTTTTTTTAACCACTTTATATGAAAACATTTTTAGTTCATGTTGAGGTGCACATTCGGTATTCGTTCAGAATACTGCTTATCGGGACGTCCCTTTAAGCCAGGGCCCTGGGCTCTTTGTTCCTTATGTCTATTTCTATTGACCTCTTCACTACCGTAATTCAATAGCTATTTCTAACTGGGCCAAATAGTTATATAAGGGTGCCCGTCACAAGATACATTCTCCAGGTCGCATGTCGTTGAAGCCATGCAATGTCCGTTTTGTTCCACTAAAAAAGTTGAGTTGTAGCATGGCAAGCAAAAATAAATTCCTAAAAACTTTGAACCTGACTTGGTTTGTTTGCACTATGCATAGCACAGCAGCAAGTAGCCAGATATCAGGATTTGTAGTAAACATGACCATTAAGGCTTCACCAAATGCCTAAAATTTTTAAAGTGCATGTTATTTTTTTCTTTGTTGCATGATCCGGGAATTTATGTCCCAAAGTGTGATCAGTCATTAGTTGCCCGTGATCTTATCCTCAATGTAGCCATCAAATTTATTACTCTGTTTCTTAGTGAAAAGCATTGTTATGGTTGTGCTTCTAGAGTTGTGCTTTTGTCTGATTTCTTGCATCAGTTCCTATACGATATGCTTCTACGTTCTATATCCTACACCCAAAGTTTGACGATTTATAAAGACACTTCAATTGATTTCGGCATATTATACTTTCTAGAGTGAATCATCCTGTTCTGCAAGCTTAGAGATTTGTCAAGTGATTTTTTTGTATCAATCTGTTCTATTTTTTTTATTATTATGTACGTACCTCTTTGAGAAATGTATTGGAGCCACTGATTTATTCCTCTACAGGGTGTTGCCCAATCTGATACGAGATGGTACCTGGCAGTTGCATAACAGTCTTCCATAGTACTCCCTTGATCACTTCCCTTCAACACCTATTCTTCAAGATGGGCTCGCATTCAGCCTAGCAAAAGCTGGTTAGTCCAATTCTGATCAAAAGGTTCTCTTTTTGATACCACACGCGCATAGAACAATTTAATATTTCCACAGTATATTGTTTGCCGGCTCTGCTGACCCTTAATATGACGTTATTCCTAATTCCTAGCTACTTGATACATTATCAGTGATGTGAACTGAGCTTCCCAGCCAACCTACTGTGAAAATGATTTCATCCCTTTAAATAAAATAGAAATGATCTGTTTGAATGCCATTGCTTTTTCTGGCCTTTTTTTTTCTGATATTATGTTCAACATAAAGAGATCCGTTAATAGAGTTCAGTTTTGAGTTGCTATGCTTATATGGAAGTGGTATTTCAAGACATTTGAAGAGAGGAATGTCAGCCTTTTTTTTACATAAATACAGTAGAGTCTCCCACTGATTTTTATTTAGCTAAAAATCCAAACAAGAAAAAAGAATAGACAGCATTAGGAATGTCAGCCTTGATAACATATACCGGAAAATAAATTTTCTGACAAGCATGAAAGCTGAAATAGAAAAATTGACTCTTTGATGTCACGGAATTAATTTTGCAAGGGTGTGTAATGAGTTACATCGCTTGGTGTTTATAGTTGTCATTTGTCACTAGCTTTTTACAATAGTGTGGGGATACACATTTTTCTTTAATCTCGGTGTAAGTGTAAACATGCTTGCTGAAATAATATTCATCAGATGAGATCACACTGATAAATGAAATCAGGGCGAATAAGATGCACGTGTCTTACAGCTGGGAGCTTAGATTTTGCTTGAACGTCCTGTCTGTGGATTGGGAAACCTCCGGCGTATATCAAGAATACGAGCATTCAGTTTCCTTGATACCGTCGAAATGCCAATATATTGATTATTTAAAATTCAATTGCTGCTTTCTGTTACACACGCGTGTGCTAGTTGGAATGGTTATGCAATTTGTGTTGTAGCCTTAAAGAAGAAAAGTCAGCTGGAGTCTGAAACTTCAGGCCTTGGGTCCCCGAGGGAGTTGCAGAGAAAGGAGCTTGCCATTTTTTTAGTGTTGAACTGGTGAGTTCACTCTTTGATTAATAAGCCGAATAATTATTAGTGTTTTTTTCTATCTAAGTGCATTATTATAAATCTTTTGTGTGCCTCCAAGATGTATATGTTACTCGCATTTCTTCTTTAGTTATGCTATAGAAGATATTTTACTACTATTTTCATTGGGTGTGATAAGTTGTGGAGGCGATTGTATATCTTTATTAAACATCCAAAGTACCATCTCTTTTTTTGGTTTGAAACTAGTGAATCATTTCTGAAGAATAATCTCAGAGAGAAGCTACTCAAATTGGCATCTGAGAGGAGTAATAATATTGAGAAAGAGATTAATCGTCTTGAGCCTGGAAAGGTATTTATTTGATTGTGTGAGCAACTGAGCATCTCCTTTTTGCTGCTAGCTTAAAATTTCTGTTATATCCACTCTGAAATAGGTGTAAGCAAACACCCAACGCCATTTACAGATCCACAGAATTGGAATTGTGCAATCAACTGCAGGTTGGCTGAACTAGCCCACTCAGCCCTTTGCCCATTTTTTTCCCTGGAGCTTGCCAGAAGTACTCAGGTCTGCTAATTGCACATCTTCATCTACTTTATTATTAGCATGTATTTGGTGCATTCATTAATATAAGACTTTTTCAAGTCATATCTAACCATGTCACCCCGATGAATAGGTTATCCTATTTGGTAGAGAGTGATGGTCAAATATTTCTTTTAACAAGTCATTTGTTACATATGGGGAAAAAATCGTTCAGGCTGGCGTACCTGTGAGATATGGAAAATCTTTTTGTTATCTATGTAATGTCAACTTCATGCAGTCTTTGAATCCCATTTGCAGTAACATTTTTTTTATTTTACTCTGTGCGCAGCTGACGACGTCATTCTATCACCACATGGTTGTTCGGAGAGGGGTTATATTTTTTTTTTTCACTTTATATTGGATGTCATTCTACCAGCAGATATTTTTCATTTTCTATCCACACTGTTGCCAGAGCTGAAATGGAATTATCTATCTTTGATGAGATTATAATGAACTAATTAAAATGGTATATTTGAAGTACTGTTTTAAAAATCATTATTATCTGTCTTTTGTTCCTTTTGTATGCATCTTAGTTATGTTATATTAGATCAATATATGCTGGTTATCTTTGCGATATCACATGATACTATGTATCTCAGCCATCCCAGGTCCTTGCCTGGCCAACAGTTTGACAACTTGATTTAATGAACTAAATAAATTAGACAACAGGCAGTCAGGCACGCTTCTAGACACAATCACCCTCTAATGAAACATCATCCCCAGCAGCTGACGTGGACACAATAAAACTGAATTTTAGTTAAAGAGAATAGTATCAAATATATCTGTCGCGGCATCTCTTTTCTCAACTGTATCTCACTGGGGTTTTTTTTTTTTTGTGCGTGTGTTGTGTGTGTGTGTGGGGGGGGGGGGGGGGGGGGGTACTGTATCTCACTAATTGGTGTTCATATATACCATTGATAATTGCACTGTACAAACATATATATCTTCCTCCCAGATAAATATGGCTCCTCTGTTAGCACTAATCTTGACTAGACGTGTTGCATGTAGATTAGTTTGTGCTAGTCCATGCGAAGGTAGTTAGCTGGTGCCTGCATATTAGCACAAGGCAGGAGGCCTGAGTTTTTTAGCTGACCGGTTCATGCGGATCATGCGCGTCTGTTGCGCATACGAGTTCGTGGCTCGTGCATGAGTTGAGGTCACGCGTGCGTGCGCGGTAGACTCGGCCAGGAAGTTGCTTAGTGGTGCGTCTGGGGCTACTTAAGCTCATGCAATCTGTCAGTTTCGGTTTGAGCCGAGTTGAAAGAAATACAGAGAAAAAGGCGTTCGTCGCCGGCGGGGCGTTCGGCGCCCACCAAATCGTGAGTCTCGTGTTCTTGTGATTGTCCGGCAATCCTCGGTTCCAACAATTGGTATCAAGAGCTGGTTCGTTTGTGGGTTCATTCCCTCCCGTCACCGGTGGTGTGCCGGCGGTGGTGGCGTTCGCCGGAGTGTGCTGGTGATGGCTGGCTCAAAGCCGGCGTTCATCGGCGGCCGTGCGATGAAGCTCCGGGCCGTGTGTCAGCTCGTCGAGGTGCGCGGCGCTGCGGCTGCCATGGTGAGGCGGAGGCGAAGGCGGAGGCTCCGCTCCATGTTCGGGCATGGAGCGATCAGCGGCGTTGTGGCGCCGGAAATGAAACGGCGTGCGTCGCCGGAGGGCGTTTGGCGCCCGCAATTCGCCAGTGGGGTGCTGCAGCAGTGGATCGATGTGTGGGTCCTGCGGGGCGCAGCGTCTCGGCGTGTGTCGCCGGCGGAGGGCGTTCGTCGCCCGGGCCGTGTGTCGGTCTGCGAGTGCGTTCGTGTGGCGGCGCACGGCACTATGGCAATGGTCCGTTCGTCAGTCCCTGCCTTGGTGTGATGGAGTTGACGGCCTGGCTATGTGTCTATGTGTCCAGGCTCGAAGCGATGAACGGCGTGTCATGTGTGTCGCCGAAGCCGGAGTAACGGTGTGTGTCGCCACAGCCAGAGTACGGCGTGTGTCGCCGAGGCAAGAAGAAGAAGGCGTATGTCGCCGGAGAGGACGACGGTGGCTGTGGCGTGTGGTCGCTGCTTCCATGGCCACAAGGTTGGAAGTCGGCAGCCTTGGATCGTGGAGTTGGTCCAGAATTAGCATGGCGTGAGGCGCGTGTGCAGGTATTGCTGGTGAAGAAGTGCTCCTGGTGAACGATCTTGACGAGCTGCATCATCTGTGGTGAAGTCCAACGAATAGAGTCAAGATTAGGGGGGAAAATTGTTAGCACTAATCTTGACTAGACGTGTTGCATGTAGATTAGTTTGTGCTAGTCCATGCGAAGGTAGTTAGCTGGTGCCTGCAGATTAGCACAAGGCAGGAGACCTGAGTTTGTTAGCTGACCGGTTCATGCGGATCATGCGCGTCTGTTGCGCATACGAGTTCGTGGCTCGTGCATGAGTTGAGGTCACGCGTGCGTGCGCAGTAGACTCGGCCAGGAAGTTGCTTAGTGGTGCGTCTGGGGCTACTTAAGCTCATGTAATCTGTCAGTTTCGGATTGAGCCGAGTTGAAAGAAATACAGAGAAAAAGGCGTTCGTCGCCGGCGGGGCGTTCGGCGCCCACCAAATCGTGAGTCTCGTGTTCTTGTGATTGTCCGGCAATCCTCGGTTCCAACATCCTCACCTTTGAAAGGTTGATATGTTTCAAGTGGATGCCAGGTAAAGAATCCTTCGGAAGAAAAGGATGTTGTCAAAATTACATACTATGTCCATATTGTACTTGAGTTTACTGCAAGGTAAGCCTTATGGATCAGATCCATTTTCATAGTTTTTTTAGGACTGATAAAGATAACCGTGAACGGCAATTCCTTGTTTCAGTTGGCTGTAAGCTGGCAAGCTAAACTTTCTACTGAAGGTTAAGTAGATCCATTTATGAGTTAGGCCTTTATGACAAGTCTTTAATGAGGATGTGCCATGCAATTCCACCAGGCACTGCACCTTGGGCATACCAGACCTTAACAACTGAAGAAAATTAGAAACAACTTTTTAGGTGGGGCACCATGAAACGAGTGTTTTTATTATATTCGTTACATTTTACCGCTATGAGATCTGTTAAAAAGAGGGAACACATTTGGCACAACTTTACATTAGCATATTAATTCATCTGTTTGATGCCCTTGATCTTTACTTACAGGGAAAGCTTGGTCCTTATAAGTGTCTCTCTGGCATTGAAATCATGGTGGAGACCATTAGTGGAGACCATTAGTTACATTTAGTATCACAGGTATGCAAGTTGCGCTAGCCTTTGCGTTAAATATATTTTGCGCATAAACAGGAGCCATTTACAAACACATAGATCCATGAACTACTTCAATAATTTTTTATCACTTTTTGCTTGATGATTTGGCAGCCCTCAGTTCTTCATAGTTTGCACTTCCTTTTTTAAAAAATAAAAACTTTACACTGAAAATTTGATGTTTCCTATATACATTTTTGTTTACTATTTGTGAAAGGGTGATGAGTAGCATTAGCTTCATATAATCTTGCAGTTATTACCAATGGGTGTCGTTTACTATTTTTGAATTTGTATTTTGGCTTATTATAGTGAAATAGAATAAACTGAACATGGAGTGGCTGCAATTATGAAGTGTTTACTGTTCATAATTGGAGTTGTAAGTGATCATGGCTATATTTTCACTTTTTGTTTCTGTTGTTCACCACTTATTTTTATTATCAGGTATATTGCTACAGGACATATTTTAGATTCAGCCTGTCTTATCATTGGGAAATATAGCTCTTGTGAAAATCTTTGACAGGTGAGTATTGAAAAAAAAAAAATGCATTAGTGTATAATCAATGAACTTTCCATCTCCTTGTGTACTTTACCATTGAGATATGTTTGTTCTTAGGTAGTCGTTTTAGGTAAAACTTCAACTGTTCATCATTTCCGTGATATTAACATTACTATTGTCCAGTCTTCTGCATGGGTAGAACTTATATTATTCTTCATCTTCGTTGCCTTTTTATAAGTTTGTTGACCGGTAGTGAATTTACTCTAGTTTCGTTGGCTTCAAATATGATGTAATTGTTTCTGTGGCTCTGATCATTTGGACAACAAGCTCTCTTTACCAATCGCATTGGATTTGCCGGATGGGTAGTGGAAAAGTAGCTCTTCACCAATTGCACTGAATTAGTAGTGGGTTTAAAGAAATATTGGCTGTAATAATTCAGTATGTTACTGTGGCCTTCAGATTGGAAGCTTCCTATATATCATTGGAAAAGTCAGACAACGTGTTTCAAGGTATGTAATGTTGGCAGCACTCAACTCTCTAGGGAAGAACAGTAGCGCTGCACACCACCACGAATAGAGGCACTTGTCACTTTTCACCACCACGAACACAAACTGATTACAGCAGCTAAATAGCCACACACTGCCTTGGCCGATACTCACCCGCCTCCACTTTATTCAGCCGCACGACCCTGTCAAACCAATCACGCCTTAAGCTCCACGATCATGTCTGCATGCGGGATCACGCATGCCCGTGCTGAACATGGGCTTGACTCCAAACAACGCACACACGAACTAATCTGCTGGCTCCACTGATCACACACACTCCTTGCTGCAATAAAGCAGATTGACACTAAGCGATGCACCCACACACTAATTACTGCCTACACACGTTTAAACGAACTCAGACACGTACTGACACGCATATGCTCTAACATGGATTGTCTGCTTATATTCTTTGATATCTATTGATTTGTATAACCATGGCACGGCGATGCTCGACGGCGACTCCTCCCTAGCAGATTTGTGCAGAGGCGAGGCGCTCGGCGGTGGCGGTGGCGGCGGCTGGGGCTGAGGAATTCCAAGCCTGATTTGATCAGCGAACCCATCGGAACAATGTGTGCCATGCCCTCCGTCCAGCGCTTCCAATTGGTGCGGCTGATGCGTTTGTTTCCTCTATGTCCTGCTCGGCACTATTGACAAGCCTCTTCACCAGCCACCAACTGGATCGATGCCTGCACCGTCCCTTTCATTCCTGTTCCTACATCGCCGGCAAGTTTAGCTCCTGTCTCCTAGCTGTAATGTCAACACCCTCTTGTCTTTCTTACAATTATCCTGTTTGCTGAATGAACCTGAAGATGATAACATATTATATTTGCAGATTGCCCTGTTATGTTGAATTGTGTAGTAGATGGCATATCCTTTTCTACCTATTAATAGTTTTATTTGATTGATTCATTATTCAGGTACGATCAAGAGATATGGCCCATGTATGCTTTGATTCAGGGGCGTCCCTACGGCAGACAAGGGGCACTTGGATGTTCTGATGATGGTCAAATGCCATGATCTCTGCAATGTGATAACAAGGCCAAAATGGCAGAGATATAGATAACATGATGTTTGCAAAATTTCCATTTATTCTGCAGCTTTCTCACACCGGACAGTTCAATTTGCACTTTTTGAACTTCAAATTTTATTTCCTGAGAATTGCAGGTATTGGACATCACGAACACTGACTGTTTATAGAATGTTTAGGTGCTGAATGAAGCAAGATGGTTTTCCAACATCAGTAAGATCTGATGCAAACCCATTACCACTGGAACTTTGGCTCTGTCGATGGAAGGAAAGGAGCCATTGCTTTGTATTACAAGGTGCAATCAAACCCGAGTTCAGTTAATCTATATTTTTTAATAGCTAATTGTGTCTTTTATGCTTTGCAATTGAGACTGCTGGAGGGGAGACCATCTACTGGAATGACATTCGTTATGTAACTTTTACATCTTCTCAATTTACTTTTGCTTCAGTAATAGGCTAATGAGAAAAAAAAAATAACTGGAAAAAAGAAGGCTTTCTCAATGAGAATTTACAGAACATGATGTTGAAATTGCATTTGAATCTTATTTAAGAATATCTGGTATTGCTTTCTTCTGCAATCGTGACTTTTATAACTAAAATGCATCTAGCCACCTCAGGATTCTAGGACTAACCCTTTACTTTTCTATTGCTTATTGCTGATAGCAACTGGTACGTAGAATTATTGTAATAGATTCATATATCCCAATAACCTGTTCAGTTGTGTTGCAGGCTGGTTGTCAGTCTGGACCAACTAAGGGTAAAATTTTCTTTTCTCGGCTAAGGTTCCCCATACAGGTTGGTTGTATACTTATTACAAATTTTCTCATATTTAATTAGTTTCTTAGATTATGTAAATATCTATTGTTTATCTCTTCTCTGCTCACTTCTCATAGTTTCCTCTGGATTTCATCTATTCCTCTTCATAAGAATTTCCTTAATTTTCACGAAGTTCACACATTATTTGTGTTCGTTTGTTCAGGCATAGGTGTATTAAGATTGTGAGATACTTACGTCAGAATGGAAGTAAAGAATCTGATTCTCTAAACAAAGATGCAGGTTAGTCTGATACAGGCTTTTGTGATGTCGTTTGCTTCTAAAAATGATGTTCATTCAGCGTCCAATGTTGCTTTTGCTTCCTGTTATGACATTGTTTGGTTCCAATCTATTTCATGTATGACATTATTACAGTTGTGATATGGTTATATGCAGATTTGTTTACCGTGACAAATGTCAGTCGATCCACGGCCAAGGTTGAGATATTCAGTTGCCGTCATCCACACATCGATAATATTATATAACTTCTGTTGTTCATATTTTTGCCATCAAAAGTATCATTCCATCCCCTTTGCACGCTTATGTAGTAAGACCGATACTAAGTGATGTTTGGAGGTATGTTCATTAAAATGTTTTGTATTAAGCTCCCTAAACTATTTGAAAGGGGTTGCGCTTATGTAGTAAGTCCGATATTGACAGTTTGGACATTAAGTTCATTAAAATGTTTTGTATGAAATCTCTTAAAATAGATGATGTTCTAACCATAGATGAAATATAGGCTCCCTCAAATGATTTGAAAGGGGTTAGGAAAACATCGCTTCTATAATGCGAGGGTTTTTGGTAGGGTAGGTTAGCGTTGTCTCATGTGTTGTCATTTAGGCATTTTCGGCGATGCATTGTCGGTAAGGAGTTCTCACTCAGAGCGTTATCAAATATTGACCATGCATTGTCGTTTAGGTGTTCTCGGTCGAGTGTTGCCGATTAGGTGTTGTCGGTTGAGCGTTGTCGACCAAGTGTCAAGTGTTTGTCGGTCGAGCGTTGTAGGTCACGAGCGTTTTCGGTTGAGCATTGTCGGTGGAGCGTTGTCAGGTGTTTGTCGATTGAGCGTTGTCGGTCACGAGCGTTATCGGTCGAGCGTTGTCAGTCAGGCGTTGTTGATCGTTTGTCGGTCGAGCGTTGTTGACCAGGCATTGTCGGTCGAGCGTTGTCGACCAGGCGTTGTCGGTCAGGCATTGTCGGTCGAGCATTGTCGACCAGGCGTTATCGGTCAGGCGTTGTCAGTCGAACGTTCCTGGCTGAGCGTTGTTGATCAGGCGTTCTCGGTTCAGCGTTCTCCGTCGCGAACTACAGGTCGAGAATTCTCGTTCAGGAGTTGTGGTCGATCAAAATATACATTGGCAGAAACGTGTATTACTTAATGTAAAAATGAAAAACCTTTTAAATACGAAAACAATAGAAACTGTAAATGTTTAAAAGATCAGCTTAATCCGTGGCTCTTGCATGAATTCTTGGTAAATGAAAGAAAATACGGAGCACTCCCCTTTGTTTTTGCTTTCAACAAAAGATAAAAACTGCTTAAGTCGTGGCTCTTGTATGATTTCTTGGTGCATGAGGAAAGAAAATACGGAGCACTCCACTTCGTTTTTACTTAGTGCTAGTGTTGCATTGGAGTACTTCCCATATGATATACCTGCAAATGTAATACACTAGAGGGCTCAGCAGAAAAAAAATATATATAGATGCTCAGTACATAACTTTGGCAAGTGAAAAACGAAAATGTAACAAGAGAATCCTATAATTCTTGTGAGCGATGACATGCAGATAGAAAACAATCGCAAATCCATGTCTCCTGAAGAACAAAAAAAAAAAATGATTACCTGTTTCTGCTCGTCATATAGCAACAATTTGAAAGGCCATCATGGTTAAGGATATCCCAATCGTAAATAAATAGAATGTAACAAGTCAAAAACTATACTAGCGATGCACCTCGTGAAGTCCACCAAGCTCGAGACGAACTGCATATGGTATGAAATTTTCAATTCTCCTCGCAGCACAGGGATCCATCCACTTTCACAATGCAGTAACAACTACTACATAAAACTATCAGTTAAATCACTCCAGTTTTTGGCTTTCAAAGAAAAAAGCAGTTTAACAATAAGACGACCCTGCAGGTAGGAGATTAGACATAACAAGAACAATTCTTCTGAACATACAATTAGAATAATGATTGTCTCAATTTTCTGACGTGACCATTTGTGTATAGTTTATTGCAGTGAGAAATCCCTGATTAGTTTGCAACGTGTTGAGATTCAAAGACTTATAACGGTTAAATCATTAAAAGGGACACCCAATGCAGAAGCATGCATGAAGCCCTCTATGCTGACTTCTCCAAACAAATGAGGGAAACATTAAAAGAATGTAGCATAAAAGAAGGCAAAAGAATCCAGGAGACTAATAAACAAAAAATATAAATCACAGATAGAAGAAAGAGAGTGCAAACTGGCTTCACTCCTGAAAATTCCTTTTTAGCCTGAACATTGGATGCAATGACTTTATAAATTGAGGTATTGCAGACCATATGGAGCTCGTTAAGTTCCAAAATATCTGTAATAAAGTAGGAACACAAACTTATCAATCTCACTCCAGACCAATCAAACCCAATATGGATCTGAACCATAAGAATTAAGTGACACCCGTAGTCTTAAAAAAGTTAACTAAGAGAATAAAAGACCCAAAATACAGGAACCTATATTGTTTTGTCAATACAGATGTATTGCAACCCAAAAGTCCCACTACAAAAGATAAAGAACCTTTCTTTGCGAGGGGGATAAACAGAACCATCAGCAATAAACACAAGTAAAATATATGGCCAAAACAACAATACAATGTTTTTGTTGTATGCTCACCATATTATGCATCTGATCCTTGCATCAAAGATATTGTACATATGGCATGTATGTTGTTAGGCCTTTTTTCATTGTGTCCATTTGCTTCACAAATAAGCACAAATAAGCATAAGAAATTCTTTTAGGCTAGCTATATGCCTCAGTAGCCGATGCATCATAAGGAGCACCACAAAATTATCGAGTAGCATACAAAGTTTGCTAGGAAGTTTATATTGAGTAAGTTGCTGCATAGATTAGGAAAAGGGTTATTCGACATATCATATAGCTTAGCGAATATCCTTTCAATAATGGAACTGTTAAAAAACATAGAACATCATATAATATTATGCAGGCCCCCTCTTTTTATGGGCGCCACTGCAAATAATGACCTGAAAAAGAAGGATCGGCTTTCAAAAATTGAGTGGTAGGAATCAAATGGGAACCAACTGAAACCAGCAAGAAGAAACCTAAAGAAAGCAATCAGAGCCTCCGCAAAGAGGGTGACTTGCCGGTTTCCTCTTGCCATTCCCATCTATTCTAGCCAATCCATATGATACCTAAACACTAAAGAATACATAGGCCTTCACTAAAACACCAACACAACAACAACATCAATAACAAAGCTTTTTTATCCCAAGCAAGTTGGGGCAGGCTAGAGATCAAACCTACAGAAACCAACAAGAGAGGCAAACCAAAAAGAAGAAAGAACAAGGAAAACAGGGTAAAAGCAGAAATAAAAAAAAAAAGTGTTTTAGTGTTCAAAAATTAAACTTTTAAACACTAAAGTGGTAAACACACGACAGAAAAGAGGACTTGTACTAGATAAAAACATAGAAAGGTTTCACTAGGCTAATCTATACGTGCCAGCATTGTCCTAATCATAAACCATATGCTGGTAACACATTTGTAAGGGACGAATCTGACATCTTTGCACGCCCACAATTACCATGCAGTACAAAAAAAAAAAAAAACGCTTTCACACTGAAACTAGTTGGCCAATTCAAACCAATAGGGGTCCCAGAAACCATATTCAATTCCATGAATCCTGTCCTATAGAAAAGTAGCTGATCAAGACAGCAATAAAATAACCCCCTAAACATTTTTCTACCACATTCATTTAATAAATATCAAAGCAAATAAACCAAACCATACAAAAAAACTTGTCGTCTTTTATATAGAATGTAGGAGAGGTATCTTGGTATAGTGTCGCATACCTAAAAACCAGCCATTCCTTTCTCTGAAGTATACTATATCAAGAAAGTTAAGTGCTTCACGAACCCCATTGCTTAGCCTTCCATCTTACACAAAAGTCTACATTGCCACCTGGCCAGTCATAACAGCACCACTCAAGAGTATCAACGTTATTTGTCTTCAAATTATAGTTTGCTAAAGCATCTTTGCATCAGCATGATTCCAGATTAAGAATGGCCCAGTGAAGCAGCCTGCACATACATAGTCTATTAGCCCAAAAAGCATCCGCAGACAGAGAAGATATGATAACATAATGTGAAACAACTGTTAACATATTTTTTGCAACAATGTAATTCAGAGATTAAATGTTAGCTCCTTTTGGCGGAAGGATGTAAACCTCATGGATCTAGAGAAGTTGGATGAGGCCAAAGTTAACATATTATTTGCAACAATGTAACCTCATGGAACTAGAGAAGTTGGATCCTTTTGGTGGAAGGATGTCCTAAGATTAAATGTTATATTCCGAGGAATAGCGAGATGCAATATAGAAAGATGAGGCACAGTACTATTTAGAGATGATCTATGGACAGATAGCATAATGGCCGCAACGTACCCATCGCAACATCATCACGCAAAAATCAGAGTCTCAGTCTATGAAATGGTAAATACAACAGAGTTGCCATTTTTTTTTTTTCAATTTACCACTATCTGATCAAGCATACCAGGAATTTGTATATTTACAACATGAGTTAGAAATGCAGCACAACCAGTGGCGGAGCTGGACGAGAAATCCAGGGGGGGCCGGTCGTCCATTGGACATGAACAAAAAATTGTTTCTTGGTTGCAAAAAAGTTACCAATTCGCATTGTATTCTAATAATTCGCAGAACCATGTAATATATATTAGAACGGATTGTGCATACAGAAGATAGTTGGCAAAAGGGACACTCATGAAGAAAAAAATTCCTAAAGTATCAAGACCAAAACAACAATTCGGCTGTGAAAGGCATGCTGCATACCTGATCAATTGGTCAATAAATTCCTTGTCACATCTGCTCATTCCGAGTGCCCACTGCCCAGCAAACCAACAGCAAGAAATGGAGATGCTTCTGGTTCTACCTCTGATTGATTGAGCATTCCAAAGCCTTGATAAAAAGGCAACATTGCAGTTATAAAATTTCCCATGTCCCTTAGAAAAATAATTAAAGAAACACTGAATATAATCTATTGGTCTCTTCTTGTTTTCTTGAACTGTAATCTACTGGTCTACAAGGCGTACAGTTTGAATAGGATCTCAAACCGTTGTATTAGGCAATTTAAGTACAGGTTGAATAGGGTCTCAAAACCTAATGACTTGAAAGTTGAAGCTAATGATTTTGTCATCCGCCAACAATCACGCTCGACTGAGAGCATGCAGCATCAGAGAACTATGAATCAATCATGCAGGAGCAGGAGAGCTAGCTTGTTCAAAAGGATGATTTAGAACTGGAACTCACATTTACAATGCACAAAATATCCCCTTTTTGGTTTTGCTTTGGTTTCCTGGAAACATTACCCCCGATCAGTTTCCACACATAAAGGTACTAAAATGTATCATCCCATTGCTATACGAAACACCAATTTCTGTTTTTTCGATACAGAAATATGACTTAGGATTGGGGAGGAGAGGACCGTGGGGATAGGGCGAGCTTACATTCGTTCGCTTCTGGATGCGAAGCTCGGGAGGGGTGCTCTGGTTCGCTGAACTCCGGCGACGGCAACCGGAGCTGCCGTCCATCATCTCCACGCCGCCGCAATTTCGCTGGAGCAGCCGAGCCGGCGTCGGCGCGTCGCTGGTTCGCATTGCTGTTCCTTCCAGCCGAAGCGACGAACGCATTTTCTTCTTGCCGCTGGCTGCTTTTTTTCTTGAAGGAGAATTGCCGCTGGCTGCTGGCCAATTCCTCTCCTTGGGCTGTTACGATTCGTTTTCTTGGGCTGCTGGTTCGATTCTTTCCTGAGCTAATGGGCTGTTTAGTTGGGCTACGAGGCCTGGGAAGATGAGGGGCTTTTCTGCGAAATTTCAGAAATTAGGGGGGGCCATGGCCCCTGCCGGCCCCCCTCCCCCCCAGCTCCGCCGTTGCACAACCCAAATATTGATAACAGTTGGATATACATGTGGGCTAACAGTGTGTACGCATCAAAAAAGCTCTATACCCTGGTACTCCCCCAGTCCCTTAATACAGAGCGTTTTATAGCATCTCCAGCAAGGCCTTTACTTGAGCCCCTACTCTATTATTTAGGAGCTTGAGCCAAAAAATCAACTCCTGCAAGGACCCTACTTGGGCTCTCATTTTGCATGCCCTCTCAAACTCCATCTCCAAGCCCCCATTCCTAGGGTCTTCCAATCCTCCCTCTCATTCATATGCCCCACCATTTTTTTCACAAAATAGGGTCTTGGGTCATTTACTGCTGGAGTTGAAATCAAATTTTGAGCCCCTATTTTTGCATGCCGGCTTGAAAAATGAAAGTAGGAGCCTTGTTTTGAGGTCCATTGCTGGAGATGCTCTTAGAGTTCAAAACTTTTCCCCACATATAGGGTGTTTTGAGAATAGAGCAAACTTTAAGGTTGGCGGGAGAGTTGGTGGAGGGACGGGTTGAGGTAAAAATGAGGGGTAGAGTAATCTTTTGACTCAAAGACTATTTTTGTGTTTGAATGCTAGAAATCCATATATTTAGGGACGGACGGAGTATTTGCTAGCTAGCACTCCTCGTTTGAAATTCTTCATGTGATTGCTTTAGTTGGATCAACTCAATAAGAGAAACATCTTATGAAAAAGGAAAAACCTACAATTTCAGGAGACGCATCAATGTCACCGTGTATTGTGCAACAGCCAAGCAGATAAAACTAAAGACCATCTATTTTTTCAGTGCCCATCTGCAGCAAGATGCTGGTAGAAATTACATGTAGAATGGAATAATGAAGTGAGCATCTTTGATAGAGTAGAGTCGTAGAAGCCGGAGGAACTTTCCATGCTGCTTTTTCCATGGAGACCTTTACATTGGGAAATCTGGAAGCTACGAAACGGGAAGATATTTTATGGCCAGAACCCAACAATCAACCTTTGGATTGTGAAATTCAAACAGCAGGTCCTTCACCTTCATAGGTTCCAGAAGAAATGAAATCCAATGGTGTACAATGGCAAAGACAACTTACATAACCTTGTACTAACCTAATTTTCTTCTTTCTTTTTTCACTGACCTCCTTTAGGGAGGCCACTCTTTTTCGTACAGCTCTAACCTTTTTTAATTGAAGAAAAAACAAAGGGAACTCCCCCACAATTCGCGTAAAAAAAAAAGTAATCCATATCACTTAGTAGAAACTACTCACCCATCAGTTAACTGGAGTATACCAGATCAAACCGTTTTCAAAAAGAATCATCTGGTATGTGCTTCTTTTTAAGCATGCCCTGCTACATCTTGCACAAGCAGGGGGGAGTAAATAGAGAAAAATTTTGACCCTGCAGAAATTTATGGGACACTAAGTACAAGATCTGAAAGCATCGTAATAAAAAATTAAGGCAGAGGTGAACACTGGTCCAACAACAACAACATTAGCTTAATTAAAGAAAACTTGGCCAGTCCCTTGTATTCTTTGAGCCCGAAAAATAAACAGTGACATAAGCATTACACTAACTATATTAAGCTGCGCATAAAGAATATGAAAACAGGTGGTGCGGTTGAAGCAGTGCTCGAACATAATAATCTTGGAAGTTTTTACCACCCTACACAAATAATATCAGTGTGACACTACTATAAAAAAAAACATGGCCTGAGAGACATCCACCTGAGATACTTCACAAAGTAACTGCAACTATCCAACGCAACCATGTAGACTAGACAGTCATAAAATATTGTTCCAAACGAGGATAACATCGCATGCTATTTTTGAAAAAAAAAATGAAATGATATTATACGTGATTATAAAAATTACATAACGAATCAGAATATCATCCCCACGATTCACGCTAATGGTGAAGGGAGTAATACAACTGGGAACAAGGCAATCGCGCTGATTGTTTGGAATGTCAGAAATGCTCATAGTTTGGAATGGAGGGAGTAAACAACAAAGATCAGCAAAAAGACAACAAACAAAGATACAAGGACATTAGGATATCAAAAGCTGCAACAGCAGGACTACAAGGTCACATCACGAAATTGATACGGGAGCATCAATGATGTTCTTAATTCAGAATCTACTATACTACAGCAGTTAGCACAAAAGATATACTGATTATACTGCAGAAAGCTATAATGACAAAAATTAAAACCATAGTTACCTATGCAACACAGACATTAAGGAATGTCCCAACATTTAGAGTTACAGCACTCCTAGTTGTGCCCCCCACAGAAATTATCCACAGCCAAAAGATGAGGTAGCAACCTGCATAACAATGGAAAAAGTACAACAAGAACTTTTTATGTGTAACTGCGTATTGAAAATTAACTGTCAGATAAATGATTCTAACAATTGAAAGTGTCACGTGAATTTCCTGCAAACTGAGCTACCTAGTTGTACTAAACATTAAGTTAGTGAGGCGTCTTGCGGCTACCACAGGGTGTCTTGCCACCTAGGCAACACTATGACCTAAGGCGTCCTTGTGGTGACCTCGGGGCCTGAACGCCTAGGCAACACCATGAAAACAAGGTCATGCACATGAAGTTTGAGCTCTTTTACATGTATTTGAGATCTCTCTTGCAGCTTTGTGCACCTTGTGTACAGTGAAAGTTAATGTGCATGGTTTTCCTGCTAATGCAAGTTAAGTATGTGCCATCCTTGCATACAATTCCTATAAGTGCAACGTCAATTTGTTTAACAGTTTACTGATAACGAATCTTGTCCTCTGGTGCATACGTGCAGTTTATTTAACAGATTACTGATAATGAATTTTGTCCGCAGGTACTTACCAACATGGATGGTGTATGAATCGTTATGGGGCTGGAAACCTCTTGTTGCAGCAACCTCAGTTTTGAGTGTTCTAGATTCGCAACCTTTTGTGCAGGAACAGTGTGTGTCGTGCTATGGTTGAAAACACTAATTTATGAGTTGTGACCTTTGGACACGCATTGAGACCATGCAATTGATCAGACTTGCTGTGTTGACCTATATACATGTGAATGTGCAGACTATATGAATGAGTGTTGATGGATTGTGTAAATTTTTGAGGGATGTATATTTTAATTCATAGACTGCCCCATGCGTGTAATACTATATTTGAGTCAAAAAAATTACATTTTTATATATGAATTTCGGGTTGTACCAATGGTGAAGGCCACTTGACCACAATGATGGAGGAACATTTGTGGCGGCGTCTCCTCTTCCATAAACCAAAAAAAGACGGTATGGTATCCTAAACTTAACATCTTCCCTTCCAATGAGGTTCATGCAGATCAATCTGACAAATGTAACGGTTCTTGTGTGCCAGTTCGTCGTATGTGCGTTTTTTCCATTCAGGGGATGGGCGTCGTCGTGAGGATCTTCCTCCCCCGCACCTGGACCTCACGGTAAGGAGAGGGTCTTCCTCCTCTTAAGATCCCAAGAATCAGCAGAAGTCCACATGCCGGATAAGCAAGAATTGGGAAGAGCCTCACCAAGATTTAGCGCACTCGCTAAGATCTCTAGGTTATAATCTCCCCAGTCCACTTCCCTTCATTGTGTGTTAGTCTTGCTGTGAGTTCAATTGGTTTAGAGGCGGAGTGAACTAGGTTTTTCATCTGTGTTCATTCAGACTCCAATCGTCATATATGCATATGTAATCTGATTGTGGTAGATAAAACTTCATGGACCACTGAACAAAAAGTAGCATGCATGGTTTCATCAAATATTGGATGTGTTGAGTTGGCTATTTCCATTCTTTTTTAGTGTTGAATCTGGAATTGGCTAGTTGCATATTTAGTCTTATTGTTCCACTTTTTTATGAAAAAAAAAAAAACAGATTTGCTTGAATTTTTAAGTTGCTTATATTTCTTAATATTGAATACACAGAGAAAACGAGACTGCTACATATTAAAGCAGTTAGCGCTTATTTCTAGTGATTGATTGGCAGGTACCGCGTCATAAATGGAGCACCAATGATGCCCAGTAAATAGCCATCTGGCAGTTTTCATTTTCAAAAAAGTACCATAGCATGTCAGCAATCAAAACAAGGTTTAAAACACAAACCTGTAACTTAGATAGTTGATCCATGTATTCCTGTGGAAGAATATCCACTCTGGGGGAGCATTGCTGCTCCATTTTGATAAAAGTGGAGCCTAATCTCAAAATACTCTCTCTTTCAGCCACTTGGCTAGAACTTTTTCCTCATTTTCTTTTTATCTTCCATCATCCCCTGCAGAAATTGTCTTACACAATGTCAAAATGGCAACCTATATTACTGGAAACTGAATATACTCCCTCCGTTTTTAAATATATGACACCGTTGACTTTTTTTGTTACTTTAATCATTCGTCACATTCATAAATATTTGTGCAAATAGCTAAATGTATAAGTTAATTTTAAATTGCTTTTGATGATAGATCCAACAATATACATTTCACGTTAAGCAACTAATTATTTTCATATATATTGTTGGTCAAAGTTCATCAAAAAAGTCAACGGTGTCATATAATTAAAAATAGAGGGAGTATTAAAATAACATATACAAAGACCACATTTCCATTATTCTAATAAATTAGTAATATGGGTCACATATTAAAAAAAAAGAAATTCTGAGCAGACATAAAAGTGATCTTACCCTAAAGATCATGCTTGAAATGCATTAATAATATAATTCAAGTATCATATGGTTAATGCATGAAGTTTGTCTGCTTTAGCATATACCTTCCCCACTACCAGTTTAACTTTTCTCCGTCCACTTGAGGCAGTATCATTAAAAAATACACAAAGCTAGCTATCATCTCATACAGTTTTTGTGAACCTTGATCAATATCTAATTAGTAAGGAAGCTATCTGGATGCAATCTTTAATTTGTATCTACCCAAATCAGTGGGGAAAAAATGGAACTAATCTGTAACATTAGAGCTAATGTACCTCAAACCAATATTGATGATAAACAACAAGCAAATAAATCACAATCCTATCTCGAATATGAGGTGAGCAACGAGATTGTTGTCGCGGAGCTGCACTATTATACTATGCCAGCTTAGGATCAGATTTCTTCAGCAGTGCATAGATGAACTTGATATTTACCAAAATCTCCAAAAAGCATGTATCTTACCAAAGGATGCCCTTGCTGTGCAGCCGTTCTTTCGCCAAAATTTGCAAGCAGAAAAAACCTTTTCCTCTTTGATTTACATTTCATTTCTACAAAAGCACACACCATTAGTTCTGATGGAAAGATTTTTACCAAGCACATAATTCCCTTCAAAAAAAAAAAACCAAGCACATAATAACATGTGAAACAAAGATTTAGGAAATGCAGGTAACAATTAATGCTGAAATTCTTATCCATCTCATTTACCTGACATCGACACAATTGTCGCAGATAGACACTTGCATTGTGCAGAAAAAGATGGATGCTCCAATATATACTGCAACGTTAACTGCATAACAGAATTTTATTCAGGATTTATCCGAGAAAATCATCATGCTATTCTGACCTGTAGTGGAAGCCTAAACAGCAATCATAGGCATAATGGTCGCAGATCTAACATCATTTTTCCTTCAGATGCACGACAGAATCTAGCTGATAAAATGAGCTTCACTATTTGGAGATATTACCACTCTTCACAGGAGCCACAATAAAGATTGAAATGAATTGAAAACGACAAAATTATTATTACAGAGAGTAAGGCGCAAATCCCAGGTTCGCAAGCATGGCAAATTGTAGTGTACAAACAAACAACCTTGATTCGTCATCATCACAGAACCAGAGAGAGAATACACCCAGTTCTCGTCTAATTCTAGCTTCCCAAGCATGGCAAATTGTAGTGTACGAACTAACAACCTCGATTCGTCATCACCACAGAACCAGAGAGGGAATACAGTGCAATAAATACATCCAGTTGTCGTCTAATTCAACACAAGCAGCGAGACCAGGTCGATTCTAGTCTACAGAAGTAGCAGGCAAGAGACCTGCAGTTCAGTGACGAGGAGTTTCTTGAATACTATAAAACTGCAGGAGAGCGAGATGGTGGTCAGCTCGGAATAAAGCAAATGCTGGAGAAAAAGTGTCAAGTGTGACTGAAATCTGCAGTTCAGTTAATTTCTATCTTCTGGAGTTTCAGAAACTGAATACAAAGAACAAAGAACCCGTTCCAACTCCAAGGTACAGATGGAAACCTCCCCCTCCTGATTACTATAAGGTCAATGTAGATGCATCTTTTCATGTTGATACAGGAGAAGGTGGTTGGGGCTTTGTAGCCCGGGATTGTGATGGGAATTTTCTGGAGGGGGGAGAGGGCAATATTGCTCGAGCTGCCAGCGCATTGCAAGCTGAAGCACTTGGCGCTCTTTGGAGTTTAGAGAGAGTTGCTTGGTTGGGTATGACGAAAATTATTTTGGAAACAGATGCAAGTATTCTAGGACAAGCACTTCTCTCAGATGATCTGGATGGTAGCCCAAGTGGTTGCCTTTTTAGGCAAATACGAAACTTGATGGCAACACAGTTTACTCATTGTATGGTTTCGGTTTGTCCGCGTTCATGTAACTCTGTAGCCGATAAAATGGCTGCCCATGGGGCCTGTAATCTTGAGGCTGGCAATTGCATGTTCATGAGCTATGTCCCAAATTTTGTACTTGACTTGGTGTCCGGCGACTTGCATGGAGCCAATGAGTAATGAAAGTTTGTTGCTTTTGTTTAAAAAAAAAAAAAAAAAAGAAGGCAGGCGGGGACGACGGCATGTTTGGTTTGGGGGTGAGGACCACACTACTCGTCGTGGCCCGCGTGACTAGTCCTGGGACTTGGGCCGGGCCAAATCCGGGTGGGCGGTGGCCCGAATGTTTGGCACGGCCCGTGGCACGGCCCGACCCGATAGGATTCCGTGCCGTGCCGGCCCGGCCCGAGCTGACGGGCCGTGCCGTGCCGGGTTTTTGGCACATCGGGCCGGCACGGCACGACACTATTATATGGGCCGTGCTCGGGCCGGCACGGCACGAAGGCGGCCCGGATTTGGCCCGACAGTGTGTTCTTGTCAAGTTCTTTAGCCAACGTTATTTTTGTTATTTTGATTCGTATTTCAAAATACAAACTTGTATAGATTTTGCATATGTGGTCCAAATTTGATGATTCTTTTTTTCTATAATCTTCAAAAAATCATCTCTATCATGTGGAATCTTTGTATGCAAACTTCTGTAGTTCAATTTTGTACTGATCAATCAATACACTAATAGTCACTATTCACCATTATCTTTACTTTTTTGTTAACACCCAACCAATTTGAATTTTTAAGTAATTTTTTGTGTGAATGTACAACTTCTACATATCTACACATAGGAATTTTGTATAAATTTTTTTGTGGCACTTACACTCATGTAAGTTTGAACTGCTCCTCATTTGTCACAAACGCTCATAACTTCTATGTTGTTTAGTAAAATTTGAACACACATTCATGCAAACATTGTTGAAAAAATTTCCCGGAAATTGTAGAGGTTGGTATTGACTTGGAAGAACTCCACACCAAAATTGAGTTCAAAATTCAATATATTTTTGGAGATAAAAATTGCAAAAGCTCACTTTTCCTTTGTTTTTTTTTTTTTGTCACACTCAATGTATAATGATTTTGGAACTCAAATTTGATATACACATGTAATATATCCATCCTAAGCTATTGTAATTTTGGTGGAATTTTTAAAATTATTTTATCCATGTAACACTGTAAAAAATCAATTTAAACAACAAAAATACGTCTTTTCTTCACTGAAAACGCATTCCTGAAAGAGACTTCCACTGAAACCGGGCCGTGCCCGTGCTTGGCACGGCCCGCCGTGCTCCGTGCCGTGCTCAGGCCGCACTTTCATCACGTCGGGCCGACCGGCACGACACGACGTGGCCCGACAGGCCGTCACGGCACGGCACGGCACGGCACGAAGCACGACGGGCCCGTGCCGTGCCGGCCCGAGCGCGGCCCGAGTCCCAGCACTACGCGTGACCACCCAGCCTGTTGGCATGGGAAAAAATTGGCTGACGCGTGGATCGCGCGGGGGGAGGAGCAGCGACTGGCCGGCTTCCCATCTGCATCCCGCTTTTTTTTTTTTTTTTTTTTTTTTGTTGGCACCAGGCATCCCTCTCCTTTACACGCCGGGAATAACAGCAGCAGAACAGCTTCTCTTTTCCGTTCTCTGTTCTTGGTCCTCGAACACCTTCGAGAAAAATATACGCCCGCAAGAAAAGAAGAAAAAGGAGAAAGCACACCGCGCGCACGCACACGCGCCGCCGTGCGCATCGATGCCGTAGCAGCTGCCTTTTGCTTTCACCTGTTCGCGATTCGTAATGCCTTGCTTGCCGTGCCGTGCACTGTACTGTACACACATTTGATGTATAGAAAACCTTTGCAAAGCAAGAGCGGATCAGCGACGCGCGGCCAATTCGGCATCTTTGGTCTTCTCAAGTTCTTACAGACACACACAGTCTAAAAAGGCAAAAAGGGAAGGGAAAAATTACCATTCGATTCACGACAAATCTTTGAAGAATATGCGAAAGGTAATCAATCTCACTTACCAGCTTGGTGGCCAAAAAGAAACGAAAAGAAATAGAATCCTATACAAATTCCTACCGGCAAAATCCCCCCACATCTTCTTCGTGGCTAGCCAGTGAATTGTAACTCCTTTCCAAATTGCTCACATGCTAATTGGAAGAAGATGATCGTCGCCGGCGGCGGCAGTGCTCCGGCTAGTCTCTCCACCGCGGTGCGACCGTCTTCTCGGCACGCCTGGAAACATTTCCAAACCAGGGGAGAATGTGTGTGAGTTTTGATACTGCATTCATGTCCCGCCTGTGTACCGGACCCTGAGACACACATAGTCATTTTATTACCATGATGTAGCTGACATTTTTTATTTATTTATTTGGCGAAGAGATGTAGCTGACAATTGTGCCGCCTTGGCAATCATTTTTCTTTGCCTCTTTGGTATAGTTTAGTACTGCTTAAATGGTCTATGGGCCGCCCAGTAATGGAAGCTTAATTATGTGGGTATTAAAGGCTAACTGAATATGCTAGCTGCATGCTTCTCTTGTCAGTAAAGTGACTCGTGTTGCTCATTGCATAATTCAACTAACAGCTTGATGAATCCTTTTCTATCGGGAAAACCAGGAGTGATAATGAACAGAATACCAAGACGCCTTTCAAGGTCTACATGAAAAAAATACAAACATGCATGCAAGCTTCGAAGGTACTAGCTATACCTGTTGTGAATAGGGTCAGGGCCCTTGGGAATCCTCCTCTTGCTGCTCCGGAACGCGTCTGCTGTGGCCGCCCTGCCGCCGGAATACTCCGCCGTCGCCAGGTCTTCAGCGCCCGGCCCTAAGCTCGCCGCAGCATCCGTCGCCACCAAAAGGCGGCAAACGAAAATCAACAACACGATCGCTATCCCGCAGCGCACTGATGCCCCTCGCCACCTGTCCGTTCCTCTTCTTCCCATATAATCAGCTCGTCTCCAACGCCTCGGTTCCTTATGGCTCTCAGTCGATCATATATATATATAGCCTAGGGAACGGAAAATGGTGGTGTTGAGCTGAAGGTAGAAGACGCAATGGCTATATGAAGCCGGAAGAAAAGCAGAGGAAGTGGCAAGGCAGGGAGCATCGAGCAGAATGATGGCGATCAATGATCTTAGCGAGGAGCAGAGAGCTAACGCTACCAATGAGCGTTCAGGCCTTTGCGTACGTGACCTGGTGTCGGTATCTGTGATCCTGCCCTGCAGTAGCTGGGGGCTTGTGAAAACATTCTTATCTCCTTCTCTTCTTTCTTTGCAGCCCTACCCCTTTGGCTTTCTTCTCTCTCTCGCTTCGTTCCTGGCTTTGCGCTTTTCTTCTTTGCTGTCTTTGCGAGTTCAAAGCAATTCTGCTGCGCTTTTGTGGGACCATGCGTGGGGCAGGGAGCAGCTGGGCTCCGAACGTGACTTGTTCGATTTTGGGCGAGCTCTTTGGAAGCTCGTGGGGCCCTCGTACATCGCCTTCTTCGGACCAGTCTCTCTTTTATTACCCTTTCGAGCGAGACGTGCATGGCGAGCTGGCGGCATCTGTATCGGATTCTTGTCGACATTCGTGTCAAGCTTAATAGATTTCCATCGTCGTCGTGGTTCCAGTATTCACCGTGATTTGGTCCATTTCCTTTTTTTCTTTAACTATATTTCTGCTCGGGCGACAAGAGTATTTTGTTGCATCTGTTATCTAGAGTTGTAGAAGAAGATATGTGTTTTATTTGTTCACGCGAAATGGCCAACCAGTTATTTTCATTTCAAAAAATGAATTCGCTCTATCTCATCACTAACAACAGTCATTTTAACTACATGTTCCGAAACATTTTGAAGATCCTCTTATGAATCTTCAGACAATAAAACGGTATATGCATGTTGGAGGGGAAAGAAACAAACAGATGGATAGCAGGAGTTCATACAGGAGTTACTGAATTTTAAAAGAATGTCTGTATTTGCACACAGTCATTTCACTTCAGCTCACTTTGTCTTTTTTTCTTAAAATTCTCCCCTCTTTAACTTACTGAAGGAGATTAGGAGATAGGTTGTGCCAATTGGGTTAGGACCAAGGTTGTTATGTTTCAATCCAGTGGGTAGTTCTTTGGATTCCTTGAGTTAGAGCATCTCCAAGAGTTCCCAACATTCGTTCTCAAAAATCTGGTTTCGGGAATTAAGCCGAAAACAACCTCTCCAACAGCTCCCAACCTCGTTTCCAATTTTTCCGCCACGCCCAATCGAGACCGGATCGCTAACCTTTTTTCCGCCTCCAGCCCACTCCCAATAGCGATTATCCGACACCTCTTCTCTCTCGCGCGAGAGTTCTTTCCTCGTCTTCGTCAACCCCCCCCCCCCCCCCCCCCCCCGCTCCTGCAGTTTCCCAATCATAGTTCCAATCTGTTGGAGAGCTCGCCGCCGCACACTGACCGAGATCGCGTCGCCCTTCCCTCACCAGTCAACCTACATGTGTTCCCGGTCATGGCTCTTATTCATGTTAATTTCTTGATTTTACATCATATTTTTTTATGTATGATCATAGACTTCCTCAAATCACATGTATTCAGATTCGGGATGGATACCACGCGTCCCGTATCCTATCCCTTTATTATTTTCAGACTTGAATTCCGATACGGATGGCATCGGATAATCACTAATGCATCTTTTATTTGCCTATATTAATTTTATCGGGCTTTGGTCGGACGGTTGATTGGATATTATTTTCATCCCTACACATGCGTATAATGTGGAAAGGGATGGTCAAATACAGCTTTCTTTTTTACCCATGGCCCGTGTAACCTACTCATTGTGAGCTCGTGTCGGGCATGGCCATGGATGTGGATGCAGCAGATCCTTTGGAAAAGGAGCGCGTATATCCTGGCAGATTCATGTGATTCGTCTACGAATCAGGTGTCTTTTCTTTTTGCTAGCTCTACGCACTTTGAGACGATGATGGAGGTTATTATTCCGGTCTTTAGTTAAAGAACTGGGGAGCCGTATATACCCTCTGGCTTTGGGGCTCTGGACTGGCTCCAGCCTCCAGGTAAAGGATCAGTTCTATCCAGACGTGTATGAGAATAAAATCATGTTTAGAGAAAAGATCAATTAATCAAGTTCATTTTGCAAAAGTTATGACCTTTATAAACATGCATATATTTGCAAGCGGGAAAAATACCTGGCCACGGTAAGAAATTCGGCCCCATCAGTATGTACAAAGTCTAACTTGATAGAATTTAGAAATTCCATGCCCATTGTTAGTTTCTTCACGATGCAATATGAAAGCAACACATCCCCCGCCGCCTTCGTTTTGCAGTTTATTGACGTTGCTTAGTACTCCCTCAGTACCCATCGCAGGCCAGCACATTGTCTAGTGTTGCACCATCACCGCAGCCTACGTGTTACCTGATTTGGTTTTAGATCTTACCTTGGAAGTTGTTGTGCATATGGGGGAAAGGATGCGGCTGTTGCTATGAGATTAGAAATCAGATAGGTCATATATAGATGGGGCTGATGCAAAGCGTTCCCTTCAGAAGTAGTGTGGTTTTCTCTTCGTGTTCTGTACTTCAGAATTTCCTTCTACAGTAAACAAATGTTCCTGAATCTGTTGTGAGCTTGTACAGGATATACAATTGCATGTTATCTGATATCACAGGATATACAATTTCTTGTTGTGCGGATTGTTCTTCTGACTTGTTGCAATACAAACTGAAAATACCGGGCCTCACATCTTGCATGACTAACAACTGCAGTTTCATCTAAGGCAAAGCCAAGTGTTTAGGGGCAGGAGGGGAAAGAGCAACACATACTGCCAAGTGCTTAGGGGCAGGAGGGGAAAGAGCAACACATACTGTATGCGAAATGCAATGCCAATGTGAGATGTTGAAACACGGTGCACATGCAACTGATAACCAAAAGCACGGCGCATAAATCAGCTTTACTAAGTGAGCGACTCACAGGTGCCTTTTTTCTTTTTCGAAGTGACTCGCAGGTGCTTAAGGTAACTGCAGGGATATTCCTGAACTTATTTCAGTAGCTACATTCCAAAACAGTTCGTGTACTTTTTCTGACATTTGTGTCGACCTACCATCTTGTTTGAAGATAAGTACATGTCCACTGTTCAGAACTACGCTCCATCCTAGTTGATTGAAAAATCATCACACAGACAGAATGTTCAGTTCTAGCAATGTACCGTAGAAACTACACGCAAATGAAGTCCTTGTGCTTGGTCTCCTCATGGAGAGGCTCTGCTCGCCGAACGTGAAGTACCACCAGGCCCCCTCGTCGAAGTCGTCCACGCCACCGTCCTGCCGGGCCGTGTTGTGGGAGATGGTGCGCCTCGCAGGCATGCGCAGGGGCGCCTCGACTGATGGCGGCTACACAAGCTTGTTTCTTGACGAGGAGTTTCTTAGCCTTAGTGTAGAAATCAATATCATTAAACTGAAATAACAAGTCAGTGATCAACGAAAAATAAGTTCAAGAAGATGCATTCGTTCTCCAAGAAATCAACAAAGGCGAGCGCGCTTTTAATAATGCAAGAACCGGGCGCATCAGATCAAGAAGGAACGAACCAAGCAGTCAGGATCACGCTTCTTTCTGTTTGATTATTAACCTGACGAAGGCGCTGGACGCGGTGTCCATCGTCCCCGTCGCCTCCATCCGGGCGTCGCAGGACTGGGCGCGGCCGCAGCAGGGCAACTCGACCACCCAGGAGGTGGAGGCCTCGCTGGCCCTAAGACTGACTCCAACGCTGGACAACACAAATTGAGACCCAAAAGGTGAAATATATGTCGCTGGGCTTTAAGATAGATGACTCAAAAAGATGTATCTCCAACCGGAGTCCCAAACTGCCTCTTCCTTCTCTCTAAAAGAAAAAAAAACTTCATCTTCCCCCGGCTCCGCCATCCGCAGCCGCGCCCTGTACCCGGCCCCGGCTCCGCCATCCGCCGCCGCACCCCGTTCCGCCTCCTCCAGCGTTCGGGCCGCCGCATCGCGCTCACGCGGCCGCGCGGGGGCCACCACCTCCTCGCGCGGGCGGGCCACCGTCGCCTCCTCCCTCCCGTCACGCCTTCGGGATCTTCCATGGAGAACCCGCGGCGCTCGAGAAGCACGCCGACGAGGTTCTGGTGGCCCACGGTAGAGCGTCTCCTCTAGGCCGCGATTCACCACTCGGAGCTCGTCGATATCGTCCGCGTCGTCGAACTCGAACTCGAACTCGAAATCCATGGAGGGCAGCAAGAAGGAGTCGGCAGAGGGAGACCTGCGGCGATTCGCTCCGCCGTCGCGCCCCGAACCTGCCCCTCTCCTTCCCGACGTCCCTCACTAGCACTGCCACGGCCGCTCCCGCGCTGGCCACCTCCATGCCGCCGCCGCCGCCAGCTCCCAGTACACGCCGCCGCCGCAAAGGTGGAGCTCCGTCGTGAGGAACGCCAACATCTCCCGGGGGGGAGGAGGAGGAGGAGGAAGGGGGGAGGAGAGCGCGAGCGTTTTGGTCGAGCCTGTTGCGTGATCCAATTGTGGGGCGCGAGGCGAGCAACGACTAAAATGCGCATCGCGTTGGGGTCCTCCGTTGGAGAGGTGAATTCTGGTTTTGATGACCCACTTTGGATATGGGGTGCCTTATAGGGCATGGGTTGGAGTCAGTCTAAAGGCGGACATACTCGTCGCTGGCAGAGTGGCAGGCTCCACGACCAAAACCATGCCGCGGGAGTTGCGGCAGTAGCCATGGGAGACGTCATCCATGTAGTCGGCGCAAAAGAGGGTGCACTTCGGATTGTGAAGAGAAATGTGAATGGTAGCTTCTTGTGCACCTGAGTGCTCCTCGATTCAGAACTTTTCTTAGAGCGTCTCTAATGGTTGACTTTAAGCTAGTTTTTAAAATTGTTTATTAGAAAAAAAGAAGAGAGAGAAGCTTGCTAACTCTTTCTCAAGAGCTAGCCTCTAAGGAAAATAAGAGACTTAAATATAGACCCCACACCTTATCAATCCTTTGTAAGAGCTCTTAGCTAACTCTATCATTTGGGACACTCTTAGGGATGGCAAATTTTTCTTTTAGAAACGCAATCACGATGAAGTACACTTTTATTAGTGGAAACTATGTTTATGTACTGTAGAACTATTCAAAAATCATTCTACATGGATCGCATTGCCGATTTCGGTGGTGACCCATCCGTTGTGGCGGAAAACAGACATAACGACAAGGAAGGTGGTAGCAGGCATCATTTCCTCCCCTCTCCACATGTAGCTCTGTGGTGAGTACTACTCATTGTCCTATGGGGGTGTTCGTTTCCAGGGGTCTAAATTTTAGAGGGATCACATTAAAGAAAATCTTGTTATTTAGAAGTATTAAATAAAGTTTAATTATAAAACTAACTGCAGAATCCCGGATCTAATTCGCGAGACGAATCTAATGAGGGTAATTAAGCCGTGATTAGATGATAGTTACTGTAGCATCACTGTAGCAAAACATAGATTAATTAGACTGACTCCAACAACGACATGTATTTTTGAGATGCAAAATGAGCTTTGCCTGGCGTGTACAATAGTTTGGCTGTCGTTCCAATCGCTCTATCTCCAACAGCAGGCGGCATTTCGGGGCGGCATCTGGGACGGAGTCGCCTGGGACGGGAAGCGAGCGCCATTGCGGGCGCGGGCCCGGCGCAGCTTGTCGACGGGAAGACGAACGACCGAGGTGGCCACGCTCGCCCCGGCCGCCTCCGCGCCGCGCGCCCTGCGATCCCACCGCGCCCCGCGGCAGGTGCTCGAGCACGCGCGCGCAGAGCCGGCGCTCCGCCGCGAGCATAGAGACGACTGCACCCAGCTCTCCTCGCGCCGTCGATTCGAGGTCGATGCCACACCAGCTGCTTCGCCGTGCCGACGCGGGCGGGCGCGACGGAGGAGACGAAGTGCACGCAGAGGGCCGCACCCGGCTCGCGCTGCCGCCGCAGCTTGCTCACATCATCGTCCCGGCGCAGGCCTGCTTTTGCAAGAAGAAACTTGCGCGCTGGTCAATGTCGGAGCAAAAGGAAAGAATGCGCTCTGGTCATCCACCATTCCATTCGCAAAAGAAGAAGCTGATCCACCGTTCCATCCGCATGAGCTCTCGTCATCAAATCAGATGCAAAGGAAAACATAAACAAAGCAAAAGGAAAGAATCATCTGGCACTAAAGTGCGTGCTTCCTTGAATGAAAGGCAAAAAATCAAGTCGAATCACAGCGGAAGGGAAGGAAAAATCGAGTTGTTGCTGCGTAACAGAACCGCATCAAGGAGACCTGACTCGGCGCAGCTTCTCTGTTCTTCCCACCGGCGTCTGGCCGGAGTCGCCAAGCTTCGCTAGCTGCGGTCAAAGGCGACGGCGCCGGCGGGCCTGTAGCGTCCCGCTCCGGGACGGCGGAGCGGAGGAGAATCTCGTGGAGCTGGAGCGCGAGGAGACGGCTGAACGACGAACTGGAGTGTGAGGTGGCGGCGTTGCACGCGCAACTCGCCCTTTGCACGCACCCGCGCACCCGAAGCTCGCCCGCCTCTGCCGCGCCCGCCGCACGCGCACACGCAGCTCGCCCGCCTCCGCCACGCCACGCCCACGCAGCTTTGCCCTCCGCCCCGCGCTTGCCCTCATCCACCGCGGCCCCCTCCACGCGAACTCGAACTCCATCTCCAATCGAACTCGCGCATCTCCGCCGCCTCCAATCGAACTTCACGCGGATGCACCTCGCCGCGGCAAAAGTCCGGCGTGCTCCGCAGGCAATCACCCACGTGCCCGGTGGGAACGACACCGCCGCGCTCTCCCGCTCGCCGTTGCTTCCCGCGTCCATCTCCCTCCGGCGGGCCCACGCTCGCAAATGCATCGGAGGAGAGCGGGAATGTATTTTTAGCTTCCCTCTCTCCTCCTATGCAAAATACTCCCTCTGTCCACAAATGTTAGCATTTGTTGACTTTCAGTTATCGTGTTTAACCATTCGTCTTATTCAAAATATTTATAATAATATAATTTATTTTATTATAATTTGTTTTACCACTAGACATGCTTTAAGTATAACTTATTTATTTTTATATTTTTATAAATATTTTGAATAAGACGAGTGGTCAAACGTGATGGCTGGAAGTCAACAAATGCTAATATTTGTGGACAGAAGGAGTAGCTGCTTGGTATGCATGTTCTGTTGGAGATCAAAATTGTGATGCGCAGTGTGGTGGAAGATGCATAAATAGATTTGCCTTTCATTGTTGAAGTCAGCTTTAGGCTCATTAGATTCGTCTCGAAATGAGTATTCATTTGTCAAAAAGGTTTTGTCATTTAATTTTATTTAATGCTCCTAAATGACAAAATTCTCTTTCATTTTAGAGGTCTAAAATTTAGAAAGGAGGAAACGAACACCTCCTATGTCGATTCGTGCGGTAATCCACTTCCTTGAACTAGTTGAATACTTCCTTGAACTAGTTGAAAGTGGGCTGGATTCATGACGACAGTCTATATTTATGCTCGTGTTGCACAGTGACCGCAATTGTTGCATGCTCGAACGTCGATGGCAGCGGTAAACGTGGGTTGACCATCTTGCGTTAGAAGGGTTTGAACCCCCCCCCCCCCCCCCCCGTTTCCGCCATGTAGATCAATATACCACTGGAGCCTGTTCGTTTCCTTTAGTCTTAAAGTTTAGTCCAGATAATCTTCATATTTAAGAGTATTAAATAAAGTCTAATTACAAAACTTTTTTACAGATGGGTGATAATTTACGAGACGAATCTAACGAGCCTAATTAAGCTATGTTTTGCTACAGTGATGCTACAGTAACCATCGTCTAATCATAACTTAATTACCCTCGTTAGATTCGTCTTGCAAAATAGCCCAAGTTTCTGCAAAAATTTTTATAATTACACTTTATTTAATACCTTTAAATAACAAAAACTTTAACCTAAACTTTAGTCTAAACGAAACGAACACGTCCCAGGGTGCGTGCAAAGGGCGTTTGATGAACGGGAGCGTCTTCTTGGTGTACGTCTGATGAACGGGAGCATCTATCTGACAACACGACCAAAGTCTAGAGCGAGGCAAAGCGGTAACTCTAGGGTGCATGCTTCATTAATTTATACTTATGTGCCTGTTGTCGTGTTGTGGTTGGGTTATTGATCGATGGGTCATGGGTTTGACAATACGACGTCTGACCAAGATTTTGGGCGTCTTGTTGGCCCTTATGATCCATGCTCTTCACTCTTGAGGGTACAATGCAGTAGCTGTGCTTGGAAGCATATGACGAATGCCTTACACAACAAGCTATGAGTGTAACAATGATGTTGCACAAGGGGTCGCAATACTCGTTCGGGGAATTGCAACACATTGCAACGGCCCTTTTTGAAGGCCTCGAATCCCACCCCCCCTCCCCCCACAAATAAAAAAGAGAAAATCACAAAAACCCATTTGCAAGTTAGGTTTTCATATACCCACCTATAAAAAAATTGTGTTAGGTCTCCCACCTGTAAGTGCTTATATGTTTTCATATTTCCCTCTGATAGCTTTGACCAAATGACATAGCTCGTGTATGTTCTCCGATGCGGCTCCGGGTGGTCTATCATACTTCTATACTCTTTAATGTTGTATAAATACATAGATATCGAAACTGATAGGTTCAATTTTCTATATTTTGTTCATAGTATCGTGGCTAAGTTTGAACGTTATTTATGATAGTATGATAATTTTTTATTGTGTAACATATGATTAGATGATAACTAAACTATAGTGAAGCTATACTGAAGTCTTAGAAGTAATCATAGATGCTACAGAAGAGACATATCATTCAGTCAAAACTATCAGGGGGACTATGAAAACAAACGAACATTTGCAAGGGAGAGACTAACACAAAATTTCTTGTAAATGGGTATATAAAAACTCCCCTGACATGTAGATAGGTTTTTGCAATTTTTCCAATAAAAAAAGATGCATTGTGTATGTGGGATGATGCCCCCAACGGATGCATGACCGACATCAATACTTCATCTTAGGCCCTGTTCGTTTTTTTTAGCGCTAAATTTTAGAGGCTTCTAAACAAAGAGAACTTAGTACTAAATAAAGTTTAATGACAAAACCTTTTTACAGATGGGTACATCTTTACGAGATGAATCTAATGAGCCTAATTAATCTATGTTTTGCTACAGTAATGCTACAGTAGCCATCATCTAATCATGGCGTAATTACCCTCATTAGATTCGTCTCGCGAATTAGACCAGGGTTCTGTAGTTAGTTTTGTAATTAAACTTTATTTAATATAACTTATTTAGAATTTAGACCCCTCTAAAATTTAGATTTCTATGCGCCGAACATCCCCTAGTCAATTGATTTTTCCATCCTTAGACTGGCCACAGCGAACGGTGCTGAGAATCAAAATGAACTCTCAGCATCGGTGCCTGCCCACTGCAGCAACCGGTGCCAGAAAAAAGATTCTTGCATCGATGCCTATACATGATCCGGTGCTGGCTGAGAGAGTTGAGGCTGGTCCCAGCAGTAAGTGAGAGGAGAAGATAGAGAAAGAATATAATAAAAGAATAAAACATGATATTTAATTAAGTTGTGGGCCATGTTTCAAAGAGAACACATAGCTTGCACACTGCAGCCCAAAACCAAAATCTGGCATTTGTATGACATGTATTTTTCAGCATCGCCTACACTGTGGATAGTCTTAGACTGGCACATATACAGGTGTTATTCACCTATGAGGAGTGAGAGTGTACCTTATAAAGGTTTAAAGAATTGCAGTTGAATCCAATTAGAAGAGCCCTCTCTCTCTCTCTCCCTGTTTAGTCTTGTTTTGATCGTGATTATTTCATCTGTGCATTTTTAAGATGGTCATGTAGCTTTCTTTGACGTAAAGGGCAGCGCCATAGATCTTTTGAGAACTAAGACTGGAAAGCAGATATTTTTTGCTATTTCACCCATGAAATTGAGTTCGTTTGTGAAACAACAAAAATCTCAATAAAACAAAATCTTCCCATTTTCTTTACAAAATAATTGTAGCTTTGAAAGTCCAGTTCTATTTGAGAAGAGCACTAAGGGGTTGTTTGGATGCCATGGTGTGAGTTCAACGAGCTCCAGCTGGTTAGGCCAACGTTTGTTTTTCTTCCACACCTCGACGAACCACAGAATTTAGGCAGCTTGTGTGAGCATCGCCGACGAGCTCCATAGCTTGGAATCGTTGACGTCCGGCACTAGAAAAGACAACTAGCTAACTCACATGCCAAAACAATTGATCTCTTACAAAATTGACAACATCGCAGAGCGGCGGTCGACAACTTCTCTGGAGTGAACGGAGCCAAAAGCTTCGTGTTCCAGCTCCTCAGTGGGACATCAAGAAGGCTAGGTCAATTGGATGGCCTTAGATGGGCCATCCGATGGCGCCCCAATGGGCTACAATTCTCTTCTAAATCAAAAAAACATTGATTTTTTTTAACATAAAGTATTCATAATTAACATTGACCCTGAAGACATACAAAAACATTGGTTATCTTATACGTGTGTCAAAGGTAGATCATATAAGAATATTATTTTGTTAAAAAATATAAATAAATATTACCATCCCATAAAGTAATTATTATAATTATTTGCCATATAATTAGCATTTGTATGGATTTGAGTTTGATGTTTGTGATAGTATATATGTGGAAGAGCCGAAGAGGTAATGTTACCTCTTCATAAATTGTGGTAACTCTAGCCAACTTTGATTGCAAACAAAACAACTGCCAAAGATATTTGCCGAACATATGGCAAGTCTTATATGGTTACCATCCAAACAGACGCCGCATACAAATTGTCACAATTCAACTAAGCCTAACTGCAAACATGCTCTAAGAAGTCACCAAACATCTTCATTTTCCCACAAAAGTTAGTCAGCCACAAATAGTGATGGCCAAATGGGCCGGGCCAAGCGGACGGGCACGAAGCACGCAATTTTTGGCCCGGCCCGAGCACGGCACGGCCCGGTCAATTTCGGGCTCGGGCCGGCACGGCACGCACCATTGGGCCGTGCTTGGGCCAAGGGGTGGGCACGACGGGCGGCACGGCACGGCCTGATTAAGTTTTATTAAATATATTTTTAGTTTTTATATTTACAACTAGTAGTCTTAGTCCAGTGGCTAAGTGGATTCCTTCTTATTTATGAGGTCTCAGGTTAAATTGTCCTTACTAGTACCTATTTTTGCATTATTTAACACTAAATTCCTTCAAAAAATAGCTAGATGAGCTGAAATTTAAAATGGACTGCCAGGCTAAACGGGCCGACCCAGCACGATTAATCAATTACGTGCCGTGCCACGAACCGAAGAAGGAGCCCGTGGGCTGGCATGGCACGGCCCGAAACTAATTGCGTGCCGTGCCGGCCCAAAATAAATTCGGGCCGTGCCTTTTCGGGTTCGGGCTGTGCCGGGCCAGGCCGTCCGTTTGGCCATCACTAGCCACAAAAGAGCAAATTCGGACTTCTGCAAACAAGCAGTCGAACTATGGGCCTCTGCTCATCGAACTGTCACAGCCCAACTCACTTACATCCATTCGCCTACTCACTAGTCACTCGACCCAGCGTTTCGATTCACACCCTTACACAGATCGCAATTCTCACTCTCGCTTTCACGCATTGTACACCGCTCACCAGCACCGAGCGGCAGTGACCCACTGGCTTCCCTACATAGAAATTTACCCAAAAGCAGGGGTGTGTCTGCAAACACCACTCCTCGGCACCGGAAAGTGGCCTTTAAGCCCTCCCCCTCCTCGGGTACCTCGCGTCGTCTCCATTCCCCACTCCCCACTCGCAGCCATGGCGGTGAAGGGGAAGGGCAAGCAGGTGGCCACGGACGCCCCCGGCGCATCCGGGTCCAGCGGGAAGCGCTGGAAGGGTTCCGGCGACGCGGGGCCCTCGTCGTCCTCCGCGAAGCGCCGCCGCCGCTCCGGCGTGCTCCAGTTCGTCGACGACGCGGCCGGCGTCGACGACGACTATGAGGAGGAGGAGGAGGGTGAGGGGGACGAGTCCGAGGAGGACCTCGACGACGGTATGTGGAGAATCGTTTCGGTTTCCGGGGATGAGCTCCCATTCTCGGTAGCGTCGCTAGGGGTGCGGGGATGGCTTGGGTGGTTCGATCTGGGGGTCTCTGTTCCGCGCAATGTTGATCATCCGGGTCGATTATGTGAAGAGATCTTTTTTATCTTTTTCCCCTTTTGATATCTAGGTTTGGTCTTGTCGATTGGGGTTTTGGGTTTTCCCCATTCTGAACCATAGGAACTCATGTACAGCGCTGTTTTTGACTTGTTATTTGACCTCTTCTCCAAAATTTGTAGGATCTGAGATTCTAGTGGCATGCTAGTTGCATCTAGCATGATGGATTAATCCTTCATAGCGGGTATAGGCGCAAATTGAAAAATGATTCTGGTAGCAAATGGTGATTCCAACCTTTGTTGTTCATTTGGGACCGGGGTTCTATTCTTTAGTGAGGTGTGATGACTGGTTGTTAGCTACCCAGAAGCTCCGTTTTTGTGTTAACAATGCAAATAGAGGTGATTGTGCATTGTATACTGGTGTATAAAGGGGCGGAGCTACTTGTAGCTCGCTGGGTGCGGCCGCACCCAGTCCTCAAGAGAATTTCAGTGTTATCATCCTTATATTCACCACATCCGCACCCTCTCAGCTCACGACTCTGCACCCACAGGCCAAGAAATCAAAGAACAAACAGCCTAAATTACAGTGCCGCACCCCCCTTCGTTAAGCTCTAGCTCCGCCACTGTGTATTTGTAGGAACCCTCATGGTAAAAAGAAAAGTATTTGCAGGAACCCATGTACAGTTCTGTTGTTAACTTGTCCCCAAAAGTTGTTGGATATCAGTTGCATGACGGATTTATCGTCCCAATCTGACATGGATGCGAACGAAAATGAAGTTTGGTAGTCTCTTCGTTAACAAATTGGGATTGTAATTTGTAACCCATACTTTGATGCTACCTGTGCTTGTGAGTCTGTTCTTTAGTGACATACGATGACCGACTTGCCTGATACTTAAGTTACCGAAAGGTTAACATTTTGTGTTAACAATGCATATATAGGTTATTGTGCACTGTATTATCAGGGCATAAGTAGATGATTCCTTTTCGCTATAACTTCTCGCGTTAGTCTTGCGCTTTAATTTTCTATGTCCTAGTTTCCATTCCTCCTGTTTTGATTTTGATTGTTCTAGCCAACAATGATCTGGATGTTGTAGGTTCCTCTTTTTCATGCAACATTGCACTATAGTCAATTTATCCCACACTCTTTGAGTATATCGTAATCTTGTGCTCATGTGATCTCTCTGGTGACCTCTGCAGGTTTCTTTACTGAGAAACATGTTGAAAATGTCAGTCATAAAAGAACTGAAAGGTCACACCCTCTTCCATTTCTTGTAAAGGAAGAGGAGCTTAGTGGCGATGAACTTGAGGAATTTGTCAGGAAGCGTTACAGTACTGGTGTGAAATATGCTTCTGATCGGAACTATCATCAACAAGATGATGATGACCAAATGTTTCCCATGGATGGTGCACTGAAGGAGCCTACTATCTGGAGAGTTAAATGCATGGTTTGTGATTACAAAGAATTTGACTCGATAATGTTTAACTAGAACTTGTTGGCTAGACCCTGATTTTCTTAACTGCATTCCAGGTTGGGCGTGAGCGCCAAATGGCTTTCTGCTTCATGCAAAAGTTTGTTGACCTGCAAAGAATGGGTACCAGAGTGCCTATTATCACAGCATTTGCACTTGATCATGTGAGAGGATTTGTTTTTGTTGAAGCGGAGAAGGCCTGTGATGTTACGGAGGTACATAGATGGATCCTTTTACTAAAAGAAAATAAATTACACATTCATCCTTGAAAGAACATTTCGGTTGATGTGGAGTGCATTATGCCTATGAAGCTACAAGTTATGTATGATGTAACATTGAAGGTGGAAAACCTGACAGCTTATAATCGTGGCATAAAGTTGAATCTCTTTACCTCATCTCTCGGAACTCTAGTTTTGTACCACTTCATAGCTTGGAAGTTGTGTAAGGAGATGAGCTTTTCAATGAAATTATAAACACATCTTCTTTCTTTTGTTGTTTCTCCATATACAGAATGTACTGTGTATCTTTGTTGCAAAATCTCTCACTGGACACATTTGATCTCTTGAGACAGGCATGCAAAGGATTTTGTAGTGTATACTCGAGCAGGATTACTTCTGTTCCTGCTGCTGAAGTTCCTAGCTTGCTATCCAGCCGGACAAAACCATTTGAAATTGCTCGTGGTACATGGGTCCGCGTGAAAAATGGAAATTATAAAGGAGATCTAGCACAGGTACAGTGTGTTTGGTTTATTCCTTCTCTTCTGGGTTTATTGACGTTCTTCTGTGTTTTTTCGTTTTATTTGTTCTCACACAAGTTCCTGTGAATCTTTAGGTTGTTAGCGCAGATGATGGACGGAAGAGAGTGATGATAAAGCTGATACCCAGAGTTGATCTCCATGCTATTTCAAAAAAATTTGTAATGCTCTCTTTTCTCAGTAAAAGACATTTTTGAATCAATCTCACTATTTACTGATCCAAATATTTCAGATAATAAATTTACTCACATTGTTGATAAATATTGAGTAGGATGTATATTAGGTATCCCTAAGAGGCTTTTTGCATCAATGGGAACCCAATCTTTGGCATAGAAACTGAATGCCTGTATTGTTGTGATTTACAGTTGGATGTTATTATGTGTTTGAAACCTGAATTTAATGACTTCTCTGAATAATTGACGCATGTTGCCTGTTCCCCTTTTTTTTTTCTGAAATGGGGTCGCCCTCCATTTTATTCAAACGGAAATCACAGTACACCAGTTTGAACGGCAGGTTAGGTTGCAGAACAGGCAGAGTTTCAACTAACTATTACATCAGTTCAGTAATTCTGGACTGACCAGTGATTATATCTTGACTCTACCTGCAATATCTTGACTAACCAGATAGTTAGATCAACTGCTAGCTTGGTTAGTCTACACTATGGTTTGCTCATCCATGTGCTTGCGATCACCCACATAGTTTTACCTTTCACCTTCTTTTCAAATTTTTTTCTTCTTCCAGTTTGGTTGTCGGCTGTTTAACTTATGCTTTGGGTTTTGCAGGGTGGTGCAATTTCATTAAAAGAAGCTGGAATCCCTGCCCCGCGACTAATCAGCTCACAGGAACTAGAGTAACTACTTACATTCTATTTCTGATGTTTCCTTGTCCTGCACCCTGTATGCTATTGCGTTCTGCTTTCATTGTTTTAACCGGTATTTGACATTGTTACCATAATTTCTTTTGTCATGTAGGTTCTTCAGACCCCATATTGAAATGAAGCGCGATCGTCAGACTGGTGAAGTTTTTGAAGTGCTTGACAGCCTGATGTTCAAAGATGGTTTTCTGTATAAAAGGGTTGCACTTAGTTCTTTGATTTACTGGGGGATACAACCTACAGAGACTGAACTTCTGAAGTTCTCATCTAGTCCAAGCAATAAAAGCTCTGTCGATGACTTGGATTGGGTCTCCAGCATCTATGGTTCCAAGAAAAGGAACTTGCCTGTGGATGGAGATATGAAGGCATCATCTTCTAAAACGAAGTCCTCCAAAGCAACAAATCTCAAAGCTTCCACTTCAACTGAAATTTTTGATGATAATGAGCAATTCGACCTCCATGATCTTGTACTCTTTGGGTAAGTCGGTGTTACACGGTCTATAATTACTGTCGACTAACTATGAGATGTAGTCCTTATATTTTATTTCTTAATGAACAGGCGGAAAGATTTTGGTGTGGTCATTGCTATTGAGAAAGATGGTTTTAAGGTAACAATCTTTTGGCACACACTTCATTATTGTGCTCTTATTTTGATCTAAGGAAAAATGATTTTCATGTAGATACTAAAGGGTGGTCCTGAAGGATGTGCCGTAACTGTTAAAAAGCAGGATATTAAAAAAAGCTGCATAGACAAAATGTTTACAGCTGTTGACCATCAGAAGAAAATAATATCTATTAATGACACTGTAAGAGTTCTTGAAGGGCCATCTCAGGTGAAATTTCTACCAACAATCAAACAGTCTGCTATTGTGAAGTCTTGCTTGTTCTTGTTATTTTTTTAAGGAATCATTCATTTTGGTATATTTTCAAAATTGTGACATTGATGTGTTTCATCCACTAAGTATTGCCGTTGGTTGTTTAACATTGTATGTGTAGAAGTCGTGCCACATTGTTCTTTTTATGGTATGCTGTGATTTTATTTTAGTAGTATGTAGCATTCTTTCTAATTCCCTTATTTGCTTTTTTTAGTCATACAGTAATATGATTCCTTTCATTTATCTCACATGCGCTATATTTGCAGGGTAAGGAAGGAGTTGTCAAACACTTGTACTTGGGAATACTGTTCATCTATAATGAAAGTGAAAGTATGAACTGTGGTTTTTTCTGTGCCCAATGTGGGTCGTGTGAAAATATTAAGAAACGGAAGGAAATGGGAAGTTCCACTACTGGAAATTTGGTATATACATGCAGTTTATTTACTCTTCAATTAATTGGAGGTATTCTTTGCCTCACATTGCTTTTTTATATATCAGCAGGACAATCCAATTCCCATGTTTTCAGAGCCATCTTATGAGCACACTGAGCAACGAGCCCGTAAGTTTCCCTTGTTGGTTATGTTATGTTATTTGAATTCAAGTCTGTTGTTCTGATCTCCTTGATCATGCAGCTGAAAGACCTTACAGGAGCACCAGAGAACAACTTTTTTCTATTGGGCAGATGCTGCGCATTCGAAAGGGTCCTTTGAAGGGCTATCTCTGTCGAGTAGTTCGGATGTTTCGGAATGATGTGACTGTTAAGCTTGATTCTCTACTGAAGATTGTTACAGGTTAGTTGCCTTTTATTTATTGGAGTTGGTGCAGTTATTTGAACAATGACTGACCTCTCTGGGATATATCTGCAGTGCAAGCTGAGCTTCTCTCAGTCCCATCTAACAGAGGGTAAGCAACTAGCATTCTTTTGGATTTTTTTTTTCTTTTGTTGCTTGTTCTGCGAGACTATATTGTGACCTGGTCATCTTTGTACCACTGTATAATAATTTCGTATTTATCTCATTACATTGCATGGCATACCAGGGATATCTCCTCTGGTGCTCCAACTGGTAATTTGGGAAGTCAAAATACAACATTATTTGGTAAGTGTAAGCTTAATACTCTGACATGTACAGTTCTTGTTCCTTAATATGTTTCAGACTGCCTGTAAAGGGGGAAAAACTTCCTGCAGGCTGCATGTTAGTTGTTAAGAGGCCATCTGTTCCATTGAGAAATGAATTGACATCTACTCCATTGAGAAATGAATTACCGTTTTATGCATGTTAGTAATAGAAAAGTGAATTTTGGATGTTTATATTTTATAAAACTGAAATTCTTGCTGTTATCTTTATTGACTTGTTGTAGATTGCGAGGTTTGTTATTTACATTGATTCTTCATTTAGGTTCAGAAGCAGACAAAACCTCATGGGACAACGGGCTGCCATCTTTTGGCAGGTTTGTTTTATCTATTTAAGTCTTCTGATATATTTTCTTTGGTTCGTAAATAAGTGTGTATATGCTCTGATTTTGTATTTTAGCTTTTTGAACTGCTGATAAAACCTTTGTTTACTTTTGACAAATAACATGCAAAAGATCGCCAAACGGTATGGCTTTCTGGGAATTACGGAATTAAAGATTCTTGAGGAGAGGATTGGCATAGGCTCGATGACAACACTGGAGGGGTTGATAGATAAAAACTAGAGATTAGGATTAGATGTTTAGGTCCTTTTGTAGTACAATCAGGCTTTGATTTTTGATTTCCTGTCATCTTATTCTAGTACAATAACAAGGCCTCAACTCATCTTCCTTATTTTGCTTCAACTGGCTATCCGCTTGCACCATCTTTCTTAATTGGTTGATATGATTGATTTCCTACTTCCACCTAAACTTTGTTGACTGAATGGATAAAGCTATTACTGGCTGAACTCCTGTTTCCTGATCCTCAATACATGTTCACAACAGGCAATATTGAATTTCCTTTGCTCTTCTTTGCTGTCGCTGGCTTGCTGCTAGGGCCTACGCTACAAATAAATGCCTATTTTTGCCAAAAATGACGGTGAAAAAAATATATAATAGCAATAATCCTTACTCTGAGACAAGAATAAGTTTTTTTATCAAGAACCAGATGTCTTTCTCTTACTCAATTCTTGGTCCTGAACTGTATCATTACAAAAGATATTCTTAGTAGCAATGCACAAAAACAGTTTTCTGCCTGTTTTGCTCTGCAAATATCATCCTTGAAAAATCCAAATTGAAAGGTAATTTTGTTTACCCACTTTTCTATAAAACTACGTTATGTTCTATTTTTGCATACGAGCAGTAGTTAAACTGGTGAAAAGATTTTGAAATCTGAAAAACTATGAAAATTTTAGTGTCAAAGTTCTTATTTTGCTGTGCTTCTCAAATTAGGGTCGAAAGCCAAGAACTTTAAATTTCACTTAGTCAACCACTTAAGATATATGTTCTTGTGTCCTTTGTGATGCCACTGGTATATCTGTTATTGTGCTTTTGCACTGCTTGCTCAGTTGCCTGCTGAAGATTCTTGCATGTATACTTGTTTGAATTTCTGAAGAGAACAGAACAGTAAATTCAATCTTATTTTTCTTATTCCTCTTAGCTCGTATGGAATATTACTTGAGAGGAATAGTATTCTGAAATTCCGAGTTGCTATTTATTTTTTATGCATATATCCTTTGTATTCACCAAATCCTTTGATGCACTACAGTGACTCATGGCAACCCTTTTCAAGTTCCACATTACAAGTCCAGAATACAGGTAAAAGTTATTTGTTTTCTTTTTGTTAACATACTTGGTCGCCTCCATTTTTTAGCATGTTGTGCGCTTCATTTGCTTTTTTTTACATTTCGATCGAAGCTTGTATTGTGTTATTTACTGATTTCAAATGCTTGCTAGCTGATATAGTGATATGTGTGGTCCCTGTTATTTTCGAAATCATCCCTTGCTTTGGAATGAATGCTTGCGATTGTTTTTGGCGACTCATATCTTTTGATCTTCCGTACCACTATGACTCAGCCATACCACTATGATTCAGCACGCCGCACTAATGTGTTTTGTCACACCTGTGATTTGCACAGCCTGCACTTGGCACGCTAGTATCTTACATGTTCGTTGCTGGTTGTTCCTTTTACTTTTTCTCCTGCTGCACTCCTGAAGCTTTATGTCTTACACTGAAAGAAGATGTTCTTGCAAATAACAACAATGAACCTTTCGTCCAAAGCAAGTTGTGACTTAGAAATGAAACCCAGCAAGAGCAGCATGATAATGATAATGATGTGAATATAGCAATAAATAATGATAGCATTCTTAGTGGTTAGAGAAACTCGAATCCTGATTCTTGAATGTGGAGAGATGCCATCTTTTGTTTTGGTTATGAGATTGTTTGACGGGCAATTGAGGTGTTTAAAGTTTTGCTGACCGTGGAACTTGTACATTTTCAGATGGAGCATCAGAAGGTGATCCATGGGGTAAGAAAACTGTATCTACCACCGAAGATGATTCTGATCCATGGAGTAAGAAAACAGTACCTTCAGCTGATGCTGATTCTGATCCTTGGGGTAAGAAAATGGGTTCTGCTGATGACGATTCTGATCCATGGGGTAAAAAAACAACATCTTCAGCTGCGGAAGTATGGAGCAGCACTGCTACACAACAGGAAAGTTCTATTGACAATGCATGGGGCAAACAAGCTGGATTTGGTGGATCAGATGCTGCTGGCAACTCTTGGGACAGACCAACAGTTAATAAGGAGAGTGAAAAGAGTGACAACTGGGGAGATGTATGCAGGGTGGAGGATGAGGGAACTGGAGCTAACACAGATCCTTGGGGTAGCAAGGTCAAGGTAGCAGATTCGAAAGAAAATGATAGCTGGGGAAAGGCTTCAATTCCTTCAGACAGTAAGACGGAGGATGCCAATCAAGGATGGGGCCAACCTTTGGGCAAGTCAAATGACGACGAAGGAAAAGACAAAGTTTCCAAAGATGTGGACAACAGTGGGTCTTGGGACACTCGTGTTGCGGAAGATGGTGCCTGGGACAAGGCAGGGGAAGTTAGAGGAGAGGATCAGAATAGCAGCTGGAGCAGACCTGGAAGCTTCAGAGGGGGGCGTGGACAAGGGAGAGGTAGTGGTCGAGAATCTGGTGATTTTGATGGTAGAAACGATCAAGGAAGCTGGAAGAGTTCATGGGGTGGTGATCCTGGAAGACCTTCTTGGAGGTCTGATAATCAGGTAGACGATGAAGCTGGAGATTCTGGTGGTTACAGGGGAAGGGGTAGAGGTAGGGGGCAATATGGAGGGCGAGGGCGGGGAAGAGACAATGGTTGGAGAAATGGTGACGGAAGCAATTCCGGGTTTGGAAGGGAAAGTGACAACAATGATGAACCAAAATGGGGAAACACAGGTCCTTTCGATTCGGATAAGGGTGCATCAAATAAAGGTTCTTGGGGTGGTGGAGGTGACTGGAACTCAAATCCATCAAGTAGGCAGCCTTCCACTTGGAATGGTTCAGAGGATAACAAACCTTCTGCAGGTCAGTAACCAGGTTGAAGTTTCCAGCTCTATTAGCATGTTTACTCTTTTAAACTCTCTTTAACACCTACTAGTAGCAAGGATGCTACTAATATATTTGCTTTTCATAATTGTTTGGCTGTCTTATTTTATTACCTTTTTAAGTATGTGTAAAGCAGTGCTCCTCAGAAGGGATGTCAATATTAAAAATCGCATAATGGTGATCCTTCTTATATGCTAATAAAGAGCTTCTATTTTCTTTTTTATCCTTGTGTAGCTGAACATAATGACCCTTGGGCAAGCAAGACAACTTCTACAAAAGGTGACTTCTGTCAGAGGCATCATTATTTCTTGCTTTGTTAGGTGTTTTGAGCTGCACCGTTCCACTGAGCTAACTTGTCCACTTGTTTTGAAGACTTATTTCTCATTTTCTTATTACCTTGTAGGCATAGAACCACAGATTACTTGGGAAAGTAAGACGGCTTCTACCGCTGGTGCCGAGGATAATGGTGGTAGCTGGAACTCAAAGGAGAAAGAGTCTTCCCACATTGATGGTAGGCAAATGCTGCATCTGAGGAAAATTCTTGTTCTTCGATTATAGATGTATCTCGGTCTTATCTTGCACTCTGTTCATCTGTTGTGTAGGTGAAGAAAGACAAAATGATCCTTGGGCAAGCAAGATTGATTCTAATAAAGGTACTTAAGGGATTAACCATATTGTTATGTATATTGGTCTCTGCTTACCATTTTAGTCCTTGTTTGGATACAAAGTATTTTTGGAGTTTCCTAAGAATACTACGGTTTAGCAAATATTTTGGTTTTGAGAGGTGTAGAGTTTTTTGGATGTAACAAGTTTTGCAGTTTAAAAAACCATGGTATTGCTAAAAGTGCAACCATTTTGGAGTTTTAAAACCTCCACTCATGACCTCTTTTTTCTACACCATGGTTTTCTTGGCACAGGCTTCTAAAACCTTTGGTTTTGAAAAACTACAACACCCAAACAGGCCCTTGGTTGAAACAGTAGAGTTGCCTTTTACGCGTCTCAATCAAAGCTTATATTTTGTTCTCTTATAGGTAAAGAACAAGAAACTGATCCTTGGGCAAGCAAGATGTCTTCTACTGTGGATGCTGATGACAACAATGATAGCTGGAATACTAAGGCAAAGGACACTCCATCTGGAGATGAGGAAAAGGCTGATGCATGGGGCAGTAAAGGGGGTAATGAAAACAGCAAGAAAACTGATGGTTGGGGTAATGGCTCCTCAGGTTCTTCTTGGGACAAACCAAGTTTCTCTTTGGGAGAACAGGAACCTGCTTGGAGCAAGCAAAGGTTGGGTGACGATAACAATGGAAATGGTAGGGGTGGATTTGGACGTGGGAATCGTGGCGGAGGGAGAGGACGCAGTTTCAGGGACGGTGGATCCTCATGGAATGGAGGTAACAACAATGATGAATCAGGTGGTGGAAGATCCGAGGATCAATGGAACAGGAGTGATTTTGATGGGAGCAGAGGAAGAGGGAGGGGACGCTTTGGACGAGGTGGCCGTAATCAAGGTAATGACTTTGGGTCAGGCGATGGTGGCAGTTGGGGCTCTGGCAGGGGAAGCGGTGGACGAGGTGGTCGTAATCAAGGTAACGACTTTGGGTCAGGCGATGGTGGCAGTTGGGGCTCTGACAGGGGAAACGGTGGACAAGGTGGTCGTAATCAAGGTAACGACTTTGGGTCAGGCGATGGTGGCAGTTGGGGCTCTGGCAGGGGAAACGGTGGACGAGGTGGCTACAGAAACTGGAGCGATAACAATGAGAGAAGGCCCTTCAGTCAAGGCGACGGCTGGTCTCAGTCTTCTGACTGGAATAGCAACAAAGGGGCCAGCGAAGGAGATCAGGGATTCTCAAAAAGCAAGCCTAGCTGGGGGAATGACAATAATGATAGCTGGGGAGCGCGGAAACCATTTGGTGGAGATGATCAGGCAGGAAAGAATGATGTAAAGAGCAATGAAGATGGCTGGAATTCATCAAGGGGAACTGGAGCTGCAGAGAAATCATCATGGGGTGGGTCAGTAGCTGCTCCAAAGCAAGGTGAAGGGAGCGGGAGCCAGGGAGGCGGTGGCAGTTCGTGGGACAAAGCTGATGATGCTTGGAACAGCAAGGGTGATGATACTGGCAATGGTGGATGGTAAGCCCGCTCCGGAATAAGTTGTGCCTGGCTGATGCAACTATGTAAATAATGTGTACTTCTATTATCTACTAGCGACTATGCCATGCTTCTCAAACCCTAAAACATGGCCTTGTAGTGACTATGCCATGCTTCTTGAAGCATTCCGCAGTACTGGAAGTTATTATGGTACTAATGCTCCGTCGTGTCTAATGCTCTGAGCTGGTCTTTGTCACAAACTGATGCGACATTATGCTAATGATATCTTCGGATCAGTTTCCCTGTTGTGTGAATGTGAATATTTTGTGCCGAAGGGTGCAGGCTATATCAGGTTCTTCCAAAGTCTCGACCTGACAACTAGTACGAACTAGCAAGATGGGACGCCCAAATTTGTGCGGCCACATTCACTATGATAATTTTATTTTCAGTTAACTTTGATCAAATAGGGAGGTATTTAATATCAACATGATAGATGGCCATGTTAGCTGGACCTCATAATCAGAATTCAGACACCTTTGCAATCTCAACTCGTGTTGAGAACATCTCCTTAAGTACTATCAGCTCTGAAATCAGCGTAGGGGAGAGGTTTGGTTCAAGGCTGAAAATATGCAGCTCGGCAATTATCTTTCTATCTTCAGAGATAAGAATTATAACCTTCTCGGTAATTTATACTTGTTTTTACAATCTGAAAGCTCATTTTTCTTATGATAAAGTGATATGGTAATTTCTTGAATAAAGAGGGAAAGAGGACTGTGTTTTACTATTATTGTTTTTTTGTTGGTTTGTAAATGTTGAAGAAGTTTTTTACGTGTCAAGAGGGGTACTAAACTGTAAATTGGGTTCGACGCCTTTGGCACTTGATACCTTTCTATGTATGGACACTGAATATTTCAGAGCATACATCGAAATGAAGGCAAATTTCATGCATCGATCTCTAACTCGCCTCCCTCATGTATCTCCACGTATGGCTGCACTGCCACGCCCAGGACATCAGAAGGGCGATTGAAGCCGTACACGATCACGTGGGCGGCGGGCGGCGACGCACACGCAACGCCGTACGGTTGCGACCTGGATTCAGCAGGATCCTGTGCTTCGTCAAGCAGACAGTTTTTATCTTAGCAACAGACTGCGACGGGGCAAGAAACAACTTGCCCAGTCCGTTGCCCAAACGAAAAAATGTTGGAGCGGCCATGGAGCTCACGCTTCTCATCTCCATTTCCCGTCAAAAACATCCTGCCCTTCGGTGCCATTATAACTACTGCTCCGACATTTCCCGTCAGAGACAACTGGCCCAATATCTTTGTTCAAAAGTTAACTACTGTAATCAGTAGGGGCAAGCCCCTTCTGTTTCATCAAGCAAACGTGAAACAACAGCAGGTAGCTAGTCAACCCTGTACCAATGACCCCTTTTCTCCTTAGAATTAAGTGCATGTTGTAGCGGTCATCTCCTTTCTAAGTAGTAAGGATTTTGCACGTTTCGCTTGGAAAAGAGTTGGATGGAGCTCACGTTTCTCTCTCTTTTTTTTTTTTTTTTTTTTGACATGGTCCTCAATCGCTCCTTTCCATTATTACTCTCATTACTTAGCTTCTGTCTATGTTTCTGGAGAATGATGTAAACTCTGTACCCAATAAGGGTCATAGTGCACAGGAATTTACACTGTGATGAATCAGCGAGCCAATTTTGTTTCTCCAAAAAAAAATGAACAACAATAGTTAAAATTCACCCGTGACAAGGAAGCAAAGCCTCTCTTTGAATTGAACCCAGATTTGGGTTCACCAAGCTAGTAGTGCTGAACAGCACTCAGTATGGGCGGCTGGGCGTACGGGCCGTTGAGCCACCCCTTGGCAATGTGCCGGTTCATGGGCCGGCCTCCGTGTAGTGCACGCCGTCCCAGCTCACGTACGCTGCCGGGTTCTCGCATGCAGGCGGTCACCCCGGGATGCTGCAGAAGGCGTTGGGGTCCCAGTTGTAGGCGCCGCCGCCAGCTCCACAGCACGCCTTCAGAACGTCGTCATTGCCGAAGCCTGCATAGTTTCAGCTGATCGATCCACTTCTTCCCAGAGCTAAGTACATGTGACTCTAGTGAAGGAAGAAGCTTACCGAAGAGGCTTCGATTCTGGAGGACTTGAATGATGGGTTGGTAGTAATCAGCGAAGATGATCCGGGCGTGAGGGTAACTTGCCCCTAAGGCTGCCCACGGCGGCGCGGAGCAGCGTGTTGTGGTAGCGGACCACACGGTTGACGTCTCGCAGGCAGCCCATGAGGTCGTACTCCGTCTTGTTGGGGCTCTGCCGGAAGGCGAGCACCCCGTTGGTGGGTTCCCCGGCACCCTTGGTTGATGAGCCGCTGCATATATGCGGTTAAACTTTGATAAATGCACTTTTTTTTTTTCTTTTGCAAATAAGAATGGAGGGAGTATGCCACGTCTGAATCAATGCTTCGAACCCAAAGAAGTAAAATTCAGCCGATCCATGGCCTTTAGGACGGACAGGTCGACTTAACATAGACAGAATCTTGCAAGTTGTTTTTGGTTGGCTTCACCTCCCAATATCCAATCATTCAATAATGCCCAGACCATATGGAGGAGAGAGACTAGTGAAGGAAGTCGTGGATGCATGGGTGTGAATTTACGATCGAGTACTGAACAAACATGGCTGCATATTGTACTGGGCATACGTCGTACGTACCTCCGATCCACGGCCATGGTGATGGTCTCGACAACCTTGGGCACGTACGTCCTCACCTCGTCTTCGGTCTTCCCCGACATCCATATGAAGTTGTAGTCGTTCACCCCAAGCTCTCCGACGAAGAAGAGCGCTTTGCTGAAACAATCCTGCTGGTACCCTGAGATCATATATATGCGTCATGTCGTAATAATCAATCAGTTGACTTTGCTTAATTAGCACCGGTCACCGGAGATCATATGCGTGATGCATGAACACATTAATTTCAGGCAGATCCTACAACGACGGACCTCCTGTGCCGTTGCAGAGCGATGGCTTCGTCTCCTCGAACCATCCCAGCTGCACGTCCAGCGAGTTGTTGACGAGCTTGAATGGGACCAGGTTGTTGTTCCTCTCGAAGAAGCCAACCTCGATCTTCACCCCTTGCGAGACGTTCGAGCCGCCCGTCGTCAGGAACGCCGGGAGGAACGGGAGGCCAAACTCCTCGGCTGCAATGTCCCATGGGCCGGCATGCATGCTTTTCCAGATGGCTAACATCACATGACAGTTGCAGAAAGTTGTTTGCTATGCCAAATGTAAATAGCAATGTTAATGCCAGGTATCTGAACTTTTTTTTTTTTTTTGATTTACCAGGTATCTGAACTTACCAACGAAGTAAATGATGACTCTCCCATCGCTGAATCGCCCGGCCGGGTGGCCGAAGAAGCTAGGTCTCGCCGTAAGGAGGATTGTCGATCCACACGGGCATGACTTGAGCAAACATGATGAGAGCGTTGCCGGTGTCAATGAGGGAGTCTCCCAGGGTAAACATCGAGGTGAGGTAATTAGCTTCAGAGCTCACGCCAGAGAGAGAGAGAGGAGGAAGACGGCGAGCGAGAAGAGAGGTGTAAGCCACCTGGCTGCAAAGCGAGTTTTTGACTCGAGGGGTGAAGAGAACCAATGCCACATGAGCACTGGATATAGTGTTACAGAGAAATGCTCTTGCATAACTCTGTTCCTTTTTCTTTCCCTTCCCCCATATTACCGTAAGCTTGGCTGGAGCATTAATTTTCTCAACGAGGAAAATTAAGTGTTTTTATACATGTATAATGGCCCTCCTCACCGAGAACCAGCCGGGGCTAAAGAAAGATTATTGGGGTGGAACAAAGCTGTATTTAACTTTAACAAATCAGAAACATCAAAGACTCACACCACAGGTTGCCAAATTGTCTGTCACACATACCTTTATGCTTGTGCAAATTTGTTATTGTCTCAAAATATTGGTATTTAAATGAAATTACCTCACATTTTTTTTCAAGAACATTGTCAACTGAATGATAAGACCTGGCAGCCACCAATACAATCTATTCCACTAAGATAATGATGATGGCAAACAACAGATTCTCACAGATCTGTATTCTGCGCCAAGGACCTCACAGGATTTCAGATCTAAATGCATATAAGTCGTGCTCAATGGCCCTTGTGCCTTGACATTAAAACTTCCACAGATAAATAGCGATAACTTCTAAGCAAGAATTACGTCAAAAAAAGAACACCTAGAATTTATTTGAAACATTTAAGTTTGATTTGGTCTCTGGCATGTATTACAAAGATAGCTACAACAGGAGAACAGATCGTTGGAAATTTAGGACACAAAGGCAGCGATGATGTTTAGACACATAAACACAGTACTACAAAGCAGCATCGATCCAACGGGTTGCATACGAGTGCAGTGGCACCTGAAAACTGTAATATATACCTCCAATTTTGTTCTACACTCGGTAGAGTCATGAAACTGTATGAACTGGCAATAGACATTTCCCAAACACTCGCCAATCTATCAAAAGCGCCATCTCTTTCTTTGACAGTGCGAGGCCACAACCTAGAGCACACTGGTAGCTATAAGTGCAGGAAATGATGATTTGGTGGCACCTGAACATTTCCGACAGTTTCATTACTCAACCACATCAACAGAGGTAGTCATCCATGTCGTCAAAGCAAAACTCATCAATCAGTAGAGAGCAGTGACACCAAGACAAGCCACTGTAATACAAATATTTAACATACCATGGCACAAAATTTTCATGCTCAAGTCAAACCGATGAGTTGGTGCACAATATTGGTGTGGAAGTCACTACGAAACTTTAAGAGTAGATGGCACTAAACTATACACCACCCAACGTAATAGCAGGTAGGCCTCAACTAAGCTAATGTAACAGCTGGGAACAGATGAGTTGCAACCAAAAAACCTTTAATCAACCAGTTTCAAGGAGATAATCTTTCTTTCGCTACTCAGGGTTGACCTTTTGCTTCTTTGAGTGCTCCTTATTTTTCTTGGCCTCACGACGCTCCCTCTTCAGTCCTTTTATGTCGTTGGTTAAAGTCAACTTCCCAACCTTTAAGTCAAACCATGAACCAAATTAGTACACCGGTAACAGTCTTAATAACCTTCAAACAAATAGATACATACCTCCTGGTCTGGCATGTACACCTTCCCCACTCTGCCGTGTACTGGATCCTTCATGACATTTTTCATCTGCCAAAATGTTCATGACAGTCATGATTAGTGACTCAAGATTTTGTGAAAAAAAAAGGGACACGAAGTTTTTCAAGGCTAATGGAATCAAAGAAAGCAATATAAGACAACAATTATCCAGAGAGCAAAAGAAGGCCACATCAAGCTAACCTTCTTAGCAGGCTCAGCTGACTTCATAGCTTCTTTCTTCAAACTTTCAACTGGAAGCCTGTGCCTCCTAACTACCAGATCCATAGAAGGTCCAACTTCAATCAGCTCCATTCTAGGAATAGATGTGCCTGACCTTTTTAGACGCAGAGCACAGTGCATCATGTAGACAGTTGTAGGAGAGATTGCTGTGCACACATAGATCCGATCAACACCAGCAAGGTTTAGATTCTCTACAACCTGCATTCAACGCACCAGTTTATTAAGAACAACAAGAGATTATCCAAGTCCTGCAGACCAACTTTTATTTACAAAATGGCACACCTCTCCTCTGAAAAGATCAAGAAGAACTTCTTTCAAATGCTTCAGCTCTTCAGAACTCTCAAAATGTTGCCCTATGAAGGCAAAGAAAGGTTTCGATCCAAGTTTTGGTGCTAGCTTCTTGTCATAAGCAAAAGACTCCATCGGTTTGTAGTTCTCGACTCCTACTTCAACAAGGTCATATATATGGTGGTCGTATGTCCTTCCCAAAACCAGATTGTTGGGCCTCTTCTTTGAATGAGAACCATACTGCAGAACAAATAAACAAGTACAGTTGAAAACAATGCGGTGAGATAATTTTTTGCGCAAGTCAATAAATCATCAAGTTCAAGTGGGAACATGAGTCACGCATTACGACGAAATAGAATATGTTATGCTTGTAGCTAAGTTTATCAAGGGTAAACCATCACACTTAAGTGAGAACAGAGGATTCATCAAGCATTAAATAAAGCAAAAAAATAGAGTATGATATGATCAGCTTCAGATAAGATTATGAAGAGGTGTTAGAAATTCATAATGCAGCTGGTTTAATTACTTCTACTCCACACCAAGAACTATTACATCATTAGCAAATACAGGGTCATTTTGTGATGGAAACAATTATGTCGTGAAACTGAGCACCCAAATGACTAACTGTAAGACAAGTATAAGGGTGATTTCACTAACCACTATAAGGCTGCAGTCTGTCTTGAGGGAGAAAAACTCCAGAGAAGTTTCACCGCCACTCTCAAACGGCCTAATGTTATCATTCTTCTTGGTGTACTTGACAGCATTATCACGCTTCAGGTGGTAGATATCTGATAGCACAGAGTTCAACACAGCACTAGTCTTGGTACCATGGAGGATAAGTGTCTTCTTGCCGGTCTCAACCTGGCAAAAGTATCAGAGCACAAGTAGTTAGGTTCAGTCACAAAGAAACACGTCCACCATTTTCTTTAAGATTTACTATTTCCATACAGATACAAGCTTCAAAACATACTGTAAATATATCAGCTATAATATTAAGGATCCCAAACGTTGTCAAAGAAACACATCCGCCATTTTCTTCTAACTTTCTTAACATACAAGCTTAAAAATATACTGTAAAGATATCAGCTATTCAAATGTTGTGCAGCATAAGGGATATATAAGCATATTGATTTTTGTTTCGAGGCTTTTAGCGTTATTACTGGAACAAGATATCCTTTTCTTAAACAGGATGGGATATATGTATTCAACTCCAAAAGAAACTAAGCATGAGTATCCAAAAAAAAAAAAAAAAAAAACATGGGCGGCGGTGAACTTATTTCCCCTTTCTCATGAAAAAAGCAGCATGAGAGAAACAGCCCTGAAATGTGCTAGGGATTCGCCGGTGGCCGGCCGACGGGTGCTCACGGGCCAGTGGTCTACAGGGGTGATAGGTTTCGGCGGCGGCTCCCCCCTACTCGACAAGATTTGGGGGAGAGAAGAGAAAACGCGGGGCAAGGAAAGGGCAGAGAAAAGGAGCTTACGAGCTTGGGCGCGTGCTTGAGAAGCTCCCGCTTGGCGCGCTGGCTCCTAGGCACCCTGATCGCCGCCACCATCCTCAAATTCTGCAGCGGCAGGAGAGACAAGAAGAGAAGAGGCTGGCTTGCTGTGATAAACCCTAACCACAGCTGCTGCAGCTGCTTTCGTTATGGCGGGGCGGGGGAGGAGGACGGACGACGGTGGGATCGACGGTCCGGATCGGCTCTGGGGCTGTCCTAGGCCGTCGTATGTTATGGGCCTTACTGCCTCCGTATCGAGGCCCAATCATCTTCTTCCATAATTTTGGACCCAGGATCTAAACAGGCCTTTTTTAAGAAAAATACATATATTTGCAACGTTCTTCTTCTCTCTCATCTCTCATGCGCGGTCCAGCCTGTCCCGCGCAGGCACAAGCAAGTTTACTAGCCGTTGCCTTCTCCTCAACCAACGGTCGCAAGGCCGCGACGAGCTCGTTAAATGCTCCACGCTGCCGGGTTCATCGGTTCACAAGAGACGAGAGATCAAGATCCTCGAGCAGAAACAGCGACGAGTAGTTTGGTTTGTGGTGGCAGGCAGGCAGCAATGGCGGCGCACAAGGCGTTCCTGCTGTGCAACTACACGCTGCTGGGCGCGGCGTCGGCGTGCATCTTCCTGACGCTCTCGCTCCGCCTCGTTCCGTCCGCGTGCGGCCTGCTCCTCGTCTTCCTCCACGCGCTCACCGCCGTCTTCGCCGCCGCCGGGTGCTCCGGCTCCTTCACCGGCGCCGGCGCGGGCGCGGCGCACACCTCGGGGGCGGTCCTCACCGCCATCTTCCAGGGAGCCGCAGCGCTGCTCGCCTTCACCCGCACGGCCGACTTCCTCACCGAACTGCGCTCCTACGTCCGGGAGGAGGACGGCGAGGTCATCCTCAAGCTCGTCGGCGGCCTCGGAGCTGCCATCTTCCTGCTCGAATGGGCTGCGCTGGCCCTCGCGTTCTCGCTCCGCCTCGACGACGACGACCACAGCGCCGACGACAAGACCTGGCCATCAGCAGCTTACCATGTCTGATTCAAGCCGATCGAAGGGATTCAGATCTCAACTTATAAGGTGCAAAGGCAAATGTATTGCTTTGCTCCGTATTCATTTCAATTTTTGTGTTAGCTAAATACAAATGGATCGAATTTTTTATTCAGTGAGCTGCAGAGAATCTTGTCATGATCAATTTTTGTTTCTTTCTCGGAAAGCAATATGTTGTTTTCTGGGTAGTTCTTTGCAGAGTATTGGGTTTATTTTACACCTTACCAGGCCCAACAAAGGCCTTTGGTTGATTGGGGATGAACAGAACCTGTTAGACCTTGGATTTTTTTTATCGTCGGGGGAATGAATGAATGATGCACCATTGCACTACCGTTGGGGAAAAAAAATTGATGTGACAGTCCCATGGATACCAAAATCCGCTATGGCAACGGAAAAACACGTCGTCTGGGTGACATGGCGCGCTCCTACTGGCTGCCGCGGGAGCTCCGGCGAGCGGCGATTCGCTACTGCACCGGAATCCGTCACGCTCAGCAGTTTTTCAGTGATCCATGGTGGACTTTGACGGAGTCCACGTCGTCGCCGTCCACCCAGGCCAGCCGGTCCACCACGGAAGACTGGCCTAGCCTTCCCTTCAGGTCTCCGGTCTCCACCAGCGACTGGCCCCCGTGCCAAGCTAACCCGTGTTTTGCGTTATAACCACATTTATGCCATTCCCGTATGCAAGCTTTGACATGAACGGAGTGGCATTTTTGTCATAATCCCAACTCCCGAGATCCTTTTTGAGGCCGCGCTCTTTACAAATATTCCCTTGTGGCGCCTCCCCGTTTCTGACCACAGGGACTAGGAGTGGGCCGAGTGGCAGGCAGTGGAAAGCTCGCCGCGATGGGCGGTGGCCGCTCCGTCCTCCACCGCGCGCTGGTCCTCTCGTCGCTGCTCCTCCTCGCCTCCGGCGAAGTCTTCTTCGAGGAGCGATTCGATGGTACTTTTTACTGTGGCGGCTTAATTCAGTTTGGGCTATTTACTTCTTCATTCAGTTTGCTAGTGTAGTTTGCTCTTTAGTTCGAGTTCTGTGTTCAGAGATTGAAAATTCTCCGATAGTGTCAGCCTTCAGAAAGAGGACGACCTCAGTCCTCGGTCCAGAGGGGTTAATGTTAGTTGTGCGTTTTGTTTTTCACGGGGAGTCAAAGAACAGGGTCTGGTTACTGTGAAAGTACAGTCGTGGATACGTGATGTCTTATGCAATCCATGAACGTTTCGATAATCGATGTCTTTTGTGCTTAATGAAATCGTGCAATATTCAGATGGGTGGGACAGCCGTTGGGTGAAATCTGATTGGAAGAGGAGCGAAGGAAAAGCAGGAACGTTCAGGCACACAGCGGGGACCTATTCCGGAGACCCTGACGATAAAGGTGAGGTCCTATTCATGCTAATTCAGCTAAAAATGAACATAAATTTATTTTGGATTACATTCATAAGAGGAGGAGATCAGGTGTGTCCGTTCCACTCGGTACATGCTTTTTTTTTTATCATTAAGACATGTCCTCTATCAGTTATCTTCAACTTTTAAAACATATAAAAGAAGTACAGTTTGTTCCTGGCAACAAATAATTATTCGTGTTCTGCAACCATTTTTCCCAGGCATTCAAACAGCTACGGATGCAAGGCATTTTGCTATATCAGCAAAGTTTCCGGAATTTAGTAACAAGAACAGGACACTGGTGATTCAGTATTCAATAAAGATTGAGCAGGATATCGAGTGTGGCGGTGCTTACATCAAACTTATGTCTGGTTATGTCAACCAGAAGAAATTTGGGGGCGACACTCCTTATAGGTAGATTTGAATTTGCCACATTTGGTCACGAAATTCAATTTGTTTGTGATGTTCCGTCATATAGTATTTAAAGTTATATACATTTATTCACTGTGTTTTGCTCCACCCAAGAACTCTGCAGGTGCTACTATGTACCTCAAATTAGCATGAATTTTTTCAGTAAAAACTGGTAGTGCTCCACATCCATATACCTTCTTTTTGGAGATGTCTAGACATGTTCATCAATTAAATTGATGGGGGGTTTTCGAAGAAATCCGTGGCCAGACCAGAAAAGTTGTAAACATACCCTGATAGCCATCTCCAAAACTGTTCGTAATTATTCAGTCTGTTGCATTGTCTAATGAGTATCATCGACTAATTATATTGGTGTACATACTACGAAAAATAATCTACTAACTCTTGTGATGTTTACCATGCAGTTTCATGTTTGGGCCTGATATATGTGGTGATCAGACAAAGAAGCTACACCTTATACTTTCTTACCAAGGGCAAAACTACCCTATCAAGAAAGATCTGAAATGTGAAACTGACAAGTTAACACACTTTTACACATTTATACTTAGGCCAGATGCCTCTTATAGCCTTCTCGTAGACAACCGGGAAAGAGAATTTGGGAGCATGTACACAGATTGGGACATCCTCCCTCCCCGTAAGATCAAAGATACTAATGCAAAAAAGGTATGGGATTTTCTTGCTTGAACAAATCAGTTTTGTACTGAAAACTTTCAAGAACCCATTTCTCGGTTTCTTATACATGTGTTTTCTTGCAGCCAAACGATTGGGATGACAGGGAATATATTGAAGACCCTGATCAAGTTAAACCAGAGGTATGCTTTGTCCTACGTCCTGTTGTGAGCCAATTTTCTAGATTGGTAGTTATCTGTAATAGTCTATCTGCGCTTCTCTCACCAGGGATATGATTCAATTCCCAAAGATATACCTGATCCAAATGACAAGAAGGTATATACTTATGAGCTCTCACTTACTTAGAGTACATGCATTTAATTCTTAACTATTTTATTGCCATGACCATTCTTCAGAACACTCCTGATCGATTTGAATTCCGTGTACAACCTTACACCTTTTTGTGTATGTTATAAATCAAATGAGTAGAGATAAATGTTCCATTTCACCTATTTAATATTGATATATTTGCTTATTTCAAAAGATTGTAGTTTCCTAGTTGCTGACAGGGTGATAGAAATTTCTAAGGAAGAATGACTAAAGAAACATTTCTTAAGTGATTTTGTTTATTTGTATTGTAATTTATAGATAGAGCACATAGATGACCTTTTTTTATATAAAAAAAATCATCCTAAACAGCCAGAGTCATGGGACGACGACGACGACGGTATATGGAAGCCCCGGATGATACCAAATCCAGAATACAGGGGACCATGGAAGCGCAAGGTGTGTTTTGTTGGCTGGTTAATGTTTTCATGTCCTTTTATTTCGTTCAACAATTATGTACTCACATGCTTCTGCTCTCAGAAAATTAAAAACCCTAACTACAAAGGAAAGTGGAAGATCCCATGGATTGACAATCCAGGTGAGAAACATAGATGTGAACTAGTGTTATCCGTATTCTCACATAGATTGTGTCTATTGTCTCTTATATGACCGTTCTATGAACTACTCATACCAGTAATTTTATTTATGTCTGAATTTGAACTGAAAGAGTTCTAAGTGAAATATGCACAAGTTGATGTACTTATCCTAATAGTGATGTTATTGTGAATCTGAATTCGAGTTGAACTATACCCACTACAGCATTGAGCCGTTGAGTTCTAAATGACTATCTTTCGCAGAGTTTGAGGATGACCCAGACCTTTATGTTATGAAACCTTTGCAGTATGTGGGAATTGAAGTGTGGCAGGTAACAAACACAACAGTTGATCAAATATGTGTTCTTCATCATAATTCTTGGTTCTAGTATCAGTTGACTTAAGTCCTATCTGAATTTATACAGGTGAAAGCCGGCTCAGTTTTTGACAATATTTTGATCTGCGATGACCCTGACTATGCAAGACATGTTGTTGACGAATTTTTTGGTGCGAATAAGGAGGTAGCCACACGACATGCTTATTAAGTTGGTGCTGCCTGCTCCACTAGGAACCCGTGTACCAGTTTATTTCTGTGCTGCAGGCTGAAAAGGAGGCCTTTGAAGGAGCTGAAAGGCGGAGGAAGGCAAGAGAAGAGGAGGTTGGAGCATGGAAGCTTAACTTCTCTTATAGCCTGGTTTCGGTTAGCATGTTAACCATTTTAAGTAGTAGGAGGAGTTGACAGGGTTTTGCTTGTTCACAGGAAGCACGGCGGGCAAGGGAGGAAGGGGAGAAACGAAGGCGAGAGAGGGATCGGAACCGTGGCAGGGACCGTTACAGAGATAAATATAGAGATGTACGTTTTTCTCTCTATCTATGAAATGTTGGATTCATTTTTTCCTTGGCAATTCAGCTCGGTGTTGTTCGTGTCACTGTCACATTGGGAATTCTCCTTTAAGTTTCAAGTTCGTTCTCATTGACTATCTTAATTTATCTCTAGCCGTCTTAAGGATTATCTGCTAAAAGTTTGAGGCTTTATCTTCTTCTTCTTCTTTTTTTTCTTCTTTTTTTTGTGAAGAAAGTTTCAGGCTTTAGCTTCCTATGCTTTCCATTAAAATGGCATCTATGAAGAATACACTAATAATAGGAAGAAAAAATAGACATGAGCAAACCATTGGAAAAATTATAGGCATCATGGCTCTGGAAAAAAATTAGAGAAAATTGTTGCACAGGCGGTCATAGTATCATTGTGTACTTAACACAAATGATGATTCATAGTTAGTGATGTGGTAACCTCTTCATATCAACCATAAGCTGACATCTTCTTTCCTTGTGCGTTTGCAGCGTTATAAGAGATACGACTACCATGTAAGTCAGGCATCATTTTATTTGTTATTCTGGCGGCTAAACTTCCGTAAGAAACAGCTGGCTGATTGTTTGATTTCGTGCATGTTCAGGACGAGCTATAGAGATCGCAATGTTTGGAGTAGTGACAATCGACTGCTGTCTATAAGTCCACGGAGATAGGAGAAGGGTGATTGCTGTTGAGTAATGAAGAATAATGGAATGTTGATTGTGGTTGTCAATAAAATAGGGTGGGGGCGTAAACATGGTGTCAGTTTTTGGTTCTCCGGTTGCTCTAGAGGAATGTCAGTTGTTCAGACCTGAATCAAAATGAAGTGGCGATCCTTGTCATCTTTTTATTCTCTGGGGACCTGTTTTCAGATTTGCAGTGGTCGTGTGGTAGTGGTCGGTGGGGTGGTGGTACACAGCGGTTCAGCGCTTTGGGTTGAGGCGGGCTGGGCCGGAAGGTTAGCCGGACCGTCTGTCTGATGGGCTTTTGAAATATAGTAGCCCAGCAAATAAGGTGCGGTCTATTGAGATTATTTATTTCCCATCATTTTGCTGACACGAGGCAGCTGAAATGGTATTCTCAATCTCGTTTTACACTAGTAAATGTTGCGTGCATCCTGCGTGAAAATGATAAGGGGTCGTCTAGATAGCCCGCCTGACGAACACGTTGAAACTGAACATCTGGTTCTGTTGCGTTGCGTCAAAATTAAGATGTTATGAATAAATTGAGGAAGTTATGCATATGGGTAATGCGAAGGTTACCATATCTCACTCATTCAATCAACCAAACAAAAATGTACCATCCTAAACCGTTCTATACAGTCAACCAAACAAAAGCATGAACTATCTTATTCAGACAACTAAACACTTTACTTGCATGAGACAACCAAACACCGAATCATCCTATGCAAAATCATCTCATTGGATGAACCATCTCATAAACTTGTACAAGGAACCAAACACATCACCCGGCTCCGTTCGTCACACGTGTGTCACATGCCTTCTCGATCAACCAAGCCAAACCAATCCTTGACCAGTCTCTCTCCATCCTTGTCCATGCATCGTCCAATCGGCCCGGTTGCCTTGCTGCGCTCGCACCAATCACTTCACTTGCCTGGTCAAAACGATCTCGTCTTCTTCTTCCCCCTTCCAGCCAGGTCGCTCCCAAATCTAAAGGGTCCTCCCTGCTCTGGTAAGTCTTCCGGCGGTTCACCAGAGGCTTAGGTGGCTCGGCTGGGTGGTCGCCAAAATGTCCTCCTCCCTCTCTCACCTTCCCCTGCTGCTGCTGCTACTGCTGCTTTCTGCTTCCGCCTCGGCAGCTGGTACTACTACCTCCACCGGCGGCGGCGGGGACCTGTCGGCGCTGTTCGACGCGTGGTGCGCGGAGCACGGCCGGGCCTACGCCACGCCCGAGGAGCGCACCGCACGCCTCGCGGTCTTCGCGGACAACGCCGCCTTCGTGGCGGCGCACAACGCCAATTCGTCCAGCTCCTCCTCCTACACGCTCGCGCTCAACGCCTTCGCCGACCTCACGCACCATGAGTTCCGCGCCGCGCGCCTCGGCCGCCTCGCCGTCGATGGCCTTCGGACCGGCGCGCCGTACTGGGGACTCCACGGCGCGGTCCCAGATGCCGTCGACTGGAGGCAGAAGGGCGCCGTCACCAAGGTCAAGGACCAGGGCAGCTGCGGTACGTCATCTGCTCTACACCCTCTTGGGATGTCAGATTTCTCGCCCTTACGAATTATACTATGTGAGGAGATCAATCATGCTTACAGCAGTCCAGTGTCTAGGTTGCATTATATTATAATGCCTATGTATAAATTTCGGTTTATGAGAGCCACCTATGAAGCTTCACAGAAGTTTTGTTTCACTACAAGGCAATAGTACTAGGAGCGGCCAAGTATATAAGAGACGCTTGCCAACATGACCAGTTTCCAGTCTGTCTAGACTTGTATCTAGTTTTTGTTCTCTTATGTTAAGGAACTTAAATGATACCTGAAATTAATTTTACCTGCTGATGCTATCCATTCCCAGTGCCTAATGTGGTCTTGGCTTGTTTTTTTCAGGAGCTTGTTGGAGCTTTTCCGCTACAGGTGCTATGGAAGGAATAAACAAAATCAAGTCGGGCTCTCTGATCAGCCTATCTGAACAGGAACTAATTGACTGTGACAGATCCTATAATCAAGGCTGTAATGGTGGCCTCATGGATTATGCCTTTAAGTTCGTGATTAAAAATGGTGGAATTGATACGGAGGAAGATTACCCCTTTCGTCAAACAGATGGAACATGCAACAAGAACAAGGTAACATGGAGCTCCAGAAAATAACCTTCACAAATTTTGATGCCCTTTACCGCACCATGTTTATACGGATTATTTGCTTGTTTTGCAGCTCAAAAGGCATGTCGTTACAATTGATGGTTACACTGATGTGCCTTCCAACAATGAAGACTTGTTACTCAAAGCTGTTGCCCAGCAACCTGTTAGCGTAGGGATATGTGGCAGCGCTAGAGCATTTCAGCTTTACTCCCAGGTACAATGACGGGATTGTATTGTCCTCTCACTAAGTTTTAAACAATGGTCACCATTTTTGACAGTAAAACAACAACAACAACGGTGGCCATTCATTATTCTTTCCTTATCTTTTCTGTTGCAGGGTATCTTTGACGGTCCCTGTCCAACATCTCTTGATCATGCCGTGTTAATCGTGGGTTATGGTTCTGAAGGTGGCAAGGATTACTGGATTGTGAAAAATTCTTGGGGTGAAAGGTGGGGTATGAAGGGCTACATGCATATGCGTAGAAACACAGGCAATTCTGATGGTGTCTGCGGTATAAACCAGATGCCATCGTTTCCGACAAAAACAAGCCCGAATCCTCCTCCTTCACCAGGCCCAGGTCCAACCAAATGCAGCATCCTTACCTACTGTCCTGCAGGATCCACCTGTTGCTGCTCTCTGCGTGTCTTGGGATTCTGCCTTTCTTGGAGCTGTTGCGAACTGGATAATGCAGTTTGCTGCAAGGATAACCGTTACTGCTGCCCCCACGACTATCCTATTTGTGATACAGGTCGTGGTCAGTGCTTGAAGGTACATGCAATGTGTTTTCATGGGTTCCTCATTTTAGCTTTATTTCACATTTGTGATTCGGGACTAACCTGCCTGAAAGTTTGGTATGGGTTTTCCCAAACTTCCGCATAAGTTTCTACCTTTGTTCAATTAACATTTTTGTATGCAGTTGCGATAGTTGCTGTTAATCAGTAGGAGTTGCCGTGTAGAATCATTTAAAACGTCCACTAACTGAGTATTTGACAAATTCATTGTTCAGGCCAATGGCAACTTTTCTGGTATAGAGGGAGTCAGGAGGAAGCAGTCTTTCTCTAAAGTTCCCTCATGGAGTGGTTTGCTGGAACTGATGGATCAATGAGCATATAATCATTATAGATTGAAGGGTAAGATAAAATAAACTTGTTCTGGCTAGCACTTTTGGCTTTAACATCATTATCCTAATGTAACCTGCCTTACATATTTTCTTAGTGCTGAGTTGCTGACCATCGTATGTCACTCAACAATACAGATGTGTGCGTCCTGTCCTGTTGTACAAGCGCTAGCCGTTAGGCCATCGGCTAGGTGCCTTTTTTCAAGTGCCCTGCCTGCCGCCTTCTCGTCTGCTCTAGCTCTACACGGGTTGTCTTGCACAGAGGTGACCTGATTTGATTTGCGTTGTATTGTTGAACCATACTCTGGTGTGAAATCTTGTGACTGTACATGGAGATCAGACTAGACTATGTATATTTAGGGATGAGTTGTTCACCAGAATTTGTACCACGGTCGAGGACCAGGCCTAATAATAAGGATTTGCATAAATTGTGCTTGCCCCATTTTTGTGATGATGTTACAGAAGCACAAAACATGAGCAACAATAAGGAAGTTGTAAACAATGGCATATCTATGGATGCTATGCTGCCAGCTCCGGTCCTCCACGTTTTGTCTACTCCTGCCGATGGCTCTATGTTGAGAGTTGGGGATTCTCCAGCATTTGATTTTGGCACCATGGCTCTATCTATCCTTCGCATATGCTCCTCCGCTGCCCGGCTTGGAATGAGAAGCAATGTGGGTATTGCTGCCCCACGTCGACGGAAACCAGCCGTCGCCGCATCGCAGCCTCGCAGGTGGGGAAATCAATCTATTCGGATGCCGAACCCTCCCTCCAGCCCCGCCGCTCGACATGTCCATTCGGTGACCAAGGGGCATCCCTCGAGTCGCCGGGATTCCCCTCCCCGGCGCGCACGAGTCAAGTGGCCTCCAGTTCACAAAGGCGAGGTGACTCAGGTGAGTAAAAAAACGAACCCTCCAAATTCCTTTTCGTTTCCGCGTGGAAGGCACAAGATGGCGTCGAGCTCCTAGTCGCTTAGAAAGGTGAAGCACGGAGAACAAATTGGCATTATTTTTTTTTTCTACTTTCCCCTAAGAATTCGGATTGATGCAACAACAACGGCATCGGGATTCAGGAATTTAATTTCATTCCTTTTATTCAATTCAGTTCAATTCTCTGTGCGGTAGACTAGTGGTGGATAAGAAAGACCCTGGTAAAGTAGTAGCAGCAAGAAACACCCATGACCCATCTAGAAGCTGGAATCACGAACCCTGTAAATTAATTCAGCCAGGTGAACATCCACCCACGCATCCAACACGCAGAATAACGAGTTAAGCAACATTTTATTGCAGAATTGATATAATTCCCCATCTGGAAGCTGCAATCACCAACCCGCCATATCGATTCTGCCTGGTGAACTCCATCCACACATACACAAACACGCAGAAAATGAGTGAAACAACTTTCTACTGCAGAAATGATACTGTAAAATATTTTTCCATCTTTAATTGTGCATCGCTAACGCAGGGAATCATGCAAAGTCGCTGAGGTAAAGGACCGGAGATCAGGAAAAGGCGAATATGAGGGGCTGGAAAAAATGATGGATCACGTCATATTTCCTTTGTGCATGAATTGGCTCCAGTAGGTCAGAGAATCAAGTTCCCTTTGTTGCTTTCGGGTCTCCTCAACCGTTAACACCGTGCCTGCTTGCAACCAGTAGCTGGTTTGCCCTTGGCATCTTTTGTTCTAGTCATCCTATAAATTGGCAGCTGGGTCTCTCTTCCTGTCTTAATAAGCTCATACTTGTAGCAGAAGGTAGTAGCGGGCGGTCTCAGTTCAGTTCTCTTATATCTCACTTGTTTCAACCTGTTTGCGTGGCAAAAAAAATGGTACATTCTTTTTTTGTTTGTGAACTCATATGCTTATCTGCGTCTTTGTTTTCTTAAACATATGTGTGTGAACAATGGAGCAATGAGATTCTAGGCATGCATAATACCTTCAGAAATGCTGGCCCGCAATTGCCCAGAATTGGAACAATTCATGGGACCACAGCAGCACATAGCAAAATGTAGATTTGAACAATTTAAGGACTTTGAATTCATCACGGATTTTAGAATCCAAAATAATTGCCCATATTTCCTTCCCTGCAAAGATTGCTAAGAGACTTTCACAAGTGCTTTATTTCGACCGGCGACAAAATGAATTCACATTATTTTTTAATGTCAGATAATCGCTGGTAGAATTTAAATTTCTGTTATCATTCTCTAATTTATTTATTTATTTATTTATTGTGATTTATGTCTTCTAGAGCTTCAAAACCATTAATGGGAAAAGCCCCATAGTGGTTGGCCCTTGGGGAGGATCAGGGGGATACCCTTGGGATGATGGTGTGTACTCCACAATACGCCAAATCGTGATCTCTCATGGTGCAGCTATTGACTCGATAAGGATTGAATATGACTTGAAAGGAAGCTCTATCTGGTCAGAGACACACGGTGGTACTGACGGAGGCTCCGATACTGATAAGGTCTTGTTTACTGAATCCTCACTGAAGCATTTGCAGTTTTTCTAGCATGATTGTGAAATTCCCTTAAAAGAAGGCCTCTGTAGTTGGTAATATTGATGCTTATACGTCTGTAAATGACTGTAAGCAGCTTTTAATTGTGGTTTGGTTTAAGAATATTTACCAATTTGTTGATCTGGTTCTCTTATTTTGGACAGAATTTCGACACACTTACCTAACTGAATCACTATTCTGCCTTAGATGAGTTCATCTATGTTTTCTGAACAAAATTCTTAATGCTTAATTTAATATGCAGGTGAAGCTAGATTTTCCTGATGAAGCCCTTGTGTCTGTAAGTGGCTATTATGGGTCCGTCTGCGGGACTCCGGTTATCATAAGATCACTGACATTTCAGAGCAACCGTTCCAAGTATGGGCCTTTCGGCACTGAAGAAGGGACATCTTTCTCCCTTCCTATGAGCAGTGGCAAGATTATTGGATTTCATGGACGGTCCGGGTCGTATCTCAACTCAATAGGTTTCTATCTGAAGCAAGTGCATTTTCCAAATCCACTGAATACACCAGCCTCACCTAAGAGTCTCCCAGTCCCAAGTGCATATGGTAGAAATGGCTATAGCTCTGCTGTGGGCGGTGCTGCATATGACAACATGGTCCTCGCCGTGCAAGACAGAGGTGACAGTTACAGCGTTTATGCTAGCCATCAGCCCAAGCAGCAGTACACGAGTCCATCCTCGGACTACACTGATGGAGCTTTATGGAATAAGGTGTCACAAACTAGCCTACCTAAATTTGCCTTCTGAATTTCTGATGCCCATGCACTGTCTTATCTGATAATTGTACCGCCTAACTTCTGTACATTTTTTTTCACAGATGGTTTCTTTCCCTACGTACTACGGAGATAAAGGAGCTGCAGCTGGCCCTCATATGTATGGTCCCTGGGGTGGAAGTGGTGGCACCATCTTTGATGATGGCGTCTATACCGGTGTGTGGCAGATCAATTTGACACGCGCAGTGGGCATTTCTTCTATGAAGGTGCTGTATGATCGAAACGGGCAGGCAGTATGGGGCAACAAACACGGATTCAGTGGAGGGGTCCCATCTGACAAGGTACTGTCACTGCAGTTTAAGTTCTTCGCCGAATAGTAACACTGAGGCTTGGATTCCATGATCTGAAACTTTTATTATTTTGCAATCTGCAGATAGTTTTTGATTTTCCGTCAGAGGTGTTGACGCATATTACTGGGTTCTACGGTTCAGCGATAATCATGGGCCCAACTGTAATTAGATCGCTCACGTTCCACACAAACAAACGAACATACGGACCGTATGGGGATGAGTGTGGCACATACTTCTCGACCAATTTCACCAATGGAAGGATAGTAGGGTTTCATGGCAGGGAGGGTTGGTACATCGATGGCATTGGAGTTCATGTTCAGGAAGGCAAGGTGGCACCGCAACGATATATTAGTAGACCAAAGGCCACGACGAGCCCATCTTTGCAATACAACATGCTTGCTCAAGCACTGAGTGATTCAGACGATGAGGTAAATAACATTCTTCGCTGCAGAATCATGCAACCATATGCCATATGCCGTTGCTTAAGGATGCGTTTGAACAATTCTGCAGGTTGCTTATGGCATGGTGAAAGAACCGGTTCCAACGGGACCAGGGCCGTGGGGCGGGGAGGGAGGCCGGCCGTGGGATGACGGCGTCTACACTGGGGTGAAACAGATTTACATCATGAGAGGCGCCTTCATCGGGTCGATTCAGATTGAGTACGACAGGGGTGGCCACTCCATCTGGTCTGCAAGGCATGGGAACAGTGGACACATAACCCACAGGGTGAGTGCCAAATCAAGTTCGTCAATCCTGCCTAAGACATGCCATCGGTGCCTGCTGAGAACACATGAACACATTTCTTCAGCAGATTGTATTGACACCCATCCTTTTTCTCTGAATGCATTTGCAGGTTAAGCTTGACTATCCCCAGGAGGTGCTGACCTGCGTGTACGGCTACTACAACACCAACAGAGGGGAAGGGCCCCGTGTCCTGAGGTCTCTCACGTTCATCACCAACCGAGGCAAGTACGGGCCGTTCGGCGACGAGGCCGGTGGCTTCTTCTCGTCGGCGACGACGGAGGGGAAGGTGGTTGGGTTCCACGGCCGGAGCGGGCAGCACCTGGACGCCATCGGCGTTCACATGCAGCACTGGCTCGGGGACAAGAGGCCTGCCCCTAAATACGTGCTGTCCAAGTACCTATTCTGAAGGCTGATCCCGCCCCGGTTTACATGTAGTTTAGCCATACGATTTGTGAATTTTGAATTTCATGCCCTGTGTTCAGGGTTCCGTACTGAATGGTCATTCTTACACAATTCTCTGCTTTTCTGGTTCAAAGTGTGCTAGTCGGGGAGTTATGACATTTGAGCAAGTATCCAGCCACATATGAAAAGAAATTGTGTCAAACAATATCACCATCTTTTGACAACCATAATTGTGTAATAATTGTGATTTCCGTAAACTAGTGTCAGTTCGGGTTGTTGTTGTTGTTGTTGTTTTTGAAAAGTTTCCGCATGCAACAACAAAAAACAACTAGAAATGGAATGAATGTGCGTGCAAAACTGTTAACTACTCCTACTCCAGTGTATCTGACTGCAGAAGCTGAAATCATCACAGCCACAAGTCCCACCGTTTTCGGCTACAACTCGACCGTTGCTTCCGGATCGAAGAGCAGAGATGCACTGTCGGGGACAAGGGACGTGATCGTAATTTTCAGTGAGCGGCAGGGCATCTCGTAATGCGGTCCCACAGGATAAATTCGATGGATGGCAAATATCTATCGGAGCACGACACGAGCCGATAGACAGACAGAACAACTGTTGTGTGCACTCTGCTGCCCCCCCTCGCGTGAGAACGAAGCGGTCGAGTGCGCGCGCGACACAGATGGCGGACGCGGGAGCGGCGGCGGCGGCGGCACCGGCACCGGCACCGGCACCGGCGCCGGCGGGAGGTTCGGTGATCGCGATCCACAGCCTGGACGAGTGGAGCATGCAGATCGACGAGGCAAACAGCGCTCCCATCAAGAAGCTGGTATCTCTCTCTCTCTCTCTGTCTCTCTCTCTCTCTCTCTCTCTCTCTCTCTGGCAAGGTAACAGGCAAGATCAATCCGTGCCTAGATTCGTCTACAATCTGCTTGATACATGTTGTATTTCGTAGGTAAGTGTTTCGGCTTGTGTCGATCTGTGAAATTTGTATTGTTTTCGCTTGTACCTGGCGCACCTGAGCCCTAGGCTGTGCTTAATCAAGTTAGAATGTCTGTTTATTTGGATGATTTTTTAGAGCATTTTAGGGTTTCCGTTTCCCCTTTTTAGTGGGGTGTTACGGATCTATCTTCTTGTTATGCAGGAGACGGGTTTATCGCAGGAAAACTGTCTTATTGGCATCCAGTCATTTGTGAATTTTAGGGTTTTGATTGTTACATTATATAGGGTGTAAAACGTGATGGCATCACGATAACAGATGGTATGACAGAGTAGCAGTAGATTTGACAGTTATCATCAACAGCAACAAAATTTGTTTGTTAGATGGTGCCCCTTTTTAGGCTCAATGTCAATTGCTGGGTAATCCAAAATTTAAAAGTATGTTGAAGGTTTATCCCATGTTTTATCTCTAAATATTCTACTAGTAAGTTGCTTTGCTGGCTAATTTTGCCACTGCTGCAGCATCATTTTACGTCTAGCGTTGCTCCACAAGTCCACGGAGGACACATTTTTGCTTCAATTTTTTTTGGTACTGCTGAAATCCTGCCCCTTTTGGATCTTTTGCACCCATATCAGAGTGTCCCTGTTCGCATGCTAAAAGTGAGCATTTTAAGTCACAAGAGCACCAAACCATGATGTAATTTGTGATACTTGTGTGGTATATGTGTCATTTTGACCATTTCCAGATTGGTGGCAGACTTGGGAGTCATCTCAATTGAAATGGAAGATCGGATAGGGCTTTTTTAGTTGTTCACAATAGAGGCTGTTTTATGAAGTCGTGTTTAATCTACATTGGGCAAATGCATAATGCAGTTTTCACAAATGCATCGGATAGGGCTTTTTTAGTTGTTCACAATAGAGGCTGTTTTATGAAGTCGTGTTTAATCTACATTGGGCAAATGCATAATGCAGTTTTCTCCTCATGACAGGTGGTGATCGACTTCACCGCGTCGTGGTGCCCACCATGCCGCATGATGGCTCCCATTTTTGAAGGTCTCGCCAAGAAGAATCCAAATGTCGTTTTCCTGAAGGTTGATGTTGATGAACTGAAGGTTGGAAAACTTATGGCACTGTTTGCAGCTTATAATACTTCCACATTACTTTCCTCTGCGGCTTCCCTAACAAGATATATTTGGTAAGCAGGATATTGCGCAGCAATTCAGCGTCGAGGCCATGCCAACTTTCCTGTTCATGAAGGATGGCGAGGTTAAGGACAGGGTTGTTGGCGCAGTGAAGGAGGAGCTGGCGAAGAAGCTTGAATTACTGATGTCCCAGTAAAGGAGTGTGTTACTGCGTAGTGGTATTTGCCTAATAAATAAGAAGAACGTCCAACTCAGGGAGGCCTCGTGCCTCTGTAGTTGTACTTCGTATGCAATGTTAACAAACTGTGACTTGGTTTCTCAATTCCAATAATGGCATAATGCCTTACTTGACCTGAAACTTATGCTTTGCATCTGATGGCTTTTCATTACATCTGAAATGGTGAATCGGAGTCAGTATTTTTGAGGAATTATTGACTATCTTAACCAGTTCCTGCCCATACACTTATGCAGGCTCCATTCCACACCATTTTCTGTGTATTTCTCTCACTTGTTAGCCAGTTATTTGTTCTGTTGATTTTAAACACTCGAAACCAAGCATTTCTGCACATTCATCTTCAAATAATTTGGTTAACAATAGATGGACTAACGGGCACTTTCTTCTCCAAAGCATGTATTCGTTGGCGGTGCATGGGATGGGATATATCCTTTTCTTGCCTTGTGCCATTTCATCGGCCCAGGCTTTGGAAGCTCCAGTTGCTGATGTGAGTCATAAAACTGTTTTTGATATCTGACAGGCTCAAGGGAGAAGAAAGGCTTCTGCTTGACTGTGGAGGGATTCTTATCTTGCTTGAAATGCCACCGCCCACAAAAGAAACCGTGCACCGCACTTCAATACAATCTATTCCCTTTCGTTTTTCCCATTCATTTGCTTGATTCATGTATGTATTCAGGCGTCGTCCTGCTCCGGGGAGAGTGGTGAAGCAAGTGGGTCGGTGAAGAAGTGGATGAGCATGGGCGTGTTCTGGGAGAGGTTGGGCACGGTGCAAGGCGACCTGCTTCGTCTGGAGGTGGTGGTGCTGCTGAGCGCGCTGATCCTGGCGGCGCTTGTGCTGTACGGGTCGGCGCACCGGCGGAGCAGCGACAGGCTTCTGCGCGGCGGTATGTGGATGGCCTACTCCATGTCCTACGTGGTGGTGTCCTACGCCGTGGGCATCATCCAGGACGGGCCCTTCCACGGCGAGACGTTCGTGCTGTGGGCGACGGCGCTGCTGCTGATCCAGGCGAGCGCGTACGCGGCTCCCGTGCACAGCCGCCGCGACGTGGACCAGCGCAAGAAGCTGCTGCTGCAGCACGTGCTGCAGACGGGGCTGGTGCTGTGGCTCATCGTCAACGCCACCGGCTACAACCCCAGCTACCGCGCCGCCATCTGGGCGTTCTGGTCGCTGAACGTGCTCAAGACCGCCGCCAAGATCGTGGAGATGATCCAGAGCAGCCGCCCCGACATGTCCGTCAGGGTCATCGCCGAGTACATGGCCGCCGTCCTGCAATTGGAGGAGGAGGATGTGCCCCTATCAGACCCTGCGAGCATGCAGGGGTACAGGTACATCTTCCACGGCGAGGAGGAGGCCGTGGTGCCGCTGGACAAGTCGGAGATGCTCGCTCTTGGCAAGTCGGTGGTGACCATCGACCGGGTGTACAAGTGGATCCACGACCAGCAGGGGAGCAGCGAGGTGGAGAAGGACAAGGCCAGGGACTTTTGCCTCGCCTTCGCGCTCTTCAAGCTCTTGAAGCGGCGCTTCTACGGGTACGTCCCCGCGGAGGCCGGGTCGCGCAAGGCGCGCGACCTGGTGCTGACCGGGCTGATCCACGACCACGACGGCGTGACGGGCCCCGACGCGGCGTTCCGGGTGGTGGAGGCGGAGCTGGCCTTCCTCTACGACTTCTTCTACACCCGGAACATCGTGCTGGTGGGAGCCAAGACGTACATCTGCATCGCCGTGGCCGTGGCCGGGCTCACCATACTGTGGACGGCCTTCGTGGGAACGCTGGGCCCCGGGTACCACAGGCTCCGCATCGGCGTGCGCGACCTGGACCGCTCCGTCACCGTGATGATTGTGGTGATCACCGCGGGGCTGGAGGTGTTCCAGGCGGTGGCCGGCTTCGCGTCCAACTGGAGGTACGTCAAGACCCTGTACCGCTGCGTGCGCGACGACCAGCCATGGTCCAGGCGCCGCTGGGGAGGGCACCACCTATGGTGGAACCAGAGCATCGCGCCGCCCGACACCAGGTACTGGGAGGAGAAGGTCGGGCAGTACGACCTGCTCAAGCGCTTCCGCCACCGCCCCTTCAACCTGCTCTCCTGGATGACGCTCTACCTGGTGGAGCCTCGCCGCCAGGGCCAGAAGAAAGGACGGAGGAAGCAGCTGCCGCCGGAGGTCAGGCGCGCCGTGCTCCTCACGCTCAAGCAGAGCGGTTGCCACCTCAGCAATGGCGTCGCCGCCCTGCAAAAGCACAACCTGCTGCCGCGCCTGGCATGGGCGTGCAAGCTGCCCATGTTCACCGACCAGATCCTGGTCTGGCACATCGTCACCACCTGCTGCGACTGGGCGGCTGCGACTGGGCGTCTTCAACACACCGACGACCACCGGGTGATCGCGAGGAAGCTGTCCAACTACTGCGCCTACCTAGTGGCGTTCGTGCCGGAGATGCTGCCGGACCCAAGCTACAACACCGAGCAGATCTTCGACACGGCGGTGGAGCAGGCGCGGGAGCACCTCCGCGGATGCCGCTCCAATAACCACACCGACATACTCGCCAGGCTGCGGCACATCGCCGACACCCAGCGGATGCAGGAGGGCGGCGGCACGTACGAGAGGGCCACCGTCATCGAGCGGGCCGCGGTGCTCTGGGTGCAGCTCAACGAGGCAACCGTGAACGACGCGGCCGGGCGGTGGCAAGTGCTGTCCGACTTCTGGACGGAGCTCGTGCTCTTCCTCGCGCCGTCGGACAACGTCGACGTCCACGCCGAGATGCTAGGCGCCGGCGGCGAGTTCATGACGCAGCTGTGGGCCCTGCTCACTCACGCCGGCGTCCTGGAGCGCCCCGCGTCGTCGCCAGATGCCTGGACACGCGTCGCCAGAGCGTTTTAATTAATTTTTTAAAGACACAAGAGTCGGAGCCCTGCAGCCAAACATACTCTAAAACAATCTGCGGTTTTAGCGATAAGAAGAATTAACATACATATCTCTCCTTCCTCGAGTCTCAATCCATACATGTAATAGCTAGGATTAGAAAGAAACCGCCAAACAAGCCAAGAAAAGTAATTTGCTCCTAGGCCTCAAGTTCACTTTTAAGCGGCAAAAATAATAAGTATGTGAATGCGGAATCAATGAAATTTCATATTTACATTTCATTCATTGACAATTGATCTTTTACACTTCTTGTACATGGTGCATTAGGGTAACTATTAAAAGAAGGGTTACTCAACTTTTACCATTGACAGCCATTTTAGTACCGGGCGCCATCTCGCAGAAACCACATTTTAGTACCGGAGCCATGCCCCCCCAAGGTTTCCCGGACACGACGAAGCAAAAAAAGGGTCGGCGGCGGGGAGAAAACACATGGCCGGCCCAACGAGGCGAAAGTCTGTATACGATGGCAAGACGCAAGCCTCACCTCCCCTTTCCTCCATTTCTTGCGTCCGTTTCTGTTTTTTTTTTTCTTTTTTCTTTGCTCCGTTTCCTCGTCCTCCTCCCCCGCGTCCGCACGGGCCACGCCGCATCTCACCTCAGCAGCACCGAGCGCGCGGGGGATCAGACCGCGCCGAGGCCGTCCACCTCACCGCCTCTCTGCTCGCCTCCCCAACCTTTTTTTTCTTTTCCTCTTCTCTCTCTGCTACAAATCGCAATTCCCCAATCCAAACATATTCCCTTCTCTCTCTCTCTCTCGCCCTCGCTCATCACCAGGCCGCCGCTGCAGCACGCCACTGTCGCCGCAGCCGCCGCCGACGCCGCGGCAGGTAAAGCCCTGCGCGCTCTTGACGTCTCTAGATCGGGAGTTGCGCCCGCCCTCTCGCCGGCGCGTCGCCCCGGGCCGGGCACGCGATGTGGGCGGTGCCTTGGGTCGCGGGGGTTAGGGTTCCACTGGCTGGGCGGTGGAATTTTTCGCCGAGGGAGCTGGGTGCTGATCGGACGATGAGCTAGACTTCGTCTGGTTGTGTTTCAGCTCGGGCTGTCACTGTTTTTTTTCTTTTTTAGCTTGAGCTCCATGTGAATTTCCTGGAATTGGAAGGCTTTCAACTGCGCTCAGGCTGTCATACGCTTGTTTGTGAACGGGGTGGGTTTTATATGCGCTGCTTCATGTCCCCGGGGAGCTACTCCACTTGATCCTGAATAGGATTGGTCGCGGCTGAGAGCGTTTTCTGCTTCCGGTAGTGTGTTGAATTCAGTTAAAAAACAAAAAGGCAGGCTCATGATGCTACCGTTTCCGCATGCAGCTGCGAGTAGGCTTGTCGGAAGCGGTCGAGGATTTTCCGGATGGCTGGTTCCGCGACAACCGACGATTCCGCTGCTAGCACAGCTGGCATGAGGGATGACGAACGCAGCCTGTCCGGTGACTCCTTGTCCGAGTGGAGGTCCTGCGACCGGACAGACAGCGACACCCCTTCCACATCGCCTCCCTTCTGGGACACCGATGGTGAAGATGATGATCCAGGTGCGTCAATGCGCTCGCTTCATTTCATTACCTTTCATCTTGTCTGCATGCCGTTTCATGAGTAATACCTTCCGAACACGCAACGGCAGAAACGTATCTTCTTCCGTTGCTAGAGCTGAAACTATGACCCAGGATGATTTAGCTGCTCCCCAAGCCCTGTCTTCTTATTAAAGCTCCGCCTGACATCTCGGAAACAGCTCTTTAAGTGCAAGATAGCTTCTGATGTAAGTACGGACGTTACTACATTGTATCATAAGCGAGATGAATTTTTATCCTTTAAACCGAGCATGAAGTTCTTTCAGTTATCAGTCAGTTAATTTTTGCTGAAGCCGCTGACCTACGCACAAGGTGCTAGATAATTTAAGAGATGGTTAATGAGATTAGACCATGTTTGCGCCGATTGAATGAATTACTTCTATTGCCCAGACCCTTCCATGTTTTGGCAGCCGCCTAGCTGGTTGGTCGGTTCCATCCTACTACCATGCGTTTTTGGGTCTACTCGGCAGGGATTGGGCAGCCGGAGTACCTAGATGGTCCAAGGCACAGCCGCGTGGAGTGGGGCATGTGCCAGCTGGAAGGGAGTGTGCAGGTGGAGGAGTCGAGGCTGGTGGTGATGGTGTGACTGTGGCGGCGGCGGCATTCAAGCAGAGGCTGCAACTGCTCCTAGAGCCCCTGTTATGTCATTCGTTGTCCCGTATATGTAGTCTCTGTTCTTTGTAGTGTAGTAAATTGGACTGAGCCTTCCTTAATGTTGATTTGCATGCTTATCATACCCAAACTGTACACATATTTTTGGCCTCTACATTTGTTGCCGCTGCAATGATAAACCTAAGTCCTTTCACTGATTTGAGTTCTAACTTTTATTGCTTGTACTAATTTTCAAAGATATGACCTTTGCTTGCCCTAGCTAATTTCTAGGACTTACCATAACAGGCCCCAAACCTTCGGATTTATTTGGGCGTCACACTTGGAGGATCGAAAACTTCTCAAAGGAGAAGAAGAGAGAAATGAAAAGTGAGCCATTTGAAGCTGGTGGTTACAAATGGTAAAGCTCTTGGTCACAATTGTTTGGAAAGCATTGTCTTGATGCTATTATTTTCTGCCTGTATTTAGTTTCAAGGTTGACTCAGGCCAGGGATGGGGTCTGTCATTCATCCTACAATTTATGACAAACTGAGTGTCTTTTCTCTTTTATGTGTTTGATATGACATCGTTCAAGGTTGCCAAATGCTTTGCAGTCCACCGTATACATTTCCTTTTTCTTTTCCTTGTGTGATGACATTGCTTGCAAGTACTTGACTCTGGTATCAACTTGTCAAGCAGATGTTATCTAGTTCTCTCAAAACTTGTTAACTTTTTTCCCCTGGTAGTTTCCGGATGCTATTTATGCTAACTTTTGGTTTCAGTGCTATTTCTTTATGTGCACCATCTTATACAATCATGATTTGAAAGCCTGTCTGTGTAAATGTTTGCTGATATATTTACTCCTGCCAAAGAATGTTTTTGTCTTATCTGTGTCATTATATAAATATATCATCTATGTTAGTGATACTATTATTGCTGTCCTATGTATCGGTATAAAATATGGCTTCTTGTTCTCCTATGTGCCGTTCCCATTTATTTTTTAACACTATATGTTTATTTTTATTAATAACCCTGGTGCTGGTTGTGGGGAGCTTGGGGGAGGTAATGAAGGGTGACGACTGGGAGTTAATAACCCTGACGTATTTGTATTAACGTACTGCATCTTATCTGCATGTATGATATGACCTAATAGTTTCTGTTTTTTTGGCAACCAAAGGTTGTTTGCATTAGAAAGCTATGTAGTTTACCGGGGACTTAGAAAAAAATTCTTAAGTTTCCTTTGTCATTTCCTGGTTTCTAGCTTCTGTGTGCCAACATGCTGACTCCTTCGCTTTTCTTTTTTCTTTTTCCAACTTTTACTAACAGGTATATTCTTGTATATCCTCAAGGATGTGATGTCTCTAATCATCTTTCATTGTTCCTCTGTGTTGCCAATCATGACAAACTTCTTCCAGGTTTGATGTTGTATTTGCAGTTATCTTTTTTCTTGCCTGCGTGCCACTGAGATTAGCTTCCTGATCCTAAACTGTACATTTCAGGATGGAGCCATTTTGCACAGTTCACTATAGCTGTAGGCAATATGGATCCTAAAAAGATGAAATACTCAGGTGAGCTCTGTTCTTTTCATAGGAAGCTTTTGTAATAGTAAACTTTTCATCATCACAGACGTTAACGTAGTAGTTTCTGTAGATACTCTGCATAGGTTCTGGAAGAAAGAGCATGACTGGGGATGGAAAAAGTTTATGGAGTTGTCCAAGATTCAGGATGGTTTTCTAGTTGATGATGTTCTTGAAATTATCGCTCAAGTTCAGGTTATCAGGTAGCTAGTCTGCCAACTTATCTTCCTGCGAATGCAACCGATTGATTCTGCTTTGACTATTCCCATGGGCTGTGGCGAGCACATCTGTTGCATTCATTCCGGTTCTTAATTTGTCCACTTCTGTAAATTCGTGATACTGGCAAATTATCTTGTAACATGCTAATGCTGGACTATTATATTCCTTAAGGGAGAAAGTGGATAGACCTTTTCGTTGCCTTGAGCGTCCATATCGGAGAGAACTGCTCCGTGTCTATATGACAAATGTGGAACAAATTTACCGACGTTTTATTGAGGAACGAAGAAGTAAACTTAGCAAGCTCATTGAGGACAAAATGAGATGGTCCAGGTTAGAATTGGCCTCTTAGTTTAATCTGTCAAAATGAAATAGTTAATGCTCCTTGTTGATTTTTTGAGCCATCGAAATCTTTGTTGGTCTTGCAGTTTTTGTGCTTTCTGGTCAGCAATTGACCCAGGCACCAAGCATCGCATGTCCAGGGAAAAGACTGAGACTATACTGAAAGTATTGGTGAAGCATTTCTTTGTAGAGAAAGAGGTTACTTCCACATTAGTGATGGACTCTTTATACACCAGTCTGAGGGCTCTTGAATACCAGATGAAGGGAAAGAAAGGGAAAACAAAATTAGCAGACTTTGAAGAACTACCTGCACCTATGGTCCATGTTGAGATGGACATGTTTGTTTTATCTGGTGATGTTATAGCTTTGCTCGAGAGAGCAGCCTTGGAACCCTTGCCCTGTCAAACTTTAGCTCCAAAGGATGAGAAAAATTCCCAGAGTCGAATTAAGGTACGAATCCTGTAATTGGATATTTTGTTTTTCATTTTGCACATTTTAGCCTGCTTTGGTATGCCCCCCCCCCCCCCCCGCGAATTCTGCAGGAAGTGAACCGATTCCTATGAAATTTCTGCATTCCAAAAGGGGCTATTAGGTGTGAATTGTTTTGGCCCTAGATCAATTATGTTAGGATAATGTTGTTGCTACTTTCTCATATCTGCACTTTGTTTGGCAATCCATTTGAATTCTACTTAGATATCAACTGGAGGTGCAAACGGTATGCAATACATTCTAGTTTCTGACAGCTGCTGAGTGGACAACAAGTTAAACATCTGTGTACTATTACTATTTCGTCATATACACAACACCTAGCTGTCTAACTAGTACATTTTCCATTGTTAATAGAAAGGTTCTCGGTTTCTAGAACTAGCATGCGATATATGCAAAGGCATCATGTTTGAATTATCTCAGTTGGCTGGGTGAATGTTAGGTTGTATTTATCACATGCTATTTACTAATTGTTGTGTCTATATATTCTTCTTTTTGAATCTTGCATGCAGTTATCATACTTTGAGAAGTGAACTCATTGTTGCATCTAATCTTTTTTTCTAAACACACTCATCTCCCTAGGATGGAAGTTCTGGCGAGGTTTACAAAGTTTCTATGGAACGTGAGGAAAGGCGCCTTACTGAGTTTGGCCAGAAGATAATTGAAACATTTGTGCTATCTCATATATTTAGGTAACTTTGATGTATGTATTTTGATCTTCTCATTACTTAGATCTAATTGATTTTCTTGGTCATTACTTATTATCATAACTTCAGAAATGTTTGGTCCCGACCTTTGTGTTTGACTTATTATAGCAACGGACACTCATATGGAACTATTTATCCTTAAACTTTCAAGATTGATTAATTACTCTAAGTAATCTATACACAGCAATTTTTATGAAAATTAGAGGTGAAAAGTTAGATGGTTCGGTTAATGTTCATGGCTTAAGTTGGATACAGTGAGATACAAAAATTTCTGTACGAAGCATTTCAGATGAAGTTATCATGGCCATTGTAAAAAAAATATATTATTGTGACACAATCAATTGATATTTAATATTTTTGTTTGGATTTACTCCACTTAGTGCACTTTATGATTGCTCTGAAGCTAAAACCAGTTATCTAACTAAGAAGAGGCTAAATGCCTTTTTTCTTACTATCAAATTGAAATGCATCTAGTTGTAGTTCTGTTTGAACCATTAGAAGAAATATATGTAGTTACGTGGTGGCAAATATATTTAAGTGATGTGTCAGCTGGTAATCAACTGACTTTTTTATGGAATCATTGACCAACTGACTGTTGAATCTGTTTCTTACTTATTTGTGTTAGTGGAATTGAAATTGCATACCAAGAAGCTGTTGCTTTGAAGAGGCAAGAAGAACTTATTCGTGAGGAGGAGGAGGAGGCAGGGCTTCTCGAAAATCAGGTGAAGGGGAAGCGTGGTGGTGGTGCCAGTGAAAAGGACAAGCGTGCGAAGAAAAAACAGGTGATATTTTACAAAGTGCATTAGTTTCTTCTCAGTTTCTTATGTTGAATGCCATGTTGTTGTTTGCAATGCGACAACAGGAAACTCCACTCTATTCGTCTTACCTAAGAATCATTGCTAATATTTTATTTTGCTCTGTATTTTTTATTGTTTCAATCGGAGATACTTCGCAAAATAGAAGTTAGTTATGCCCTACGTTTTCCAGTTTCTTTGGAGTTGATATTCCTATATAAAATATCCCTGTTTATTGCATAGTGGCCGCCAGTGATTTTCTGATAGGATCTTCTTGGAATGAGTCATTGGGGTTATAAATATAAAGAAATTTGGTTAAGTCACATCTTTTTTCTGCTTGACACTGGTTTGATTCCTTCGAGATCTCAAAATATTTCCTGTTGTTGATTTTTAAGTTTATTAATGAAAAATTTAGTTGGCATATCTTGATGGGTCGCACCAAACTGTTTCGAGAGCATTTACTTTTTGTTTCTGAGAGCTTGGTCTTATGCTATGCTTGCTAATTGATAAATACTTCTTCCTTGTTGCAAGGATGCCCTAGCATTACTGGCTTTCATTCGAATAATCCAAAGCTGATTTTGCCTCTTTTGTTACGGCCTCATCTGATTTCTCGTTGTGTGGTGTACTGGTGTTCAAGATGCATTTATTGGCATTGCGTCCTCCGAGTTAGCACTGAGCCTTGAGTTGGTAACGTTGAATTATCTTCTGAATTCTTGTTATTGTTATTCTATAAAAGAACTCACCCTTGATGAAAACTCATTAGGATGGACACGGATTGATGTGTTATTTCTCAGTAGATAGTCTATTTCCAAGTATAACTGCTAATAATTTTTTGTATGCTTCTTTAGATTTCAGCCTACACTTCTTAGGATCATCACTTAGTTTTCACAAAATGTGCTTGTTCTTTGCATTCGATTCGAGTTGTTACTTCGATGCCTTTATTTCTTTCGTGTCATCTCACTTAAGATATGTTTTTTTTTCAGGCTAAACAAAAGAAGAACAACCGTAAGGTTAAAGACAAGGAAAGAGATGAGAAATTTGGAGTTAAAATTCTGGAAAGACTTCATGATGGAACTGCAATTGATGATAGTGACTGCCTACAAGCTAAGGAAGTTGAAATGACAGCAAAGGTTGATCCATTGGAAGACTGTGCTTCAGATGGATCAGACATGTCAAATAGGTTCGTATACACTGATCAGGTTGTGCATTGTTTTCTTGTAAAATCGTCATTTGCTCCAACTGGACTTATGTGCAGGGGTAAAAATCAGCGTAACAAGGGCTTAATCATTACCAGCTTTGCCGAAGAAGGTGATGGTTTTCCCTCCACATCTAGTGTTGCTGGTGATTCAAGTCGCAATGATTCTGGCTGCTGCACAGCTTCGAGATCGGACCAGGACACTGTTCTACTTAACTTGAAAGATAAACTTCATAAGCTGGGGCAGCGACTTCACGAGGTGAGTTGACTATTTCAAAAAGAATTGAACTTGTTTTGTTTTGATTCATAGTGGCTACCATAAATGCTAATTATTTGGAACGTAGGTCTTGGACACCTGTGTAACCTAGTGGTAGATGAAATGTTTAACGGCGGTCTGGACACCTCTTACCTCCGCATTCCTCCATATCGATGATACAAAGTTCCTGTGCATGCATACTTTTATGCATTATTTTGAAGTCGATAGATCTAACTTAAAATGCAAATAGTGTACGGCACATCTGTGGCGCATATTGCATTATCAGTACAGATTCTTAGTCCAGGTGAATTCATATCTCGAAGCAAAATAATAATGTCATTTTTCGTGTCTTAAGTATCTGTTCTGTGTTGTTGGTGATAAATGATGTCCTTGAATTTTATCTGAATGTACCCGCAGCCTTCTTTTTCCTGTGAAACACATGTACCAGTCATTTGTAGTGATGTGCTGATATGTCTTGTCAGTTTAAAATTTGCAAACATTTGGAATGCCCATTGTTCCTATGCAACTTTCAATTCTGTAACCCTTTTTTTGATGTATTTTCCAGAAGAACATTGAGGGCCAAAAGCTCCTTAAAGCTCATTTAAAAGCTAGGGATGCGAAGGCAAAAGCGGACGAGGGGTCTTCCAACTCATCCAATTCTTTGGAGAAGCAACCTGATGTTCCAGAGAGCCAAAAGCATTCCTCTGAAGTTCCAGTTGATCTAAAAGTTAATGGAACACCGAATAAGGATGTCCCTGAGGTCAACTGTGCTCCGGAGGAAGCTGTTTCGGGCATGCCAGCCACTACAAATGTTGAACCTGTGCCGCTTCCGGGCACGACTAAAGTCAACCCAGATTCAACCAAAGATGATGCTTCAAATTCAAAAACAAAAGCCAATATAGCATCTTCCTGCTGTTCTAAACCACCTTCAGTTGATACAGGTAAAGATGCCACTATTCCCTCCAAATCAGCGCGAGTTAGCAAAGCTCCCCCAAGATTGGCTTCAGATAAAACAACTCCGGTTCCTCCCAAATCTCTGCCAGTAGACAGAACAACTCTAGTGCGTCCTAAATCTTCAGCAGTTGACAAAGCATCTCCAGTTCATTCCAGATCTCCAGCAGTTGGCAAAGCAACCTCAATTCGTCCAAAATCTCCAGCAGTTGACAAAGCAACCTCAGCTCGTCCCAAATCTCCAGCAGTTGACAAAGCAGCTCCAGTTCGTCCCAAATCACCAGCAGTTGACAAAGCAGCTCCAATTCGCCCCAGATCTCCAGCAGTTGACAGAGCTTATCCGGCCCTTCTGAAATCACCAACAGGTGCTAATGATGCATCCATTCCTTCAAGATCACTGCAAGTTGATAAATCTACTCCAACTCCCCCAAGATTACCACAAGTTGATAAAGCTGCCTTACCTTGCTCAGGATTGCCACAAACTTCTTCGACCACTAACTCTGAAGCTCAAAAAGAGGCAACTTCCATGAGGGTCACAGCCACCTCAGTTTCGGAGGTTGCTCTTACAGCATCAAGGCCTTCAAGTGCACCTGTGTTCCCCACGCCAAAAACAACTGCACCAGCTACTTCACATATTCAAAAATCAACATTGCTCTCTCGCTCGATGAGTGAAGCTGCTGGAAGATCAGGAAATGGGCCCTCCCCATCTGCACCACCTTATATTCCACAGACCTACCGCAATGCTATCATTGGTAGGCCAGGTCTAGGTACTGCCTCCGCAAGCCTTTTTCAGTCAGCTTCTTTTGGCCAAGATACGGCCGTTTCACAGCCTCTGTCAGCATATGCATCAAGTACTGCGGTGATGATGCCTCCTGCTGAAAGATCTGATCAGTTATTAAGTAGACATGGATTCAAGTCTGGGCTGGGCGAGGCAGAAGCACATGACAGCTATCAGCTGTGGAAAAGCGATAGTAATGTTGATAAGCTACCCCTGAGGGATCGCAGTCCTTACCAACAAATGGCCAATACTTATCAGCAAGCGAGCAGCTATGGTCTGCAGTCTAGGCAGTTCCAACCTGGGACAACCACTAGTCGTATCTGGCCCCTACCACAGGGGCCAGCTGCAGAAGAATTTCCACACCTTGACATCATAAACGAGTTGCTTGAAGAGGACCACATCAATGGCAGTATGCCAGGGCTGCTTCGTCATGATTATGATGCATTTGGGCCGCCATTTTCGCCAAGAGGCAACTCGGCAGGTTTGGGAAGTTCTGTTAGTAGTCCTGGCCGGTTTAATTCAACTGAGGCCTACTATGACGATGGATTCTCGAGGACCTATGACATGAGCTCTTTCCATGGGCTGAGGGAAACGCAGTTTCCCTCGATGGGTGCTTATTCTAATGGACCATCTGACATGAGTGCTTCAAAGCCTTGGCTGAATGGTTCTCATAGTCCGCCATTGACTACTGGAGTTAACACAAATGGATTCCACCAGCAGATGGGTGACTACCCCAATTTGGGTAGTGGGGTGAATGGAGTCTCTGTGTGGCGCCGCCATGCTAACGGGCGATGGTGATGCGCAGCCTGCTGTATACAATCTTAGAGGAAATAATGCTTGCTTGTTGTAACAGATGGTGGTGCAGGGTTTAGGGTCTCTCATGGCATGTAACTTGGAAGCGGTTAAAAGGGAAAGAAAAAAAAAAAAGGGGGTACATCTTGTAAAGTCATGTGCCGCGATTAGGCTTATTTGAGTGGTTTCCAGATCCGTGTGTTAGTGGCATTAAGTTTAAAATTCATACTGGTGACCGTACGGAGGGTTACCACTTACCAAAGTGGTCGGCGTACGAGTTATTTCGCCCGCTGCCAGGTGCAGCCGTGGCTTCTCCGTATGCGTTTATAATTTGGGCAGTGGTGCCGCATTCGCTGCTGCCACAACATTTCGAAGGACTTGCAAGATCACTAGTTGGAGATTGAAAATCCTTCCATTCTTTAGAGGAGAGGTGGAAAGAGGAAAGGATTGGCTTCATTCATTCGTTGATAGTATAAATAAAGAAAATAAGCTGGGGGTCCAGTTCAAATCCATATGGTGTCATCCATTGTCCGGTTGCAAGACGAAGATGAGGACCAATCCAAAAGAAGACGGCCCTGATAGCAGCAAGATGAGCTTGACATGCCGGTATGCTCTGTGTGATGGGTGAATGAATATTACTTCCTCTGTTTCAGTTCTAGCATTCAAATTTTGTCAAAATATAGGTAATTTTCACTTCCCAATGCATTTGTCTCCTCTCATTCTCACTTCTCAATGCATCGTTTCCTGTGTCTATCTCTATCTCTCTCTTCTTTCACTCTTCATTGTTTTCTATGTCCATCACTTTTCCACCTTTCCTTAATTCCTGTGCTTAAATACAGAACTGTTTATAATTTGAAACGAGGGAGTAGCAAGCAGCGGATAATGGTCATGGTGCGGCCATCCCAGCGATCACGGTCAGCCGATGGCCCCAAAAAAAGGGACTGCGATGGATGGCGTGGCGGGGCCATGAGCCCGTCACCATCCCTTGATATCGTCCGTCCAGATAGAGAGAGCCATTCCTTGCTAACTTTGCAGCTTCTTCCTTTCTTCCTAAGACTAGAGGGAGAGCAGAGCATAGGCCCGTTGACCGTTGGTGCTCTGCTCTTTTGTTTCTTCGTTCATCAGTAGCGCGCGTGCGCGGAGCGGAGGCGCGAACCTTCCTCCCTCCTATTGGTCTCCTCCTCCTCCGCATTGCGGCCAGCGTTTCCGTGGTGGCACCACTTGGCACCGATCCGCTCCAAGGCCGGCGCCGCGTCCTGCTGCTCCTCCGCTGCCCGGCGCCGATCGACCTCCGACCAGGTGGGCATGAGGGACGACGGTGCGGTGGCCCCGCGGCTGCTGGAGTCCGAGGCCAGCCGCGTCCATGAGCTCGAGAGGTTCTCGCATTACGTCGGTACGTTCCCCCGATCCTTCCCCGTGTTTCCTTCTCTGTTTGCTCATGGACGGATGTGTGATTTTGCTCTAACAATTTATCTGCACCAACAGTGATTACTACTTGATCCTGTTTTTTTCCCCCCTTTTTTTCTTTTTCTTTTGAGGGAGTATATATTGATGATGCTATCTGGTCTTTGTGACTCTTCGGGGGTCCGCATTTCTGTTTCTTAGTATTTTATTACTCGGCCCAACCCAAGATATGAGGGTACAGCTCGGAATACCAGTGCGCAAGCATCTCGATTATCGTAAATTATTGGTGCCGTGGAGAGATTTGAGCAGAACCAACTTGTTTATACAGAACCTCGCGGAGGGAGAGACTGTGAGACTAGATTATTATGGTTATATATAGCGCATACACGTCTCAATCAAGATCATAATTCCACATGCCTCATATTCTGTGTGCTTCTGGTTTACAGTTCGTGGATCTTGTGCTACCACGATTTCGTCATCTTGGGAATTGCACTCTCGTCCCACCTTCTTTCCATGCTTTCATTGATGATTTTTTTTTTAAAAAAAAAGGGGTCCTTTTGCAGCTAGGCAAATTGGCTTTGACGATGCCAAGGAATGCCCCCACCTTTGCACGCTGGCGTATGATTACCTCAGGAAGAACAAGGGGTATGAAGAAAACATTTTTTCATTCTTCCAAAGTAGCACAGACCCTGAATCCATAATTGTCAAGTTCATCGAGGAGCTTGATAAATGCATACTTGGCTACTTCTCCTTCCATTGGAAATACGCGACTTACATGATAACCCAGGTAAAGGGAATACTCCAATTATTTTACAAATTTACCTTCTCTCCTTCTTCAACTCGTCTTGCGCTAATGTTTTGTATATTGATATAGTGGTGATCTCCACAGGTTCTCACTGTAGAAGGTGCGCCTAAAAGAAAGCTCAGGAACATGGTTTTAGAGGCCACCAGGTCATTGCCCACCCTTATACGTTGTTAAATAACCTGGTTGTTGAGTGGCTAATAATTTGTTCTGTTTATTCAGTCAAGTCTCTTTAGCTTCTAAATCTTGTTGATTAATTTTGGTTCAAGTGCTTTGTACTTCAATTTTATGCCATGTGATCTCTTCGTTGGCGCGCTTTTTTTTATGAAAATATATTGACTCTCATATATTTTAAGTATCTCACATTTATGGTTAGTGCTAGATCTCGTTCCTTGATATACGAGTTGCTTGCATCTTACTTATTAAGTCAATTGACTTGTATATGTTCCTCCCATCTGACTAAATACTAAAATACTTTAGGCTAACATGGTGCTAGATCATTTTCAGATTACAAAATTGGACGCTTTCTCAGAAACACTTCTTCTGAAGTTAAAAGTAATTACTAGATGATTAGCACTTGCTATGGCCAAGCGAGGTCGCTTTTGATACTTATAAAGCCATGTGTTTGGTCTTTCATCTTCAATTTACTCAATTTTAAGTTCCGACTAACAGTTATCCAGAATATTCTGTCCATTTGTAGCTAATGATTTGATTCCTGTTACTAATCATGAAACCAGTTCATTAACAGTCCAAGTCTTTTTTTTTTTGGTGTAACATTAACAGTCCAAGTCATAACAACATTGAATAACTGATTGGTGAATCTGAATGTTCAACCGGATACAAGAACATGTACGGGCCTCGTGAACATCAACAAGGCTACAAGAAATGTTCGTTAGGGTGCATCTTCTAAATCAAGATACAGTGAATTTCCTAAACAGAGGAATCAAAATTTAAGAAGTTAGATCGTAATTGGTTCTTTGATCTCAAAAGGCATGCATGACAATCTGGTCCAGTTCATCTAAAGTATACTAGCAAATAACTATTGTTCCTCTGATACAGACAACGATCTCTATCTGATTCTCAGGGAACAGAGATTCGAGAGGGTGACAAGAAACCTGAAGGTGACTAGGCTTTTCTCCACACTGGTGGAGGAGCTGAAAGCCATAGGATCATCTTGCCGTGATGAGACACCACGGAATGATGTGATGGTCCCAGTAGCACATTGTGATCGCAGCCCTGTTTTACTCCTGATGGGTGGTGGTATGGGAGCTGGCAAGAGCACTGTACTAAAAGATATACTCAAAGAGTAAGTTGATCATTTGGTTCATTTCTACTATCTATCGCTGTGTTAATTTTCCCTTCAAAGTGTGTTGCTCATCATAGATCCTGAGTTTGATGGCAAAAGGAAAAGATGTTGATTTCGTCTTTGAATCTGCACATTTTCATTTTGTCACATCAAAATGTGAAGTGTATGAATGAGAAATTTCTGAGTTTCTAGATAACTGAAAAAAAAACTTTGCTTGTCAGTTTCATCAACGTAGGTGGAGAAGCTAAATAATTCAGGACAACTTGTACGAAACTATCCAGCTATAGGTATAAGCTGATCATCCTGCTATAAATTTTATGATTTGCAGAGCATTTTGGTCTGGAGCAGCAGCAAATGCAGTGGTGGTGGAGGCAGATGCATTCAAGGAAACAGATGTTATCTACCGTGCCATTAGCTCAAGAGGCCATCACAATGACATGTTGCGTACTGCAGAGCTGGTAACGTTGCCATCTTCGCTATCAGGAAAAAAAAAAGAACACATTAAATGAAGTGAGTAATGCATTATAGCCTAAAAATGCACAACGTTGCAACATTCAACATTGTATTCTTTCTAGCTTTGAACGAAATTGGAAACGTACTAACTTGTCCAAACTACAAATAGTCTCCAGATCGATGCATTGTTATATTAACACTTTACGCATAGTACAGATGGCCGAGTTCCTCTTAATCACGCCTCAAAGATCAACATTCATGATGCAGGTGCACCAGTCATCGATGGATGCGGCCTCTTCGCTCCTCGTGACTGCCCTCAACGAAGGTAGGGACGTCATCATGGACGGCACGCTGTCATGGGAGCCATTTGTGCAGCAGACGATAGACATGGCTAGGGCCGTGCACAGGCAGCGGTACCGCATGGGGCGTGGCTACAAGGTTACTGAAGATGGGACAATCACCGAGGAGTACTGGGAGCCGGTTGAGGGTGGTGAAATCGAAGAACAGAATGAGACGAATGCGAGGAAGCCTTACCGGATCGAGCTCGTCGGTGTGATCTGTGATGCATATTTAGCGGTTGTCAGGGGAATCAGGTGCAACTCATAGCTTAATCTATGCCGCAATTTGTCATTCGTGCCTATTTCTGCTCATTACATTCATGCCATTCTGTCAGCATCCATGCACTGGATTCTGAATATCTCACCTTGAAATGATATACTTCTATTCAGACTCGGTGTGCGACTAAGAATTCACAATTTGCAGGAGAGCTGTAATCACGGGGAGAGCAGTGAGAGTGAAGTCACAGCTTCAGTCTCACAAGCGATTTGCTACCGCTTTCAACAGCTACTGCAGCCTTGTCGACAATGCAAGGCTCTACAGCACCAACAACATGGGTGCTGCTAAGGTAAGGACGCTGACCCGTCAAGGCCAAAAGCCCAGCATTAGATGTGAAAACGAATCCATTCCGTCACTAAGTGTGGAAGGCATGAATTTCATACAAAAGCTGTTAAATCCCTGCATGAAACTGGAAAAAAGTGCATGGTCTCAAATAGTTTAACATTATTATCAAGGTTGCTGAATATCCTGCTCCATATCGCAGTTGATAGGATGGAAGGATGGCGAGAGCAGCCTACTGGTGGATCCTGAAGAGATCGGCTGCTTGGAGAGAGTGAGCAGCTTGAACGAGGAGGCCAACTGCGTCCACGAGCTCTACGCCGACGGGCAACCGACCTGCGGCTCGTCTTCGGTGTGGCAGGACCTGGTGATGTCGCCGTCGAGGGCGTCCGTCCAGCGAGAGCTCAAAGTCGCCATACAGAACAACGAGGCGCGCTTCAGACCGGCGTTGCCGTGTACTGTGCTTGACGCCGCGAGCCGTGAAGCGTGAAAGGGTGTTCGCACGCGTTGCCGTGTACTGGCGCATCCTTTCAAACATAGGAATTTTCACGTGAAACAAGTATAATACTACGAGAATTTCAGTCAAAATGTGGGTTCCAAAAGGAACTTTCCTGTATTAGCTGATAAAATCCTGTTTTGTCAATTGGTGTATTTTACTCAAGAAATATATGACTGAACTCTGACACACAAACCTATTGTTAGACAAAGGAGTTCTCGTATCATATACTGTGTGGAAAGAAAAACAAAGGATGCGCATGTTTTGAAAACGATGTGCCCATAAATTTGGAGTAGAGTTATGATCAAAGGTTTTCAATATATCGACCTAATGGACCTTTTTGTTGGTGAGAACTGCGAATAATGTTATTTAAAAAAAAAAACATTCATGATTATGCTATATTTTAATTTCCTACAATTGCAATGCTTTTAATACTCCACTACCTGACTACACAACTTAATAAAGTTTTTTTTTTTTTACTAGGTTCTCACTTTTGGACGACTTTACACTCCAAAGTACACTCTGCGGATCAAAATTCGAAACTTAGGAGTGGTTGGATATAAAATTTCAATGTATAATGACCTTATCTGGAAAGGTCGAAATACTTCCTTGTGGAAGGACTCAGCCGCAGAATCCCGGCCTTAATACCCCGGGCAACACTCGTCACTCTCCCCCATTATTGACAAAGCCCTTCTCCTCCAACACTCACTTCCCCATTATTGGCCCTGCCGCCGCCGCCGCCGCCGCCCACACTGCTCTCCACGGCACTCCTCCGCCCCTTCTCCTCCAACCCGAAGCAACCATGGTGAGCACGACACCGATCGCACCCTCCATGATTCCCAAGTCCTTGCCGCATTTCTCCGTCGCCGATGGAGCTAACCTCTGTTCCACGTGATGGTGCCTCGCACGCGGACGACGACGTGAAGAAGGAGGTCGCCGCCGCCGCCGGGAAGCCGAAGAAGAGGACGTTCCGTAAGTACAGCTACCGTGGAGTGGACCTCGACACGCTCCTTGAAAGAAAGTATGTAGTGGGTGCGGCTGTGTTATTGTCGCAAGGATCGGATCATCTCATCTCTTGTTGGGGGGAGAACATGCCTGGATTGTTGTTTTGAGCTCCGTATTTCCGTGTGGTCTTAGGTTCCAGAAGCCCGTGGCTCTCATCAAGAAGTTGCGCAAGGCGGTAATGCATTCCTCCCTCTCTTCCAATTAGTTCCACATGATCGAGTTGTGCTTGCTTTCGCATGCTCGATCATAGCACTCTGTGAATCGTTTCGCCGGAATGCTAAAATGTGCATCTTTTCCTACTCATGGCATACGTGCAGGAAGTATAACATGCTAAAATATGCACCTTTTCCAACTAGCTAATAGCATATGTGCCTGAAGTATTATTCAGATCATGTGACCAGGTAGATTCTTTGTACTGTAGTTTCAGATATGTGAGCAGTAACGTGGTTGAAAATCTGTGGCTTTGATGTTGATGGTTTTGGGTCCTTTTGATGGCGGAGTAGACAGATTACGTTTGGATCTTTGTCCTGCTCACAATCTAAACGATCTCAGAGTTGAAATACTTCTGTTTTCTACTTTTGGTATTCTTGCAAAATTCGCTGGTTCAGACCTACAATCGATATGGTTGATAGTTTTGTAGAATACAGTGTTTACTCTGTTTAGCAACTGCTGCCAACTTTCACCGGACGTGGAACCAACTGAATGTATTTTTCATGTCATAGAAATATCATGGCTTGATAGCTTCTTTCCTAAACTGCATCTGAAATTACTATTTGAAATGGCTTAAAAAACTATTATTGAACTGAACACTCTCTATAACTGCATATCAAGCTATCATCAATGAAATCCAATATCGTTGTATATTTGCATTTTGACACTGGCGAAACATGTGCCTCACGATGTTATGCTGGGCTGTCAAGCCTTAGATGATAAATGTTTGTTACCTGTCTTCGGAACACAATAGACCATTACAACTTGAGCTATAGAGTACTGATCCCTATGTTCGCCAAATGAAGGTGTTAGGACAGTGGGATTGGTTCAAAATTGAACTAATTTTACTGTCCTACCGACATCATTTTGCAAATGGAGGGAGTACTTCTGAACAGTATGCCTAGTCTGCTAGCTTCTTATTATGCCTGCCAGCCCAAATCATTTGTATGGAAAAGTCAACAAAGTCATAAATTCTCTATATATTGGCAATGAGGTATTATGAAATATAACACAGGTGTGTGGTATTAATCGGTGAGGTTGCTTTCTATCGATTGTGGTTCCATGTGATCAGTTGGCTACGGTGGCCGAGTTTTCTCAGTTTGTGCTGTTGTTTGCAGCTAATGTCACAATTTCTCTATGTTACTTTCATGAAGTGCAAATATTTTGTGTATGCTTAAGCTGTACCCCATTTGTCACCATCTCTATGTTACTGTCATGAATTGTATGCTAACGCTGTTAATTTTGTCTACCGCACTGTTACTTTGCGATCATAGAAGCATAACGGCAATCCATTCATTGTATTATTTACATGTGCAGAAAAAGGAGGCACCTGCTGGTGAGAAGCCAGAGCCCATCAGGACTCATGTGCGCAACATGGTCATTGTGCCAGAGATGATAGGCAGCATAATTGGAGTGTACAATGGCAAATACTTGAACCAGGTTGAGATCAAGCCCGAGATGATTGGTCATTACCTTGGTTAGTTCTCCGTGAGCTACAGGCCCGTCAAGCATGGAAGGCCCGGTATCGGTGCCACCCACTCCTCGAGGTTTATTCCTCTCAAGTGAAGGATCTCACTCAGGGCATGCTCATGTATGCGTCGAAGTTTTCTGGCGTTCATCTGTTTGGGGGTATGACGTAGTCCTTAACATATATGGGTGGGTGGAGTTTCCCGGGGAAGTTACTCTGAGTTCCAGTTTGTTTAATTGAACTGTGATCTGTGAAGACCTCAATTTGTTTATATATATATATATATATATATATATATATATATATATATATATATATATATATATATATATATATATATATATATATATATATATATATATATATATATATGGTGTATCGAAGGAAGCTGGTGGTTTGAGTCGCACGCTGACGTGGCGGTGGCGGCGCCTGTTTAATTTTCTGTGGGAGGCCAGGGTTGGACGTGGCGAGCGCCCATTTGCTCCAGAAGGATTGAACCATGTGTAGACACGGATAACCCAGCAAATGGCAGCCACACTCTGGTTGGGCTGGTGAATAACACCCCACTGATCTTGGCCTGTCTGTCACTTGTTGCATGACATCTCGACCCAGGTAGGTGACAGGTCTGTGGCAGCAGCTCAACGATTGATCGAGTGAGCAATGGCAACCATCAGCGCCGCCGGAGCCACCGTCCTCGTGGCCCGTACCACCATGGCTAAGATATCGCAGTCTCAGAGTAAGCTAATTAAACCTCGATCATGATCTTGAGATTTAATGTCAATCATCTGTTGCTGAACTGAACAATTAATTGGGCGCAGGGCTGCCTGAGCTGAGAGCGAGAGCCGAGAAGGTGAGGTGCGGCTACTCCAGCAAGAAGGTGGCGTCATCAGCTCCGGCGTCCCTGCTGGCGGCGGCGAGCGCGATGACGGCGTCGCCGGCGATGGCGCTGGTGGACGAGCGGATGTCGACGGAGGGGACGGGGCTGAGCCTTGGCCTGAGCAACAACCTTCTGGGGTGGATCCTGCTGGGCGTCTTCGGCCTCATCTGGTCCCTCTACACCGTCTACACCTCCACGCTCGACGAGGACGACGACTCCGGCCTCTCCCTCTGATCTCATTTCGATTACTACTAGCTGTTTCGCAATTGAAGACATGCATGGCTGTCTGTGAGACTGTGATCATAACTGAATAGTTTGCATCTGAGATGTCAATTGCAACTACTCCTTACTTGGTTTCATGGATGTTAAATGTTAGTTATGAGTTAGGTTGCGGAAGTTTTTTTTTCTCTCGAAAGTTACATGCAGCAGTGATATTGTTAGTTGTCAATTAGCTTCATTTCAGACTCGAGGGACTGAAGATCCCACTCACAAGTTCGGGATCCCACTCGTATGTAGCTTTTCCAGATAAATAAGAAAACCAAAATGCACAAGGAGATTGCACAATAAACATCGATCGGACGGATTACTGTTGGAAACCCAATAAGGGTCTTGTCCTGAATACACAAGGAGATTGCACAATAAATAAACATCTTATTAAAAAGGTTCAGACTGAAACAGAATTCGAACTTCAGACTGAAGCAACTGAACTGATAACGATGTCAAGTAGCTTCAGCGAGAAATTTCTCTCGGGGATTCTTTCTTTCTTTTTTGCTTTAGGTTAGGGAGGTAAGGCCGCTTGCTTCCCCCACAGGCCACAGCCCATAGGTTTGAAGCCCGAGCGTAAACTGGGCCTAAAGCTTGGAGGCCCATGGTGCCCAATGTCGTAGCGCAGCAGAGTGAGACGGACGAGTTGTCTCTTCTCTGACCTCGCTCGTCTCCGCTCCGATACCCACCACCACCACTACCCGCTCCCCGCCGGCCGCGCCACGATGGCCGCCCGCCTCGCGGCCCGCCGCCTCCTCGGCCTCGCGGCCGCCTCTGCCTCCGCATCGGAAGCAGTTGCCCGCCGCCTGGCTCCGTCTCCGGTGAGTCCCTTCTCCTCCGAACCTCTCCCACCACCATTCCCCCCCAACCAATCGTCTCATCTTTCGGCTGCAAAATCTCCTCTCAGATCGCCGCTGCGGGGTACGCCGCCGCCTCTAGGAGCTCCGTCTCCAGGCCCTTCTCCACGGCGCTCAACTATGTGAGCTCTCTCTCTCTCTCTCTCGGATCCGCGCCCTGGTTTCGTCTGATCTGTTTGGTTCGTTGAGGATTGAGCTGGGTTTTTCCGTTTTCTGTTGTTGTGCAGCACATTGATTCGCCGGAGAACAAACCGGACATGAAGTGGGAGTTCACGGAGGCCAACATGAAGAAGGTACTGACTGCCCCCTGGCTGTGGTTCGCGTCTATTACTAGACCCTGCGATCGGTTCTGGGTTTGAACTAATTGCGTTAGGCTTTGTTTAGTCCAGTGCTTGGATGCCCAGATGTAGTTTTATAGGTTGCATTTCCAGTGGCACAGTGATGCTATTCAGAGATTGAAATGGCTCATATGTATTTCCAGTGCCACTATGGTGTTATTGACATGTCTTATACTCTTAAGTGACAATCTCTTGAATTTAGGGATGCTCGTTGGTTATTAGGATGTTAGAAAAATTTTGGTGTACTGTAATGTGACATCTTAGCAACGGGCAAATGCAATGTTCCATCTCTTTGACCTGAGAGAATCCTGTGGTTTCTACTGATGATATCGTCCCGTTTAGCAACCCAATTTATAGTATATGTTTCAATGTGGATTCAGGTCAATGAAATACTGTCGCACTATCCAAGCAACTACAAGCAATCTGGTATTATTCCACTGCTTGATCTTGCGCAGCAACAGCATGGTGGATGGGTTCCAGTTGCGGCAATGGATGCTGTAAGTTCAACTAATACCTACATTCGCTGCAGCATTTACATCCCACATGCAATGTTATAGTGGACACTATTCTTATTTAAGATCAAAGTCTTCTGTACTTAGTTTTGTATTCAAAATTTGAGCTCTAGCAACGAAGGGGGGAAATTAGGATCAACAAAATTGGGCGCAGTAACCAACCACTATTTTATAGTTACGATGGGTCTGATGGTATGAAAAAATGGCATCGCAAGTAGAGAAGACTTATTTACATTGTCGGAGAATGGAGGTTGACAAGCAACAGAAGATATGCATATTTTTCAATATGTCATCGCAAGTAGAGAAGTCTTATTTGGAGAATGGAGGTTGAGATGCGATAGAAGATATGCATATTTGTCGAAATGTCAGTATAAATCTCTTCAATAACTCAAACTGTGTGCTCATGCAACCTGATGCAGTTCAAAAACATGGCATGCAACCCCAGTCCTCCCCCTCCCTCTTTTTTTTTTTTTTTGTGAGTGTTTTTTTGACTGGCATAGTTGTTAAGCTCGCAAATATCGTATTATGTGACTCTATGTTACACTCAGGCCCTCATGTTGTCATTACTGATCTACTTTTTCGTTTAGCTTTCCACTATTTTTGAAAATCTAACTTTCGGTATTTTGTCTCTGTTCCTTCAGATTGCTAAAATCGTCGAAGTTGCACCAATCAGGGTGTATGAAGTTGCTACGTTTTACACAATGTTTAATCGGACTAAGGTATTTTGATGGATTACAGGCTACTTGGTGGCCATTATTTTCTCTATTTGCCGCGTTGTAATTTTCCCCCCAATCCTTGCAGGTGGGTAAATATCACCTTTTGGTGTGTGGAACTACACCTTGTATGATTCGTGGTTCACGTGACATCGAAGAAACTCTGTTAGAGCACCTTGGAGTTAAGCGGAATGGTTTGTACTATCCTGTTAACTTATTTTAGCTTGCCAATTCCTGTTATGTTACCATAAACCTATGTCTCTATTGCTTCCTTTGTAACCTTACTAACCATTTTTATTTCATATGCAGAGGTGACCAGTGATGGCTTATTTTCTGTTGGAGAAATGGAATGCATGGTAATACTCTATTTTACAAGTTTATGATATGTTATTTCAGATGCCTGCGGATAGTGCTTTTTATCTGGGTTTTAAATGTTGAGTAATGTTCTGATATTGTTGCTATTATTTCTTATGTGAAAACCAACTTTATTCACATTTCTGCAATTCTGCATCGTATTGCAGGGCTGCTGTGTGAATGCTCCCATGATTGCCGTGGCTGACTACTCAAAAGGCTCAGAGGGTTACACATACAATTATTATGTAAGTTTATTTGCACGTATCTTATTATCCTGCAATTATATTGTTTCAATATCATTCTGCTATTTTGTTAACTCTTCTGCTATTTTGTTAACTCTTCTGCTATTTTGTTAACTCTAGTTTCATATAACAGTACTACTCTCGACTTAAAATGCCAAGTTGCTGACAAGGGATGAACTAACAAACTTTTAGACAAAAAAAAAGTGAAAAACTGTCTGCACTGTTTCTCTAAGTATCTTTTTCTACGTCCTTGTTTGTTTCAGGAGGATCTCACTCCAAAACGAGTTGTTGAGATTGTTGAGATGCTAAGAAGAGGAGAAACCCCTCCTGTAAGTATTAATTGTATTCCTATACTCTTCTTAGGACGGCTTTTAGTTGGTACTACTCATTATTTGTCAAGGTCCATTTCCACTTGTTTAATGGGATGTCTGAATTCTTTTTTCTCAGCGGGGCACACAGCACCCAGAGCGGAAAAATTGCGGCCCTGCTGGAGGGAATACTACCTTGCATGGTGAGCCGAAGCCTCCTCCGTGCAGGGATCTAGATGCCTGCTAGGTTTGCTTCGAAGAATTACAAGCACACAAATAACTTGGCTCGCACTGTATTGTGTGCAAACCTGCAAACAGCAGAAAGATGTTTCTTTGTATGTTCATTGTATTCTGAAGCTTTCTTTTGTTCCATCAATGAAAGCTTTCCTAACTTTTATGATGCACCATCGGAGCAACTGTCCATTGATACATTCAATAAGCTGCTTTTGAGCTGATATTCAAGAGCTCTGTATTTTGCAATAGTAATGAAGCTGGACCCTCGACGAACTGGGAGGATCATCCCCTGATGTTGAACTAGACATTTTTGCCGTATCATTGTGTCGTTCCAACTGAAACACGATATCCGTATCATTGTTGCATTTTCTTTTTAATTTGTGGTTCAACACTAGAATTTCTGCAATGATGTTGGTGTTTGTAAATTCTATCTCAAAACGATGGTTCAAAAAAGACCATCGTTCAAGGCATTATATTTTCAGCTTCTCACAGGTTCAAAAAATACCAAGAACATTAATTTTATAAAGCATAATCAAAACTAACAAAGTGCGTAATGCTGAATATTTTATACACTTTGCGTTAAACATGGACCCTTTTTTCGATAAAAATACCAGTGAACTTTAACTTTGAAAAGTAAAATAAAATTGTGAGTGGCTTGTTCAATTGAAGGGCAAATTGGCTTTGCTTAATTTGTGAGTGGCTTGCTCACAATAACCTTCTCACTGTTCCCCCTAAACCCTCCCTCGTCTTCCTCCTCGCTTTCCCTCCCAAAACCCTAACCGCGGAGCTCCCATGGCGCGCTCGAGCTCGCTCACCGAGACGGAGGCGGGCATATCCTGCTTCGCTTCCTCCCTCCCCGGCTTCCGCGGCGTCCTCAAGCATCGCTATTCCGACTTCATCGTCAACGAGGTCGCCCGCGACGGCGCCCTCGTCCGCCTCTCCTCCTTCGATCTCCCCACAGAGGTATGGGACCCTCCCCGCAACTCTGAGTTCGCAATTGTTCAACTCCAGTTCCAATCTCGCACTCAATCACTCCTGGGATTGCAGTGCGTGGACGTGACAGAGGCGGAGAAGGCGGCGCCATCGGCGGACGCGGACCACACGCAGGCCCTGGAGTCGTTCCGTGTGCTATGCGGCGACACGGACTGCGATGCTTTGAGGGGCCTCCTGGAAAGGATGTCGGCCGGTGGTGACAGTGATGTCTTGCCGGTTATTCTCTCGCCTGACGCCGACAAGGCTCACAGATCGGTATGTCGAATTGGGGGTTACTGATTGTAAGACAATGTGCGGGGTGGAGGCAGTGTAACACGGGTGTTTATTTGGTTGTAGGAGGTGCATAACTTTTTCAAGAAGAATTTCAAGTTCCTGGTCACTGACACGGTGGAACATAGTGATGGGGTTCAAAAATGCATTAGGGTGCGGTTGGGATCAGGAGCAGGTGGAGGGAGAGGTGGCGGCGGGAGAGGAAGGAAGAGGAAAAACATGGGTGGTTCAGGATGGAGAGATGACAGCCCCTTCGATAGTAGAGGCTCGAGTAATTGGTCGAATGATGTTGGAAAGTTCCTCAGGTCGGCATCCTGTTTGGTTTTATCACTTCATGCTGTGAATTTAACTGTTATATGTCTGTTTTAGGGAATTCATCGCTCGTGTATGACATACTGATATGGATATGTTCTATTTGTTCATACTGGGAAACACATCTAAAGCATCTCCTCAAATTTACATTGAAGCTGGGAATTAATGTATAGTTATGCTGCTAACTAGTGTTGTAACTCGAGTTACCATTGTGGGTTTTGATCAGGTTTCACCTTTACAAAGAGAACAAGGACACACAAGAAGCATTAGGAGCGATAGGAAAAATGTTAGGACTTCAGGTATATGTTGGATACTGCCTCTTAGCGTCATTTTTAGATTTATGCCTTGGATAGCTGAATTGGCATTGCTTCCTTTGTTACTGAATATTGATTACTCGCCACACCTTCTGCAGTCGCGTTCATTTGGATTTGCAGGGACAAAGGATAAACGTGCTGTTACTACACAGCAGGTATGCATTCTTCAAGTTTATGACAACACATTATCACACTGTACCCTTTTCTTAGTTTTTTTTTTCTCTCTAATGAACCATGTAATTTTGATATTGGTAAGATATGGCATAGCAAATGGAAGGAATTATTCATTGATTTTAGTTGATGCCACAGATCAACTATGGTGTTATAAACTGTAAGATATTGCCAGATAGCTTCGCTGGTCCAGAATTGCTTGTTAAACTTTCAATTTGCACGTTTTTCTAAATGATATCTCTAGCTTTCTTTTAATCTAAGATATTTGGTTATGTCTTTTCATACTTTGCTTGGTACTTCCTTTTTCCTATTTGGTAAGCTTCATTACCTAGTATTCCTTGTTTATATAGTCATGTTATTTTCAACAGACTCTTCTCTTTTTTTTGCATTAGGTTACGGTTTTCAAGGTGCAAGCCAATAAATTAGCTACTCTTAACAATCGGCTATTTGGGATTAAAGTTGGAAATTTCTGGTACATGATCAAATTCAGTATCTTTTGTATTTATAACCATAGCATAGTTTTCCTTCAATGCCGATGCTTCTGCAACTAACTAATCGTTTCTAGCTATGTGAAGGAGGGACTTGTTCTTGGTCAACTCATGGGGAATCGATTTACAATTACCCTGAGGTATTGTTTCTTTCGTTTGTCCTAGAAGTATAGTCTCTTTTTTTTTTTTAGTTTAATGACTACAATATTTTGCTGATACTAAATTGCTCGCTGCTATATGAAATTGTTTGCGAATTCTAAGAAGCATATATCCATGCTACACATAAACGTTGGATCATGTTTATAACAATCTATGCTTAGCATTACTGCATAACGTTGTGTCGCTTTTTGGCCTTTCCTGCGTGCTCTGGTGCTTCAGTCCATATATGTGCTCCAGACCTTGCATCTTTTATCTTTAGGAATGCAGATCAAATGGAGAACTTATACTTCCCTGCATTTTTTCAGGGGTGTCGTTGCAGAATCTGAAGACATAATAAAGACTGCTGTTGATGGTTTAGGAAAGAACGGATTTATCAACTACTATGGTTTGCAGGTATAATTTTGGCACCATTTGCTCGTGCTTGAAAACATATCTCCTTATTCAGAACTTGACCTTTCTCTATTTCATCTGCTTAGCGTTTTGGAAGTGGTTCAGTACCAACACACCTTGTTGGTGCTGCTTTGCTTAGAGGAGAATGGAAGAGTGCTGTTAGCTTGATTCTTGATCCAAGAGAAGGAGATATCCTACAAATATTTCATTTGTCCACTAAATTGCTTGTTTCTTTCTGCCAACATTTGTTAAACATAACTTAGTACTCCGAACAGCGTGATGACATAAATGAGGTACGCAAACATTACAAGCAACATGGTGACATTGATAAGGCACTGAGGAACTTCCCTCGACATCTTGTAGCTGAGAGGGCTATTGTAAGTGTAGTTTCTTTTTTGGCACGTTGTGACTGTACTGAATAATTGTGGCCTTTCTTCTACCTACTTTATGTAAATCACGTTGCTTTGTGCATTTATACCATTTTCCTTTTTCGATTTTCCAGCTTCAATGTTTGAAGAAATGCCCTGGTAACTATCTACAAGCACTAAAGGGAATACCAAGAACATTACGATTGATGTATGTTATCAAGTTTTTATTCATGTCTCAATGTTTATCAATAACTGTAATTATACATCATTTAGAGCATTAAGAATCATACCGCCTACCCCTACTTGCATGGGACAAGAAAGCTTTGTTGTTGTTGTATTTGTAATGTGATATTTTCTTCTTAAGAATATGGTAAATGTTGTTCTTGGCTTCCTGTGCTTAAATTGTGTCTCGGTCTCTAATAACAGTTATAGCTGTGTGTCCCAACTATGTCTTCACATGATCCATTTCTTTGTTAATGTTGTCAATTGTCAAGTCGTTGCATCACAGCTTGCACGTGTAATACATTTATCTTGCATTATTTAGCAGTGCAGCAGTGCCTACATTATATCCAAGGTGATGCTTTGGTACCATGTTGTATTCTGTTTTTTAAATAATCTCCAATGATGCTGTGCTGGCAAGTGTGTAGCTGGTGTTGTCTCATATTAACTGTATATTGGCATGTCCGTGTTCCACCAAATGAGTTTTTACTGTATTTTCTGTGTAGGTATGTACATAGCTATCAAAGTTACCTGTGGAACCATGCTGCCAGTATGAGAGTGGAAAAGTATGGTCAGTCTACTCATCCTTTCTTCTACTAAAGGTTTTAGTAAAATCATTACATAATGGCATTTTTCTGATTGATGCAGATTATTTCTTCTTGTCTTTCATGTAATAGCGTTTACTGAACCATGTTCATCCTTCTCCATATGCTAACTATTAATTTAACAGGCATTTCACAGGTTGTAGAAGGTGATTTAGTTTATGACAAGGAATGCCCACCTGGAGAAGCAACTTCGGTAGATGATACTTCAGAAGCTGATGATGGACAGACAAATTCATCTGAGGTTGATCTATGTTCTGTATCACAACCAGAAGAAACTATCCGATCAGTGAAGGTTTGCTACTGATATGAGGCATTTTCATACACAATAAACTCCTTTCTAAAGATCCTAATCATCTATCTTTTATTTCTTTTGTAGATAGTTGATTCTGAGGACTTGTTAAAGGGGACATACACATTTGATGATGTTGTCCTTCCTTTGCCTGGGTGATTACCAATTCCCCTGTAGGTCTGCTTTTAATTTTTATTTATGCTTATTTATTTTAGCATGCAGTTCACAAGCATTGTTTCCTGGGAATGAAGTTGCTGAGATATACCATGGCTTGGCTAGAAAGGTAACACTGTGTATTTAGTAGTTTCAGTTGCTTGTTTGGATTTCTTGCTTCTTACAAAAGAAATCTGTGCAGTGTTTTTTTTTTAAAAAAAATGAACGTTTCATGCTTTTAGTAGATGTGGGTCTGCGAACGGGTCCATAGCTGAGTTGGTTAGGTGGCTCTAGTAGGACTCCTCATCTGTCCCACGGCCAAAGCACAGGACTAAGGCTCGGCCGAGGTCGTTGGTCGTTCTCACACGGGCTATGGTGCCGCTGTGTAAGGGTGGGACAGGGGTTCGGGGGTTTTCTCGGCTTGTAAAATTAAGCCCGGGGGGCCGTCATACCCCCCGCAAGTCGATTTTTTTTTTTTAGATGTGGGTCTATTATATATCCAATGTCCAAACCAATGGTTGAACTATGTAAGTGTGGAATAACTATTTTGATCTCCCCGTTTTTAATTGCGTATAAATTCTGTACTACTTTAATACAGTGACTGTCACACCTAACCATCATGATTTTGTTGATTTTATTATCTATCTCAAAATTTGTTAAGATGTGGAGCTTACAATTTGTATTGATAGCATGCTGATGAATTGTTATTTCTTTGAGTTCTTTACTTGGCAAGTTAATTAGGAACTTCGTTAAGATTTGTGCATCATGTTTTAAGTGAAAGTAATGACAAAGCAAATGAAAATAATTTGAGTTTGACTTTCATGTTTCAGGATGGCATCAGCTTGACGGAGAATGCTCATGGTGTCAAGTGAGTTCCTTCATATATTGATTTGCTTGTTTTGTCCAGCAAAATAGTATCCTAATTGCCATGCCTTGTCTATAATGGAATCATGATTTGTAAGGGAATTCTCGATTACAAACATGAAAGGAGGTTACCGTCGGGTGTTCCAGAGGCCGATTGATTTTGAGTGGTATGTGTAGATCCACCATCTCTTTTTTACCATGCCCAACAATCAAAACATTTTATTTTTTGTTTTTACTTTTTGTTCCATGGTACTTGCCTGGTCGTCATGAACAAGGAACTTTTGCCTGGTACTTCTGCTAATATGTATTAATATGATTGCAGGGAACTCTTGAATTACACGGATGACAGTTCATCTTTAGCAGAAACTGATCTGGATATTCTGTCCAGAACCAAGCCCACAGAGGCAAATGAGCTAGTTTCTAGTGGAGTTTCTGGTGACCAGTTAGAGGATAAGTTGGAAAAGCCTTCAGATACCTCTGTGCCAACTAACGGAAGTAGCTTCACGGAAAATAAGCCTGTTAGCAACTTAGATACAGTACCAAGAAAATTGGCTATAAAATTAGCATTTACTTTGCCAACATCATCTTATGCTACAATGGCCATTAGGGAGCTGCTGAAGACTTCAACCTCAGTATGTTTCTACTTTTCCTGATTTTGATATTTATAAATGGTTTTTGGTTGCGTAGAAGAAAAACATCTTCATAATTCTGCTAATAATGCCTTCTTGACTGAGTGCAGGTTGCATATCAGAAAACTCTCAACTGCTAAATTGGTTACCGACTTCAATCATTGATTTAATCAGCGACAACATCTTTGAAATTGCGACATAGCTAAATAGCTTCAGCTACACATAGGTATGTTATTTCATATAGTTCTTGGTTACATGGCGATGCTTCTCGTTTCTAATTTGATTTTTTTTTTCCTCAGCAGTTAGAAGTCTTGAATACCTGGAGGGCTGCAGTCTCTGCACTAGGAGTGCTTCCCTATTATTAGTAATCTGCAAAGGACGTGCCATGCTGCTCGTTTGGTGTAACCAGTAGTGTGCTTACTCGGATTGTTTCGCTGGTCTGGGTGTATTGGGATATTTTCCTTGAGGGGAAGGTCTTTACAATTCTTGATACACTTCAATTTCATTCAATAATGAAATCGGAATTATTTTCCTTGAGGGGAAGGTCTTTACAATTCTTGATACACTTCAATTTCATTCAATAATGAAATCGGAATGCAAAAATACGTGATATTGCGAACCTACGGAATTGGATGAATGGCTTGGTCAAAGATCAGCTGAAAATACAATGCGCCATATCATCTTAGTCGAAGAATGATAATTCAAATCTGTTAAACACTTAGACACCACAGAAAACTGTTAGGTTTTCTTCTCAAGTTGCATGTCTTCGACTATTATGTCCCTCGCAAAAAAAAAAAAAAGTCTTCGACTATTATGTCATGCTACTTCTGAAATTCTCAGATGAAAGGTTCACTTGTTGACTCGATGGCAGCAGGGACAACTCAGGCTTGGATTGCATGATACCGTTCAAGTAACTTTACCCCCCGATCGGCTTTATTTCGAAAGTACGAAAGAGTGATCATTTCACTTCAAAGAAACATGTCGAGTGAGCTCCACCTGCCCAAAACGTAATGAACTCCTATCAAAAAAAACGTAATGAACTGTCCTGTTGCTCCAGCCTCCAAGAGGGTTTTTTTTTTTTTTTTTTTTGGAACAAGAGTTCACAACAGCAGCGAGAGAAAAGGATCACTAAAAGTTAAAACGAGGATAACCATAATATGACACTAGCTGTAACCATAATCTCATTTTATTATAACGTTTACCAGGTGTTCAGTTGCTAGCTCTACAAAGACGCATAATAGAAATCCGAAAATACACCTCAGTATACAGAAAAAAAGCCTACGATCCTACACATGCCGAAAGACCAACAGGATAGACATAATCTAAACCATAATCAATGTTTGCTCCAATCTCTGCTTAAACAGCACTATCAAACATGCCCTAAGTCAGGTGCTGGATCTGGCGCTTCAACCACAGGGCTCGCACTTCACCACCAAGTGAGATAAAAATCTCCCGGTTGCCCTGCTGTAGGAAGACATCAGGGGCAACTGATTTCTCCACCAGAGACAGCTCAACCATGCTGTTTAGGATCTGGATGCATTTTGATATGCTGTAGCTGTCTTCATGCTTTGATAGTACACAGTCATGGCTCGAATTTTTGTAGTTGCCAGAATCGTCAATCACCCGATCGTTGCTGTTCCTCTTGGAACAATGCCATGAGCGGGGCAGCGCCTGCCACTGCGACAGTGCCTGTGGGAATACATGTGTGTCTCTACTTGAGGCCCTGAGATGAGGTGGGGTTTGGAAAGAAGACTCCTTCGAGATAGGTGATTGTAGTCGAGGCGAACGCTCTACCACAAACTCATGTTCACCCTCGCTATGATCCAAATCTGCACCTGTGTATAGATAGCGCTTACTATCTTCAGCCATTATACCTTCTGCAGCAGGAAACAATCATTAATATTTAGTATATGATAATTGCACACAAAACATTAATATAAGGACAAATATTGGGGAAAAATATTTCAACGAGTAGAAGGGTTGTGAATGTAATATACCATTTTTCCCGAAAGGATTCTGGCAATCTTCACAGCGGCAAAATAAGGAGCACCCAGTTCCTTCCTGTTCAGAACAATAAGTTAGTACTAATTTCATATGAAAACCTCTAAGAACACGTTTGAGCCAAGATAAAACCTGGTAGCAATCACAGTATTTCTTTAGGCAACTTGATTTCTTGCAGTTGCAACCGCGCCTTGGCGGAGTTGATGATGAAGAATGGTGAGCATCTTCCTATTAAATCACAGTGCATGGAAATTATAATCAAACGAAACAGAAGTTCAAACAATGTGACATCATTTAACTGAATTAGGATAACAAACCATAGCTTCAGCATTAGCCTCAGATTTCCTGTTATGTTTCAGGGACATACGCTTCTGTCGTGAGAGTAACACCTTGCGGGTATTCTGGACTGATTCTGCAAAAGCTTCTTTGTTGAAACACGGTTGGCATCCACACTTTTCAGAGCAATAACCACCACCAGCAAAACACGGGCAATAGCTGCAAATGCGATCAACAATAATGTGTTACTAGATCAGTAAAATACTCCTATATGGTTGTGCTGAACCCAGAGCGCTAGGGCCCCTAGACAACAGTTAGGCGGTGGAAATAAAAACAGTAACTAATACCCGATATGACACCATATTAAATTCGTACACCTCACATTGGAAACAATCAGGAAACCTAGCTGCAGAATAGAACTGAAAATTAACCTGAAGTTCTTTAGGTAACAACTATTATTACCAATTTACCACAGCTCAGCCAGGTTCACCTTCAATACTCATTCACTCCTCGCAGTTGAGCCCAAATAACCAAACCTGGCCTCGTAGAAGACCAAGGGCCTGTTTCGCAGGGCTTATTGAGCAGCTTTTGGCTTTGGATTATGGTACTGTTTGCCAAACAGGTAAAAACCAGAACAGCTTATGAGCAAAAGCACCTATAATCCGTTTTGCCATTTGTACTGGGAGCCAAAGCTGAAAATTGTAGCTTTTCGCAGCTTGCGCTCGCCCCACCTCAAACTTCGTTGGAATTACCCGCACAGCCATCAGGAAAGAAAGAGATTCACTTCTATATTGGACTCATCGTCTCGTTCTCTCTCTCAAACAGGAGGAAACAGTTGCGCCCCCGCCATGAATCCTCTCCGAATGCTGTCTCTGGGAGGGGGAAACGGAGAGCAGACTACACATATTGATGGATCCGGCGATGGAGAATCTCAGGTGGGTGTCGGTGCGGGAGAAGGTGTGATGACCCAGTCCAAGGCCCAATGGACTAGCTCGTTTGAGCCCATGAAAGCATGAAATATGCTACCGCGAGGTCAGGTGCTGGTGATTAGCACCACCTCGGCTAGCTAGTTTTGATCAAGCCAACTTAAAAGGCCAAGGGTTTAAAGGCAATTACCATGGGTTAACCATTTTGCTATGTGGCTAAAATAAAAAAATTGCAAATGGGTAATTGCTTGTGTGTGGTCAACCCGACGTGCGGCGCGAAGGGCGTCCCCAGATTCACAGCACAAGAGGATGATGGTCATGGAGCGGGCATCACGGACCTCGCTGGCCATGGCGGCTGTGCATGGTGACGCAGGTGGAGGAGCTCAAGTTTGTGCTCCGGCTGCTACCCGTATGGGCGACTTTGGAGTACCCGATAATTTCAAGCGCGGCCACCTCAACGACTTATTCTGGCCGCTCGCCATGCTCTGCATCGGCAACTTCAGCGTCTACATACACTTGCTTATCGCACGGTGGTAAAAGTTTTTTGGGTGCACCTAAGCATGTATTGGGCGTAATTAAGAAGACATGTATATCTTGATATTTGTGAGCAATCATCTACTACGAAATACTTGATCATTTTCTTGCCATACATAACACGAGGTTATGTAAAAACTAAGATAAGTCATGTGTGCACACTCAAATCTCAAGGTCCTGGAGTCATTTGACATGCATAATCTGTTTCAGAAAAAAAAAAAAAACAAGATAAGTTGTTTTCCCAAACGGTTTGGCTGGACAAGTTGTTTTGTCACATAATCCAGAATAAGCCAGACAAACTGTTTTGCCTCAGAATCCAAAGCAAAAGCTATTTTTTTCCATAATCCAGAGCCGTGTCAAACAGGCCCCAAGTCTTCATCTGCCTCACCCAAAAATAGGCATCACCACCCCATCTTCAGTTCTTCCCTTGCTCTCTTCCCTCATTTTGCCCTCCCCTTAACAGCACAAATAGAAATGAGGTAGAGAGACAGCGAGGAAGAGGGGTGCAAAGCAGTAAAAGATCAACATGGGCAGACTTTGCTTCCAGAAGCGACAGCTAGGCCGAACTTTCAGTTTCATTGCTGACCCCTCTCTATTCAATGCAGCGGCTGCTAGGCAATCCGCAAGTCTAGTTCCACCCACCCAAGCAACTCCCAGCTCCACCAGTCAGTGACCTAGGCCAGAAAAGCTAGGCGGAGGGTCAACCCGCCAAGATCTATTGGACGCATAGGCATATACCACAAGGAAACATAGTGATAACTATGAGTTCCGTAAAGTTAACAATTTCATCAATGACTCAAACCAGTGCATAAACTCCAAAAAGGTATATTTGACATCATTTAACCTAACAGCTTTTAGTCTACACAATTTATTGCAGTTGAGCAATAGAATAAGAAGGTATTACTTCCATCTCAAAAGGGAAACAATGTCTTCCACAGTAAGCCTGGTAAGTTGATCGATTCAGTGCAATTTACTCCACCGAAATGATCAAATATTGAACAACAGCACAAACAAAAGCTAAAATAAACTTTGCCTACCAAGACGAACAAGTTGCACCCTGATAAAACAACTGCACCAGAGAACTACATAAAAAAAACTTAACTCCTGAATAAACCCTCTGATTAGAAGCAGCTAAACCAGCATCACCCCAAAATAATCCATCTTTCTCTATTGCCAAAATGGATGCAAATCGCACAGCACCCAGCATTTCCTTCTCTACTCTTCCATAATTAAATGCCTAAGCATTCGAATCCCCATAGGAACAACTGACTTAACCGTGATACTGGACAACAAAATAGAAACAAAACCGAAAGAACAGTATGTTCCTTACAGCTTCAAGCATTTGGACTTCTTGCAGGCGCAATGCTTGCACCCGTTCCCATCGGCAGCCTCTTCCACCTTCTGCCTGCTCAAACAAGAAACGCCGCAAATCAGAAGACAGAAAATCCTCAGAACCCGCCCAAATCAACAAACCAAAGGTCCCCCAGGTCGGAGGCCGAACCCTCACCGCTTGACGTTAGGAGTGAGCGCGAGCTGGTTCATGGCGCCCAACTCCGCCTCAGCAGCTCCGGCGGTGGGCTGCGGCGATGAGTGGGGCTCCACGGCAGCGGGTGGGGTCGCCACCGGAGCCGGCGACGGCGGCTTGACGGAGATCGGGGTGGCCTCCATGGGAGCACGAGAGGGGGAAGAAGGGGTGCGCTCACACACGGGACCGAGGTGGCTCCCTCTTGTAGACTGCGATCTGGGCCCGGATGCGGGCCCCACTTGTGGGGTTTGTGTTTTGGCTTTTGGAGTTTTCTTCCTTCCAAAGGTTTTTGGTGTTTTCCTTCCCTTTTTATTTCTTGCTGGTTACTATGGAACTTGGATGGAATCAGTTTCGTGGGGATTTTTTGCTTATAAGTTTCTAATTTTTTAATTGCTTACATTTTTGCATGTTAGCTGGATCACGATTTCACGGGAATTTCCAAATTTTATTACAGTCTTAACTCACTTTTTTTTTTTTCATAGGTTAGGTACACTCAGCGATCTCATTTGTGAGCTTCTTAATTTGAAACCTTTAGTTTTCTACTGTTACCTTTGTGGATTCCTGACGTGCTATATTAGACAATAGATTTGTGGAATGTTGATGGGCTCCATCACATGCGGTTAGTTGTTCGACTTTGGAGAAGAATGCGATCTGTTTTCAGTGAGATACTTCCACCAAGAGAAATTTGCCACGCAAGTTGTGGGTCTGAATTGTCAGCGTGGATAAATTTGTCCATTTCTATTATTTTTTTTCATTTTTTCAATGCGACTTGCATGAAAAAAGGTCGCCGGGTGGTATCAAAACTACTAAGAATAGTGAGTGAAAGAAAAAGCTTGTAAGCTGGTGAAATGTAAACATCGACTAATTTCAGTGTGGTTTTCGTAATTTGCCCCCTTTTTATCTACGTGATGATGATAGCTTTCTTTTCTGGTCTCTGATCTTTTTAAAAAAATAATAATATTGCATCTGAAATTAATTTATAGTGTTTCTTGCAGTGCAGTAAGAAAGTAACGGACCTGTATCAGTTAACATCTGAAACGGAGGCCCCTTTTGCGTACCACCGAAAAACATGTAAAATCTGAGAAGCGCTATTGCGCAGCAGTAGCTCGAACATTTTCAATCCTGAAGGTCCAGAAGATCCAGACAAATATTGTGTTTTGCAAAAAAAAAACAATGAATATTTGAAAACCATTCTTCACATGACGGTAGGCTAAAGGAAAATCATCCCAGATCCCAGTATCTCGTCACTCTACACAACCCAACCCAGACGCTCCAAACCATCCTATCCCATATAGACCTCCTTTGGAACGCAGGATTCTCAAAACGCAGGAATAGGAAAAACGTAGGATTGAAATTGAACATCTTCTCGAATCCTATAGAATTATAAAACGCAGGAATGAGTCACATGACTTGTTTGGATGGTGCACAGGAAAAAACACAGGAATTTTAGAGTTAGATGTTCATTAGCAAATGAGAGAAAGGAGAGAGAAAGAGAGAACATGCATTGGAACTCTCAAAGGAATTGAAAACATGAGGTTAGAGCTCATGCTAGAATTCCTCCAAAATGTGGAGGAAACTTTCCTATCCTCCAAAATTCCTTTGAAGCATTCCTACAATTCAAAGGACACATGTAGGAATTTTTTCTTAGGATTCGATTCCTCCATTTTTTCTCCAAAATTCCTTTGATCCAAAGGAGGCCGTAGTGGTTTCCATATATAAAAAGCTTTGTTTAGCAGCAAGATGATGACCCGCTGAAGATTCGTGATGTTGTCAGGAGTATTCACAGCAGCCTATCTACACTTGTGGGAGTCATGATCGCTACCGACGCATTCAAACTTCAAAGCTAAATTAGATCGCCCCCCTTTGAGCACATTTGTTTCATGACAGTCTGCAACCCAGCCGCACCACCCATCTGCTTCACCAGATTTGGAGGGAGGGAGTTTATTATCTGATGGTCGCGGACATTTTTATTGTTAAGCTTCAGCTTGCTCCACATCTTGGCGATTCTCTTGTACTCCTCCAGCATTTCCGTCACATCTTTCACGAGCCTACCAGATCCCCGAGCGATCCGGATGATTCGTGACTCGTTCATTAGCTTCGGGTTCGTGCTATCAAGCTCTACAAGGTGTCGAGTCAAATAAGTTTCAGAAGGCCCTAGCTAGTAGCCTACTGGAGAGAAATGCCTTGCAGCTCACCAGCATCTGTCATGGAATCCATGATCGTCATGTACCGCTTAATCTTTGCCTGGCCTTCCTTCTCCTTTCCCTTAGTTATCAACCCACCACCAAATCCAGGAAACATCGAGAAGAGCTACAATACAGAATTATCTTAATCAGAGGATGTACAGTTGAAATCGTTATGGTATTGAACTGTTGATATTTCAGGATTGCACAAGCTTAATGAAATGTTATAACAGAGCTGTAGATACGTTATATCGTCCTCTTGTTGTTGGAAAATTTCATATGAAACTAGAAACAACCATGCAAGAAACAATTTTTGTCTAATTGAAATGCGTTGAACAATAAAAGCATAGTTAACCTGTCCAAGAGGACCCATATTCTGAAGATTCTGGAACATCTCATACAGAAGTCTGAGAGTGAAGGTTCCTGCAGTCAGCTTCTGCACAAGCTCCGGTTGCTGATCAGCAGGCATAACATCCTTGATCTTGTTCACCAAGCCAGACAAGTCCCCCATGCCTGCCAGATATTACAGTATAAGGTAAACTGGAAAGAAGAGTCACCAAGTATCAAATCTATATTACTGACCTAACAGACGATTAACAAACGGTTTCACATCAAAAACCTCAAATTCATCGATGTGTTCTCCAGTTCCAATGAATATCACAGGGCTTTTTGTAGCTGCAACACTGAAAAAAATTACAATACATGGATCAACATAAGAACCTCTACTAGTTTATTTTAGAGAGGAACCTTCACTTATATTTACAATAATATCCAAGCGGTCTAAATGATGTGCATATAATAAAAATATAAGATTACGCATATGTAACAATTCGGACTGTTCCATGCAGACTAAAATGTATGTGCAGCCATCGGGAGATTGAAATATATGGAGACAACATAATTTTCAGAAAAAAGAGGGTAGATTAAGCAAGAAAAAAAAAGAGTGGTACTAACGCGCTAAGTGCACCCCCGCCTTTCGCATGTCCATCCATTTTTGTAACAATCACAGCACCAACGGAAGCACTCTGTTTAAATGCTTGTGCCTGATCAAATGCAGCCTGACCAATGCTACCGTCCATCACAAATATCACCAGGTCTGGTTTCTGCAAAGAACCAAAATTGGATGGTTTTTTTTTTCCTCATTAGAGCGCAAGGCACATTGAAGATACTGGAAGTTATGAAAGGGAGAATACCGTTGCTTCTGAAACTTGACGCATTTCTTCAAAGAGTGCAGCTTCCTGCTTGTGACGTCCACTTGTGTCAACAATGATGAGATCGTAGTTTTCTTTCCTGAACCTATCCACACCCTCAACTGCAATTTTCACAGGATCTGATTCGTTGTAACTGCAAGAATAGAATATTTCCTCTCTGTAAGTTTTGGACACAGGGTTTTAACGAGGAGAGAAGAAAGCTTGGAGACATTAAGCACCTTCCATAGAAAGGTATCCTGGCTTTGGTTGCATTCTGTTTCAACTGATCAAATGCACCCGCTCGGAATGTATCAGCACAAACCAATGCAGGATTAAATCCCTTGCGCCGATGATGGTATGCATACTTGGTACAGGTAGTGGTTTTTCCAGAGCCTGCAGCAATGAAATGTTAGGAAACAAAACAATAGACAGAAACAAAGCAATCACCACTTAAAAATTGGATTGCAAAAAATGCTGCCTCTTTGAGAATAAAGTGAGGGCTAATGTCCAGTTACGTTGTCTGTCACCAAGAACTCACTTGCAGATAAGAGGACAAGGTAAAAGATTACAATGCAGTCCCAAGAGGACATGTTTTAATCGAAGCTATGTTATTATAGCTTTCCCATTCCACCAGAGTCTTAAAGAATTGCATAAATTCACCTAAACAAAGCCTTAGGCTTGGAAATAACAGGCAAGTGGCCAACGGTCCGACATCCACATCATATATCTGATCATTAATTTATGAGCATACAGTTGCTTCTGAAACGCACACCTGGCATTGTTTTCTATCCAGGTACGACTAGGCATCCTCACCGTTTTGTACCGTATTGAGAACAAACAATATATAACCTAATAAAAGGCCGAGAAAATAAACCGAAACAAGCTAGGAACCAGGGTTGATGATCATATATACTAACCCTGCAAGCCGACGAACATGACCACACTTGGCTTCCCTTTGGCAGGCACGAAGGACGGCTTCCCCGGATCCAGCATGCTGCAAAGCTCGCAGAACACGGCCTACAGACAGAATCACCAACGCAAATTAACGAGTAAACTCGATCCCGGGCCGGCGGGGAATTGAAATTGACGTACGGACCTGCTGAATGATTTTGCGCTTGTTGGTGCCGGCGGCGAGCGCCTCGAGGTTGACGAGCCTCCTGATGTTGTTCTGCAGGTCGCGGACCGCGGCGAAGCGGACGTCGGCCTGCAGCAGCGCGCGCGTGATCTCGTTGAGGCAATCGGCGAGGGCCTTGTCGTCCACCACCGTCGCGTCGCTCATCCGCTTCAGCGCGCGGGAGATGCTCCCGCCCAGCTCCGCAAGCACCATCTCGGCCTTCGTTCTCTGGAGACACGGCCGGCGGCGATCAAGATGGCGCGCCGGGGAGGGGAAGCCAAGCTCTGGAGTCGTGCGCGTCGAGCGAGTCGGTTATGGCGCTAGCTCTGAAGCTGCCAACGCATCGAGCGGATTTCAGCCGCTGGATCCAGCCATCGACGGTTCAGAAGCGATCGGGCAAAAGAAAAGGAATTCCTGGGGCGACGGTTGCGAGGTGCGTCAGAGGCGCAAGTTTTTTTTTTTTTTTTTAAAGAAGGCTCGCTCATATATATTATTCATTCATCACAAAATATGTAGTTCATTTTCAAAAAAATAAAATATTTTTTAGCACATAAAAAAATAAAAAATATATATAATTTATGAGAAAATAAAATGTAGGCCCCTTTGGAACGTAGGATTCTCAAAGGAATTGTACAGGAATTTCACAGAAATCAGTTGACTGTTCACAGAAAAAACGCAGAAATAAGAAAAAATCCCGCGTTCCAAAAGGGATATTACATGAAAGGCCATGATCGTGTTTTTTGGGCTAGCCCATGGCCCAAACAGTGCACCAATTCGATCCGGCTGAGGCAAGTCCACATGGTCCCGCTCCCGCTCACGTCGCCGGCCGAACTGTGGCTGCAGACCTGCTTGCAAGCCGTGACCTGCATCCACGCAAGAGGCCATTCGGAGCATAGTATCCTCGGCCCGTCAAATTTGTAGATTTCCAATCATTCCATTCGCCATTCATCACATAAGTACGTACCAGCACCAGCGGCCGGACAATGTCTTTTTTCAACAACGTGGAAACAAGTTCACGACTATTTGCGTGCATCTACTCACTCGTACCACATGTCGGAGATAAAGGTAAAACAGCATCTCGGCATTTTGGAACTCATTGCGCCATGATCTCGATCGATCGCATTCTTCTCCGATGACAAAATCCCCATAACGAGTCGGAAAAAAAAAATCCCCATAACGAGCAAGGACAAATGGACAAAATTAATGTCATAGACCACAGGATCGATAGCAATGGCATTGCCATGGGTCTCTATTGGCCAGACCACAGGATCAAGGGAGACGAATTCAACAATGTTTGCTTCTTTCACTCTTGCCTTTGCTACTGGGCAAGAAAAATCTTTCCCTAACCTTCCCAAAAACAAAACCATGCTACAAACTGCTAAGCAAATACTCCTGCGTTCCAGCTGGAAAAAGGTATTTGGACGAGGTGGCTCCGAGTATCACTTCAATTTCAAGAATCTCATTAATCCAAGGCTTCAACAAAACAACATCAACCTATATTGCACAAGTTACAAGCACGCGCAACGCCAGCAAATACATGAAACCACAGGCAATACCAAAAACTTAACAGGGAGTTTCAAGCGGCAACGGAGAACTGAGCCAAAGTTTACTGCATTTACCAACCAAGAGTACAGTTCGGAATTCTGCTCCTACCTCTACCTTGACACAGTTGCTGGCATGTGAACCGGCAGCCACCAAAGCAAATCATACACCTTCACCAGGTAGTGCACTGCTCAAGATACATTGGGCCTGGCCAAATCCTAAAATTTCAATCAACGGAGCTAAACAAGACAAGCCAAAGGAAAAGACAAGTTCCCAATATTTTCAACTCTAGCAGAAACCTAGCCCTGAAGGCTGAGATCGCTATTCCCTGCCAGTGTCTGTCTTCTCCCTCTCTTTCTCTCTATCTCCCTATCGCTTTCGAGTTCTATTTCTATGCGTCTCTGGGTTTTCAAACCTTGTGTTCATCAGTGGTGAAGATGGACACTGAATTAGTTAACTGTGCTTGCTGTGGCCTGAAAGAGGACTGCACCAAGGAATACATAGAAAATGTCAAGGGCAATTTTGGAGGAAAATGGCTCTGTGGCTTATGCTCGGAGGCGGTGAGCGACGAACTCGCTCGAGACAGGAGCAGCCAGGATGGAGTTCAAGAGGCTATCAAGGCTCATATGGCATTCTGCAGGATGCCGCTGTCTAGCCCGGCAGTCAGGGTGGCTGATGGCATGAAGGAGATGCTCAGAAGGAGGTCAAGGGACAAGATGAGGTCAGCAACACCATCAAAGGCAACTCATTCTACCTAGGTAACAAACTTTATAACCAAGGCAGTTGACAATGATGTTTTAATACTTTATTAGTCACCTTAAGATGCAATGATGTCCGAGCCTCCCGTTCTACTGCATTTTTTTTTTTTTGCAAGAGTTTACTTTTGGTACTCCTAGGCAGAATACCAAGGGTAAATATAACTTCATAATTTGGGCTCATAAGATCACCGCATTTCTGTATGAGTAAATGCAATTGTCATCCACAGGAAATACATCTAGCTCCTTTTTTGTTTTCCTTCTCTTTCTGGAGGGGTTTGTGGTGGTTTGTTTCTTGCACACAAATCATTATTAGTCAAGAGTCAATTCTGGCTACTCAATGCTAATGACGTAGAGGGAATGAAAGGCTAAATTTAGTCATAAGTTATTTAAAATGATAATAACAACAAAGCATCATATTGACTTTGAGTAAAGGAAAGTCAACGTGAGACATAATTATCAAAAAGAAAAAAAAAATGAGACATGGGGACGCATGGATGATGGATGTGTACCACATGGAAAGATAGTATCACCAAACCAAATAGGGACACAGTAAGTGCTGCAGTTTTCTGCAGATATATGAAGCTTGGGACTACAAGGTAAAGTTCAAACGAATGAAAACCCCGTCAGAAAGGACACATCACTCTTAAACAAGTACTCCCCAAATGAACCAAAACACAAACGTACTAGAAACTTGCCTCAAGCAAGAAGCCTACTTCTCTCTAATCTGTGCTGACATCCTTCACCATAACTAGAACAGTTCTTCTCCTGCGACCAAAGGTTATTGGCATTATAATTTGTGCAAAGGACCCTCAAACAAAGGAAATATATCTGCACTTGAATAATTCTTCAACATAATCCTTTACAACTCCTCATCTACTTACATAAGCAAAAGCATACGTATTTTAATGTTTCAACTTGCAGCTCAACTTTCTATACATTTACGGAAGGATGATATTCAAAAGTTACAGGACGGTATGATATCAAATCCTCATTTTTTTTCCCAATAAAAACAAGAACACATTTAGACCCACAAAGCAGTAACAAACTAATCGTCAGAAGTTTCAAGTATTCCAAGCTTCTCATGATATTAACTGCATGGACAATTAATAAATCGAGGTGGAAATCAGAAGAGATACTAGTATTCCATACTTATCATTTGAAAGAAAAAGGTAACAGATTTGTTTATCTGCCAAAATTAAAAATATCAAATTTGGCTGATAGTGTGTATTCTCATAAAATATGAACTTATGGTAGTAACTGAACTTACTTAGCTCATCAAGTGATATACTAGCAGCACTGTCCCCAGATTTAAGCACTCGAATCTTCCCTGTACATAAATAATTCTCCAACGATAAGGCTTTTGCCTTCCTCAAAAAATTGATAAGGATTTTGCACAATGGAGATGCACAAATATAAAAATATACTCCATCTGTTTTTATTGTTAATGTTGATTGGTTCAAACCTTTTGTAAAACGGAGATGCACAGATACAAAAATAATGTACTCCATCCACTTTTCTATAGTTGACGCTGGTTAGTTCAACATCAATAATAGAAAATGGCCAGAGTAAATAATATGTGTGTCACCGTACAAATAAGGCGTACTTAAAGTATGCAGAACAGGATCGCAATCAAGTTAGCATTTATTGAAAACAAAATGGACCTATTATTAGCACATCAAAGTGTCATTGTCGTTGAGAAGCCTAAAAAATGTACTTTGGCAAAACTATAAACTATCACTATGAAATGTTGCCAATAAGAAACTGAATCATGACCAATCTTTCTTCTGAATGTTGGATCAACATACCATCACGTCGAAGACATATCTCTGGTATATTTTTGACTTGACCGTTAATGCTGTCGTTGTAGACTCTGGTTTCAATATCACCCTCAACATAAACTGCAGCACTGATATAGGGCAAAAAATAAATATTCCACCATCCATGGTGAAAAATAAAAATTTTATGCTACCAAAATTGACAATGATAATACAGTTGTATATGGAGGTAAAAGACGACTGTTTGGATTAAACGACGTACTTCTTCACCAGCTTCTGAACCGCATAAGCACCCAGATGGTCATTATGAACAGCTATTCGATGCCACTGAGCTGGCTTCGGCAAATCCGCGGTCCCAATTACCCGCTGATCAAACATGCCCCCAGTTCCAACAGTAAAAACAGTTATTGTACGCCCACTCCTCAAAATTTTCTGCATGGGCACTTGTCCTACTCTACCACATATTATAGCCTATGAAGAAGAGAATAAAATAGTAAGTGTAAATTGATGGCACTCGAAACAAAAAGAGATGTCATGGTTTGAATAATACCCTGTGCACCCCACGGAATCCCCAGCCTTTTTTGGGATCTACAGTTTGGGGTTGTAACTCTCTCTTTGAATCTGTACGGTCATCGTCATACCCTATGTCATCCTTCTCATCAAGGTCTGAAAAAGAAACGGTAGAGCTCCAAGCTCGTGATTGCCTGCTGAAATCTACAAAGAGAGAAAGGTTTAATAAAGCTTGCTCCTATTATGAATGAATTAATGATAATGTTTGATTAGTGAATGTTGATGGAAAGAAATATGGAAATACCTACCAAATGATTTCCTTTGCTGTTCCAAGACCCTCCTGAAACCCTTGAGCAGTGCAGTACTAACAGGTTTCATGGTGAATCTACATGGATAAATAGAAAGGAAGTGAAATGACTGAACTTTTTTTTCTTATTTCTTGACCTTCATACAAAGAGAACATAAGAGCAATCAGTCATTTTAGCAGGTTTGTTCATTTATTCTAAGCACCTGATGCACTTAATGCCATTGTATATTATAAAAACAATACGAGGAAAATGATATATCAGGACTAACTGATCTGCCTCATTAGAGAAAGAAAAACTGCAGCAAGTCACTTGTCTAGTCACTGAAAAGAAGAAGTTATGATAAGATGTGGTGCTGAGAGAGACTAAAGCTTACACCTAGGTAAACTCAGCAACAAATACAATCAATGACAAGGATTAGACGCTGAGGCATTTTAACGAACACCTGGTGTGCGTGATATATGGCAAGTTGTATGTTGCGTTTGTAAGACGGTGAGAAGGAATGGGAAGTGCAAAAGCATTAGCGCAAGCTGATAGGATCCCTCCCAGATTTTGTTCACAAAAACAAGCATCTAACATTTGTGCGCCTTGGCGACAAATCAGATGGCAAAAAAAAACAAAAAAGCGTCGAGAGGCGGGCGATTCGTAGTTGATACCGAGATGGAGTTTGGAGGAGGGACGAGCTGTCTTTTTACTCCGTAGGTCGGATTTAGAGCCAGCGGGTTTTGGTGCGGCGGCGGCGGTGAAGGCGGAGGCCTTGTTTGTTGTGGCACTGGTCGGCGACGGGGTAGAGGCGGCGGCGCTTCAACTAACTTTTTTTTTTTTTGTTTTTTTTTGAGAGAGAGAGCGCTTCGACTGACTAGACTCCACGGGCGGGCGGTTTGTACCGTTAGATCAGACGTTTGCGGTCTGGATTGACACGTGGTCTGGGAGGTGAGCCAGCAGCCGCGAGCGGCGGCACCCTCGTCCAAACTCGTCCGCTCACTCAATGCACTCCCGGATGTCTGCTCTGCTCTGCTCTGCGGGGTTCCCGCGTAGTACGTCGGAGGCGGCGTTCCATGCGCCGGAGACGACAGGGGGGCGGGGCACTTTTAGGAACGGCCGTCTCCTACGTGTGGGGCCCACCGTTCAATATTCAAAAATCTGCTCCTTGGCCCCTCGTCGGTGCCCGCCCCCGCCAAGGGACGATTGCGGCGGCGGCGGCGGCGACGGACCACGTTGAGTTGAGCCACGCGATGATTGATTGATGCTACTGTGATGAAGTAAGTTGGCAGATGAGAAAGATTAGCACCAGGGTCGCTCAGCAGGCTCCTCTTGCTTTTGCTTGCGATGTTTAGACCGATCGCCTGGTCCTTCACAAATTCACGCGCTTCTTAAGAAAAAAAAAAAAGATTTGGATCCACATCTGATCTGACACCCTAAACCGATCGTAACTGCATTACTATTATTTTTTCTTCTGACACCAACGAATCTCGGATATTCCAGCAATTCTGCCGATCCCTCAGTCCCTCACCTGAAAACAGCTACTCCCTCCATTTTTAATTATATGACGTCGTTAATTTTTTTGTTGAACTTTGACCAATAATATATGTGAAAATAATTAGTTGCTTAACGTAAAATATATATTATTGGATCTAGCATCAAAAGCATTTTAAGATTAACTTATACATTTAGCTATTTGCATAAATATTTATGAATAAAACGAAGGGCCAAAGTAACGAAAAAAGTCAACGACGTCATATAATTAAAAACGGAAGGATTATGTTCTCGTTTACTTAACCCGTTCATTAACCGCTGTTAGCATCCGATCACACTGTGCAGTGGAGGGGCGCTAACGAACGAACCACAAGAGCGAGCGAGTCTCGAAGCTCACCTGGTCCTGCGCCCCAAAGGCGGGACAGAGGCGGTGCCCAAGCCTAGAAATCCGTCCCAACGGCTCCGGGAGCATCGTCTTCGTGGCGCGATCTGTACCACGTGGACCCCAGCGCGGCCCAAGACCTGCCGCTTGCTTTCCCCCGCTCCGCTTGCTCATCCACATCTCTACTCATTTCTCACCTGCTTGTACCCAGTAGTGATAGAGTTCACAGCTCATTTCTCACATGACACGTTGGCTGACGAACCCAGTCCACCTGTCCAGAGACGGACGGACGGACGGATACATGCTTTTGACTGGTCTGCATGCATGTACACGATGGTCATGTTGCAACAAATTCCAGGTTAAGCTCTGCGAATTGTGTATCCGGCAAGGAGCTCGTGCACAAATGACGTCGGCATGTTTGCTTTAGACCCTGGCAGGCAGCTGCCTGGCCAGGCAGCAATCCCAGGCGCTCATTTTTGAGTGCCTGGGGCTCAGATCAGTTGCCTGGGCCAGGCAACTTGCTCCAGGCAACAACCAAACGCGCATCAAAATCCAACCTGTATTCGTTTCTTCCTGGGCGGGGCGGGCGCTGGTTTTATCTTGTGGCCTTGGCCAGTGACCGTGCGCGGACGGCGAATCGACAAACGCTCCTGTGCTGTGGGTGGCTAGTTGACCCCACACCCCACACCACCCCCGCCATGGCCGACGCCTCGCCTCCTGTCCTGTATAAACCGGGCACCCCCGCGAAAGCGAACCCACCCCGACATCTCCAAGGTCTCCAAAGCCAAAGCCAAACCACTAGCTGCCGCTCCATCTCACAAACCATGGCGCAGCAGCAGCAGCAGGTTGTGATAGTTGGTGAGGATCACTGCGACGGCGAGGACCGGGAGCTCACGGTGCGCAAGACCTCGCTCTTCACCCCCGGCGACGGCTTCGAGGCCTACGACCACCGCACGGGGGCTCTGGCGTTCCGCGTCGAGACCTACGGCCGCCACGGGGTGTGCGGGGGCGGCGCCGCCGCGGGCGACCTCGCGCTGCTGGGGCCCGAGGGGGAGCCCGTCCTCACCGTCCGCCGCCGCCGCCCCAGCCTCCACCACCGCTGGGACGGCTTCCTCGGCGACGGCGCCGCCCACGGCCAGAAGCCCGTCTTCTCCGCGCGCCGCTCCTCCATCCTCGGCGCCGCCGCCGTCCTCGTCGACCTCCTCGCCCCCGGGGCACCCGCCACCGAGTTCCGCGTCGACGGCTCCTTCCCAAGGCGTTCCTGCCGCGTCGTCGCCTCCAAGGACGAGGACGAGGACGTCGTCGTCGCCGAGGTCCGGAGGAAGGTGGACGAGGCCGCGCACGTCGTCATGGGCCGGAACGTCTTCGTGCTCTGGGTGCGCGCCGGCTTCGACGCAGCCTTCGCCATGGGGATCGTGCTCGTCCTCGACAGGATCACCGGCGACGAGGTCGTCGACGGAGACCTCACCGAGGACATCCACGAGGCCGCCACCTCGCCGGTTTAACTAGCGGACGCGTTTTTTTTCTCTTCCATTTTTGGCTGCTTCATTTCATCTCGGTGATGTACTACTACGGATACTCTTCTAGTACTGTTGATTTCTGGTCAAAGCTTCCATCTTAATTTGCCTTCCTTGTGAATCGAGCTTGTGCTTTCAGTATATAAATGTCAAAGTTAATCAATCATGTCGGCCATTGCTGCTGCTTCGTTTTTCCTTCCATTTAGTACTACTTGTTAGATCATCTCATCTCGAAGCAATACCAAATTGCTTCCCTGGAAAAGTGCTCATTTCGAAGTCAACACATTGGAAATTTTGTGTGGCACCAGAGTGAAGCTGCCTCTCCCTTCACGCCGACGAAATGGACATCTTTAGACTGACTCCAACAGTCTACCCATATGTCCCATATACTCCAAAATAGGTGTTAACAGATTAAAAAACCTTCTCCAACAGAGTACCTAGAGGTCCATCCTATTTTCAGAGCGGCGCCGTGGACGACCGAGCGGTAGGGCGCGAGAGCGGTACGGCGCCGCGGGATCGCGGCGGAGCGGGCCTCGCGGAGGTGCGCCGGAGGCGAGCGGGTCGCGGCCGAGGCGAGCCGCGGGCGGAGACGGGGTCGCGGCGGAGGCGGGTTGCGGCGGAGGCGGGCCGCGGCGGAGGCGGGTCGCGGCAGAGGCGAGGTCGCGGCGGAGCTGGCCGCGGTGGACGCGGGGTCACGGCGGACGCGCGGCCGCGGCGAAGGCGAGCCGCAGCGGACGCGGGGCCGCGGCGGAGGTGAGCCGCGGTGGAGAAATTTTTTTTTAACTGAAAGAAGAAGGTAATTGGATGTGCTGTTGGAGATTGCAATTTTCTGAGTTCTTTCTTTCCATCTCTAGATGATTTATTTGGCCTTTAGATCTCCAATTTTAGGTGCTATCGTTAGAGTCAGTCTTACGTGGGTACCAATGGATGCTGAGCCGTGGAATGCTCATACATATCTCTTTCCCTTTCGGTATGAATTGACAACTGGCACTCAACAAAGCAGGATTGGTAGAATGGCAACATCAATATATCCCAACCAAAAGGCAAGCGATCTTGGTAAGTGACGTATCTGACAGGAACATCAATATATCCCAACCAAAAGGCAAGCGATCTTGGTAAGTGACGTATCTGACAGGGCAGAGTTCAGCTGCCAAAACGCTGAGCTGATTTTTAAATCAAAAATAGTAGCAGTTGTGTTCATATAAGCAGTGTCCCATCCAGCGAACTGCCCTGCGCGCACGGTTGGACATTGACACAACTCTACAATATGACTTTGACCATCATTATCAATTCTTATATAGTATGTGTACAACCCATAAAGTTACAATGAATTGAAAGTAATCTTCAGCGGTCACATAAATTCTACTCGTATCTTGTCTGCAATGTTCATCATCAAACAAAAAACTGTAGTTTTAACAAGAAAAAGATACGCGAAGGGGTGGATCTCTTATGTACAGTTTTTGAGTGCCAGCATATATGGACAACACGATTTGGTAGCATGTCGAGACGAGCTCACTGCAAATCTAAGGGAAAGGAAAAGGGAAAAAAAGGACCTACATTAACGGCAAGAATCAATTTGAATGCCAGGTCTATGTTAAGTGAGAGAGGTTTGTTTTCCAATCTATGAGCCACCACCACCATTGATCCCAAAGTAGATGGTTTTGCGACTAAATGCATTCATCGCATAGTCAACTCGTATCTGACCTAGATCTGTGTTAAAGTGAAGTCCATATCCAAATCCAACACCAAATCCTGGTTTCCCCTGCCGAAGAGCTGGATTACCTGCATTATGTGATGAATAATCATTTTATTTTACCGTATGACCACAGAAATTACCACAACTGATGTCAACAAAGCACAAAGGTTTTTAAAATACATGTTCCATAACTAGAGATGAATCTGCAGCCACCAGGTTTTTATCATAGACTTACATTCGGTTTGAAAATACGACGTTAGTAAAACTTATATTTGCTCAAACTAACAAAAGTTATCCTAACGTCACATATTTAAAGGTAGAGGGAACACTTTCTCTTATCATTTTTCTGTATGTGCAATGTTTTGCAGTACCCTGATGCCAGTCATATTTTTCTTCTGTTGTGTTAACTATTGGTTTCCATAGTTCATGACTAAAATATCTCATCTATGAACAGGTCCATAAACCTCCCTGTAAGACACCTTGATTATCCCCTACAACATGGCAGAAGAACCTTTTCACATTCAGGTAAACTACAGGTTCTGCACTTATTCGATAGTGCCTCTAAGCCTTCAACACAAAGACAGCTCTCCTATACAGATATCTTAAACGGTGTGACAAGACAACGGTATTGTGGGTGGCTGCAAAAGAAACCTCTCCTACTGCTTCAAATTATGGTGTTAATTTTTGAAGAGGTATTTAGTATGAATCTATTTCATTCTTCAAATAAAAGAGAAACTGGTACGCAAGCATACCAGTTGGAATTGACATCCATACCAGGGACATGACGAGCAGATCCTAAATCGCTGCCGCAGTCCATGAAAACAGAACCCTCGAGATGCTTTGCCTTCACAGAGAAACATAAGCTCAGTAATTCGTGATCAATCCAATTGAACAATACCACATAGTATGTGGTTGTTCTGAACAGTAGACACTTTTCAGAAAATACAGAGTTAAACATAAATCAGCCACTCATTACAAACCAACATTGCTTTAAAATATCCCATAACGAAAGCCATAGAGGGCCTATGATTTGGCCTGCCCTCAAATATTCTATAACAATGGCCAAAAAAAAAAATGTGGTATTTTATTGCATGTTGTTATCAGTTTGAATCTGTGCTAGCTTCATAATTCCATCTGGGATTACTAAGTTTGAATAAAACTGTATAATCTGTTTGAAGGGATATATGACCGTTTTCACATACCAAAGGAATAGTGTATTCACAGTTAGCAACTAGACATAATCTTCCTGAACCAACTGCTCCCTCACCATAACCTCGGACACTGCCAAGCCCACCTATAGCAAATGCTTGATATGGTGCCATGTCCCCAACAATGGAACCACCAGTCAAGCTGTGAGACAAAAAGAAATGAGGTTATACCTGAAAAGAGCATTCTGGATGATGAATAGTAGGGGCAAGTGTTTACCTCGCAACCAAAAATGTGGGACCCAGTTTAATGCCTTTTGAAACTGCACATTTAACTCTGTTGAAGGTCAGTGATTTTGGTACAAGTGGCAATCCTTGTTCCATTTGGAAGTTAGCCTAACAATAAGAATTATTGTGTAAGGTATGCATTATGGTGAAGATGATAGTAGGTGGTGAAGAAGATACTACACAGTAGGTCTAAACTTACCTTTAAGAAGCTATTATCATTAACATCTGCATAACCAGACTCTTGCTTCAAGATAATCATGTTGTCATGGAGGTTACCACTGCATGAAAAGGGTAGTAATCAACAATAAGCACTTTGAACCATGTTATTGCAGTCTCCTACAAAAAGATAGAATCATCACCTGCTAGTCAGAGGAAATCCATCATGGTCCCTGGCTATGGAGCGGCCCTGATTATTAACAGGCCGGATATGCTGGTGGGGAGTTAAGAAAGGTAAACAATTCGTGCAAAAACAAAGATAATGGAATTGTATTTGTTTATACACCCACCTCAAATTTAACACTGGTTCCAGAAGTCCAGTTTGATGTAGCTGGTTCATTAAGCTCCAAACCAAATGAAAACCGGCTAAGATTTATCCCTCTGCTCCCTGATCGTGTGAAGTTGTCAGCCGGGAATCCATGCACAGCAATTTCCGGTGTCATTGAGTGCTGATTGCTCAAACAAGGGGCAGACGATGAAAATCATTAAAAGTCAAATTGGATATTCTATTCATCCCTTATTATACTGGACAATCAACAATGGTATGTAGGATGACAATAACATTTTTATGAAACTACATAACTAACATAGTAGGGGCTTCCCTTACTGTAAAAAGACAGATGGGGTCTGGGGAAGGATTACACGAGTCAAGGTGGGCTTCCATTAACATATATTACTAAAAACACTACATAGGATGCCCCTCATTCTAAAGGTAGAATTTCAATCATGACCCCATCAAGTACAACAATGGCCCTTTCGCAGGCGGGCGGGCGGGCGGGTACAACATAGCGAAGTTCTGACAAAAGAAGAATGCGACACAAAAAGCTTCACTTTGTCGCAGTAGCATATATGTAAAGGTATTACAATCGTTACTGTCTCTAATTACTTGTCAAATTCAGCTCTTTGTGTAATTCCAGCATGAACATTGCCGGTTAAGTTTAAAGGGTCAACTGTGGTTGTATTATAATACATCCATTTAATTATGGTCGATGGAACCACCACAATATCAAAATAAAAAGAAATGTGCATGTCGTCACAGAATCAAGCACGCAATGAAACATAACAATATGAAATACGGCAAGATACTTGTGCTAAAACATTGCAGATTTTTAACTTTACTGTACCAAAAAAAAAAGACATAATAATAACTAAGGCCACATTAAACAAGATGCCAACCTGAAATACAAATGACTGCTGCGATAACCACTCAGGCCTTGGGCGTCTAAAGGCAACAACAACATTGGAGTCATTGATTCCTTTATCCAATATCACATCCAACTTTTCACTCCTCCCGAACAGGCTTGGATGTTTGAGAGAGATCCTGCAGGCCAAACTCCAAAACTCACAACATGATGGCACAAAATTCAGATGATAATCAAACATTCCCAGTTAACCGCTGACATATACACGTCCAGATGCACAGACATGACACATGAATCATGAATGCACATATTCCAGTCCAATGTTTGTGCAAGGATCTAAATGTACATTAGTGCACAAACTGATGAACATCCTCAGAGACTTATATGAAAGATCAAGCAATGTTCAAAGCAGTCCAAAGCGCAGCACACACACAGCAGACATAGAAACGAAGAAGACCCTGTAAGCATGAGCGAATCCTGGAATGCGCACGAAAGGATTTTACCACTGAATGCAAAACAGACATACGCCTACCTTCCGACGATTTGCGAGAATGACATGCCAGAGCTCCTGAAACAAACCAAACCAACATGTCAGGATTTCAACAGCCACATAAACCACACGATTTTCCATCTTCCTAACAGAGTAACAGGCAAAAGAGCGAGCACCTGAGGGGCGGCAGCAGCAGCGCCTCGCACAGCATATGGGTCAGGTCGACGTTAACATCCACCTTGGCTGCGGCATTTCGACGAACAGGTGAGCAACGCCAGCGAATCAACCACGCACGCAATGAGCCCAACAAATAGACCAGGAGAGAGAGAGAGAGAGAGAGAGAGAGAGAGAGAGAGAGAGAGAGAGAGAGAGAGAGCAGGGACCTTTGCCGGCGTTGACGCTCTGCTGAGCTCCCATGGCTGCGGTCGCCGGGAGGCGCACCTCATGCGAGCGCGGGGGCACGGCGGCGCTGGCGCTGGTGTGGGATGGAGCGGGGCGCGGCGGGGGGATTTTGAGCGAGAGGTGGCGAGGCGTTCGGGGATGCTTGGCGTGGGACGGAGGGAGAAGTAGGATTGCTTCGCGGGGGAGGAATTACTGCCGGAGCGCGGGCGGGCGAGCGGCTTCTTTTGTTTTGCAACAAGCGGCCATGTCTTGGGTGCTTCCCTGGGTCCCTTGATAATTTCACCGTTACTTTTTTAAAAAAAAATATAATTTTGTTCTTCCAATTATTTTCTTTTTTTTTTGCGAAAGTCTTCCAAATTAATTTCGGGAGACGAGTGAAGCTGTTCTAAAATTATCCTTTGAAAAGGTCAAACAAATTTATTTTTTGGGATGAAGAACTAAAACCTTTTCCCCTGGGTTTTGTTCCAAGATTATAAAAGTAGTTCTTAAAATATGTTAAAATTTCAACTCAATATTCTACAGGAATAAAAACATAAGGAAGTAGATTGCATCGACTTGATTAGTTGAGGGGGCAAATCGAGCCAGCTACGTTCAAGAGGCCAAAAGGATAAGTGGATTGTTGGAATAAGTAAAGTAGACTTGTTCCTTTTAATTAAGCTAAGCATTTAGGCAACGTATCCTGTGAGAACCAGGTTCGTGTGAGAACTATGAGAACTCTAATCTGGATCATATGATCTTGATCTAATGGTGCGCTTGAATTCAGGTGGGGGGATTTGCAAAATCACCGCCCACTTAATCATACTTTTGCAAATTCCTCCTCCCACCTCTCCCTATACGCCCCCCTTGGATCAAGATCATGTGGCCCAGATTAAAGTTCTCATAGTTTTCACACGAATCTGGTTCTCATAGGATACGTCGCCAAGCATTTAACGCTTCTACCATACTAGTATCTTTGTCCGAAATGTAAACATTTTTAGCTTTGATGAAAGCCCAAGATTTTTTACTTTTGGTATCAATATAAAAAAATTAATATTGACAACATAAACATATTGTTACCAGATTCTTCAAGAACCAACTATCATAATATACACCTTTTTTTTTACTTAAAATATTATACATACTATAGTTCAAAGTTAAAAGTATTTCAACAACCCATAAATGTTAATTTTCTAAACGGATGGAGTACTAAGATTTTTTATGTCAAGATAATAGGTGCTTGTCGTTAACAAATCCTAAATCGTGCTGTTGCACATATATTGTAGACACGTGTTTTGATCAGTCCTACAATATGTGAAAGCATATTGATGATGCGCTAATTGAATTACGAAATCAAAATATACAGCTCAATGGTGTCATTTATATAAATTAATATGCACCACAAGCATCGTCAACATCAAGCAAAACAACTTTATAAATATACTTTATCATAATTGCTCTATTGTTCCCCAATTAGAGGGACAACAGAAATGGACATATAGACTATGTTTCAATGAAATTCATTACCAAGACATAAAATAGTGTGTGTCTAATTCGCGTACGCACGCCTTGCTCGCTCACGACAATCGGACAACAAAACGACAGCCCCGTGCATGTCGTCTTCCTCCTCTCGATTCACAACCGACCACCCCTTCTCCTTATTCTTCTGCGAGCCGCCGTCGTGGCCGACCACCTCCCTCGTCTTCGACGGCTACTGCCGCTGGATTCGTCGCCACTAAATTCTCCGACATCCGTTCCCCAGACGCCAACCTCCTCCTTTGTCTCCGACAGCTTCCGTTCCGGATCCGTTGCCCGACCCCGAACCTTGAACCCTAACCTCCACTTCTTCTTTCTCTCCCGCTGGCTAGTTTTCTCTGCTTCCTTCTCTCACGACCGCGTTGCAACGGATGCGCAACTTCGTCGCATAGAATATCAACTTGTTCCATCAATAGTTTTGAAATGACATCAGTACATCACCATCACTTTACCCGCAAACTAAACAGGAGCATGCATAGCAAAGAGAGCTACAAAAGATAGAAACGGCATGCCACACAGCAAAAATACCAAAACTTGACCAAAAGCGGTGTGGCAGCCGAACTCAAACCAAAGGCTGGCTGGCTGGCTGCTCGTCGAGCCCATGACACCGAAACCCAAACTCTTCACGCTCTTCTTCCCTTTCGAGCGAGCCGGAGAGGGAGAAAACATCCCACCCAACTCGCCCTCCTCTTCTCGCGTCCCCTCGTCGCCGTAGTCTCGTGCTCCTCGATTCGACGGCTCGAGCCCTCCCCACCTCTTTTCCTTCGCCTCGCCGGCCACGCCAACCCCCTAGCTCGCGTCGAGAGCACCCAACACCACGGTGGCCGGTCTTGCGCAGCGCCCGCAGGTGGGCGATGCGATCGGATGAGTTGGTGGCGGCGGCGGCGGCGCTTCGTGGAGCGGAGGCGGAGGAGGAGGACCTTGGGTTGTTCGGGGGCGGCGCTACCACCGCCGCACCCGCCCCTCGGAGCCGCTGATGGCCCCGACTGCGGAGCCGTCTTCGCCGCCGCTGCAGCCGCGGCGCCCCCGCACGGGCCTGCCACCGGGGCTGAAGAACCTCGGCAACACCTGCTATCTCAACAGCGTCCTCCAGTGCCTCGCCTCGACGCCACCCCTCGCCACGTTCTGCCTCGCCTCGCGCCACTCCAATCTGTGTACGAAACCCTAGTGCTCGTTTTCTCCTTTTTGTAAAATCGTATCTCTGCAATTCGTCTAGCGGTTGATGTTTGTGTAGGTTTGTTTGCTTGTAGGCAAGAAGGTGTTCCCGAACAAGGACAAGGAGTGCGCCTTTTGTGTGCTCGAGCGGCTGATCGCCCGGCTTCTCCGCGCCGAGGCAGGGGCGCTCGACTCACCAGGAAAGATCATCCGCTGCCTGCCCCTCTTTGCGGAGCACTTCCGGTGGGGCCGCCAGGAGGACGCGCACGAGTTCCTTCGCTACGTCGTAGACGCCTGCCACACTGCTGGCCTCCGCATACGCAAGAGGCTTGCTGCGGCAAGTGCCAATGGAAACAGTGGTGAGGAGGAGGGGAGGGGGCAGGGGTCGTGTATGGTGATGAGGGAGACATTTGGTGGGGCACTGCTCAGTCAGGTGAAGTGCCTTGTGTGCAAGGGAGAGTCAAATAAGACTGATGAGATTATGGACATCAGTCTCGACCTGCCTGGGAGCACTTCTGTTGGCGATGCCCTTGCTCGCTTCTTCAAGCCAGAGATCTTGGAGGGTGCAAACAAATATAGCTGCGAAAGGTATGCAGTATGCCCATCCCACCCCCCTCAGTTTTGGAGCTTAGCTGTGCTTATTCGTATGATGACTTCCGAGAGAATTAGCGGACTTGATATCCAATAGGAACTTTCACTATTCACTGTCTGGAACGCAGAAGCCTTTCATGAAAGACTCGGGGTTGATTCTAATATTTTCCGAAATAAATCAGGATTCAAAAGCCTGTAGGAATTTTCCTTAGGCGGTCGTTTGCGAATTGTGTTGCAATATTTCCTGTAGTAATAGAACATTGGATTGGTTTCTGTTTCTTCGATTCCGTAGCAATCTGGCCATTGGTTGGAACCTTTTGATACTTTTTTTTTTCTGCTTAGCTATTTGTGTTGATAATGTAAAAAAGAATTTGTCTAGCTTGCTAACCTCACTTTTTAGGGCCAGTTTATCCTTTCATACAACAAGGAAATTTAGTAAAATTCCAACTGTGGACTAGGAAGAATCATTAATGCTGTTATAAATGGTGCGCTCCAGTCAACTCTCATTGTCTCCACTGCATTGTGATATTAGTGTCGCACGCTAGTTTGCACACAATAATGCTATGTGTCCTCTTCCACGTGTCACCATTACTTAGTTGCTTGCGTCTCCAAGCTCTGCAATCCATGCTATTTCCTTCTTCTTTTTTTGCACTCATCCAAACACGTGTCTCCCATATTTTGCAATTCATGTGTTTTAAGCAGGCTTTAAATGGTGATTTTGGTTATGGCAGATGCAAAAAGCTCACTTCAGCACGGAAGCAAATGTTTATACTCAGGGCACCTAAGGTGCTTGTCATACAACTCAAGGTACTATATTCTCATTTAGTCATTCCTAATGTTTTGTTCTGAGCAAAAGCTCGTTCTTACTTATTTGACATGATTAGAAAGTATATCTGATTATCTGTTTTTGTTTTCTTTTCCCTTTTTGGAATGATGCTATTAGAGGTTTGAGGGACTAAATGGTGGAAAGATTAACAGGAACATAGAATTCAAGGAAGCTCTTGTTCTTTCTGACTTCATTTACAATAAAAACAAGGTATAACACAAACTTTTTTTTTTTTGTTTCTGTATAATATTAACTTTCAATTGCTTCTTTTTCTTATTTATAAGACATTTCTTAGATAGGCAAATCTTGTGAATGCAGGGCTGTGTAGAAATTCAGTTTATTCACCTAGTGGGCTGCTCATTGAGCTGTAACCATATGTTTTCTTTCCAATACATTTGCTATACTGCTTTCTTGTGGTTATGCTATCGGCCTATGGCGAAGGCCAAGAATATTTAGATAGTCCAGGCACAAGACAAATATATTTTAGGTCATTTTTTTGTGATTTTAACCGCGTCACACTTAAAATTTTTGAGGGTTTGATAATTCAAGGGATTTCCATGTAATTGATGAACTAAAAAAAAGGTTGGAATCGAGAAAGTGTACAAGAACTTTGTCTAAGATATGTGCTACTTCCTTCCAAAAGTTCTATCTGAGCTAGTGCATAACTTATGTTGAACAAAGAAACATTCAGGTCAGGGCCCTTATTTTTAATGATTTTAATCCTTATGGAAGTGGTCTAGTCATCTGAAATCTTGAGTTAAGACACCCATTTTGTCATTTTAATGGATCTCCTGCATGCCAAGGACATCCTTGCCAAGGGAGGTAACTTATGGGCAAAACTGGCTTTCTTGGCTGCTACCCATACACTTGTATTCATTTGACAAGTCGAGGCATGGCCCTGCGAAGGACTCAATGTGCCCTAGCTTCCTGTCAGTTTTGGTGTGACCAGATCGTTTCTTCTCTTTTACTTTTGAGATCTCCCCCCCTCTCTAGTGCATTAAGCCTCAAGGAAGAATGATTACAAGTAACTCTGCTGGTGTAACTATGCACAATTTGTAGTTGTATTTTGTTTTAGTATTCATTAACTGTTTTCTATCGCTCCTGAATTTACACTAGTAAACTTAGTACATGTTTGGCAAAAAAACATTTGGTTTGGATACACATGAGACACCGTCAAAGGCTGTTGACACACACAACTAAATATCAAAAACGTTTAAGTAGTCTCACTCAAAGTTAAATGTATCCCTTAATTCTTGAGAAGCTATATTTAGTTGTTTCCTTTCGAGTATTTTTTTGTTCCTGCGAATAAGTGGAATCAGGATCGTTTCTCTAGGTAGAAGGATTTGAAATTCTCCTGTATGGACCTTTTCATAGAAGTATTTTTGTTAATTCAATATGCATACTTGAACGAATTGCTTCCTGTAACCAGTGCCCCCAAAGTATCTGCCAGCTTAAACTGGAACGACATGTAGGTCTTATGGCATCTTGATCTTTCTTTCATTGTTTCTTGCTCTATCCAGATGATGAAAATTTCCCTACTTTTTCGGAAGCCCTTGCTTCTTTGCGATATCATTTTTCATTGTAGTCCATATCAACTTTGCTAGTTTGTCATAGTACATTCTTGTTTGGTACAATAAAAATTGATCCAGCCAAGAGAGGGTACCTTTCCATTATGTGTTATTATGACATTTCTTTTGATGCATGTCTTATTCATACTGGTAGCAAGCTACCATATCAAAGTATCCCACTGAGTGATTAAATATTTGTTTCTTTGCGTTGAGTTGCAGGATTCGCAACCAGTATATAATCTTTTTGGCAGTATCGTTCACTCAGGGCTTTCCCCAGAGTCCGGCCACTACTATGCATATGTTAAGGTAATATAGTACCCATTCGTTATTTTGATTTCTTTAGTCCCATCGCTTTACATCTAGTGACTGGAACTTGGATTATCTGCAGGATGCTATTGGTCGGTGGTATTGTTGTAATGATTCTCATGTCTCCTTATCAAGCTCTCAAGATGTTCTGTCTGAGAAGGTCTATATCCTATTTTATATACTGAGTCCGAAAATTCAAAAGCCTAGTACAAATGGTTACTCTTCTACTGCAGCTAAATCTTTCAGCACTAATGGAAATGGCATATCAAGCTCCACGTCTAATGAGACCCTGAAGGTACCTTTAATTAGACAGAATGGTTCGTGCTCTTCCAAAGAAAATGCACCGCCACCCCTGAACAACGGCAAGTCTTCATTGGGTCTTCATATCAAGCCGATTCACTTGAAGAATGGTCCAACAGAAAAGGTTTCATCAAATGGCAAAGTAAACCTCACTTCAAGAAAAAACCTGACAGTTAGTGAGAGTGCCGCACCATCAGAGTTGAACGGGGGTAAGACTGGAAAATCGACGGAACCTACTCGAGATAGTGCAAACGGTACTGTTTCTTGTGAAAAGATGGGCAACTCAGAAAGAATACTGCGGGATGCTAATGGAAATTGTCATCCGTCTGGTTCCCAATATCTAATTGAGACCCGTAATGCTAAGGCCTCATGTCCTCAACAAGATTTGGAGCAGTCTGCTGGTGCTACTGCCTCTAAAATTGAAGAGTGCAACTCGGTAAAAGATGCGGCGACTTCAGCCAAGAATAGCGCGTGTTTGGAGCATCAACTTGAAGAAAAGAAATTTATAGAGATGTATGTTCCTTTTTCTTTTGCTGCTTTTGTCATATGTATTTCTTTTTCCATGAAATGCCAGTTGTCCAGCTCATTCAATTTCTTTTGCAATTTTCTACTTCCAAATTCAGTTATGTATTTGCCTTTATGTTGGTTGGTTCTTTTAAAATTGACCTGCCTCATATAGAGTAGTATGTCGGATTTGAAATATATGTTGTCTTTCTTTTTGAAATAGTACCGTCTACGATTTGTATTGTTTTGTTGTCTTATAAATGCTTAGTCAGTTAATGTTGCAAACTAGACTGCAGTGGAACAATATATGTTTGATCTTGTTTTTTGATTGGAAGTTTCTACTGTAGATGTTGGATGAAATGAATGTATGGTTTGCATTTACCCCTAGGGTTTAACAGTCATGCATGAAGACTCTTGGCTCATCAGATTTGACTAGATATAATCCATGTGACCTTACATGTTTCCACTGGCTACTTTTCATATAATATAAACATGTCCATTTTTTCCTTTTAAGATATATGTGGACGACTTCTTTCCTGTTTCGATTTGACCCTCTTTTCAGTTGTAATATACTAATTGGATGCTTTGTTGAACAAAAATCCAGGCTTGCCAAGTCAGCTTCTTCCGAGCTTCGATCATCTGGTTGGGTTGATGATGTCCATGATTTCATGCGCTCGGCAAAGAGGCGTCGTATTCAAAATACAGACATGCCTCAAGAAATTGATGCAATGAGGTGATGCGCTTACTCGTATCTCGTAAATTGTGATCAAGGGCAGAAATAGCTAGCATTGATTGCATGATATTTGCTGATTAATATTCTGTAGTTATATTTCTTAAAAGTTTACTGATTAATATTCACAAGAAGTTTACTGATTAGTAGTACATGTTTTAGAAGCATGTTTCCAAATATGAGGCCAGATTCAGCTTATACCTGATGAAAATACAATTTTTTGGTGGCCCGCTTATGTCATTTGATGGATCTAACACTGTATATTTTCCTCATACAATGCAGGAAGCAGCTAATATCAGATTCAAAAGACTTGAGGTCACAAGTTCCGAAGTCACTAATGGAACATCTCATTGAACGTGTCAGACCATACTGTGAGAGCAAATTTTCACGGGATGCTTAACTTTTTTGTGGTAATTGTTCAAAAGCTGATCAGTTGAGGATGTATATTTTGTGTGGGATTCTGTAGTTGCTCCATGTTGAAAAATTTTCCCTGGTACATTTCTTGGTTATCTTATTATGCCTCATTACCATCAATATTTTCTGATGCTAACATTTCTTATGCCTCTGATACTTACAGGTGCCAGTTGGTCAACTACCAGTTCCTTTGCGGCTTATTTTTGAGGACAATTTTGTTTTCCTTGCTGAGGTTGAGACGAAGAGTGGCCGACTTGTACAATATATTTTTTGATGTTATTCCTCATGCTAGGCACCACCAGCATCACCCTGATTCTTCTCCTATTTCTGTGTGTAGAATATTTTTTCTCCTTTTTGTACAATAATAGCTGGCAGATTAAAGAATGATCCTTTCCTTATTTTTGCCCCTTCTCAAATGAATTTGAGCCCTTTGAGGGCTTTAGTTAGTTGTAAGAGATGTTTCAGTTATTGGTTGGGTCGTCATGTTTTTAGAATGAACGCTGCTATAGAGTAGACCCAAATGTCCAACTTTGATCCGACTACTCTCATCGTGCGAACAAGAAACAAGCACTTGAAAAATAAAGAACCGGATTGCCGTTGATTAATCAAAGTCGCACAACCTAGTCGGCTCTACAACAATTCCCTTTTAGAATTGATGTTGCATAGTTTGTCGTGTTTCTCGCCATTGCTGCTGTGTACTTTAAAGCTCTGAAAATTTTCTGAAAATGTTTAGGACCTGGAGAATAAGATTTAAGACCGATTAGTATTTGCATTTCCAGTGGTGATTTAAACATGGTTCGTCGTTGGGTGGATAGAGCTGACATCGGATGGAATGGAAAGAGGAACAAAGGGACATACATGTAAAGCATGGACCATATTTACTCGTTGCTGACCTTGGGAATAGGGGGTGTTCGTTTTACGGGGGTCTAAAATTTAGAGGGGTCTAAAAAAAAGAATTTTATTATTTAAGAGTATTAAATAAAGTTTAATTACAAAACTAACTACAGAACCCCTGGTCTAATTCGCGAAACGAATCTAATGAGAGTAAGCAATCCGTGGTTAAACGATAGTTACTATAGCATTACTGTAGCAAAACATAGCTTACTTAGGCTCGTTAGATTCGTCTCGTAAAGATGTACCCATCTGTAAAAAGGTTTTGTCATTAGACTTTATTTAGTACTAGATTCTCTTTATTTAGAGGCCTCTAAAATTTAGCGCTAAAAGAAACGAACAGGGCCATAATTGCTTGCTGCTGCATCGCTGTCGAATCAAACTGAGCCTTCGCAACTGTACCCTGTATATTATTTTTCTAACAATAATTTTTCGGTTGTTGTATGAATACCTTTGTCCATATATTGTGTTGCGGAGAAGTCTGTATGATTTCAACTAAATTCAGAACATCAGATGGGGTTACGACAGGCTATACGTCCAGCAAGGGGCCGTGCCAAGAGCCGCCCGATCTTGTGCTCGACGGCGCAGATAGAACCGGCCGTCGACGACGCGCAGATGGAACCACCTGGCGGTAGCACGAGCTGTCGTCAGGCTCGAGCTCATCATAGACGACACAACGACCTGTACTCGCGACACTGCCAGAGCGCGTCCCACCGAACGGCCGGTCCGGCTCACTTCCACTTCCATGCCACTGCCCCTACTGGTCACGTCACGGTGAGCTCTGAGCTGTATGTGCGATGCGCGCATCCTACCGCCACACTCGGTAGGACGGGTCTGTGTGCTCGAGCTTGGAAGTCCTCCAAGTTGATTTTGGCTTAGGTTGGAAGAAAATGCCGTCCATGTATCGAGCTAGTTGTTCAATCAATGCTCTTGTTACTCCCTCCGATTTTTATTTGATGTTGTTAGGATAGGCTTTCTAGTTCAAAATTGAACTAGCTAGCTTGTCTGGAGTCTGGACGACATCAAAAGAAAAACAGAGATAGTACGTGTTTAGCAAAACGAAGCTTATACATAAAAGAAATAACTAATGAGACATGCAAATATGAAAAAAATAATTTGTAATTTTTTTTAATGAAATACGCCGCGTCGCTTCAAAAGTCAGGCTGCAGGCCGTGGGCATCACTGAGTACTGATCGCCTCGCCTTCCTTGGGTCAAAACACATGGTAAAGACTCGCGCCGAAGCTCACAACGGCCAGCTGAGTCTCTGTGTAGGATCGGGGAGGGGGTTCGGGGGTTTTCTCGGCCTGCGTGAGAGGCTCTTCTCCTTAAGCAAATACCGTCGGGGGCGGTCTTACCCCGACAGATCGAGTTTTTTTTTTTAAGTACTGATCGCCGGCCGCTATGAAAAGTTTTTAAAAAAAAACATCGTGCGTACAGGTGCATCATCATCTATTTGATCAACAATTGTCTAGGACCTCCAGCTTTTAATTATTTCTAAATAATTCGGGAGAGAGATAAACATATATGAGCTGGTCTTAGGCCCTGTTTGTTTCCCACCTAGATTATATAATCTGGCTCATATAATTTATAAGCTGAAACAAACAGGTCTCAGATTATTGTCAGATTATAGCAATTCACAAGCCAGATTATCATAATCCAATAAGCTGCTCTCCCCCAGCTTATAGATTATATAAGCTGAATTATATAATCTGGGTGGAAACAAACAGAGCTTTAAGGGTGTGTTCGGCGTTTTAGAGTCTAAAATTTAGAGGGGTTTAAACACAAAGAATCTTGTCTTAAATAAAGTTTAATTACAAAACTAACTGCAGAACCCCCCTCTAAATCGCGAGACGAATTTAACGAGGGTAGTTAAGCCGTGATTAGACGATATTTACTGTAGCATCACTGTAGCAAAACATAGATTAATTAGGCTCATTAGATTCGTCTCGTAAAGATGTACCCATCTGTAAAAAGGTTTTGTCATTAGACTTTATTTAATACTCCTAAATAATAAAATTCTCTTTAGAGTTAAATTTTAAAGGGGTCTAAACGGTGAAACGAACACACCCTAAAGTAGTTATTTGACTCCTGTACGGCAAGTTACTGTCGAATTTGGTATTTGTTCATTCACGAGCTTTGCACTGCGCAACCACTGGCTCAAGTGTACTCTCTCCGTTTTTAAATTGTTGTCGCCGTTGATTTTTTTATTTATGTTTGACCATTCGTCTTATTCAAAATATATATTCGAATATGCAAAATTATACATTATGTTTAAACTTACTTTGAAGATGAAACAAATCATAACAAAATATATGATATTTTTCAAACTTTTTTGAATAAGACGAATGGTCAAACATAGAAAAAAAGTGAATGGCGACAACAATTTAAAAACGGAGGGAGTAAGTAATTTCACGACGGTTGAGGGGCTTCATTGCATCTTCCCAAACAAAAAACAAGAGAGTGCGAGCTGTCCACCTCTCTCTCTCTCTCTCTCGTCGCGTCGCGTGCCCACCCCACGTCGCCCTCCTCCTCCCTCCTCCAGATCCGGTCTGCCCCACCGCCGCCGATGGCCGAAGATCCCGCGGGTTCACGCCGCTGGAGGTGCGACCCCGGCGGCGAGGATCGCTGGCTCTCGGTGGCCGCCGGCGACGACCACTTCGACCGCCTCCCCGACGCGCTCCTGCTCGTCATCTTCAACCGCATCGGCGACGTCAAGGCGCTCGGCCGCTGCTCCCTTGTCTCCCGCCGCTTCCACGAGCTCGTCCCCCTCGTCGACTCCGTCCTCGTCCGCGTCGACTGCGTCATCCCCGACGAGCCCCCCTCCTCTTCCTCGTCCGAGCCGTCCTCCCCTACGGCATCCGTGCGCGCCCGCGGGGTCTTCTCCCAGATCGCGCGCATCGTGCTGGGCGGTATCGTGAAGCCCATCCAGGCGCTGGGCCAGATCCTCTCCCCCGCCAACTCCGCCTCCCTCTCCTCGCCGTCCTCATCCTCTTCGTCGTCGCTGCCTCCCGGGGACGTCTCGCACCACTCGCCCTCCGAGGTGCTGCGCTCCTTCAAGGAGCTCCGCCACCTGCGCATCGAACTTCCTGGGGGCGAGCTCGACGTGGACGACGGCGTCATGCTCAAGTGGAAGGCTGACTTCGGCTCCACGCTGGGAAGCTGCGTCATCCTCGCCGCGTCCTCGGCCTCGCCGTCCTCTGCTGGCTCCGATGCTGTGGGCACAGCTCCTTCCGTTGACAGTGCCCCTGGCGAGCCTGAGGACGATTCAGGAAATATCCCGGATTCGTTCTACACAAACGGCCAACTGAAGCTGCGGGTGTTCTGGACCATCAGCTCGTTAATTGCGGCGGCGGCACGCCATTTCTTGCTGCAGCCTATCATTGCTGACCACTCTATGCTGGAGAGCTTGGACCTAACGGATGCGGACGGTCAAGGAGTGCTCACCATGGACAAGTGGCAACTGCAGGAGCTGCGGGTCAAGCCGGTGTTGCCATCTGGGGCTTCGCAACGCACATTAATGCCGGAGCTTAGCATACAACTGTGGTACGCTCCATGCATTCCGCTGCCCGGGGGGTTGGTGCTCAATGGTGCGACACTTGTGGCCATCAAACCGAGTGAGGAGGCGACTAGTGACGCAGTTTGGGATAGCATCACTGAGACGGCATGGGTTACAGATGCCTTTGAGGAGCCATATCGTTCAGCAGTAAGGATGCTCCTCAAACAGAGGACTCACTCTCTTGAGATGAATTCATTCTGATTCATGGAGATGGCATTTTGGAAGCTCCACGTGTCAGGTAAGTTTTGCATTACCACTGAAATCCTATGTTTTTTATGATTCTTCCCTGTAAGTGCGGCACATTTTAAATCACATCACCAGTGTATTATATGAATTATAAACACGGAAGATTAGATTGTAGAGCTATTTAGGTGTGTCTTATGTTGTAATTAAGTAACAAATCAATTGTAAAATGGTTTTCGACTTTTCGTTGTGACTATTGACTAACCAAAATAATTTTTTTATTGTGCGAAACCACTAATAGCTTATATTTTGACATCATTTTTGTTCCATATTTACTAGTTGCATACGGATTGCTACCAAACGCTCTTAGGAATTAGGAACTTAGATTAGTTCCTCCATAGCTCTGCTGCCTTACTGTCTGCTATGGTATTTTGTTTCCTTTCTCAGCTTACCTAGCAGTAAATGGGTTGATTAAGGATTAGCAAAATTTATACCGTGTTCATGTGCCATGTTCATGGGTTTTCATCTTTCTTCAGATACACGACTTCTGAGTCATCTGATTCAGTCAGAAGAAATCCAGTAGTACAAAGTGCTACTGTCCATCTTAGCATCCAGAGGCAAACATGTCTAGCTGCTAGCTTAATTAATTCTCAAAATCCCTTGGTAGAGTGGCATGCGGGCGTGTTATTATTACTCTTATGGATTGGACTGTCACACTCACTCAGAAGTCTGGTCCAATCTTGCATTTCAGGTGCTTGCTTGTGCCCCAACTCTACAAAACTTGTTAGACACCATGCTAATATCTGCATTGTAGAAGCCACCTTGCATCATGCTTATAGGGCTGTAGTTGTGCGATCACCGAGGATCCTGGTGCCATTTCTTGTTTTGAATCATACAATTAAGGATCCTGTGGAGGCCAAGTATGCTTGTGGGGCAGTGAGATATTGCGTTCAATTCTGTAAATGGTAGAGGTGTATAAGGGTCACCTCCGACCCTCCAATTCAATCGAGGGAACTAGTTTTCCAAAATGAGGGTCAGAGCTGACCCTTAGGTTCCCCGGTTCGCAGCCCTAGACTCTAGTAAATGATCTATCAATGGCCTATGTTACCAGCTTACTATAACTACTACATAATACATTTTTTGAAGATTTGATTGCTACTCTCCAAGATCAAGTGATTAACTGCCATGCGTAGATTTAATGAGGATCTTTTGACCTAGTCTTTATTTATCAGTGGGCGTTGCATGCCACTCTTCTAACTTCGTTAGATTTCCGAAGGAGTCTTGTGATCTCTTGCACCGGTGGGGAGAGGTTAGGAAGGGCCCACATGCATAGTGTCCAATGGTTACTTTTTGGGGCATAGGAAATTTTGGAGCACCCTAAAGAGCAACTCCGGCCGTTATGAATAAGCTGTTCCCAGACCTGCGGCGTAATCAATAAAAACCTCCCTACAGTTATCTAAACGCGCTCCCTATATTTAGCTTTGCTCTTTGTTTCCTCATCCAGTCGCTACATTTGGTTGATGCTTTACGCACTCCCAATCCATCCAGTCCCGCCACCCAATCTCACAAAAAGGTGACGTGGCAAACCAAAAATTGGAAATTGTTGGAGGAGGCAAGTTTTATTACTACCAAAAGAGTTTTAGAAACTCTCTAAATTAAGGCTTAGGGACTCTTTTCTTTTCATAACTATTGGAGATGATTTAATATAGTATCTTGCTGAGTTTTAATCCTGCCAATCGGATTTGGTGTGGTTACATTATGCAGAGTAGTCGTGTAAAAGTCAATAAAATTGTTGAGCATGCCAACACTCTCCTGGCGAGACCGGTTAGAGCGATGTGCTCCGGGAGCCGAACTCCCGTCCGACCCAGATTCAAGTCACGGCACCAACTTCTTAAGACAAAAATCAGGGGGAGAGGACGTCTCTCCCCCTGATCAGTCTTTTTTATAAATTGCTGAGTATCGTTATTGCAGATCTGTAAGCCCATAATCTGTTGATAAAATTTTTCGTTGCATGCTGCTGAAATCTTCCTTTATGTTCTCAGGGTGCGGTTTACATTCTTGATCTGGACTCTGGACATTTGGAGAAAGTTTTCTGGCAACTTCTTATACCCCAATCTGCACCTACTTCAGATTGCTGGAAGTATGCTGCCTCTCTGTTGAACGTGTGTCTGCAAGAACATGGATAACAAATGAAGAGAAGTAATGGTTTCGATTAACGGTTGGAGTTGAGAGGCAAAGCCATTATTGAGGCTGCTTGTTAGTTGTCTCTCCAAGGAATCCCTTATCTTTGTCAGGTCAGATGTGGTGGCATAGATAATTTTTCTTGTATGTATCCACATCGAGTGACTAACCCTGCTTAATTGCTGCTTTGGATTGTACTACCGCCCGTATAATTTTTTTCAATGTGCGGTCACATGTGATGCTGTTCTGTACATCAATGTGTTATCGAAGGATTTACTCATGCTGTGCCCTTATACTGTAAATCTCCGTGGGGGCTGTAACCTTATGTGAACACAGTTGGGAAAGCTGTAACCTTATACTGTCAATTTTGCCTGTTAAACCTGTCTTTCCCTGCAACTTTTATTTTGCAGGCCTCTGTTGGCTGGAATTAGATGGCCTTTTGTTATTTGTTCCTTGTTTTCTTGCTGGAGTACCTCATCGTTGCCTGGTTGAATGCTGTAACCTGTAATGTGGCGTCTGAGAGTCAGATGTATACTCGATCAGTGTTCATGGAAGCAATGTTTCATGTCAGTTTCTGTGGTGAACTCACTTCGGATGCACGAGTTTCTGCAGCTCCTGACAGCTGACACATTAGTAACCTGCTGATTCATGTTGGATCATCAACCGATGGAGGCTGAAAGGCCGAAGGGATTTGACTCAGATCGATCCTTTTCTCTGCTACAATGGAAGCATCTGAGTTGCTCATCTTTCAGAATTCAGCCTTTCAGTTTTAGAAACTGGCCCAATCGTTTTCAGTTCTCTCAACGGGTCGTGTCTGAGTTTGAAATTTGGAGTGGTATACGAAGTGGAACACAAGCACGGATCGAACACTGGCCTCCCGGATTCCAAAATGTCTCCTTTTCTCACATTCGACGTTTTTTTTCCTCCCCCTTTTTCCATTTCTTCCTCCACGGGCTGTGCAGAGTACTGCTCTCTGCATTTTTAAATTGAGCTAAGCAACGTCAACAAGAATGGAGGTAAGGCCTTAAAACACTCCAGCAATAGCCCTCAAACCAGGGTCTTTAAGGGTGTGATTGGTTCTCGTACACGCACCCGCACACGAGGGTGTGATTGGTTCTCGTACACGCACCCGCACACGCTCGCATGAGGCCAGCCAGGCTCTGTGGAAACGAGCAAAATCTTGGCACCCCGGGAGCCAGGCTGAGGGGCGTCTCTTGCACCAGCAGGGCCAGGCCTAATGGAGCCTCTAGCCATCCAAACATGCATGGCTCTCCTGCATCTGGCTGGCCTGGTTCCCCCATATGCACCTAACCAATCAGCCCCTAAAGCCAGTCTCAATGCATGGTTTCATTGCCCTATTACGTAAGATTCATATTTAGGTAACCGTGTATGTTGGGTTTCATAGGGATGAAACTCCTCTCTATTTAGATAAAACTCTTCATTTTCTCTTCTCATAAAATTGCTGATGTGGCATGTGATTTAATGCTTATGAAACTCCATTGAGACTGGCCTAAAAGACAAGAAGAATGCAAAGGAGGTGACATGAATTTATTTGTTATCATTATATTTAGGGCCCATTCGGAACCTAAGATACGTACCATGTTGTTTTGACATTAATTTACAACATTAGTTGTTCTCTGCAACTTTATTGTACATAATAATGGAGGAAACTAGGTAGCTAAATGGGAAGCTCCTGATTCCCCAAGGGGAGGAGTACTGAAGGTGGAAGCTGCAGGTTGGCATTGCGAGTGGTGGTGCGCACGGCCGCCGCATGATCCAATTCCAATAGTATGGCGGTAGCTTGGTGTTGGACGACGGCCCAGGCCTCTTGGACGTGGCGGTCCTCGGTGAGCGAGTTGCCGATGGCGCATCGAAGCATGTAGACGCCGCCGACGACGGCGCAGCTCATGTATGCACGAGCCAGAGCTTGAGCGCGCGGAACCGCCGGCTTAGCGCCACCTGCCAGTCCTTGTAGTCCACCACCACCACCATTTCCCTTGCGAATGCCGGCGATGCGTGCGGCTTTCTGGAAGGAGAAGTGCGTCTGGTCGGAGCAGTAGACGACCAGGTCTCCAATCCGCTCCTCGCAGATCTCGGCCAGCTTCCGGTCTCTGGCGGCGACGATGGTGCACAGCATGGCCTCGCAAGACGTCGCGAGCAGCGTGCCACCGCCGCCTCCCGAGAAAAGTAAGTAACTTCTCCGGGAGCCTGGAGAGGAGTGTAGCTAGCTAGCTAGGATGGATGCGTATTTGTAGCAGCTGGTACCATGGCACCCACAGCGGTTGCCACGCACGCTCACACGCTAAGGCCCGTTTGGAACGCAGAAATTTCATAAGAATTTTACAGAAATTTTCACAGGAAACAGTTCAATTCTCGCAGGAATGGAAAAGAATTCCTCCTCCATTCCAAACGGGGCCTAAAAGGAGGCCTGCATCTGAGTTGAAACCCACCACATACCAAATCAAACCCATATCTGAAAATCATTTAAACTTTTTAGCCCCACCGGACTCACAACAAGGTTGCTTAATTAATTAAACCTAACTCAACCACTCAAAATCAACCCAGCATTATTATTACATGGCCATATATACGTTCACACGCATGGCACAAGATAAATGTTTTACAGAACAATATACACATTAAAAATAATTCAGCTATATTGAACTTGAACGGTTATAACAAAGTATAAGTAAAAATCAATGAATTTAACATGAAGATCTTAATACCCCCATCAAATAAACGCACGTCAAGGAGACTATAACACATGTTATGCCCTTCCAACTTCTAGAATACCACATGAAGAACAGTTGAATATAACAAGATCCTGGTCACGGTCACTTTTCAGGGGAAGAAAGTCTTCCATCATGAAATTGATCAACAACTTAACAATTATTTGGTTTGCGTGCGTGCATGCATGCATGCATGCAACTTTATTCTAAAATTACAGTGAAATTAAAGTTTAGATTTGTATATGTAGTCGTGTGTTGTAACTGTTTGTGGTGGACGAATTAAAGTAGCTAGATGGGAACCACCACCTCGTGATGATGCCCCAAGGGGAGGAGTGAATTAGCAGCTGGATCCTGCAGCTTGGCATCGACGACATCCGTAGCGCAACAATGCGTGTTGGCCTCCGCATCGTCATCCAACTGTAGTAGGAGGATGGCCGTAGCTTGCTGTTGAACGATTTTCCAGGCCTCGTGGACGTGGCGGTCCTCTGTGAGCGAGTTGCCGATGGCGCAACGGAGCATGTAGACGCCGCCGACGACGGCGCAGCTCATGTAGGCGCGGCCCGTGGCGTTGACAGCCTCCAGGAGGCTCTTGTTGACCTCGTTGGTAGTATGTTGTAGGCGGAAGCAGACGAGCGCGAAGCTCCTGGGCACGGGCACCTCGAACCTTGGGTCGGCTCGCACCATGGCCTCGAAGGCGGCGGCCATGCGCACGTGGCCGCGCACGAAGCCGCGCAGGCCTTCCACGCCGTGGCAGCGGAGCACGAGCCAGAGCTTGAGCGCGCGGAAGCGACGGCTCAGCGCCACCTGCCAGTCCTTGTAGTCCACCACCGCCATTTCGCTCGCCGTTGGGTCCTTGAGGATGACGTCGTGGTCGGTGCCCAGAGCGGCCACAAGGGCGTCCGGGCGGCGCACCCAGAGCGCGCAGCAGTCCATGTTGGCAAGGAGCCACTTGTGCGGGTTCGTGCTCACAGAATCCACGGCCTCCAGATTTATAAGTGCATTTCTGAACTCCGGGCAGATGCATGCCGCGCCGGCGTAGGCCGCGTCGACGTGCACCCACACGTCGCGTCCCGTCAAGGCCGCGCACAGCTCGCCCACAGGGTCCACCGCCGCAGTGGGCGTGGTGCCCACCGTGGCGCACAGGTACAGCGGGACCCTGCCGGCCGCCTCGTCCGCGCGCACGGCGGCGAGCAGAGCCTGAGGCGAGAGCGTGAAGCCGGTCTCCCAGGACGTGGGTATCTCGCGGTAGTTTCCCTTGCGAATGCCGGCGATGCGCGCGGCCTTCTGGAAGGAGAAGTGCGTCTGGTCGGAGCAGTAGACGACCAGGTCTCCAATCCGGTCCTCGCCGATCTCGGCGAGCTTGCGGTCTCTGGCGGCGACGATCGTGCAGAGCATGGCCTCGCACGACGTCCCCAGAAGCGTGCCGCCTCCGCCTCCCGAAAACAGCAAATTCTCGGGGAGGTGCAGCGCCTTGCCTAGCCAGTCCGTGACCACGACCTCCAGCTCGGTAGCTGCCGGCGATGCAGCCCACGTGAAAGGGTTGATGTTGAGGCCCGCGGCGAGGGCTTCGCCGAGGGCCCCGACGTTGCTGGCCGTGGCGGAGAAGTGCGCAAAGTGACGGGGGCTCTGCCAGTGCGTCACTCCGGGGAGGATGAGGTCGCGGACGTCGCGCAGCGCCGCGGCCAGATCAGCAACGTCGGGCTCTTCAGGCGCCGTGTCCGGGAGCTGCCGGGATAGGAACCCCGGAGTCACGGCCGGCCGCACGGGGTACTACTGGTCGATGCTGGCGTAGTAATCCGCAATGAAATCCACCACCAGGCGCCCCTGCCTGCGGAACTCCTCGGCGTCCAGCGCCAGCCGCGGGGACGACATGGCTGCTGCGGCCGTGTCGTTGGCCGGGGCAGCGTCGGCATGCTTCAAGATTGCCATATCTCTTGCTGCTCTGCTAGCTATGTGTGCCACCCACTCGATTACTAGCTAGAGGCTTTCTCTGCTGTGTGACTGGAGAGGAGCGTGGTACGATGGATACGTATTTGTAGGCGCACGTACGCGACCACGACGCGCTTGGGCGGCGGTGCCCTACCTCGTTTTCGTACCCTACAACAGTTGCCACGCACGCATTACACGTGATCCATCACACACTAATAGTATCGATCTGGTGGCCCAAACTTTGCACCGCGTGTCACACTGTCAGCTACTCGATCCATCCATCGTTACTACTAGCTAGTACGTACTATTTCCTTGTCACCACAAATATGGAATTCAATCCTTAATTCCAATGCCGCCAGCCGGCTGGGCCGTGTGGACTGGACCGCGTCCGCTCACATATATCAATGTCCGTCCGTCGTCCACCGCGACGAACAGGCACTCTACAAACAACTCCGTCCGCTACACCCACTCGATCGCCGGTCGCACCGACGTGATCACAACAATCAATCCCGCTGCTGGCGGCAGGTTTGTCTTACAATCGATGCATGGACGATCATGGTATCATATACTTTTACTTCTTGATTTTTTTAGGGTCAAAGTCAGCCATCTAGATCGCTGAGGTCAGCAAGCTTTCGTAATCAGCTTCAAACAAACTCAATGGCCACTGATTTCCTATATATTCATTTGTTGTAAAAGTCGTCACCCGATAGCCTCACGTGCTTTGGCCATCACACAATTTATGTCTTAGCTGCCATGCCCATTACCTTCTTAATTTGCCAACAAGTGTTTGAGACAATTAACGACATCATGATTTTTCATACCCAGAACAGTGGTATGCATGGCTTTGGCAGGCCCTTGAGCCCAACCAATTCGATCGGGTGTGCCAACCGCATTATGAACTATAAACAAAAGGAGTATTTGACGAAGCACAAAATTATAGACCGTAATAGACAAGGAATGTATATATATGTTCCCTGAAAGAGATGCGCATATTGAAAATAAGTAAATGATCCAAATGTAGAATTGAAAAGTTCATCATGATGATCAATGAGAGCAACTTGATGTTCGTTCTCAACGTTAGATATGATCCCGTCTTACCTGCTTAGCCGCCTAGCGGAATCGTGATAGGTAACATTATATAATCATTAGCCTTTTGTGCGATGAATTATACGATCAATAGCTAATCTTGAGCGAGTCACTTACCATTTTTTATCACTTTATTAGTAGCAACAGCTATAACTGAACTCACTCCACGCATATTATATGGTGTATATCTTGAGATTTGCGCATGTAAGTGGTTCATTCTTTAGGTCCCTTTATCTTGGAAACCAACTTCTGAAGTTCTCCTTTTGCCCTTACATCTAAAAGTCAACCAAGGTGAATCAAATATATTATACAAGATGTTAATGATCATAAACTAATGGTTTCAAGATTCTCATACAATTGACATTGCTGAGGTAGGAAAGTTAAATTTATTTCTTCAACTAAACTTACAATATGGTCACACGCTGGAGCCAGGGCAGGCAGCGGGTGCGCCAAGATTAGCAGTCCTTTTTTGTTCCCCTCAAACTAGCTAGTACACCCCCTCTTCAGTAACAACTAGCAAGATTAGCAATCAAGAAGTAACAACTAGTAAGTACAACCTACCAAACTCATCGGCATCGAGCGGCAGGCTAGCGCCGCTTCTGCGGCGGCGGCCGGGGCAGCGTTCGTATGGCTCCAGATTGACATCTGGCAACCCATTCCTCTCGGTGCTTCGTTTTGGTATAACAGTAATCAGATTATAGTGGTCCAGAAGTTAGCAGTGCGTATCACCTTTGAGCATAAATAAATACTGAAATATCTCTTGTATCCTCATAAATACCTAACCCCTCTAAGTAAGGATGGGCTATCAGAACAAGCACAATGGTGTTGTCTAGTAGATCGCCTCATGCGTTGTGACATAATCTTGAGTTGATTTAACAAACAAAATGTATAACGGATGATCTTTCTAGTTGCCCCATAGGCCATAGCTATCCACAAGCCCTGAGTTTATTATGCATGGATCAAATAGCTTTTGTGATTTTGGATATTTTTTGACTTTGTAGCTCGTATGTGGCATCATGTTGTTTATAGCATTACCCAACGAATAACTATTCTATTTACTGGACATACATACGACCACAAACAATGTGATGACCAAAAATGAAAATGAAGGGAATTATTGTAAGTCAAATTTATTGCGTAATATTTGCCCGACGGCGCAGCAAGCAATCCACGAACTCGATTGCCGTGGTCGAGCCTCCGGCATCACACAACGAGGACGCCGGTATCAAAAAGTGCAGAACAGACTGAGGGTAGTGGTCCTGAGCATGTCGTATCATGCATGTCGTTCTATATCCATTAATTTGTTATATGAGTCTCGATCAAATGTGCTTTAACAATATTGTGGTGATCACATGTGAAATATTTTGTGAAGTATAGCTGCTGATAACTACGAATATGAATAAACCAAAGTTGATGTCGCGAGCGTAGGTATTAACTGTCGGCAAAGGCTTTCCCGACCCTTGTGGTCGACGGTGATTCGACGACATGGACACGTACGTGGTCGCGGTAGAAGCAGTCGGGAAAGCCTTTGCCGACACCTTATCTGTCGGCGTAGACGCCTTTTGCCTACAGTAGTGACTGTCGGCATAGGTCTGCCATGGTGTAGTGTAATGTAAGAAAAATATATGGTAAAAAAAACGTACATAATAAATGTCTAACTGAAATAACATATAAATATAATGTCACCAAGACTAGAGTATGTCATTTTCCCTACAAATAAACTTGTGCCATATGAGCTCAACAAAATAATACTCCTCACCAAGACTAGACTATAGTCAATTCCACCAAAAAAAAAAGAAGACTAGACTATAGTGCTCTCTAGTGGTCCAACAACCAACAACCACTCAGCTTGGAGCCTTATTCAATAATGATGTCAATAATTCCCTTCAAAAATAATGATGTCAAGAATGATGCAAGATAGAATGATCTTTTCAAGTTCTCCTGATCACATAGATGTGTTGGTCAACACAGAAGCAAGGTTGCAAGAAATGAAATGCATTTTCCATGTCGACACGAAATGCTCCTTCAATCTTACAATGTTGAAAAGAAATGCCTGCTCAATGTCGTTCAATCTTCACAGAAAAAAAAAAGGAAAAAAGAGAAATGCTTGTTCAATGTCGCTGCGGCTGCCATTGGTTACCAGTGCATGTCAGCTTTAATTTCCTTCTCTTTCTTGTGTAGTCCTAAATCTAATCCTCCCGCTAGGAAAGGCCGTGTGACACCCCGTGTCACTGATGCCCAACTGATGCACACTCACAAACTGAACTGAACCTTGAACCATATTCAAATTCAAATTCGAAATGCAAAATTGAAATAATGGCCAAACACATGCTTGTGAAGCAACTCAAATTTTTACATAGCAACGTGGACAAACAAAAATACCAGTAGATAGCCCTACTCAATAGATAATTTTGGAGAATTTTTGGTGATTTTACAAATTCATTTGACAGCTCAATAAAATCCCCAAAGCTGAAAAGTGATCAAATTTGAAATTTTGCCATTTGAAATACCTCTGGATTCCAGATGTGCATGTTGTCCAGTGGATAGATCTTTTCAAGATCTTTCCAATGGTACCAAAATCGCAAATTTTGGAGATCATTTGCTAGTCCAATTTGTGTGCACAAATTCGGTCAATTTCTGAGTTTGAATAAATTCGGGAAAAAGAAAGATGCGCCCGGGCCCACTCGTCAGTGACGTTCGTCTCACTGAGGACGTCGGAGCTTTTGCTCCACGTCGCCGACGGCGTACGGCGCCTCTCCGCGGCGCCCTGGCCCGCTCCCGACCGTGCGACGGTGTCAAAAAACGGCTCCCCATGCCTGCCCGAGCCCACTCCCTCGCTCGCTCTCGCTCTATCGTCGCTCTCCAGCTCCCCGAACCCTAGCCTCATCGCGCCATTGCCGCCACTCGAGCTCCACCTCGCTGCTCCGCCGCTCCGACGCGTTCCCGCGTGGGCCGTTGCGTGAGAACCTGCGCGGGGATGACGTGAAGCAGTGCTGGACCATTCCTTCCTCCTTGCACAGCCCAAGCCAGGGAATCCAGCTCGTCCTCGTCATGGCCGGCGGTTGAGCACATCCGGCCTCACCGTTGATTCCAGCCCCTCCGGTGAGTGGTTCTTCAATTGCTCGCACGCGGGGGTAGAAATCTTCGTCGCGCGCACCCTTGACCTCACCATTTTGCTTCTTCCGCTGCCGAGTGACCGGAATCCGAGTTTTCCCCATCGTCGTCGTTGAGCCACCGCGAGGGCTCCACGGGTGAACTCCGCTCTCCAGAGCTCCTCGTCGTTGACCGTGTCTGTGCTGAGCCTCCTCGCGTCGAGACGAAGCCTTTGCGCCAACACCTGCAGCTGGAGGACCTCCCCACACCTCTCGAGTCGCCGCCGAACCTCCGCCATCGCCGCAACCTCGTCGCCGACACTGTTCCGGCCGCCCACGCTTGCTCCTCGTCGTCGAGGTGAGATCCCCGTCTCGCGCTGCCCCCGTTCGTGCCCTTCGCTGGCCGATGCGCTCGCCGGAGCTTACTCCGGCGAGTAGCGCCGCCGCCCTCCGGCGATGGTTCCGGCCTGCGCACTGGAGACCACAGGGCGTGGATCTCGTGTGGCTACACGGGATCCCGTGTGGCTAACTCCGTGGCCCCGCGTGTGTTCTCGCACACGTGTGGTCGGATCTGGTGTGGCCGGCCCAGATCCGGTGCGGCCCGGTCTGTGTGCCCCCTCTTGTGGCTCAGATTTGATTGGCCCACCATTTTCCAAAGCCTTTTCGAATGAAAAGTAAATTTCAGAAATTGTCTGCAAATTGTAAAATCGATCGAAAATTTAATACATCTCAGAAAAATTCAAATAAAATTTTTGTTAGCCTTCTTCTGCTCTGCTCTGTATAGGAAAAATATCAAATCACACAAAATACGTTCTCTGTTTTCTGTAAAAATAATTTTGTACAGATGATGTTTAATTCATAATTAATTATATGTTGCTCCATAAATCCTGAGATCTGGCATGCCTGTTAAGATACTGTTAACACACCTACAGAGCATTTTTCCACTATCATACCTTGCTTAATTATTTTCCTATGATTTAAATCGTTCCTGCATTGTTTAAATTAATATAGATAATCTGTAAGGAAACAAATCATCAAACTTCACAGTAAATTACTTTCAGTGGTGGATTTCACAGAAAAATGCCACTGGACATAAATTAATTTTTGAAATCATATTATTCATTTAACCTATCCAAGTTGATTAATGGTGAAGTTAATTAAAAGTTAATGAAGGAAATACTCCAGACGAAATTAATTAACAAAGTTAATCATTTGCACTTACAGTGTAAATGACTGTCCTATCAAGTAATTAAATCATCAATTGCATCATATTCTTGCATCTAACTTTGCATTATTTCCTTGTCATAACGTGTAGTGACAGAGACGACTCCGGAGCCGCTCGACTTCCAGCTGCCGGAGGAGCAGACCCAGGAGGTGCAGGAGGAGCAGCCGCAGCAGGACACTGACCCCGCTGACCCTGTTAGCTACGCTCCTGAGCCAGGCAAGCCCCGGTGCATGCCTCCCTATTTAGGATTTTTACTTTCTTACTTGATTGGGGTTAGTATTTTATTGTGCATTAGGTTTATTAGGAATTGCTGTGAAACCTTAGAACTGCACTAGGACTACCCTTCCATATCCTAACTTGTGTCCTATTTTTGTAGATGTGGTCTAGGTTACGTTAGAACTTGCTATGCTTAGGGACTAGCGAACGGTAGAAGTCGAGTGGTAGGTCCCACTCGCGAGTTAGGAATTACCCTGGATTGTACTAGATGGATTTAGGATTTGTTGAGACCGGACGGGGATTGTATTTGTGTAGGATGGTTGGAGAAGGCTGGGCCTTCACGGTGGTAGCCCCGTATGTGTCAATTGAGAACCGTTCGTTGTTGGCCCTGTTGAGCAAGTTTGAACGTACTGACTCACATGCTAGTGTTTTTATGGGCCTAGTAAACCTAGTAGCCTGCGTCGCCCTGGATGTCTGGTAGATACTTTACTCTTTCTATCATGGTATTTGGGAGAGGTAGGGTGGCGTCTCGCGCAGTCAGCCGTCCGGGACGGGGGCTGCGGTGGGAGAGCCCTTCCTCGGGAGGAGTAGAATCTGGTACAGCTCTGGTGGTACGTAGCGTAAACGGTTACCGTATGTGACCTTTGCCGCGTATGGCGTGTGGTCAGGTTTTCTCCTGCAGGATGTACATCGATGCCGCCGCTCTCGGTCAAGAGCAACGTTGCTCACTGCGTCACATCGTAGTGTGATATGATTGATGATATGATGATGCTAGTCCATTTACATTACTGTTATTTACATTTCTATATATATACTGTCACTGTTGATGTATTGTTACTTATTATCTGTTTTAGAGATATGCACACTATTTTTCCGGATAAATACCTAACTTGAAAATAAAAACTTGAAAATAAGGATCCATTAATTAGTGCGAGTTATGCTATCGCGTCAGCCACCCCCTTGTAGCCTTTGCATAATTAGGAGTCGGTTTTAGATAGCCACGTTGACGGGTAAGACTTGCTGAGTATTAGTTGCTCAGGGTTTGGCTCCTTATGTTTTATTGCAGGTAGCACCTTTATCCCTGACTCTACGGGTGGAGGTGGACAGTGGGATGGCCAGCTTCCCTTTGGTTGGACAGCCCACTGGGAGACTGAGGAGTGATCTGCTCCCGAGTCCGCATCTTCATGGCTTTGGATGCGGGTTCTTATTGTATTGTGAGCGCGTGCGCCTGTATTTCTACTAGTTTGGACTTGTACTTGTACCGTTTATTTCCGCTGTGCGACTTTATGTTTTAATTGGATTAATGTAACCACTTAAAGACTTAATTTGTGCTTTTTATATGCTGTACTGTTACGTCTGTTCATCAGCGCTATACCGACTCGATCCTGCGAAAAACGGAGACGCTTCAGGCCGGGCTATATATTAGCGCCCGGATAGCCCCTCTCCGCCAAACAACGCGTGACTGTCAAAGAGCGCCGCCCACTTATGGAGCCATCGCACAAGAGCAGCATGACGACGACGGATCGATGGTTTCAAAAACAAAAATTAAAAAAAAAAAGCAGAGCACGATGGCCCTGCAATTAAGCACAGGGCGCAGTGCCTTCGCGCAGCCGGAGTAGAACTAAGGGCGTGTTCCGCGTTTTAGAGGCTAAAATTTAGAAGGATCTAAACAAAAAAAATCTTGTCTTAAATAAATTTTAATTACAAAACTAACTACAGAACCCCCCTCTAAATCGCGAGACGAATTTAACGAGGGTAGGTAAGCCGTGATGAGGCGATATTTACTGTTGCATTACTGTAGCATCACTGTAGCAAAACATAAATTAATTAGGCTCATTAAATTCGTCTCGTAAAGATGTACCCATCTGTAAAAAAGTTTTGTCATTAGACTTTATTTAATACTTCTAAATAATAAAATTCTCTTTAGAGCTAAAGTTTAGAGGCTCTAAACTTGGACACCGCACGCGCCCCAAGTTAGCTAGCAGTTCGTGTCAGCATTTCCTTGAGCGGAAATCGGATGTGACCTTGCATGTTCTATGAACCACGTATGCATCCTGGTTACCACGTCCCCAAATTTGGTCATTTTCACGTACTTCTCATCATTGATACCCGAAAACGAAACAGAATCAAGCTACACGTGCATGGCTTTTAAGACCAATGGGGAGTATCGTGGTGCCACGTAACGTAGTGCATAACATGGTTCAGACTAAAATGGAACCAACATGGTTCAAAATTTGAATGCTCAGGGTCTCAAATGATTCAAAATTTTGGAACGTTGTGTCCACATGTTGCTATAAAAAATGGTTGAAGTTACATCAATGATTATTCATGAACAGTTCAACATCAGATACACAAGAATACCATCAACCATCAACTGAAGACCGTTGATCAGAACAGTGTGAAGATCCAATGGTCTATATGGTGGGAACATATGTTGCAGGGTACAAAGATGCTTTTTCGATAACTCACATATATCCTGCTCCCTGTCTAGGGATGAAAACGGAACGGTAAAATTCCGTTCCGTTCCATTCCGAATACCGTATTTTTCCGATTGATTCCGAAATATTCGGAATTTCAACGAAAATGGAACGGAAATGAGTACAGGGTAGTCGGAAACGGAATCGGAAATGATTTAAGGATTATTCCGATCATATTTCATATTTCCATATTTTGTTCGGAATTTTTCCGTTTTGTTCCGAAGTCAAAGAAATTGGAATAGCCTAACATCAGCAAGCCTATCAGCCCAACAGCCAACACCGGCCTCAACCCTTCTAAACCCTTCAAAGCATCTGGTGTTTCTGCATCATCTTCAACACCTTCGATGATATGAATGATGAGAAGGAGTTGCTTCGTGGTAGTGGACCTTGGATCGTCATATTAGGCCTAGCTATATATGTATGATGAATCAGACACTGTGCTATTTGTATTAAGTTCGGACTACATGCTAGTTGTATTGTCTAAGTTAAGACTATGTTGATATGAATGACTTCCTACGAGACATTATTTGTAGTGCTTCTATGTTAATGTCTAAGTTAAGACGATGTTGGATGTGTCGTTCGATGTTATTATATTCCGACTTAAAATATCGTTTACGGATCGTTTTCGACATATTTTCGTTCCGACTTGTTCGTTTTCGAATGTCCGATTATTCCGATTCCGACTTTTCCGTTTTCGTTTCCGACCGATAAAGAAAATATGAAAATGAAAATGATTTAGGCATTTTTCCGATCATTTCCGTTCGTTTTCATCCCTATCCCTGTCATGATTTCTAGAGCCCATGACCCAAGGCGCCAACCGAAATTAGTAAAGAAAGATGTGTTGGGTTTTGAACGAAAGAAAATCGGATGAGAGATGGGGAGCCCAGCCCACTGGCGATTCATTCCACGCGGGCAGCTCGCGCCAACCCGCTAAAGCCGCCCCCCGCCAGCTTCCGAAAGAAGGAGCACCAAAATTTTGAACGAAAAACTTCGGAGGGAAAACTCCCGCCAAGATAAATACCCGCCCCCGAGATTTCCATCCTCCCAACCCCGAAATCTGGATTCGTCATAGCCGCGAAAGCTCGAGAGTCGACGAGAGATCCGGGAGCGAGGTGGAAGAGATGGCGGACGTGGGGAGCCTCGAGAGGATGGGCCGGGAGCTCAAGTGCCCCATCTGGTACGCCGCCGCCGCTCCTCTGCTATATGCCCGCCTCCTCTTGGTTTCTCGGATCCATTTTTTTTTATTTGTTCCTCCGATAGATCTTGATGTTTTGGCGAAGTTTTCTTGATCCATTCTAGGAGACCCCAGCGAGCACTCTTTTTTGCTTTGGACTTCCTTTTTGTTGCGCATTAGCTGATTTTTCTTTTTCTTTTGATTGTGGTAGCTTGAGCCTGTTCAGATCGGCGGCGTCCATCACCTGCAACCACATCTTCTGCAAGTGAGCCCCGTATCCCTACTCTCCATTGAAATCTCCGTTGGAACAATCCAATTTCATTTTGTTTTCGACGCCATGGATGGTCCTGTAATTTTCCTTTGTACGTCAATTTTGCAGCTGTTGCTTGATTGAGTCGATGAAATCCTCCTCGACCTGCCCGGTGTGCAAGGTCCCATTCCGCCGAAGGGGTTAGTTCAGTATACCTGTTGCAATTGCTCCTAAAGTTTTGTGTAGAAATTGACATGCCTAATCTACTGTAAAATATGTCAGAACTGACATATAAATGCCTTGTTAAGCTTCACTGGTTTTGCTATTTGATAAAATTATATAAGATCATAGGATGTTTACTGCAAGTCTTTTCTTTAAGTATTCCCTTACCTCTAGTTGGTGCAAAACTCACAGCCTACGGTTTGGCTTTACTTGTAGAAATACGCCCGGCACCTCACATGGACAACTTGGTGTGTGTTTTCAAAAACATGGAGGCTGCAGCAGGTACTAGTGTTATGTCAACACAGGAGATTCCTGCGGTAAAAGTTACAGGTAATTTGCTACCTATGGTATATGGGCAATGTAGCCATGGGAGCATCAATTTTCAAGAGCTTACACATTTATTCTGATTGGTTGCATCTCTTTCTTTCTTCTGAAAGATATGTCATCTTTTATTTAGCATACTATTACCTTCTGAAAGATATGTCATCTTTTATTTAGCATACTTGTGGGCTTCATCTCTAGCCTACCCCAACTTGCTTGGGATAAATGGCTATGTTGTTGTTGTTGTTGTTGTCTTAGATGCTCGGCTTTATAAAGATCAACTTACGGAGAGAAATAATAATTATTTATAAATCTTGAGCTTACTGTTATTATTTTTCTTGAAGATGGATCGGATGGCGGTAACAGTGGCAGCAAGCCTAAAAGGTTGCAGAAAAAGAAGGTAGCATCCAAGAAGGAAAATAAGAAAACCAAGGCTACTGCAGCATCTGCATCTCATCCTGCTACAAAGCCATCTATCTCTACAAACAAAAGAATACACGTGACACCATTTCCTGAATCTGAGACACCAATAAGGCCCAAAAAGATTATGAAACCTGAAGAGCCTAAAAATAAAGAGAATGGTGATGTTGAAGAGAATACCGATAAAGATTTGACTTCTGATAAACCAGGAAGCCCCTCATTGTCACCCTTTTTTTGGCTAAGGGATGAGGAAGAGGAAGGTGGCACTGCTGAAACCTTCAGTGAACCACTATCATTGGACACACCCCTGCGTCACAATGCACCTACTTTTAGTGATATAAAGGACTCTGATGATGAAAACCCTTGCAATATGACTCCCAACGTAAGTTCTTATAATAACCTCTGCATTTCAGTTTACTGCTTGAAATTTTGTGCTTACCATTTCTCTACATGACTTGCAGAGCAAAGATAAGGTTACAGAAATCTTCGATAGTGAAATCTTTGAATGGAGTCAAAGACCTTGCTCTCCTGAGCTGCGTTCTACTCCAGTGAAAAAGCAGGTATATTTGCTAACAGAGACTGTACTTTAAGTCCCCTTCCCCTCTTGGTATTTTCCTTTCCAGTTTCCACGTATGTCACTAAACTACTTTGTCTGTTCAGGGAAAATTTAAGAATATACTAGATCAAATCACAGAGAAAGATAATGTCGAAGATATGGAACTTGGTGGTTCATTTGATAAGTTAGATAATGCAAATAATGCAGTTCAGGCTGTAAATGCGGAAGGGAATGAACAGAAGAGAAAGAAGGCAAGAGCTACAAAGAGGAAGAATTCAAAACTGACCAATCGTGGGAGGCTATGTGCTAAAGGATCTGAGGCAGATCAACAATGTATGGACACCCCTATAGGTGCTATTGCAAAATCATGCAAGACAAACAACACTACAAAAGAGAGGAATACTTTGAGTAGAAGAAACAAGGTCTCCTCTATCAACAGCTATAGAGATCTTTGTACTAGTGATGAACCTATGGAGACATTTGCCCCTCCGAAAGATGGCTTGGAGGTTGAAGCACCTGAAAAAGAACTGTCAGAAAAGTCCTTCAAAAAGGGAAAAAGGAATCAACAAAAGAAAAACGGATGGAAATTTGAAGTAGCAGGGAAGAGTACTGTTAATGCTGCAGAGAGTAAATCTGAACAAAGAAGTAAGCGAATCAGAAGGATGCCTGAGGGTGATATAGCTCAGAAGATAAGGGTTATTTCAGAGATTGAAAATGAAATTGAAGTGCCACACATAGAAGGCTGCATTCGACCCAAATACTCTAATGGTATTAGTAACACGAGCAAAACGGGAAACACACCAAATATTTTACTTGGAAGATGCCACAGTAATGAGGCAGTACACGCAGTTCATCTAGTAAAAAATGTCTCGGTTACAGATGATAGTGCAAAGTGTATGAAACAATCAGAGCACTCAGTATCGCGCGCTGCACATAATGCTGTCATGAAGAAACTTGAGAAAAAAGTTTGTAAGGTCTTCTGTGCCTTCTGCCAGTCTAGTGATATCACAGAGGTACACACTTTTGTTTGCAAAAGCCTTATTTTTTTAAGTTCCAAAACCTTCCTCTTACTAGTGACGACCTAATGTCTCTTTCTTGAAGGATTCTGGAGAGATGGTCCACTATCACAATGGAAAACAAGTGCCTGCAGAATTTAATGGAGGGGCTCATGTTATACATTCTCACAAGAACTGCCTGGAGTGGTATGTTACCCTCTCTTATTCCATATCACATTTGAACCATATTGGTTTCTGTATATTTGGTTAATTCGTTTGTGATTTTTATTTTACCTAAGGGCTCCTGATGTCTACTTCGAAGATGAGTCAGTGTTTAATCTTACTACTGAGTTGGCTAGAAGTAAAAGGATCAAATGTGCTTGCTGTGGAATTAAAGGTGCTGCACTTGGATGCTTTGAAATGTCTTGTCGAAAAAGCTTCCATGTCACCTGTGCTAAATTGATCCCAGAATGTAGATGGGATAATGTAAGTCTGTTTCATGTTCTTAAACTAGTGTTTTTAACTATACCAGAATATCTTGATATTATGCAAAGTCCAAAATTATCACCTCGTTGCTGACTTAGTTTTTGTTATTGACAGGAAAACTTTGTGATGCTATGCCCTTTGCACCACTCTTCGAAGTTGCCCATAGAAACTGCTGAGTGCAAAAAGGAGTCTAAAAGGAGGTTAACACCAAAAGGGTATGTTTCGAGCTTCTTATTGGGAACATGTTAATTTGATAGCTTAAGATTGACAAATATATGACTTCTTACTGTATCTTAACAAAAAATATGAATTCTTACTGTAGTTTACCTATTTTTCAGGCCGCCTCAAGTAAGACCTAGTCAAGATTATGGTAATAAATGGACATGGCCATCTGGATCACCACAGAGGTGGGTTCTGTGCTGTTCAGGCCTTTCTGCAGCTGAAAAGGTGATTTCTAATGTTCATCTTATTTTCCTGATAAGTTTAACGACATCTGTATAATGTCCATTTCAACTAATTAAAGATGAACAATCTCACAGGCTATTGTGTCAGAGTTTGCTAAAATAGCTGGTGTGCCTGTTTCAACAAGTTGGAGTCCCAGTGTCACCCATGTCATTGCATCAACTGATCAGTCTGGTGCTTGCAAGCGCACACTGAAGTTTTTGATGGCAATCTTGAATGGCAAATGGATTGTCTCCATAGACTGTAAGTGCACTGTGCTACCTAATGGAACATTTTTATATCTGTGCAGGCCAGCTTGCACTCATAAAATTGAAGCTCTTCAATATTGTAGGGGTTAAAACTTGCATGCAATGTATGGAGCTTGTTGATGAACAGAAATTTGAAGTCACCATTGATGTACATGGGATTAATGGGGGTCCCAGATTAGGAAGACAAAGATTAATCAACAAGGTGACACTCTTTGCCATTGTTGAGTAGGACTCCTGTTTAGTTTCTTTATATTAACTACACTATCACAACTCGAACAATAATATCAATACAAGTCTAGATTAAGAAAGTTTCTCATCAGCACCAACGGCACCAGCATTTCTGCTCATGGAATATGTGCTAAGTTCTAACAGTCACATTCTTTGGTTCTGCAGCAACCTAAGTTATTCGATGGCATGCAATTCTACTTTCATGGAGATTACACAAACTCGTACAGAGGCTACCTGCAAGACCTTGTGGTGGCGGCCGGTGGAACTGTTTTACAAAGGAAACCTGTATCAAGAGACCAGCAGAAGTTGCTTGATGACAGCTCCATGATCCTCATTGTCTACAGCGATGAGAACCAAGACAGTGCAAAATCAAAATCCAAGATAAGCACCCACACTGCTCGCAGGCAAACTGATGCTCAGGCTCTGGCCTGCGCCTCTGGTGGCAAGGTTGTGAGCAGCACATGGATCATCGACTCAATAGCTGCTTCCAACGTTCAACCTCTTTAAGTCAGAAGGCTGACACCAACCGCTTCCTTGTTAATCTAAATGTGTGCTTGGATGTATATTTTATTAATAAATGGAAAATATATGATGGCAAGGAGTGCACAAATTTATAGTGTAACTAACAGAAATATACTTTTCAGTGTTCTTGTTAAACTGAGGTTATCATGAGGTGATTAACATAGCTGAGCGCATGATCAGCCTCATTTTTCCTTGTAAAAGCAGTTCCCCAGAGCTTGAGTAGTGTATCTGGTTGTTATGTAGAGTATGGTGATTGCAACTGGACTGATCTATGCTGTGACTCTTTTAACTGTTGGGAAGACGTGGCCTCAAGTCTCTAACAGCAGAATACTATTAATCTTGTGGGAACTAGCTGCAGCCCTTATGTATGGACCCCTTATTCCTATTTGTAAATTATGATGGCAACCAAACCAAGTATTGTATTAACTCATGAAAAGTACAACACATCACAAAGCCAATTCTAAAAAATTACATCGCAGCTAACAGCCAATGAAACTTGTGCAACTGTCAGGAGATGAGAAGCTTGTACAGATTGCTAATATGAGCCCCATGTCCAGCACACCCAGCTACCAGACTTGGCCAAAACTTGCGCAGATGCCAAGGCGAACCTTGAATCCTTACTACTGCATTGTGACGTTTAGCTTGACCGGCAACTGTTGGTCTCTCATAGCTAAAGTCCCAACAATGTGTCACTATGGAAACTGCAATCATTTCTTGTTTAGGAGAATGAGTACTGGAGCAATTGGCCTATTGATCATTTGAAGTTTGCAGCTCGCCCAGGTATCAATAGGAAGACTTGATGCAAACGATTCGACAATGTCGAGTTCGTCCCTAAAAGGAAAAAAACAGTAAGTTCATTTATAAATGGTACTTGATCAAATTTCATGTGCTGTGAAACAATATGATCGTGCCCATGTTAAAATCATGTCAAACTATGAGCAAAGAGAATTGTTTTAGTTTATTAATAAAATAGCTTGTTCCTTGACCAGCATCTCGAGTTGCCATTACTACATAGTTTTGCAATCAGCAATCAATGAATGAGATTACATTACATGGGGCACATGCATAACATTAGTGATTGGTGTTTACCTTCCACCTGGATGGCCAATATAAACAAGGACACTAATGAGTCCTCCAGAACTGAGAATTCTGCTGGCAGCTTGCAATGCAAGGTCAGTTGTCCTAGGTACTGTGATTACTGTTTTATCTCCTCCTGGGAGGTAGCCCAAGTTGAATGCTACAAGCCTAGAGGAAATGTGCCAAAGTAGTAAATCAGCGCACATTACTCAATTTCACAATACTGTTTTGTTGAATAACAGCTCTACAGATGTAATAAGCTTGGAATAGCAATAATAAGCTGAAAAGGCATGATCACCTCACAGGAGAATCTTTAGGAACAATCTCCTCCATCCTACTATGACATACCGGAAATAGCTTTACAAGGTCCCTCTGCAAAATAAAATTATTATAGTGACAATACAAGCAGAGACATAACGAGAAGGAAACAATTACTAAGGTATCGAAATACAAAGGTCCAAGCGGAATGCCTCAAAAGAAATCACTTCAAACGCAAACCTCATTGACATCATCAACAGCCATTTTCAGAAAAGAGGAAGTGCTCTCTATTGCTGAATCTTGAATGTCCATCCCATAAACACGCCCCTGCCCTGTTTCATCAGCCACCATCTTAAGCAAAGCAAGCGTATCATTGCCATTCCCACATGTGGCATCAACCACTGTATCCCCTTTCCGGACGATACTTCTCCACACCCTAACCACACAAAATTGTAGGATTAGTGAAGCATAATGAATTCATTTCGTAACTTGTAAGCTCAGCACTGCAGCGTTAAAATTGGGTAACTTGAGACTTTGCATTGGAAGAGAATACTAGACTAGGGATTATTAAACAACAACGGGTGTTAGTACCTACGCGTGGGCTACTTCGGTGGCCTTCCGCTTGCCGGTGACGAAGCCCACCACCGCATCCTCCACCCCAAGGGCAGGTTGCTGTGGCGTCGCGGAACCGGCGGCAGCGAGGCGCGCGGAGGATGCGTACGCGGCGATGGGCCGGCACAGGGGCGGAGGCGACGGGTTGCGTCGGAGGAGAGGGGTCCTCCCGAGTGCTTGGGTCCCGAGGAAGAGGCGGGGATGCGGCGGCATCGCCGTTGCGCCGGCGGAGTAGTCTTTTTTTTTCTTTTTTTTTTGAGAATCCGGCGGAGTAGGATTGGCACAAGGGAACTGTTGCGGTTTGTCCTAGCCGTGTTCGCTAGATTATCAGGGGCATATAAACGGTTCAGATTCATTCTTGAGATTTCTTTTCTTTTTTTTTTTTTTTGAACTGGTTCATTCATTTTTTTTTTTTGACACCAAACTGGTTCATTCTTGAGTTTGAAGCGAGAGAAAAAAGAGCTTTTGTATTGTATATAACTGGGGCAAAAAAACAGTTCAAAAAAAATAAACTGGGACAAAAAATAAAAATATTTGGACCAAAGCTCAGAGTGGCTCGCATCATCTGTGGAGATGACTGATCGTGACGACCCATGTGTCACGAGAGCATTTCATCATTACTATGGCCAAACTTATCTGGGGTGAGAGAGGCTCGAACTCTCGACCTCAGGATAACTCAACAAGCTATGAGACCTACGCGCTAGCCAACTGCGCCACCACCCCGTTGTGACAGAGCAAGAAATGAAACCATTAAATAAGGAACATCCTTCCGAGCCAGGAGATTTGCTATCCAACCCTAGGCTCGAGTGCCTTTTGATTTCTTCAAAATAAGTACAGAAAATGACAGTAGCTTGGAAGGATTAGCTAGAGGATGTATGTAAATATTGAGATTATTGCGAAAGGGCCTGTAACTTAGTGGTTACAAGAGTCTCAGTCGACTTCCGATGAGAGCAATTTTTTTAGAATTTAACGGCGTTATGCTTTCAGCGGTAGGCAGCGTGGCCCTCAAGAGCGATTTGTAACATTTCTCTCTTTTATTCTCTTTATCCAGACATCACATGCACAAACTTTATTCAAGGCCTATTAGAACCCCCCCTCCCCCTCCCAAAAAAAAGAAAAAAAGAAAAAAGAAATTGCACATGACATATAGAGGACTCATGGTCAACACGTTTGCCATCTATGGCCCATATACGTTTCCCTTATTGGCGCAATCAGTCACACGATATCGATAGTCAGTTCCACTTGTTGCAGCGGGGGCTTCTGCCGCCTCCTTGAACGGGATATAGAATGCATCGTGTGCCATGGCGTTAAGCTCTGTGGGCGCTGGTGACAAGGTTTTTGAGACAGTCACATGCTCCATGCTTTCCGGAGTGCGAGCGCCATGTGCGGATGAGATGAACACAGCAGCAACGATAACACCGAGGAGCACAGCCGTAAGAGCCGCAAGTTTGCCCATTTTTCCTAGTTTTGATGGGAGTCGTGCTTCGTAAGCAAGCTTTGTTTGCACAAGAACAATGGCTTTTGGAATGTCTTTGTTGTTGGAAGTGGAGTATTTATAAGTGGAGTTGTAGATAACTCCATGTATATGTAACTCTTTAGTAGCTACCGATGTATCTGTTTGTTAATGGAACATGGGTACACGTTATTGGTAGTAACTCTATAATAATATTTAAGCTGGGTAAATGAACAACATAGGCGTTAATGGAGTTACGTTATGTCTGGTTCAGATTTAAGAATGAAATTACTTCTATATGTGCGGTTCTTATGCATGGCAGATGCCGTTAGTTGTTAGCATGGGTAGTGAAGAGGTGTTTATAAACACAGGATACATATGGATGTGGGTAAGAAACAGAGACAGATGTGCTTATTGTTGTCATAGGGTTCAAAGGATTGTGGTCTAAGTATATGAGGATGAGGGATGAGCTGAACCACGCAAATGACTCAATTTGTCGAACATCGACATTAAATCGGTTATAGACAGTCACATGATCCATTCTTTTCCTTGGGAATCAATATCTCACGTGTAACTATTTACATCATATGCAAGAACTAGAAGGAACCTAACTAAAATCAAAGCAAGCGCCATGGCTGACATGCTATGTGCTAATCCTCAGAAGCTAGGAACTGCAATTTGCTCGGCATCTCCCATGAATAGCGTTAAGCCATTTCCATAATGGCAAGGCCTCGCCATGGAGCTCAGGAACGCCCTGTCAACCTCTTTAGATGCTCCTCTCCTAAGCAAACACAACATATACTCTATCGCCGCAGCATCACAGGGCAGTGTGATCCTGCCGTCTTCGCCGGTGAACCCAAACTCCTCCTGCGACAGCATAAGAAGCTCACTGAAGAAGGCAGTGCTGAGGTACGCCAGAGGGACCTCAAACCGCCTGCCATCGGCTGAGTACACAACACAGCGGCCCTTGCCGGCCACCGACGTTGATCTGCAGCAAGATCCATTAGTTTCTTTCGCTGGCATCGATAGTGTGAGCCTCTTCCTCGCAAGGGCCGCCATTCTTTGCCACTTCTTCGCCATCCGCACAAGCCTCTTTGCACTGATCAAGGCTGCTTTGATCTCCTCCTTTCTTGGCTGAAAACTTCAGAGAAGTGTGTGATGTACAGGTGGTATTCAGCTAGGTGTTATGCTAAGCTTGCTGATAGAATGATGAAGTTCTTGTGGCAAGTTGATGGATTTATAGGTCAGGCGTCAGGATAAAGAGAAAAGTGCACTTTCTGTGTTGCTATCAACTATGGCTGGCAAGAGACAAGGCCACGAGCTCCGAACATGCATTTTTGTGAGAAAAATCCATTTGATTTCCATCAGATTTTTCTGGGGCCATCAGTGCTGCACTTGTCCAGCCAATAGTTTCCAAATTTGATTCCAATAGGATCTCACAATGTGCTGCCATACTGACATGTTTTGTTGTAGCCAAGAGGCATGCTATATGACATGCGGATCACATGTAAATTGGGTTCAATGTGTCAGAAGTCAGGACCTCTCCCTGATTGCGCAATGAGCTAGACTTCTATTATTCTGGGTGATTAATATGTCCACTTTGAACATCTGAACTGGATCCACAGATTGTGTCATGCACTCTAGTAATTGTTCATTTGTTCCCTTGTATCACTTCTTATTCAGCAAGTCCAAACAACTACCTCAACAGTTTCATATCACTTCTTCAGTAAACGGTCTGATGGATGGATTGCCGGCATCTCATGTGTACTCCATTTCATTGCATTTTCTTACATGGTCCAACAAGGTTGCAACTAGGCAACAAACTGATTACAGACCAAATCAGCTACATGACACTAACATTTTTTTGGCATTCGCTGATATGGTAGCTGTGTGCTCTAACGCTCGCTCCTGGCCCAGTTCTCCATATCATCGTGTCAAGATGTGCTCAGCCTGCAATTTTGGTCAGATCCTTGCTGCACTGACCATGTAGTCATTAGTGGTCCTCATTTCAGACAACTTGCTCTGGCAGTCAGAGTGCTAATCTCAATTTTTTTGCACTTTTGAACCATGTCTTCTATTTGAAATATTTAATCCATGTTCCCTTGCTCCATTTTTTGTGGGCAGCATCCGGTTTCAGTGGAGAACATAGGCTCCGGCAATATCTGATTGCAAACCGCTAGCTGAACAAGCCTGTCTCTGTCACTTCACGTTGATCCCAATTAACATGGGGTCCTCCTGCCCCTTCCTTTCTAAACAGCTCAGTATGGTACGGTAATGGTACCCAACCAAGCACTGAAAGTGCACATGATTGGCTCCATCACAGGCCAAACACTAGGTCCCGTCACAATCTAATCCAAAACGTACGCATGTAGTGTGCTCATGGCTTTGTCCCTTGCCAATCGTCCTACCTGACTGGACTCCCAGCTCTTTCCTTCGCCTATATATTCAAGGCCATGGGTTGTCCAAACAACATCACTTGCAGCTTCATACACAAAGCATAGCACCCTTATAACTAAGAGCTCTCCAGTTTCTAGACAGAAGAAAAGAAGAAATAACTCACCATGATCGCCAGGAGAATCTCTCAGCCGGGGGGCCGTCGCTGACGCCCTGGGCGGAAAAAATTCGAGCGACGCCCAACCCCGTCCTTCTTCAACCTCGCGCCGAGCGCCTCCCCCGCCGGCCAAACCGCCACCCAAGCCGCTCCGCCGCCTCCCGGCGTCGTCGCCGCCCGCCGCACCTTCCCCGCCCCCGCCCGCAACCACCTCCGGCGGCTGGCGGCGCCTCGCCGCCTCGCCGCGCCGCCCGCACTCGCCGCCGCCGCCCGTCAAGCCGCCGCCGTCACCGCGCCGCCGCCACGCTAACCCGTCGGGACACGACGCCCCCACCGCCGACCCTGCCCACCGCCTGCCTGCCGCCCGCGGCACGGCGGCGCCGTCGCCGCCTCGCCGCCTCCCACCGCCGGGCCGCCGCCGCCCCCCGGAACCCGTCCTCTATGTCCGGCGGAGGAGGAAGAGATTCTTGGGCAACCCCACGCAGCTAAGGGATTCTACGGCGATGGCGACGGCGGCTGCGCCGCGTGTGGCTCGTCGGGGAAGAAGCACAGTGCCTCGCTCGGGGGTGGGCGGACGGTGAAAAGTTTTTGCCGTAGGCGGCAGCGACGCGTTCCCCTCTCAGCCGGCCAAGAGGTGGCAGAGGATGGTTGCCCTTGGAAAAAAGCACCTCACTTGGGAGACAACAAAGGAATCCGACGAGTGTTGCGCCCCTATGGCAGGAAAGGGCCACTGTGTGGTGTACACGACCGATGGGATGCGGTTCGAGGTGCCATTGGCATACCTTGGAAAGAAGGTCTTCGAGGAGCTCCTGCGGATGTCACATGAGGAGTTTGGCTTCACAAGCGATGGGCAGATCACCCTCCCTTGCGATGCTGCCACCATGGAGTACGCCATATGCCTTCTCAGAAGAAGCGTCTCTGAAGAGGTAGAGAAGGCATTCTTGAGCACCATGGTAGTGCCACACAACTATGCAACCTGTTTGGCACCGTCAATAGGAGTTAGTCGTCAGGTTACTGTTTGCAGCTTTTAGATGTATGTGATGTATCAGTAGATCAGTATAGATCGTAGGAAAAAGAGAGCTGCTCTACAGAACTTTTGATCCTGCGGGCAGTCAAGGAAGATGGCGAATTAGCAAGTTAGAGCCATTACTCTTGATCTATGTAAATATCATTGTATTTATCAAAGGATAGTGCTGTCAGTGCAAGGCGTATAGTCAATTTTGAAACCATAGAACTCAAGCCTTCAAAATAGCACGAGTTCAGGAAATAGTTATTTCTGTGACAGCCTAAGCTGAAGATTGTAACCTGCAGTGAAAGTAGTCATGTCCTGTAATTCCAAGTAAACACTAGACTGAAAATTGCACGGTAATATTACAGTACTGCAGCGAAAGTAGGGACAGTAGCATGGATGGGATAACCTCATGGATGGATTGGCCTCAAATCTCAAAGAAAAACTAGCCACAACATTTAAGAAAAAGAATGGTTGTGGGCCCATCAGACAATGTACTGAAGTATGCCGAAATTTCTTTCACACGCCATACAAGAAATTATGCAGACCACCAGACATCAGTGGAACACCGGTACTGCTCACCTACACCGGTATGCAACTACAAGTGCAGAGTACACGCCCAAAAGCATAATTTCAGGATCTGTCCAAACTCCCAACTACTTATCATGTACAACCATACACTCACGGCACATCAATGGAACAATTATCCGTGCATGGTTCACAACTGGTTGGTGCGTGCAGGAAATTTGAGGAACACATAAACAAATCGGTGTCACATGAGATGCTGCAAGCAGAATAGTACAGCAATCAAAGGGGAGGTATAGCACTGTCTAGTTGGTTGCTTTGAACCGATCAAGGAAATTGTGGCCATTGGCTAATGTCGTGAGCAATTCACTGTCAATCATTCCATCCCGCGCAATTTTAATGAACCGTATTGTTATGCACATGAACAGGGAAGCTAAGCAAGTTTGCAAGGTACTGCGAGAAGAGCGTAACTGAATTGGAATTCTCACCAGAGCGTGGAGGAGACGGTCGTGCCAAGCCAAGGACCTGCCCCGTCACGTGGCTCACCCATGACGACACCGAGCCGTGTAGAGGAGGCAGTCGGCTCGAAGAGTCTCCGCGCGATTCGCCGAAACCGAATCCGCATCCAGGGACCGGGTCCCCGTGTAGAGCGCGCTAACGGGGGCCCGCGCGCAAGTAGAGGCAGATAGGGGATTCAGCGGGGAAGAGAGAGCTTGAGGTGGAGCGGAGGTCCTCTCGCCACGACGAGACGGCCGTCGCCGTCGCCGGACGGGAAGGGGGAGGGAGCGCGCCGGCGCCGGACGGAGGCCATCGGCTACCAACTCCGAGGCATTCCAAATCGCCAACCATGTTCTGGGGCCAGTCCGTGCGTACGGTGGAGAGCTTTGTTCATTTTCTCAAACATTGCAGGTGGCATAATGCCCTGATGGAATCAACTCCCTCACCCTTTTTAAGCAACAAAATCAAATGTCAAAGTTTTTTTTTTCCCAATAACGTGCCCAACAACAAAACGAAACAAAAGCAAATGACATAATATTAATTCCAGTTTCACGCGTTATTATGCCGTTGTGAATCAGTGCGCCAAATATTGGAATTGGATGAACCAAAACGACACCTACGAAAAGTTTAGAAAGTGTGAAAAATGCCAGTAACTTTGCAAGATCAGAGAACTTGAGTCATTCCAATTTTCCTTCCTAACTGTCACCTCCATTCCATGTCCAATCTCTAGCATGTATATTTACATCATAAAGGAAGAGGAACAAAAATGAGCTAAAACGACCACAGATCTGACAAGCTAATTGCTTATATTCAGAAGCTAGGGACTGCAATTTGTTGCCTAACTCTCATGGTTTCTGCAAAGCCAATCTCATAGTGACAAGGCCGCGCCATGGAGCTCAGGAACGCCCTTTCAACCTCTTCAGAGGCGCCTTTCCTAAGCAAACGCATCATGTACTCCATCGCCGCAGCATCACATGGCAGCGTGATCCTGCCGTCTTCACCAGCGAAACCGAACTCCTCCTCCGACATCCTCAGGAGCTCGCCAAAGATGGCAGTGCCGAGGTACGTCAGAGGGACCTCAAACCGCCAGCCGTCGACTGAGTACACAACGCAGTGGCCCTTGCCAGCCACTGGCGACGACGTGCAGCAAGATTCTTCGGCTTCTTTCGCTGGTACCGGTGGTGTCAGCCTCTTCCTTGCGAGGGCAGCCATTCTTTGCCACTTCTTCGCCATTTGGACGAGCCTCTTGGCACTGATCATGGCTGAAAGTTCAAAGAAGTCTGTAATGTATCAAGTGGTGATCGGCTAGGTACTATAATGCTAAGCTTGCTGATGGAATGATGAAGTGCTGCTGCTAAAGCTGACGGATTTATAGGCCGGGAGAAAGAGAAGCATGCAGTTTAAGTGCAGCTATCAACTCAGGCTGGCAAGAGACAAGCCCACGAGCTTACAACATGCAGTGCTGCGAAAAAAAAGGGCCATGTGATTTTGATCAGATTTTCGTGGGGCCATCAGTTTGGCACTAGTTCAGCCAATAGTTTCAGAGTTTTGGTGATAGGATCTCACAATGTGCTGCCATACTGACTTGTTGGCCAAGAGGCATGTGGATCACATGTAAATTGGATCCAATGTGTCAGGACTTAGGAGTTAGGACCTCTGTCTGATTGCTCAATGAGACATATATTATTATCTTAGGGGATTAACACACGCTAGTTAAAAATATGAACTGGATCCACAGATTGTAACATGTAGTCTGATACTTGTTCATGCACTTAACACATTGTATCACTTCTTTTTCAGCGCTCAATACCACCTTGTTCGGAGTGCTAAGTTGCAGTTTTTGGTGCATGCTCATATGTTTGCAGTGCGTACTGAACTACTGATCTTCAATTCAGAGAAATTCCTCCGTCATCCAGAGTGGTACTCTCCATTTTATTTGAATTTTTTTGCAGCATGCCCTTTTGATTGAAATGATTCAAACCATGTTTCCTCGTCTGCATTTTTCTGTGGGCAGTGCCTGGTTTCTCCGAAGAAACGTTGGTTTGACACATATCTAATTGCAGGACAGCTAGCTTAACTGGTGTCCGTCTACTTCACGTTGGCCCCAATTAACATGGGGTCCTCGTGCTGCTTCCCTGCTAAACCGCTCAGCATGGCTGCCCAACCACAGCACTGAAGTGCACTATGACTGTCTCGCCACATGCCTAACACTTGGGCCCATCAAGGTCCGATCCAAAACATACGCACATACCGTGCCCATGGCCTTGTCCCTTGCCAATCATCCCACTTGACAGGACTCCCTGCACCCTCCTCCACCTATATATTCATCGTCAGGTGTCCTTCAAGCATCATCACTTGCAGGCTTCCAGCTTCACAAACAAAGCATTACAAAACTGAATTCAGAGCTCTCCAGTTTCCAACAAAGAGAGAGAAAGGAAGAAAGAAAGAATTGACCATGATCAGCTCCAAGAGGATTGCTCAGCTCGCTAAGAAATGGCAGAGGGTGACAGCACTGCGAAGGAAGCACCTCACCTGGAGGATGACAAAGGAATCCGACAAGTGCCATGCCTCTGTGGCAGGCAAGGGCCACTGTGTGGTGTACACAGCCGACGGAAAGCGATTCGAGGTGCCATTGGCATATCTCGGAAAGAAGGTCTTCGAGGAACTCCTATGGATGTCCCAGGAGGAATTTGGCTTTGCAAACAATGGGCATATCACACTCCCTTGTGATGCAGCAACCATGGAGTATGCCATGTGCCTGCTCGAAAGAAGCGTCTCTGCAGAGGTAGAGAAGGCATTCCTTAACACCATGGCAGTGCCAAGCCACTATGCCAGCTGTGCGGCATTGTCTGTAGGAGTTAGTCAGCAGGTTCCTGTTTGCAGCGCCTAAATGTATGTGAAGTACCAGTAGATCAGTATAGGTTGTAGGAAATGAAAACTCGTCTGCAAAGCCTTTGATCCTGCAGGCAATCAAGGAAGATGGGAATTTAGAAATTTAGAGCCATTACTCTTGTTCTTTATAAGTATGTTTCATTGTACACAAATGACTGATTAAAATTTTTGGGCTTCTGACACGAGAGCCAAGAGTTTTACCGCATGTGAAAGAGAAAAAACGGCCCTTTCCCATTCTGGCTAAACCAAACCAAAGCCATTATGCCTCCAGGCCTCGACACTGAACCCCTGCTGGACGAACAAGGCCACAAGGGAGTTAAGCTTTGAAGAGAGGACAGAGATTGTGTAAAACAAAATATGAAAGCGTTAGAACTGAGGTCTTCAAAATTACAAACGTTCAGGAAATAATTGTGTGTGTGATATCTAAGGCCACAACTTGATGTGCAAACTGGAGAACCTAAGGGTGCTCTTCAACCCTCTTTGATTCAATCAAATGAACTATATTTTCAAAATGAACCCTTTTATAGATTATTAGTTCATTTGGTTGAACGAAATATGGTTGGAGGTTCACCTATTTGCACCCCTAATGTCCTGTAAATACGAGTAAACAATTAAGCTAAAGGTATAGTAGTTCATGGGATATTACATCACTGCAGTAGTAGGGACAACAGCCTGGATGTATTCATAATCGAGGTTCGATCCTCCAGTCCAACATTTAAGCAAAAACTGATTGTAGGTCCCTTGGGAAACACACGAAGCTACCAGGAAATGGTTGTCACATGCCATGTTAGAAATTATGCAGATCACTGGTGGAAACTGAGATATGGAGCTGTCGGCCAAGTTTCATGATTTGCAACAATGAAAGCAGTGCCCGTCAACACCTAGCAAGAAACTGCAAGTACAGAGACACACGCAATCACATCGGTGTTTAGTCCTGAGAAAAATTCAGAAACGATTTCCTTTTGGACAAGCCCAACCAACTTATATCTGAACCACTTGATACAGGACAATGAAACATATGGAGGAGTTCCATTAAAGCTAGACCCAATATGCTTGCACTATGTCTATGTCCAATTCAAAGGCTGGTCCTGTAGCACATACCTGATTTCCCAACCACTAGTCCACTATCGTTGCCTTCATGATCACAAAGAGATGGCCCAGAAAAGTTAAATATGAATCTCGTTGTCTACCTTTGCCGCTACCAATGCACGTGGGAATCTTATGGCTTTGTCCCCAACTAATCGGTCGCAGAACAGAAGCTACACCGAAGTTGTGGACCTTATCGTCACCGGCCTGTAGCCTAGTGGTTACAAGAGCCTCAGTAGCACCTGAGGTCCTGGGTTCGACTCTCGGTGGGAGCGAATTTTCTAGGATTTAACGGCTTTGTGCTTTCAGCGGTAGGCAACGTGGCCGTCGACAGCGAGACGCCAGTGCGTCAATCTGGAGGATTTGCCGGCTCAGTCTTCGAAGATGCTCATAAGGGTAGGGTTTGCGTATGTACGGTCATAGGGATGAGTGTGCGTGCGTTGTGAGTGTCTGAGTTGTATTGTGTAATCACAAAAAAAAAAAAGACCTTATCGTCACCTATATATTCAGGAGCTAGTAATCAAGATAACATCACTACACCCACAAAGTCGCAAAGAAAGTGTTCCCAAGCACCATACTTGAGAACCAAGAAAAAACAACCATGATCCTATTCCTACCCAAGAGCCTCGCTCAAGTAGCGAGGAAGTGACAAAGGGTCAAGACAGATACCAGAGATGGCTGCAACACTTCGACAGTTTCAGACAAGGGCCACTGCGCCATGTACACGGTGAACGGTAGGAGGTTTGAGGTCCCAGTGGTGTACCTTGGCACAATGGTCTTCAGTGAGTTGCTGCGTTCAAGCTATATAAGGTCGCATGTGGCACAGCAAGTTTCAGTTTGTAGTTCCTGAAGATAAGTAGGATATGAATTAGTGTAGTTACCAGTACAGATGTAAGTACTTTGACAGAATTATAAGAAAATTGTACAGTCTCGATGTAAATGGACTGCTCAACATTACTACCTAACAGCAGCTTGGAAAATTGCAAGCGAAACCTTTATACTCTTGCATGGCAGCTGTCAATATATGAGAAACCATGCAAACTAAGAGTCTTAACGCCTATAGACAAAATGTGATCTTATTTTGTGTTTCTGTCCTTGAAAATGTGTTAAGGTTTCAGACAATACGTCAATTTCAAGAATAATGAACAGGTATACATTTTCCAAACGAGAATATACAATATATCACTCAAACAGAAAATATGTAAACGAAATGGCATGATGACTATATTTCAGGTGGAGGAAACACAGTTTATTTCCATCGAAAACGAAGTGCTATTGCTGTAAATGAAGTGACTGTGACTAAATATGTGCAGAATTAAGATAGTAGATCAGTTGAAGTCTGCAGAAGCTTGGGGCCTCAAAATGCTCAAGCCAAATTTGCAGAGTATGTGACAATAACCATGCGTGGTTCGCAGCAGGTCGAAATCCTGCAGTAAATTTTTGGAAGACCCAATCAAATGGGTTCCAGATGGGATACGTTAAGCAGATAAGCAAATAGAGCTTCTTCAGGCCATGGGATAATGGAATTAGTATTTCTAAGCAGCAATTCACGCCCAAGTACCAATTTGTTGGTACACGGGCAAAATTTCAGGGAAGCTTCTTGTTCATAAATGAGCTTCTCTAGAAACTGACGAGTGGAGAGCGAATTTGATTTGAAGTTCTCACCGGAGCCTGGAGGACGCAGGCGATATGACGGACGACATGCCAAGCGGCGCACCCACGCCGACGCCGGATCTGAAGCGTCGACTCCACCGACTAGTGGGGATGCGGCCGAAACAGCGGCACCAGTGGAGGGAACAACCGGAGGGGGAGCGGAACTCCATTCGCCGCAGCGTGGCGGCCGTCGCCGTCGCCGGACGGGAAGCGCGGGACAACTGAGGGGCCTATCTGTAAACATGTTGGATCGCGACTATTATCCGCGATCTAGTTTAGGGGGCTATATGTAAATATATGAATCGCGAATATTAATCGCGATTCATTTCAGGGGGTTTTATGTAAATAATTGGATCGTATAGGAGATTTTAGGCAAATATTTGGATCGCGGTTGGGACTTGGGAGGGAGCGGAGGAGCGGATTGAAATTGCAGGGCAGGGTCGCTCCGCCGCGCGACTTCCTCCTCAGCTCGAGCTCGGAGACGAGACAGAGAGCGGTGGGCATGGGCTCCAAGCAGGCAGGCAGGCAGGTCTCGGCATTGCGCAACGATGCCATGTTGAAGCATGCCGGTTGTGGCGGAAGCCATCCGCAAGCGACTCCGATGCCACTCCGGCCGCGTGCTGCAGTCTTTTTTTTTGCATAATAGGGACATGCCCTGGAATTTTATTACTTGTGGTAACGAAATCACATGGTAAGGTCTCGCTTAACAGCGTTCAGAACAGAAATAAAAGACGGTTCGACAAAGACTACACTACTGCATTACAGGTTCAACCAGAACAAAGCAAAATAAACGGTAGAACAGAGCAAAATAAACTGCGCAGAGCACATAGGGCTCTGATGTTGTCGCCAGATTCAGATTCTTCGACGTCGCAATTGCTTCCATGCCGCCTTGCTTTCAATGTCTTCTCATGCCACCGAGAGAGTGATCCTCCTTCTGTCCTCCTGTCCTTCATTCGCACTTGCATGCATCTGCAGTGCTGTAGTCTTGATCAGGTTGGCTCCTTCCGACATTGCCTGGCCATCTCCTTCCTTCTGAAGACCTGCCCAATATGATAAAAAGGAGCATGCATAGCACACAATTTCAGTAGGAGATCGGACAAGTTTATTTTCAAAACAAGCTTTGTTACGCAACTTTCAAATGGCCCAGCATATAGCTGCTAGACCCACCATATGAAACTTTTTACCATTTGGGACGAAGTGGTCAATCCAATACCAGTATTGCAGCATATTATCAGGTCTACATCTTGCCCCAAAAACACTCCCAACAATGCTCCAAACATACCGACTGACAGTGCAACCAAAAAAGAGATGGTTTATACTTTCATCTTCTGTGCAAAATGCACATTTTTTATCACCTTGCCATTTTCGTTTACTGAGGTTATCGGTTCGTTAAGATTGCATTCTGACTAATCAACAAGACCCAAATCTTAATCTTGAGAGGCATCTTTGCTTTCCAGATTAAGTTAAAGTTTACATCTTCTACATTTTCATGCATATTGCTATATAACGATTTGACAGAGAAGTTTCCAGATTTCTCCAACTTCCACCTTGGTCTATCACCTTCCTCATTGGTCACCACCAGCAGTAGCATGTCCTTAAGCTCTCTGAAACTATTTTGCAGATTTTCATCTAACCATCTTCTGAATGTGAAGCCCCAATTTCTGTCTTTCATCTCATGAACAGTAACTCTTTGCTCGTAACACACCTCATATAAATCAGTGAATTTGTCTCTTAGGCTGACTTTGTCACACCATGTATCGTTCCAGAAGTCAGTTTTCTTCCCATTGCCTATCACCAGATATCTGTTCTTTAAATATATCTCCCTTATTGAAAGCAAATCACTCCACACAGGGGAGTCAGATGCTCTCTTTTTGACTTGAGAAATGCAGGCTCCTCTAATGTATTTCTTGTGAATTATTTCCTGCCACATTCCATCAGCTTTTTCAATTTTCCACCACCATTTACACAGCAGGCTTATATTTTGTTTCCTCAAGTTCTTGATTCCCAGTCCACCCTTTCTCTTCGGCATACATATCTTCTTCCATTTAACTAAGTGATATTTTTGTTTTGTACCCCCCCCCCCCCCCCCCCCCCGCCCCTTGCCAGAAAAACTTCTTCCTTATCTTATCAATACGCTCAATGGTAGTTTTTGGAAGAAGATACATTGACATATGATAAGTAGGCACACAACTCAAACTTGAATCAATCAGTTGCTTCCTGCCACCAATGGTTAAGCATCCACCCTGCCAACCATCCATTTTTTTGCCACATTTGCCTTCTAATGGTACCCAGTCACTCACATGTAACCTTGAACCTGATACTAGGACTCCAAGATATTTAATAGGCCATTGTCCAATGGAACAATTAAATAGCTCAGAGTAAAACTTCTCCTTTTCAGCATCATGCTTTATCATTATCACCTCACTTTTCTGAAAGTTAATTTTCAAACCTGACATTGATTCATACATATACAGCAAAAGCTTCATGTTCACTGCCTTTTCAGGGTTATCTTGTAAGCACACAATTGTGTCATCGGCGTACTGAAGTACCGCTACACCATGTTCAATGTATTGCGGTATAAGACCTTGAATGAGTTGATTTTGTTGAGCTACACAGACCATTTTTGCCAAAGTATCAGCTGCAATGTTAAATAGAAAAGGTGACAAAGGATCACCTTGTCTGACTCCTTTTCCACTTTGAAAGTAATTGCCCACTTGATTGTTTAATTTCACACTTAGGGTTCCTTTTGTCACTACTTGCCTGATCCATTGACACCACCTACTTGAGAAACCTCTACTTTCCAGACAGAAGAAAAGGAAATCCCAGCTTATTTTATCATAAGCCTTCTCAAAGTCGAGTTTTAACACAACTCCATCCATTTTTCGCTGCTTGGTATCATGTAGGATCTCATGCAAACACATCACCCCCTTCATGATATTTCTGCCCTTAATAAAAGCATTCTGACATCTGTTTATTAACTTGTGCATTAGTGCCTCCAATCTCAGGGTCAGCACCTTTGTAAAAATCTTGTACTTGACATTTAACAGACATATGGGGCGATACTGCTGTATCTTATTAGCCTCCTTCAGTTTTGGCAGAAGTGTAATGACTCCATAGTTTATCCTTTCCATATCCAAACTGTTCATGTAAAAGTCATTGAATAAGTTCATCATATCCCCTTTTATTATTTCCCAACATGACTGATAGAACTCTATTTGAAGATGATCAGGTCCTGGTGCAGTATTCCTTTCCATTGAAAACACTGCTTCTTTTACTTCTTCCTCTGTAAATGCTCTTGTCAGATTTTCATTTTCCAACTCACTGACTTTCTCACTGTCAGACCAACAGCTAGGATTAAGTTGCAGCTGAGGTGTTTCCCCTGGCCCAAATAGTTCTTTGTAATATTCAGTTGCATGCTTTAACAGGCTATCATCTCCTTCTATAACTCTGTCTTCTGTCTGTAAACTGTATATTGTATTCTTCCTTTTCTTTCCATTTGCAATTCTGTGGAAATATTGGGTATTGTTGTCCCCTTTCAACAACCATGCTGCATTTGACCTTTCATTCCAATATTCCTCCTCTAAATCATACATCTTCAACAGTTTCGCCTGAATTTCTGTTTTTCTTGATAGTTGAACTGCATCCAACATGTTATCCTCTTCAAGAATCTCCAAGTTTAGTAATTCCTCTTGCAACTCATTTTTCTCTTTTCTGAAGTCACCTCTTAGCTTGTTGCCCCATCCCTTGAAATATGTCTTCAGTCTCTTTTCTTTGATCATCCAGACATCGAGTTTTGATTTTGCATTGACCTGTTTCTGCCATATTTCAGACACCTTCTCTTTAAATTCCACATGCTTGAGCCATGAGATTTCAAACCTGAAAGGCCTCTGCTACAAAGAAGCAGGGGGTTCAGTTATGAAGAGCAGTGGATTATGATCCGACATGTATCTTGGTAACTTTTTCACCGCCGACAAAGGAAACTTTGACTCCCATTCAGCATTCATAAGGATCCTGTCTAGTTTTTCCAGTGTTGGATTTTCCTGATTGTTGCTCCAGGTGAACTTTCCCCCAGCCAGGAAGATTTCCCTCAACTCATAAGTATTAATTATATGATTAAACATATCAGACCACTTACTACCCTGAAAATTTTTATTTTTCTCAGAACTGAATCTCAAAATGTTAAAATCTCCACCTATAAGCATTAGAGTGATAGTGTTGTTGCAAAGCTGGGACAATTCAATAAGGAATTGCTCCCTGGTTTCTTCTTGTGCCGGTCCATACACAGTGATCAGTTTGATTTCCATATTTGTCTTTTTTATCTTTAACTACAGCTGCTATAGAAAAGGTTTCAATGTTGATAGAGACAACATCAAACCTGTCAATATTTATTCCCACTAGAATACCTCCAGACCTCCCTCTGGATGGTAACCACTGCCAAGCAAATGATTTCCTACTATCAATTTTTCTGAAAAAAACTGTCACTGAACTTCCTCTTCATTGTTTCCTGTATACACACAAAATCTAGCTGTTGTTCTTGAATCATATCCCCCAAAAAAGTTTTAAGCCCCTTTTTCCCCACCCCTCTACAGTTCCACATAACACCTATCATTTAGGATATTTAATATTATTTCTCCTTCTCAGAACTATCTCAGAGCTAGTCGTAGGATGTTCTATTTGGGCTTGGGAACTCTCAAGAGGAGAGGTCCTGTTGTCACTCTTATTTTTCCCAACAGAAACAGTTTTCTTTTTGCATTTCCTTTTATTTTTCTTACTAGAAACTAGAGTAAAACCCTCCTCATCCTCGGTTTCCACATCATGCCATTCCAGCAACTGCAAGGTCACAGAGGGACCTTCAGCCACTGGTTCTTTCCCAGTACTTTCCTGATATTTGGTCTTCTCCTCTAAACAGTGCCTAGCCATTTCCATATCTTTAACTAAGTTTATTCTTTCCATATCGGTAATATCAACATTAATACCCATAAGTGCTATTTTATTTATGATAATTTCATCATCTAGTGCAGAAAAGGAATTGCTATTATTTAAGTTCGTACCTTCTAGGTTCCTTTTCATTGCCATGCACGCCGCTTTCTCTGAGACTTTGCCGTTGCGTCCCTGCAGCCTGGTACATTTTCTGGTTGCCATTTCTTCCCCATTGAACTTCTGATTCTCCTTGTCAGTGTCATGTTGCTCAACATGTCCATCTACCCCATTTGCTTGCACATCCAGTTCCATCAGTTCTTCCAGTGCTTTATCCTCTGTTGCTGTCAGCTGGACTAGATTTTTTTCTGCCCCAGCATGTACTCCCTCTTGCAAGTTGTCATTTGTTGCCTCTTCTTCATTTTTCATTATGTTTACCTCATTTAATATTTTGTTTTCTTCCAGAATTGGTTGGGACAGGTTCAAGACACCTTCTGAATCTTGGCTTGAGAAGAAATTCATTGGTCTGTCCATAGTTTCTTTTGGACTGAGAGATATAGCTCTATCCATGTTCTCCTCCCTTATCCCTTCCTTGTCTTGTTTTGTACTCTCCATCATATTGTCATCAAAGGCTGTTTCCATGGAATTTATATGAATTGTACTTGCATGTTCTAGAGCAAATTTAGCCTCAATTGCTGCTAGTGGGTCAAATCTGGATTTCATCATATTGCTTCCATATTCATCAATGACCACCTTTCCTATTTTCTCACACTCAATTGACCACAACTTTCTTGCTGTCCCTTCTCTTGATTTGCTGCATCCCTGTTCCCCCAAGTTCAGTCTTTCCCCATCAGATGCTATCAAATCCTCATAGTAACTTTCCTCCTCATCACTGGATTCCACTGTGACTATATTAGCTTTGTCATTTCCTTTTTCAACAGGAGCATTATCTGTAGTCTTTTCAGTCAACCCCTTTGCATGGTAATGCTTCTGTGCATCTGCCATGACCTTTGGTGGAGCTGATTGGACTATATTGCTGACCTTTTGGCTGTCGTTACCCTGGGTCTGTTTTTGTGTTTCCCCTACCTTGTCCTCCAATCTGGGCTTTTTAGGTGATGGTTTATCCTTGTCCTTGTCATCATTTTCATCATTTCTTATCCATTGATTTCCTGCTGGATTTGTTGTACCCTCCAATAGCACTTCCCTTTGAAAGTAGAAGTCATACAGGTGTATGCCTAGGGCCCCTTCTACTATTGCTGGTACTTTTGATGCATCCTTGCAGGCTATTCTGATTCTGACATAGTCAAATTTGACCATATTTTGCTTGTCGATTTCCATTGACAGACCAACCAAGGATTCCACATATGACACATTTGCGTCTGATCTTTTCTCAACTGGTATTCCTCTCACTCTGAACCATGCACTATCCAGTACCCCTTTAGCTCCATATGTTGCCTTCCATTTTTTCACTTTTATCACAGCCGAAGGAACAGTCCTCATTCTCATGCTTATGAAATGAGATAATTCCTCAATCTTCTTTGCTGTTGGGAATCTCATTTGATATTTGTTTTCTGCAATTTTCTTTGCATACCACCTCCATGATGAACTTGAACCAGCTAGAGTTTTGAACTCTTGTTCAATCTGTTTAGCTGTTGCTTCTCCTTCCTTTACTTTCACAATTGCACAAGTGGACATATCTTTTACTCCTGCTTCCATAGGAGTGTCTTCTATGTAGAAGAACCCCTGTCCTGGGACTGCTAGCCCACAAAAGGGAGCTATGTATTCCCATGGTTTTTTCAGTGGACAACATTTCTCAAAGTGATCATGTTTCCCACACCTGCCACACATATATTGCGGATTCAGGGCAAAATTATCCGCAACCCTTTTTTCAGATGCTCCTTAACCCTGTGATCCAGCTTTGTCATTCTTTTCAATTGGAACATGATTGATGCTTTCAGACCCATTACCTTGCAGTCTCTGATTCACATTCACTTGCTGTTCTTTTGGTATCCATTTCAACTTGTCATCATTGGGTCCCTTGATTGTTCCTGAAGGCCCTCCAGCAAACTGCTTTCCCTTTCCCAATTCCTGTGTAAAGTTTGCACCTCGTCCACCTACCATACCGTGTTCCTGACTCCGAGGATCAGTGAACTTGATATGGTTGGGGATTGTCTGTCTGTTCATCTGTGGGATCTCTCTTTGCAAGTTTTCCCGATTTCCGCCTCTGTTCCCACCTTCCATACCATGTTCCTGACTCCGAGGGTCAGTAAACCTAACATGGTTGGGGCCTGTCTGTCTGTTCATCTGTGGAATTTCTCTCTGAAATTTTTCCCGATTCCCCTGCATTCCGCCTCTGTTTGCACCAAAATTCCCCCTAGTTCCATGAAAATTGATGTCTCTGTGAGTTGGATTGTTGAATCCTCTGATCCCACCACCATCCCTACCAACACCATCCTCTCTATTCCCCATCCCATCGTTCCTACCATCAAATCCCTATCGCTGGCCATCCCATCCAGTTCCTCTCCCCATCCTGTTTTCCTCAAACCCACGCTTCGGAGGAAATCGATTCATAGCTCCTGGCTTAGAACCTTCTCCAACTACACTCGCAAACGATCTCGAATCCCCACCAAGGGTCGACCAGCCAAAACCTTCACCACGGAGGGGTGCAGGCTTGGATTGTGGTCGTCCAAAGTTCCCCCAACTTGCCTAAATTGCGATTACACTGCACGGACCAACTGCTGCACTCCTCTCCCATATGTGATGGAATTTCTCCTCTGAAACCCTAGGGTTTGAGCCCCTGGTCGCCTCCGCCGCCGCTCGGGGAGGAGTGGGGGGAGGAGGAGGGGAGGGAGAGAGAGAAGTGCGAAACGCAGTAGGAGAGAGAAAGCTATCCGAGTTTACCTGCTCTCTCTGCGCGTCCGACCCACCTGCTACAGCGTTGGGCTGCAACGAGTTGCCTGGGCCTTTCTCTGGTTCGCAGTGGTTCGAACCGCACCCGACTCCCGCGCTTGAGATCCGCTCCCATGGCGGCTTCCTTTCCTTCTCGCCGGGTCTTCTCGCCGGAGTCTCCAGCGGAAGGCCAGGGTCGCCGTCGCTCGGGGAGGGAGACGTCATCTCTTTCATCAAAATCTGTTCTCTCACAGCCCAGTAGGATTGTGCTTTTGCCCGTCTCGTCTCACGCTCCGTGTTCCCTTCCGACGAACTGAACCCTAGCTTTAACCCTCGCGTGCTGCAGTCTGGATTTGTGATTCTGAAACAATGGGATTGATTAGTTGCCTGCGGCTGCTTCTCCAGGCTTTCGGATGCTGCCAGGCTTTAAAATCAAATGCTTCAGAACGGAGCTCAGGTGGTCGAAAAATGGCATTCGAACTTTGCAGCTATGAGCTACTACTGTATCTGCTAGGAGGAGCTGCATTGGCTCTTTGCAAACGACATTATCTGCCTGGATGAAGCTGTATAAGCGAAGAAATACAGAACACGGCAACAAATACAAATTTATTCTCTCATAACGTGGCCACATTTCCATACCCTCTGTCAAGAAGGTAATACTACAGATTAAAAAAAAATCTCGCTTTGTGCAAACTGAGTGACACGAGAAATTACAGCATGTCACTGAAGTGACAAGTCTATCCTACTGATGGGGTAATTTTTCCTAAGGGTGACTATGACCCAATCCTTTCTGCTGAGTTTACAATCTTGAATATGTGAAATTGTGATAAGCCGCCGGAATGTATCTGATTAAGATTCACCCAATGCAAGCTTCTCCTTCTTACGCTTGACTAAATTTTGGACAAAAAGCTCTCCTGCGCGATATGATGACCGGACCTGACAAAACATCCAAGTACAAAGGTAAAGTGCCGGTAAATTGCTAGTTGAGCAACACAACACTGAATTGCATGTCGTTCTCCTACCAAGCTAGACAACCGACAAACACAATTAAGTGAAGGCTCAAATATAAATCAAAGCATTATCATTCTCGAGGCTGCAATGAGCACTGGTAAAGTCTTCATTTGTCAGAAAGCAAGTAGTATTGTTTTCCAAGATGATACTATACAAAATAAAAATCAGGTGAATGCCCTACTTACCAGAGGTCCACTAGCGACATATAGAAAACCTAAAGATTCTCCGTATTCCTTCCAGAAATTGAACTTCTCGGGAGTCACATAGTCTCTAACTGTCAAATGTCTTTCTGTGGGCTGTAAAAACAAGGAGTTTTCGGGGTCAGAACAAGAAAGGCTAGGAGTCTGGAGGAATATATAAAACAAAAAGAATGTCAGAGGGCAAGACATCGAACCTGCAAATACTGTCCCAAGGTCAAAATATCAACATCAATAGCCCTCAAGTCAGCCATGGTTTGCTTCACCTCATCATCTGTCTCACCTAGACCGAGCATGATAGAGGACTTTGTTACCATGCCCTCTTTGCTACTCTTTGCATGTTTCAGAACAGCCAAACTCTGATCATATCTGTAGACATAGGAAACCATGAATAAGGGAACAGTTGCTTAGTCAGATACCTACGATTATTCACTGATTTCATATAATTGCTTTTTTCTGAATTGAGCCACAGATATTAATAATTAGCAATAGCAGATCACGAATCACCGGTACTGTACAACCTAAGTTTATCCAGAATTCTAAATCAGTGTCACATACTGGAAGCATGTACTGACAAATAAAAATTCAAGGAGTCAATTACCCTGCTCGGGGATCTCTTACTATTCTCTGCAAACTCCTCACAGTCTCAATGTTGTGTGCATACACATCTAGACCAGAGTTTGCTAAAGATGAAACTGCCTCCAGGTCACCTCGGAAATCTGAAGTCAGGCACTCAACCAATATTCCGGGTTTCAGTTCCTGAACAAAGCTCCGAAAAGAATTCTTTAGCACCAACATTTTCCTAGAGTTTCAGATTCACTGAACTACGCTACGATCAGGGACAAACCTTCAAAGCTCTCACTGTCTGGGCAAAATGGCCACTGCCCCCATCAGGAAGGTCATCTCTGTCAACACTCGTCAGCACAATATAGTCTACACTGCAAACAACACTATGTCTCAGATAATTTGTGCCATAAGCATCGTCCTAGTATGTCCGTGATAACTGCCAGAGATCATACCCCCAACTCGCAACCGCCACAGCTGTCTTGAGAGGTTCCAGGGCATCCGGCGGCGGAGGCTTGTTGCTAGTTTTCACGGCACAGAAACGACAACCCCGGGTACAGGTATCACCTAGGAGCATGATCGTCGCAGTGGCAATGCCATCCCCTTCTCCACCGGCCCCGCCACCTCCATTCCAGCACTGAACTCCATCACCGGCATCATCATCATCATCAAATGAAACAAAAATGCACAAATTTGCCGCATTGCAATTTAAAATATGTGGGATCTTTGCATTAACATCTATAATTGCATGTTTTATTCGATCCTACCTCGCCGATGTTGGGGCACTGTGCCTCGACGCAGACGGTGTTGAGCTTGAGCTCGCCGAGCGACTCCCTCAGCCTCGTGTAGTTCTCACCCTGCGCCGCCCGCTGCCGCAGCCACGCCGGCTTCTTGGCTTCGGGGTCCCTCCACGTGTATGGTCCCGGAGGCGCCCAGCCCACCGACTTCGCCGCCACCGCCGTCCCTTCCACCTGGCATCGCACCAGCGCCACCGACTTGGGCCGAGCACCGCAGGTCAGGCTCGCAGAGCGCGCCTGGATCAAGGGGGTCGAAGGCCGCGCGGCGAACGAACTCTGCATTGTGGCGGGCTGGCAAATCAGAGCGGTGAACCCTAGAGCGCCATTGCTGAATTGCTGTGTAGGGTCGAGCCGGCGATGGGTTCGAAGTGGAAGACGGAGTGATTATTACGGATTTGCCCTTGGGAATAGGGACTAGACGGCGATCGATGATAACAGAGGCATTCCTTCCGCTAATCAAGTCGAATGGGTGAAATTTAACCAATTTTTATATAGCATGTCTCAGATCGCATAAGCACAATCCGACAACCATCAATTGCTGGTCGGGCACCAGAGCAGCACAAAGATAATTTGCATCGCTTCCAATCTTCCACGATGCACGGGGAAATATTCAATATTATCGTGAAGACCCTCTTGAAAAACTTAATTAAAAATTTTGAAAAATTATGAAACTTGGCATGAACAAATAGATATGACTGATAAATGACCTCAGGAATGAATTAGAATATCAGAAAATAGAATCACCAATCAGCTTGACTCGAAGAGAGCATATGAAGTTTACGGTACATATAGCCAGGAATGGCAGTGACGAGGAGCCTATAGAAGTTTACCTTCACTGGAGCCTAAAAGCACGTTATTCGTGCAACTTTGGGACATAGCCCAGTTGAATCAAACATAACCAGCTAACATGCTCCATTCCCTCGAGAAACAAGCAGAAGAGAGGGTGGTAAAGTTGTTGCTATCCACCCACCAATTTCCTCTTCATTGGGATCAAGGTTAATCCGGTTTCATTAACTAGAGAGTTACAATAGGAGACACACACATAATCTGTTATAACCATCAGGACCTACATAGCGAAGGTTTTTCATCTATAAATTTAATCTCGATCCTACACATGGTCACATTCTGAAAGCTAACTTCATAGAGCCAATGGAACTTCTCCAAGTTGGCATCTCATGACGGTAGCACAAGCATGTCTACAGATATCAGAATTACCATCAGAAGACAAACTGCACAGATAGCAATGGCATTTGGGTCTCTTCAATACTGTTAACCTGGAACTGATCAGGAAGTGGTCTGCCCACTTCTAACACCAGAATTTGTACCAGATACATGCATAGACTTCCGAGCGAAATCTAGCAGTGTTTGGCGTTGATCTTCATTAGTATGAGGAAGACTTGCACGTAGCAGCTCAACAGGCATGTCCCTGCTGACCGCTTTGGAGACTTCAGGTCCAACAACAGGGTTGGATCCCTGCAGAGCAAACCTCTGCATGATGGCTTCGTACTTGCTTTCACAGTACTTTGTCAGAAGTCCAAAGAAAGCATCAAATGATGCTTGCCAAAGAGAACGTGTTGACCTGCTGTAGTTGGCTGCAGAATGAGGATCACCCAGTAGCTCAGTTGCTCTGTCCAGTGCAGATTTGATGATTAGAGAAGCCCCATCGCCAGCAGAGCTACCAAGTGGGCGGAGAGGTGGCTGCTGTGATGAACACACAATGGCAGCAAAACAAGCACTGAGGGCACTTAGTTCCATATGGCGCACACAAGAGGAAACAGTCTTGGCAAGACTGATGGTTGTTTCTGCTGAACCAGAGTCTGATGGCAAACCCCCAAATAAGCTCCTAAGATGTCGAAAAATAGCCATGCAAACAATCCGGGCCAGCTCACTGCCAGGGACTAGAAGTCGAAGATAACGTACCAAAAGCTTACGCCCTTTGGGAAGAGAAACAATACGGAGGAAAATAAGGTCATCCTTAGGAGTCAATCCAGAAGAATGGCCTGGTTTGTTGGGCCCAAAAGGGTCAACAAGCTCGAGTGATGTAGCTAAGCCTTCAAGGAGGACCTGACGCCTTCGCCTCAGTTGTAAACTACTGTCCTGTTGCTGGCTAGACTGTAAGAACCGATCAATATCATCTACATCCAGAAGAAGACGAAGAGAATCTTCAACAGTTATTCTGGCTGCCAGCATTGGCTCTTTCTCAAGTGGCCGCATAGATGATTTATGATCACCAGTTGCAGGAATATCAACTTCAAGAAGAGGGCGAGGCCTACGTATGGAAGAGAATGAAACTCTTCCAACAGCATCAACCTGTAGATATGCATGTTGATCACCACCAGACCGGGACTTCGAGGGAAAGTCTTTTATTGAGATAGGGGAGAAACTGGACTTCTGCTGAGAACTGACAGATCTTTTGGCTTTACAAGCTTGATGGTAGTAATCACTGATGTAAGGATCACTGCTGTGGTTTCCGGAGTGCTGCATCCTTAAAACACTTTCAAGCTCTTCAGATGACATATACTTGGACCTGAACTTTATTCCCCCACTGTCGCCATTCTGACTACCTGTATCAGAATGTTGTCGGGAAAGACGTGTACCGTGTTTTCCTCTTCCTCCTGACCTCGATCGCTTGTCTCTTGGTGAAGGCATGTTAGGTACAGGATCAAACTTGCCCATCATATCTGGAGAACGATGGTGATAGAATGGGTGAGACTGCATGTTTATGTAATTCTGAAACGGCTGCTGGACTGGTGGCAATCTCTGCTGCTGCTGAGAAAAGATCAATGAAGACATTGAACTACTTGGCAGAGATAATTGTTGCTGCAACACACTGGACCGTAGATTAAGATGCTCAAAAGCAAGTCCACCAGCTTGGTTTGACCAGTCATTTTGCAAGATGCTGCTCATTGATAGATCTGCAGGACTGTAAGACATGCTTTGTCCATAGGGCAGTCCACGAGGTAGACCATTCATATGGTATGGAGAACCAGAAAGTGAAGAACTTGGAGAACCCAATTGATGACCGGCACCAGGTGATGGAATGCTCGAGTGCCGTGTAAGACCTTGAGAAGCATAAGGTAATCCAGAACCCCCACCCGGTGGTGGATAGGATGTAAACGATGAAGATCTGAGAAGAATAGGTTCACTTGAGCGGTGCTGTAATGGTGGCTGGGGATACGAAGATGTTCGAGACAGTGGCTTGGACTCTCCAAAATGAGACGAAGGCTGCATCTGTGGATGCCATTGTTTGCTGTCCTGGAGTTCATCACCGTCTAGCACGTCCTGGTCTACCCAATTGGGGAAGTCCACATCTTGAACCCAGTCAGTTGTCAGAGAACCTGGAAAAAAAAGAAGACATTATGCAGCTCAGCAATATGTTGACATCTAAGAATGAACATTCCAAATAATACATACTAGATAGTACCACAATTAACCATGCCGATAACCGTATATCGATAATGAAAGTGCACATATAGAAACCTTAGCATCAAAGAAAGGAAGCAAAAACATGCGAGAAAACATAGCATGAAAGTAATGGTAAACCTCGATCTCCATTTATCCGATCGCACATACTTGTGTAATGTAAAACTCAATAGTAGCACCAGAGGGCAGAAATGCTACTTACTTTCCCTAGAAATCGATCGTCGATCACCAATGACTCCAGGATTCTTTGTTCCAGTAATAGAACGGTTCAGCTGAAATATACAACAGGAGATTAGTGGAGGACAAAGCATAATTGTAAATAACGGATGATAATGAATGATACCAAGAACCTACTGATTAACAGGGAGTGGGGGGATAACAGAAATGAACATTTGCATGAATGGCTAAGAAAGAACAGAGTATTTAAGAGATAACAGAGAATTCTCCAGCAATCTTATACTGATTTCCGATACTGCTACTAGAATAAATTTGGCACAATCATTGCCCCTCTTTGTATTGAGACTGTAGTACAATACCAGAAAGGTAGCGCAGTGTGTAAAGCATGTAGTATATTAAACCACCAAAAAAGATGCTAGGGCCACTCGCTACTATGGACACAAAACTGTGCAAAGTAACTATATCTTCAATGCATTGTTATGGAAATTCGAAATAAAATATGCAAATTGCAGTGGTCAAGCTACCGATAGAAGTCACTAACCTTGGCAAAAGTGCTTGCAAGATCATCAATTTCAGACAAGTTACTCATACAATCAATCTGCAGGAAGATAAATAATAAGATAAGAGAATAATTCTGATGCAATATATATAAAAAGCATAATCAACCAGACATGAGAAGTGAAAAGTAGGAGTGAGCAAAATCACGTTGCAGTTAGGAATCATCAGTTCATCACCTCTAAAAATGGGTTGTAAGATTTGATATAAATGATAGAGAAACCTTAGCCAATCACGAAAACAATGTTGAAAGTTCGGTAGCTTCGACATAAATGACATCATTATATCAAGCTTAGTTTACCACAATGTTACTACATTCAAAGAATGCAGGAAACCATATTGCTCTCCTTCCATTACAAATACACTCAAATCTCAGTCCTAGCTCCCAGCAACTATAACTAAAGATGTTTGTGCAGAGGGATATAGGCACCATAGATGAAAACTAACTCGGGTGATCAAGAATTGGAACATAACAGCATACAAGAAAGAGAATGCTTGAGTAATGACACGCATATAAGGTCCAGTTCTCTACGCAAAAACATTCCCAGGTCCAAAAGGTGTAACACTCGGAAACAAAAAGTGTTTTTGAACCTTGTGGCAGTGGAAGTTGGAGATATATGTTACTCAGATACCCATGTCCACGTCCAAGTAACATTTCTAATGTCAAAAATGATTTTTGTATAATTTGTCGCCCTCTCTGAGTCAACATCCAACGCTTGTGTCTTGTCCAGTAAGCAATTTATTCCAACCGAAAACCCCCAAAAGTTAAGCTGCACATCTTATCTATGATCCCTGTTCCAAAAGTACTCACTATCCCACCAATATGTCGAAAAAACAAGCTACCACCCCTACCGAAGGAAAAAAGATGACTCAAGTCGCTGTATTCATCCAAACAGTAGCAAGCACCGAGAAAACTCAACCTATATGAAGCATGCAATGCACGAAATTCTTAGCAAACACTGAAGCTGGCTTTGCCGAACATGAAGGTGCTGAGAACCACACCTCTTCCCCCATGGACGAGAACTGGTACCCCCCATCATCAGGTGCCCCGAATCCACTGCAATCGCCGCCGTCGACGCCACCATCCTCCAACAATCCACCGAGCTCCGGCACCTCCATGGGCGCCTTACCGAAGAATGAGTACTGCGACGCATCGAAGCGCGAATTCTCTGCTGAAGAAGGAAAATAAACTGCGAATTTAGCTAATCGAGTCCAACAACCCGAACAATTCCCTCAGAATAGCATCAGAAACAACTCAGCAACAGCACCGCTAGAACACCAACGGACGCAACCAACGAAACCAAACGCAACAACAGCGCACCAAAATTAGCTGCGAAAGGGATAACCTGCGGTGGAAGACGAGGACGAGGCGCCGCCGCCGGAGACGCTGCCATCCCTCCTCAGTGCCCTCATCTCCTCGACGCGCTCGCAGCAGCAAGCGGCGGCGCGATTAGCGAGCTAGGGTTTGGGTTTGGGCTCGGGGTTTGGATCTGAGAGCAGCAGAGGAGAGGGAGAGAGAGGAGAGCTCTCCTTCCCTCAGTCCTGCTTACTTGCCTTCTCTTCTCTCTTTTGGACTTAAACCAAATAAACCCAAAATAAATACAGAAAACAGAACAAAGGGGCCGGAATTTGGCAGAAAAGGATTTACATGAAATAATATGCTTTGTATAGAGCTTCTGAAAATGATTTGGTGAGATTTTCAGGGAAACTTACACGCTTGCAAAGCACGAGAATTATGCAGCGAGGTGGCTTGTGATTATAAATTAAATCGGTTGATTAAGGAGAAAGACTTTGTCTTGGCTTGTGTGTTACTCTACCTGCATTTGTTTATGGCCCACTTTCTATGTGTTGTTTTCTGCCTTTCTCACTCTGATGGACCTTTTCTGGGATTCTTTAGCTTGCTTTCCCTCTCTTTAATGATCATTTGCCACACTGATCGCGCCCATCTGTTAACAACTGGCTAGTTTGGATGAACTGGCTTCCGTTTCAGTGCTCTAGCTAATTTACGCATGGAAATTTTTACTTCATGGAAGCCGTGAGAGTGTGTTCATGGCTGAATTTTACCCCCCGAGTCAAGGACTCCGGACCTGGTGGTTGAGAAGATCAAACAGTCCTGCTGACCCTTTATAGTAGTATCATGCAGTGACCGCCCTTCTCTCGTGCGATAGTAGAATAATTTGACCGTCGCTAAGTCTCAAACCGAGGCAACGGTCTTCAATCCTCCGTCTTTCTCGATCATTAAACAGTGAGCAAGACTACGACCCCCCCTAAACGACATTGAACGTACTAATAAAATAGCCCGCTTGTTCGCTACAGTATTTCAGTTATTTTTTCAGCAGCTGCAACATTGTTTGCAGTTATTTCTTCAACGGCCGCTATAATAAATCGGCTGCAATTCAAACTGCCGAAGAGGCCGGGCGTCTCCTAATCGAGAAAGCTAAAAGGAGGGTCACTCTGCAGTGAAAACGTGTTGCATGTGTCTCTAACCTTGCGATACTGTCATGCATAGGTATGTCTACGTAAACTGCAGAATTATGTTTACTTTCCACTTTATAATCTTGTGCTAACTACACCCGAGCAGCACAACATTCCCGGGCGTGCTTGCTCGCCACCGGGCCCTCTAATGTCGTGAGGCCGTGAGCCGGCCGCGGTTTGCGCCTTGGCCCAATGGGACCGTGATAAGCCACTCTCATTTCTGTAGTTAGTTTTGTAATTAAACTTTATTTAATATAGTTTATCTAGAGTTTAGACCTTTTTAAAATTTAGACTCTCATGCGCCGAACACCCCTTTAGTCACGGCGATTAGACGCGGTCCTAAAGTTTAGTCCAGAGAATCTTGTTATTTAAGAGTATTAAATAAAGTTTAATTATAAAACCTTTTTACAGATGGGTGTTAATTTACGAGACGAATCTAACGAGCCTAATTAAGCTATGTTTTGCTACAGTGATGCTACAGTAACCATCGTCTAATCATAGCTTAATTACCCTCATTAGATTCGTCTCGCAAAGTAGCCCAAGTTTCTGCTGAAAGTTTTGTAATTACACTTTATTTAATATCTTTAAATAGTAAAAACTTTAGCCTAAACTTTAGTCCTAAACGAAACGAACACGTCATTAGTAGTCTCTCTCAAAAGAATATATATATATATAAACAAACCCGTAGCGTCTGATAGGATGAGGGTTTGACTTGTGCGGCATCCGACGTGCGGTGTGAACTCGGAGACCGGCCGACGCGACTACGCGGCGTCCGCGAGCCGTGCCGTCATTCATCGATGCATTTGGCGTCAAGCAATCGTTGTCTTCTCCCGCAAGCCCGCCCAGCACCGGCGGTGGTTGTACCTTCCCGCCTGTGCTTGTCCGTTTTGTTTTCTGCTGTGATGTGCGAGAGAGAGAACTGCCTCCATCTAGTCTGACAGATGAGACTTGAAAGACAGGATGAAAGCCTCCTTCCTTCCTTGTGCTAGGACGACTGGTGGAGATACTACGGATTTGGGAAGCGGTCGAGGAAGGCAACCCAGGAATTCCGAGGATCCCTTTTGTTCTGTCTGTGCTTGCACGGTTCAGAACAGGCTTTGCTGGTGTACTCTACTGCAGGTTCGGCTTCACGCATTCTTCAGGTTGTTGGGATTCAAGCCGATTGTGGTCAGGAACAAAGCGGCTTTCAGGGCGTGTTGGGTAGCTCTTGCAAGTGTGGGTGCTACTGGTACCACAATGTATATCTTGTCACTGTTTGGACCTGGAATAGGGAGAGGTAGGTTCGGTTCAGCCATTTGTTTTCCATCGTACGTTTTGGCTTTGTGCTGTGCAGGTGTTTGCACGACGACTGTGTCGGCCGCCCAACTTGTTGGCTGGAGACATTGGAGGAATTTTTCAAGAAACAACTTGTGTGGATACTACTAATCTCCGCCAGTTCATTTTATGTTCTAGAGTAGTTAACCGGGGACCATGTCAAAAGAAACCGGGGATTGTGCAAATGTAGCAGGCACGTCCAAAAGTTCACAAAAATTCCAGATATCCAGTTGTTTTGTGGTCTGCATCCTCACGAAATTTCAAATGCAGACAAGATGGCCCCCGGCCCTTTGATAGATACAGATAATATCTCTCAAAAGAAATCAATTTTTTATTTTTAAATTTTTTTTATCAAGCCAACCACACGCGACCAATTTTTCAGACTTTTTTTAGACACTAGCATTTTGCCCATGCGTTGGTACGGGTTAAATCAAATAATTTTATTAGTATACAAATTGTATGCTCGCAAATAGCATTTGCTTCTAATTTTGACCTCTAACATATTTTATTATTAGAATTCAATAGTTTATATTAATATTTTGTACCCATCTATATAAGTAATTTTATTCTGTACACTTTAATGAAAAGTATTAGACAAATTTACACTTCAATAAATATATTGATATTGAAAGGTATTTTTCATAGCAAAAAGAAAAGACATTAAGAGCTATTTTTTGTTTCCTTTATGTTTTTTGTTTCTATCTCACAGCAATTTCATTGATGGCACCATGCATACGGAAAATTTAAAAAACATAAAGGAAAAAAAGGCTGCTGCTACACTCTACCACTGAGCAGACTGTGAGTAAAGGGTCATTCTGTAGTTATAAGAGGAAGCAATTCGAATCCTACAAGAATGATTAATTATGCATGATGACCTACAAGGGAGGGATATCTTGTATTGTCTCATATAACGTATGAAATGCATAAAAATAGAAAAAATATATTTGAATTAGATGACTTGCATAATTAATCAAAAATTATTTTGAGACCAATCTTTTGTTTGAGCACCGTTTTTAGACATTCTTCATTAATTTGTTTATTTGCTGTCACGTAACCAAAGTAGTCACATAAAACTGCTCCAAGGTAGAATAATAGGGCTTGATACCCAAACATACAAAAAATAAATCAAACTATTTCATCTGGATTTTTTGTGCATTGAAAAAATCTTTTTGAATATACTTTACATGTAGACAAAAAGAAGGAAAAAAAATCTTTTTGAATATATGCTTTACATGGAGCCTTCTTCCATCTCCGCATGCGCACAGGAAAAGAAGGAAAAAAAAAAACGCCAACGCTGGGAATCGAACCCGGGCAAATGGGGAGGCCGCCGAACAACTCAACCACCAGACCAGGCGCTACTCTGTGGTTATTTTTGCTTCTGAATCTTTATGATTACCAAAAAGCTCGGATAGCAATCATCCGATTTGAATACAAACAAGGTCTGAAAACTGAAAAATTAGGCTGAAAATTCGGGCTGACGACCCTTTACTGACTTATTAAGTAGTTTCGTATAATTTAGTTTCCAATTTCTAGTCCATGTTTAGCTGATGCTCACCAGTTATCCCTCCTTCGAAGCTGAGTTGTCGAACCATTCTATCAACTTCAACCTACAGGACAAGCACTAAATGAATGCAACATCAAACAACATTGGATTTTAGCACAACTATTTGGTGTAGTGAGACACGGTATTGAATTTTAGCACAACTAGTGAAATGGGTCTTGGCCTAGCGGTTAAGCCATCCGAGTAACATTTTTGAGGTCTTGGGTTCGACTCCCGGTGGGAGCGAATTTTCTAGGATTTAACGGCATTTGTGCTTTCAGCGGTAGGCGACGTGGCCGTCGACAGCGAGGCGCCAGTGGTGACTTCGGGAATCTGAAGAATTTGCCGGCTCAGTCTTCGAAGATGCTCATAGGGGTAGGGTTTGCGTATGTACGTTCTTAGGGGTGAGTGTGCGTGCGTTGTGAGTGTCTGAGTTGTACTGTGTAATTTCTCAAAAAAAAAAAAAGAATTTTAGCACAACTAGCAAGTCGTGGAAGTACGGGACATGAAGCGAATAGTCGATGTGAGCCTAACATGTGTCGGGAACTCATGCCACGTATTAGCTCGCATTTGGAAAACAATACATGGATTTTTAAACCATGTTACATGTCACACTCATGTTTAATGGCAAAACGAATTTTCAATTTTGCTGCCTGCTGAAATACTAGACGAATCTTACCGTTTTCAGCTCATCCCGTCTTTCATATCCATCTGTTTGCGTTCAGAGAGGAAAGACGTGGACGAGAAGGAAGACTGCCAACCATACCAAAACTCAAAGCATGCATGGAATGGAAGGAGGAAGACGATGGGAAGAACGTCAAAGCACGTTTGAGACTGTTTCCGCTCGCTCCGGACCATTTCTTGTGTAGGATTTCCCATTCCCGAGGTAAAATCATCGTTGTCCCGGCATCCCGCCTCCATGCCGCGCTTGTGGCTCGCCGGCCCGTAGACGGCAGCGCGTCCGAGCACACAAATGGCGCCCCTAATTTATTTTTCTTCCCACTTTCCCGAGCACAATAAATAAGTAGCAGGAGTATATAAATAAATCTAGAAGTAAAATAAATCGCGCGGCAGCGGAATGAGCGAGCGGAATGCAGCTGGGAAGTCGCGTTGTGCGCGGCAGGTGGGCCGCAGCGAGGAGGTGATAGCGCCGGCTCTCTCTCTCTCTCTAGAGAGAGAAGAGAAGAGAAGCGAGGAGAGGAGAGAGAAGGCAGCAGGAAGTTTCGTTTCGGCGAGTCAAAGCCAAGCCAAGCTGCTACTGCTACACCTCTCTCTCTCTCTACTGCTTCCCTCGTCACACGGTTTTGCCTCTGCCCGAAAAGACAACCAACCCGGGGGGAGGGAGGAGGTGAGAGAGAGAGAGAGAGAGGAAAAGCGAGTAGTCGCGAGTGCGCACCCCCGACCCCTTTTGCTCCAATCGGCGCCGCCGCCTCCTCGCCCGAGATCCGCTCCGCGTTCCCCGCCGCCGCGCGTGCCCGTTGCCCCCGAGGTCAGAGCCGTTTCCTCCCCAACTCCTCCGCCGATCGGCGCCAAGGGCCCCTCTCCTCTGCCGCCCGATTCGGCCCCGCAGCTTCCACCCCCCGCCTGTTCTGGCTGTGTGAGTTCTCCTGCGGCCCTCAGGTGCCTGTGAGCTCGCGGCGGAAAAGGTTGGAATTCCCGGGCGTGCTGCTTTTTCCGGCTGGCTGGGTTCCTGGTGCTGGAATTGCTGTACGTGGTTTTGGTGTTCCTTTCGGGGAGTGGGGCAGTTTGGTTAGTTGATGTGTTTTGGTTTAACTTTTGTCCACTGATTTCGGGGGCCTTTAGCGCCGCGGCAATGCGATTTCCTGCATCAAATTCCGCGGAAATGGGGATTGTTTCAGACTTTTTGCCTGGGGGTTTAAATGGTTGGGACTGGAGATCTCTTCCTCACTGCAAACCAGTGCGTTTGATACTCTTCTGAAGCGTAATTCGAGCTTACCGTGGTCTAATTTCGAAATTTGGAGTAGGTTCATACGTGCCGTAGGCAAACTGGCTTGAATTATTCAAGTTTCAACTGTTTCGCTGACATTTTCCGTCCCATCTACACTCATCAATGGATGGCAACTTGGTCCGTCGGACCATTCTGACTGTGAATTATATTTTATTTCTTATTACAGGCAGAGGTGTCGTCCGCAGCATCGGCGGGTTCCACGAAGAATTGCTGATTCGGAAACCTGATCCAATTGGAGCCGGTTGAGTGATTGACCACTTCAACATCCCCTGGTGGCTGGCTGCTTCTGACTGGGTAACACGTAAGAGGCCTTGGCTGGTTCCAGAGATGATGCCATTGTGAGTGCAAATGGATTCCGCGCGAAGTTGGTTCCAGAAGTTCCAGCCCAGGGACAAATCTAAGAGTCCAGCAGTGCCTGCCAGCCATGGAAAGGATCCGGGAAAGCCCCCAATGGATGATGCCCCGTCTAGTGCGACGAAACAGAGGGTTGCTGCTGCAAAGCAGTACATTGAGAATCACTACAAGACCCAGATGAAGTCCCTTCAAGATAGGAAAGAAAGGTAGGGAGCCCAATACACTTAAATTCTTTGTACCTGCGCCGACGTTATTTGTTGATTTAGTTTCCATCAAATTTTGCGTACAAGTACTAGTAAACTACAATAGTACTGTATATAATAGAAAGAACCAGAGCCATCCTTCTATCTGTTGTTGGGCAGGATGCCAAACATAACATATCAAATGTCATGTTGGGACTGGAATGGTAACTACAGGTGCAGCTGTGCGGGGAATTAAGATCAAGTCCTTACAAGTTTGTTGGGACCTTGGCTCTGCCCAGAATAGAAACTCCATCTGGTTACGGTGCTAACTCAAAGTTAGGTAGCTCGAGTAGATGAGTACTATATTAAGCTATAGGATTACTAAAAATGACTTAGCAAAACTATTAAGCATTAAATCAATACCAGATATACTTATACAGTTTAATCTACTAAACTTCATATCATTGTTAAGGTGTGCATCTGCCCCCTTTTCACATTTTACACAAGTGACTTACTCATTCTAAATGACTGCGTGCCTGCTTTCCTTGTCACCCACCCCCACAAAACTTGTAACGCAACATCATCGCCAAGGTTCTCTTTCTTTTTTGTCTTTTTTTGTATCACAAAATACAAATTAATCTACTTCTCTGGGTTCTTCCTTTTGGTGGCCATTAACTGGCTGCTCGTCTTTACTATCACTTTTCTAATATGTTAGTTTACTTTTAGGCGATGGATGTTGGAGAGGAAATTACAGGACGCTGAAGTTCCTGTAGAAGAGCAAAATAACATCCTGAAGCATTTGGAGAAAAAAGAGACCGAATACATGCGTTTGCAGAGACACAAGATGGGTGTCGAGGATTTTGAACTTTTGACAATTATTGGGAGAGGTGCATTTGGGGAGGTACTATCCATTCTTCATTCTTTACCACCCAACTATGCAACCAAACAATCTGGGCCAACCACAACAATGATATATGTCGATATCTCATTAAATTGGAAAATGGTGCTGCCGTACTGCCCAGTATTTTACAATTTAACATGTGATATTTCCTGCTGTTAAGCAAATTCGATAGGTTTTCACTTTTGGGTGCTTAGTATACTTGCGTCTAGTTGACACATTAGATTTTATTGGTACTTGGACTTTGTTGGGGGCACGCGAGCTTTAGTCGCCTATATTGATGGCATTGTTTGTGGCCCCTCGAGGCTGCTTCTGGTGAATTTCCATGAGTTTCGTCATGCATTTATGCAAAGGAAAATAATATAAGGCTCCCTGGATTTATCGTAGCTTGCTAGCAGTTAATGAAACGTGCAACGAACATGCATCTTTCACAATTCTCCAATTGTGAGTATCTCACCACCACCAATGTTCCCTATATCTGCCACTGATTTATCTGTGATGGAAAATGGCACTTTCTTGAAGCCCATAATCTACCAGTGATCCTGTTGTCTTTGATGTTCATCCGGACATTCTGATTCTTGGGCTCTGTCCGCTAAGGATTCTGGATTTGGCTGCTCATCAGAAACAGTATAACCGCTGCCAAATAATGCAGGAAGCCAGTGTTTTGAATTAGTAACGAGATACACATTTTTTAGTTTTACGCTGGGTTGGAGGGATGGCTGAAAGGTGGTTTCTCACAAGAATCGCCTCCCTCTTCTTTTGCACTTTTAGAAACCTAAAACCACTATACTAGCCAAATGATTGCACAAAGTAACTCTCATTTTCCAGAGAAATGCTTCCAGGGAGAAACAGAATGAGAAACTGAATTTGGAGAATCTGAAACCATGTCAAACATGGCTTTTGGTTTTGATTCAAAGTGACTTGTTTATCGATGGTTCGTTTTATCTTTTTTATATCTTGGTCAATATCTTGATGAATATTTTTTGCCTCAAGATTTTGACCTTCCTCCCTTCTCAAGACGAGAATGGGAGAGAACAATGCTCCTTCTTGGAACTATACATGTAGTTATAAACAACTTGTGTCGACAAATCGGTTTAGTTACTCCTTTATTCTCGTTGTATGGAGTCTACTGTGGCTATTTTACTTGTGCACGTTTCTTTTTCCTGCATCACATTTAATGCCGCTCTGTTGTATGCAGGTGCGTATTTGTAGAGAGAAGACCTCTAAGAATGTATATGCTATGAAAAAGCTTAAGAAATCAGAAATGCTTCGTAGGGGCCAGGTACCATGTACGGTCTATCTGTGTTATTTGGTATATCTGCTTCTGGTTTGCACACTTTACTCTGATATTTGTGTATATATTTTAGGTGGAACACGTCAAAGCCGAAAGGAACCTTCTTGCAGAAGTTGATAGTGCTTACATAGTCAAGCTCTATTATTCTTTCCAAGATGAAGAATTCTTATATCTTATCATGGAATACCTTCCTGGTGGGGACATGATGACTTTGCTTATGCGCAAAGACACACTGACGGAAGACGAAGCCCGGTTTTATATTGCAGAAACTGTGCTTGCCATAGAGTCTATTCACAAGCACAACTACATTCATCGGTACCATACACATTTTACAGTGTATTCCCCCATAAGAAAACAAGTTATTCAATAGTTGAAACAGTAATCTTTATTTTTTCTTTGTCAGGGATATCAAGCCCGATAATCTATTGTTGGATCGCAGTGGTCACTTGAAGCTTTCTGATTTTGGTTTGTGTAAACCTTTGGACAGTAGTAATTTTCCAAATTTGAATGAGCCAGATTATACATCTGGAAAAGGTGCTAAACCTTTACCTGATAATACCAGTCGGTTAGGCAATCCTGTTGCGCCTAGGCGCACACAGCAGGAACAATTGTCACATTGGCAAAAGAACCGCCGAATGTTGGTAAGTAGCATATCTGAAGTTTAATCAACTTATTAGTCTCTGGAAAGCAGCAACTCCAATGTTATGATGCCCTTTTGTTTAGATGCCATAACTCACAGTTTTGTCCATCTTTTCCTCTGATTTGTAATAAAACTCTAGAAGTTACAGCTCGCCTTCAAATTTGTTTAGTGGATTTTGCGAAACATTCATGACACTAGTCGTCGGTAAACCTTGCTGGTCCCTATGTTTAACTGGACTCCTGGCACGCAGGCATATTCAACAGTTGGCACACCTGATTATATTGCTCCAGAAGTTCTACTGAAGAAAGGATATGGAATGGAATGTGACTGGTTAGGTTTCTTGTTTGAAATTTTATCTCATCTTTCAAACTTCTTAATTTTCATCACCATAATGCTCTCTGTATTTATTGTGTTCTTGATATCATCTTTTTTTTTTGTTAGGTGGTCCCTTGGTGCTATCATGTATGAAATGCTTGTTGGTTATCCTCCATTTTATTCAGAGGACCCAATGTCAACCTGCAGAAAGGTTAGTGTGGACGCGTGGTGTCTGGAGGATATATATGCGTCTTTTGGGGATTTTTATTATTAGACAGGATTTCCAGACCAGTGTTGCTCGCGTACCACAAATCAGAGCCGCACGCAGCCTCCTTTGCGATTCGTGCACTGACAGAGAGGTGACGGCCCGTTAATATCGCCCAGCCCACTCGCTCCCTATCTCCGCTCCTTCCTTACCTATCATCTTCCACACTGGTAGAGGAGAGGAGGCGGCTCGCCCAGCAGGGTGGAGCTCTTCCCTGCGTGCCGCCTCCCTGCCGCGGTGGGGTAGAATATCGCTGGATGTCCACGCCAGTGGCAGCCGGTGTGGACCTCCGGCAAGACCCTACCCTGCCTGCGGCAGCCGCCCGACCACCGCCGCCCCAGCCTTCTCTAAGGCCCACGGATTTCGTTAAGTTCCCTGAGTCAAACCCTCCAACGTTAAGCTCCCCGAGCCAAACCCTCCAACCCTAAAGCTTCGGCTGTAGATTGCTCATCGGAGACGGCGAACTCCGACGAGGTCTGCACCCACCGGCTCTGCTCCTCCCCATATTTCTTTATTCTCTCAATTGATGGTGATAACGGAATCCATTGCTACAGTTGTGGTACGCGAGCCATCAAAGGCGCCATTGAATTTCTCTTTTAATATCCGGCCTACTCAGAAAAACCATTGTGCCAAATCATAACACAGATAATGTACAATGTAGTGGATTGCACTGCCCTACAAAATTATGACTTCCCTTTAACCAAAACTATTTATTGGCTGAAGCTCATAATTTTAGCTGGTCGATGTAGCTCAGCATACTTTGAGCTTTAGATCATTGGATGGTTTGTAGACCTTGTGAAACTTCTGGTAGTAGAAAATATTGTGCTGCAATCGTTTCAGCTGGCACATTTACTCTAGCAAGCAAATTACTCATGTAGCATTTATGAACCTGCATCTCAACTTAGTTTCTATGTCTGCAGATTGTAAACTGGAGAAGTCACTTGAAATTTCCTGAAGAGGCAAAGCTTTCTCCTGAAGCTAAAGATCTCATTAGCAAGCTTTTGTGTAATGTTGAGATGAGGCTTGGAACAAAAGGAGCCCATGAAATAAAAGTGTGCGCTCTTCCGAATGCTATACAGATTAATTTGCATTGCTCTCGAGTGCCCTACTGATAACATTGTACGTTTCACTTTAGGCACATCCATGGTTTAGAGGTGTGCAGTGGGAAAAGTTGTATCAGATGAAAGCTGCTTTCATACCAGAAGTTAATGGCGAGTTAGATACTCAGAACTTTGAGAAATTTGAGGAGGTAATATTCTGGTTCGCATTTGGTTTACCTGTAAAGGTTATACGCATCAATAAATACTATTCTAATCTAGATGTGCTTTGCTTTAATTGGAGTGGCATGAACTTTGGTACAGTGACCGTGAACCTTAGGCCCGCAGTGCAAACTATATGAAGTCAGTGATCTACTGATTCTAATTAGATGGTTAAACATTTTCTGCTATCTAAGCTATGCTTTACACATGTCTACTATGCTATATGGCTATCCAATCTCAACACTATTCATTCATTATTTCCTTGCTGTCGATATGTTGAAATTTTGATTATGAATTATGTACATTATGTCTCGTGGACTGTAAAAGGATAAAGTGCTTACACATCCAATTAACTTTTCCACTATTTTGCAGACTGGACCTCAAATGCAAAGTTCATCGAAGTCAGGCCCGTGGAGAAAGGTATGCTTGATTCCTACATAAAAAACCTGGGTGGTTGGTGTATAGGAAATTCCTAGTTATGCACAGTTGTGTATCCGTTATTCAAGTGTAGTGTTCTTTTCTTATACGTTCTCCCTGAAACTGCTGTTTGCATGGCATGCGTTGCGTGTGCAACAGTTTATTGCGCTTCTATTTTCTCACCAAGGATAGGCAACTCTATATTCTAGGCCTATACAGATGGACTATGGGCGTGAAAAAGCACTCTTTGCACCTAGCATCCATCTGCTAACCATAAAATCATAAAAAAAATGTATTGGCCCTTAAAAATATAAAAATATTTTTGAGCTGAGGGCATGATTAGCTAGAAGCGAATGCGCTTTACTCTTAATATGACTGTTTTTTAAAAATACTTTATTGGGCTTCATTTTTTTTCTACTGATGAATATCATTCCTATACAGATGCTTCCATCAAAGGATGCAAACTTTGTTGGATATACATACAAGAACTTTGAAATTGTGAATGATGATGAAGTTGCTGGAATTGGTTAGCTCTCCCTCTACCGTGCTCTTCCTGTTAACTATCTCTCTTTGTTAGTTATATATTTCTCTTGTTTTTCTTTTTAATTTGACAATAAATGTTTTTTTTTGTGCAACAGCCGAGTTGAAGAAAAAAAGTTCCAAACCAAAGCGACCAACCATCAAGACATTGTTTGGTAATAAGCACACTCCAGTATTTTACTTTCATTACCCTCTCGCCATGCACTTAGGATCTGCTTACCCTCTCGTATTCTTCTTTGAACAGAGAGCATGGATGAAGAGGAACCTGTCCATCAAGGAAGTTTCATAAATATGTTGCCCCAGAAGGAGGGACAACCTTCGTCTCACTCCAGCATTCCGCCAGAACAATACCAACCTCGACGTAAATAGGATATGGAGGTTTTAAAAAAGAAAAAAAAAACATAGGAAAGTAAACCCAAGAAAAAAAAGCTGCCGCCTTTTGTTCTTGCTCCCTGTCAGCTTCTGTAAATTCTAACCAATGCTTTCTTTAGTCAAATGGTTAAAACAAAATCTCTCTGTCCAACTAGTATGATAGTTGATGTGAGCGGCATTGTTTGTTCGCTGTAGGATCTCAGGAGTGTAGTATATACTCGCGACGAGGTAGAAAACTCAGACGAGCGTGTATCACAACTAAGTTCGTATCTGTTTGCTGTAATCTTTGCAGGAGCTTGATTATCTTGTAGCAGTGTCCGAAATGCAATTAGCAGGGTCATGCAAAATTCACATTGTGTAGTTTAGTTACATTCACTGGAAAAATCCGGTAGTTGTTGGTCACCTTTACGAGCTCTCACTGAGCTACGGGTTTGGTTTGTTACCACACATTGCCACACATCTTGCCAAACTTTGCCCAAGCGAGGTGAAAATTTTGATCATAACTACAGAAAAGTTTGGCAAAGAAATGAGTGACACACTTTGGGACATACGTTGAAAAATTGTGGCGTGCCGCAATTGGGTTAATGAAATAAATAGCTGTCACAAAAGGCGTGATAAGGTGTGGCAAAGCTTAGCTATGAACACCTACATTCTGCAGCAAACACAGTGAGAGCAGGTGAAAGGCAATATTGGAGAAATCCACTTCCAATAACTGAGCTGTTAAGAGATATTTTTTATTGATTACAACTCAGACACTCGCGACGCACCCACACTCATTTCTATGAATGTCTCACTTCGACGGCTACGTCGCCTCTTGCTGAAAGCATAATGCCGGTTAAATTTTAGAAAATTTGCTCCCACCGAGAGTCACACCCAAGACCTCAGATGCTATTGAGGCTCTTGTAATTACTAAGCTACAAACCCTTTCGCAAAGCCGTTAAGAGGTCTTTATGGTGCAATTTACAAAATTCTCTTGCCACGTTCTTGCCAAAATACCCGCTTCTGCATTTTCATCATGTAATTCAATCCTACCAATACCAATTTGGAAAATCTATCGTAACTAATACAATTTAGCAAAATGACGAAATATTTTGAAATTACAATTTCCATTCGAATAAAGTTGTGGGTTTTCACCAAAGCAACTGGGAATTGGAAAGGAGCTACGCGAGACTGGGTTGACTAGGCGCCTGGCTGCGTACGCAGAGCACACTGCACATGACATGGGCCGCCTGATGAGAAAACAAACAAACTGTGTAGTATAAAGCTGAAACGCTCGCGTCGCATCGCAGGCCGTCGTCATTTTGAGCGCCCCCAATCCATCTGAAAAAACAGTCTACCTCGCCGCCGCCGGAGAAGATGAGCGAGCGGCGGTACACCGAACAAGAGGAGGCCCTCGAGATCAACTCCCTCCGCCGCATCATCGCCGCCTACGCCAAGTACGCGCACACCCAACCCATCCCCGCTCCTCCTCTTCTCCCCTCTCCCCTCAACGAATCCTTGCCATGCTCCCATCCCCACGCACCACAGCTACCGCTGCTGAATGGATTTGCAGTAGCGGAGCTCGGTTCGCGCGTGCTACTCTGGTCGTGGGCCGGCGGGTGTTTTTTTGGAGTCTGGAGCGAAGCATAGTGCGCTTTGACGCTTTCGAGTGAGTTGTAGGGTTTAGGGGCGTTCCTTGATTTGAGAGGTTGAGATGCTAATCGGAGCGGTAGCTGGGATCATCAGCGGGGCGTCGCATTTGAGTTTGCTAATCGAGGCGAGCTAACGACGGTGTTTGAGTTAATAGTGAATGGGGCTGTGTGTAACCGTGTTAGACCTGATGAAGTTTACGCATGTGAATGGCACTTTATGTTGGTGTTTCTTAGCTTATTACGACCATCTTATGAGGGAAAAAGGTCACTGGAATGTGCTATTAATGTGGGGTTCCCCGGCCTTCGGTTGTTGATTGATGCCATTGGATGTCGCGCTTGGTATGGCAATCTGGAATTCAAATCCTCAAGATGTTACCATATGAATCACAGGATCTGCTTGGTGAATCGCCTTCATCAATGAAAAGAACACTTGATGTAGCTGATCAATCCAATATCCTTAGAATGTTAAATTGATGATATGCGTAATTTTTTAAGGTTTTGGATAGGTTAGAATCCTTGCCATTGATGATACACAGGTATAATGGTTTCTGATTTATTTATTTTTTTTAAAAAAATGTCTGCTGAGTGCTGACATAGAGAAAATAGTCAGCTCTAGGTTTGTAGTCAGATGAAATGATATCATCAAACAAAAAAAAAACATGAAAACATTCTTCCTGCACCACCTCCTTCGTGATTATAAGTATCCTTTCCTTTTTCTGATTGTAATAGCTATCAAGATGCTGCAGAAAGGGATGTAAAGAGATATGAACGATCATTCAAAAGGCTTCCTCCTGCCCACAAGGTTTACACTTATATAGTATCACACAATTCTTTTTTCAGAAAAAAAAGTTTTATGCCTTTGCTAAATTTTAGATTTCATTTCGATGTATATAGCTCATCCAATGCTGTATGCTCATCTACATCGTATTTCTTTTTCTTTTTTCCTGTGTAGGAGCTTCTTTTTCACCTTGGCCTGAAGTATCAAAGACTGAGATGGTACATAACATTCTGTGCCTTATACCTGTACCATGTCTACTTTTATAAATTGTTATCTTGTGTTTAAATACTGTGAGATAAAATTGCATTTTCATCCATTCATTATGTCTCACATCATATAAAACAGTGTATATATGTCATTGTGTGCAACTAATTATTTTAATCCATACTAGCCAGATGCCCGTGTGTTACCACAGCACAACAAATCAAATTATTACTTGTGCATACACTGTCACTTGAGTAACAAGACCAGTACGTGTCATGAATCTTAAGTAATTAAACAAGTAGTAAAAGTGCATTCAACACTCTGCATATATTCTATAGTGGCATGGTCGGTAAATATGAGGGAAGTGCAGGGTTAGGGTGGTGGTGATGGCAGACGGACCATCACCACCAATTCCAATTTTTAAGATGGTAGAGATATGGCACCACTATGCTCGATTGTTTATAAAGAAAAAAAGTGTAACATGTATCTTTGTTTCTTTCTTACTCTGTATATCTGAGATTTTCCGATGATGCTCTATCTTGATGAGCCTGTGCTTTTGAGTCTTGGTTGAATCATTCTTAAAAGTCAGCTTATGCTTTTCTTGAATAGCTCTGCACATGTTTGTTGATCAACTGACCCTGTTTTGATACTGTCTGTTGTATTCATGTGCTTAAAACATGTGCTTTGAATGAATACCATAGGCGATAATGCCATACGGTAAATTTATGTAAACAGCCTTTACGCTGATTGATTTGATAGCTGTTATGTGATGCATTATTATTGGGCAGGTGCATATCCATGAATGCAGCTTTTATCATGAATATGCTTGAGGTATGATCTTTTGCGACTTTTTATTTGTTGGTACCTGTAAAGACACGACTGTATTCTTAAAATATCTAAGAATTGCAGGCATTTGAACCTCCTTTTGACATGAGTCGGTATGTAGATGATGATGGTCACGATTACCCAGTAAACATGCATGAACATAATCATGCGGATTGTGCTCACTCCAATGAGAGGGGTGATTGCTCGACAGTTTCTTGTGCCAGAATCAATTCCCCACTGCACGAGAAGCATGATTCTCCCAAAGGAGATGCAAAGACCCGCGAATCTTCAGTAGAAACGGACCATAGGAAGGTAAGGCCTGTCTGAATCCTCCATTTACATAAACATTATGGGTGCTCTCTTGTAGAAGTCACTTTTAGATCACAGTGGTGGCTATATGCTGTCGAAGAGTCCATTATGCTGCAAGTAGAATTTGAAATGCTAAATATCAAACAGGATGAGGAAGATCATGTGGCAGGTTGTTTCAAGCCTGCGGCCAACAAATTGGAAACGTCCCAAGGTATAGGCGTATCATGTAACTGCAATAAAGATACGAGTGCAGCAGCTTATTGTGAAGATAAAGATTGTTCTGCATCTTCTGCTGTTGAAAATGTAAGCTGTTGGTAATCCACATAATTCATAATTCTGTTATCATGCTTGAATTTATGTTCACGAGTCTCATGGAATAGTGTGTGTGTGTGTGTATAGCGCACTTTCTTGATATCCAAATTCTTATATGTATGTACATATATTTGAAATTATAAAACTAATAAATTGTGCCAGGATATATGCATTGGATCAAATGCTCAGCATGCTTTTCACATCTTAATCTAAAAAAAAGTAACATTAGGCAAAACTGCATATTAAACAAGTGACAGGAATTCCGAAAGGAACAGAACATTCTACATGCACAATCTAAAAGTTGATCAGGCACCAGGGCCGCTGCTATCCCATCAAAATATAAATCATAGATATGTAGCTCCATGTAAATTAAACTAGAATATGTGGCTCCGCATTCTTCAATTCTAAAAAACAAGAAAAGAAACCTGGAAGGGTCAGCCAGTAGCAAAGTACGGGAAAGGATACCGCGCATCATTCACACTATTTTTTTTCCTATCAAGAATTGATCTTTCTCTGTTCATGAAGCACCCATTTTTCTTTGATCTATCCTTCTGGTACCTTCTACTCACAGATAAATGTTGAGCTATGTAATTTGAATCCTGTTTCCTTATTTTAGGGAACACCACGGACAGCTTCATTGTTCAAGCTGAATGTTCCTCCTGTTGATGTGGACAAGGTAAGGGTTGTTTCAGTTCGGTCTACTGCTGATATGAGTAGTATTACAATGCTTTCAGTGAAGTTAGCCAAGGGTATTTTGACTGACCAGTGACCACCAAGCTGGCATCCTTCCTGAGATGTGATATTGCTCAATTTCATTTATGTGTTGATTTTGATTTATATGCCTGTTGAATTTTAATGGCTGAAACATTCTGTACTTTTCTGATCTCTGTGTTCACGTGTGTTTGCTGACCAATTTTCTCACATTTCTGATTATTCATCTGTTTGCAATGCATAGTATACTTTTTGGTTGTGGACAATTCTGTACACTGCTGCTTCAATCACTCATCTGTTCTGACTTTATACAGGTTAGGTGCATCGTAAGAAATGTCGTAAGAGATTGGGCTCAGGAGGTAAGTTTCTCCGTAAAATGTGCTTGGAGTAGATTTTCCTTTATGTGCACTGATCTAATCTTGAAAAATACGGATGCTTTTTATAATTTGTACAGGGTCAAAAGGAAAGAGATGAGTGCTATAAGCCCATTCTCGAGGAGCTTAATCGTCTTTTCCCTAACCGGAGCAAGCAGAGGTATGCTCGTTGCCCTTATCACTTCAATATAGAGGTATAATGATTTACTGTTACACAGTGAATACTAACAATGTGTTATGTCATTATTTTGTGATGGGGAGGATCAAGTGGACCTGATTCACTGTTGTGCCTTTAATTTTGTGTTTGTGTTGACAAGTGTGTTTGCATGGTTGCATGTATGTATCACTATTTTTTTTTTTAACTGGTGGATGTGCTGCTTATGTGTCTATGGGTGGCTGGACGGTCCTTATATCAAAGCTGGGAAGTCCATTGTGGTTGAATTTTGTTATTTAGTACCATGGTAGCAAACATGTTTACGACCTCTTTTTTCAGCCCCCCAGAGGACCCTGTGAGGTTGTAGGTTTGCTGTTGCTAATATGTCCACTCGTAATGAATGTACTAGATCCAGCAAAAAAAAAATCAAAGTTCTCCTTGCAGTTTCATGTTGTCTTCATATACATTTGATTATGTAGCATAGTACCTCTAGTTATACCTGCTGTCAGCTGATCCATGCAAGCATAACTTACACAACCAGAAGACGTTACTTTGGTATTCACCATTTTCTTTTTGTTATTGATAATGTCTTTGTTAAATTTCATAGGCCTCCATCATGTCTAGTCCCTGGTGCTGGACTTGGGAGATTGGCTCTGGAGATCTCTTCTCTGGGTACTGTAATAAAATTTTCAATAAATAATGAGCTGATCTCATATTTTTCTTGACATTGACATTGTCTCTTTCTTTTCTTTTGACCTTGAACAGGTTTCGTAAGCCAGGGAAATGAGTTCTCATATTACATGATGATTTGTTCAAGTTTCATCCTGAACCAGTATGTCAACCTATTAAATATAAGCTGTATATACTTAAAAGCAATCGGCACCTTACTTTATCAAGCTATTGTTCGTTAGTATGCTTATGATTTTGCCACTTATCAGCACCCAAGAGGCCAATGAGTGGACTATATATCCTTGGATCCACAGCAATTGCAATTCTCTTTCTGACAATGATCAGCTTCGGCCTGTTAAATTTCCTGATATTCATCCCTCAAGGTACTTATTGTGCTATGTTTCCTTATCAGTGTCAGTCCCTCTGCAAAATGATATGTTTTGTGCTTTTATCGTTTGCTGTATGTTTGGTGCAAGTTGTATATACACTTAGATGCATTTTTGTTTATAGGATCATAGCATTTCCATTGATGGAGTGCAACTAAGTTGATTTACAGGTAATTTATTTCATGGATGCCTTACAGTTGGTCTGTAAGGATTACTTAATGACTTCAAAAGAATTACATTTGGTAGTTAACTTTGCTTTGCATTTGGAGTTCCATTTGTTCTTAGAATTTGGACTTAATCCTTTAGATTGTTCAGTCATTTGGCATTATTTATAATGTGGGTGATACACTGAATTTTTGTTTGCATTGGATGTTTTATCAGATTTCTTTCACAAAGAGATACATTGATGTTGTTAATGGATTTTTCTATGTTTCGCTTTGGCACACTTGCTCACTTAAGTCTGGGTCGTCTTCTTTTATGAACAGTGCTGGTATCACAGAGGGATTTTCAATGTGCGCTGGGGATTTTGTAGAGGTCTACAGCGAGGAAAGCCAAGAATGTAAGATGGCCAGATTTTACAATATAGAAAGTACATAAAACATGAATCCAAATGTTCTTTTTACATGGTATTTAAGTCCTTTTGACTTGCAATGCATGCACCTGGTATGTGCACTGATTGGGTGTTATGTTGTTCCATGAGCACTCGGTTTCTTCCCACAACCATGAGAGCATTATGCATTCATGTGCAAAGAAATAGTTACAACATGTTTTTCTGTAAGGAAAAAGGAGTTATATTTGAGGATATGCCCACTGCTTTCTCAGTCTTAATCTAGCATCAATTGCTAGTGCTGTACTTACCCCAGGCTGAAGTCGATGTTTTGGCCTTTATTTGTTGTCACTTCTAAGTTCAGACATATATGATGTAGAAATCGTAGTTTGAAACATTTTAACAATACTATCTGTTCTTACAGCTGCATGGGATGCTGTTGTAACATGCTTCTTTCTGGATACGGCACACAATATTGTTGAATATATTGAGATTATATCAAAAGTTCTCAAGGATGGTGGGGTAAGTTTCATTCTAGTAGAAACATCACTGCCTTTTTTTTTGTGAAATGGTTTGTAGTAAAGTCCATAATTGTGTGCATATTGTTTTTTACTGTGGTAACTGTTCTTCCTCTTATATGTTGATTTCAATTATCAGGTCTGGATAAACTTGGGCCCGCTTCTGTATCACTTTGCTGATTCATATGGGCCAGATGATGTAATTACGTGACTCCCGTTATCTACACTAACTGCAAATGTTAGTATTTTTGAAGTTACCTGATTTATCTCCTTGAATTCAGGATATGTCTATTGAGCTAAGTTTGGAAGATGTGAAAAAGGTTGCTTACCATTATGGGTTTGTGATGGAGGTGAGGGTTTGTGCATTCAATTTCATTTCACTGTTATGAAATATGGTCATTACTCTCATGGGTTACGTTGGTATGTAATTTGCAGGCGGAGAATATGATAGAAACCACATACACTGCAAATATGAGAGCAATGATGCAGGTATAACTAGATAATCATTTGTAGATGATGGTTCTTCTAACTCGTATCTCCATTTAGCTAGGGGATGATTGATTAAGATCTTTTGCCTATGTTCAAACCATGGCTGCATGGACTACAAATGTCCAACTATCTCCCGATTCCCTTGTAGATCCATACATGGTTAAGTATAACACAATCTATCAGGAGCGTGTTGCATGACTGAATGTCTCCATTCCCATGATCATCGGCTAGTCCTGGCCAACGGGCCGTGCCGGGCCGGCACGGCACGGGCCCGGCCGGGCTCGGGCCGCTGAGAAAAAAGCACGGCACGGCCCTTATAATAAACGGACCGGGCCGGGCCGGCACACGGGCCTTCACTTCAAGCCCAAGCACGGCACGGTTTGTTTTAAACGGGCTAAACGGGCCACGGGCTAAACGGACCGGGCCGTGCCGGGCCGGCCCTCTGGATAAAAAAATATTTTTACACTGTTTTTTATTTTTTAAAAATATAAACGGGCTAAACGGACCGTGCCGGCCCATTTAGGACTGCCCGAATAACGGGCTAACGGGCCACCGCTAAACGGGCCGTGCTCGGACCAGCCCGGCGGGCCTACGCCCAAGCCCAAGCACGGCCCGTAACGGGCTGCGGGCCGGCACGGCCCGTTGACCACCGGGCCCGGGCCGTGCTCGGACCGGGCTAAAAGGACCGGGCCGTTAGCGGCCCTTTTAGCCCGGCCCACCTGGCCAGCTATATCATCGGCTGGGCTGTGGATTTAGACAGGTTGCTCCTATAAGGGATTATGGATTTCAAACTACAGAATAGCAGAGGAAGGAAATGACCATTTTGCCCCTCATTTTAGGTCAACCCCCCCACCCAGAAAATCAATCAATCAATCATATTTATGGCTCAAAGTTTGTCCTATCTCTATAATCCCTTATATTTATTGACAAATTTTGAATGCCAAAATCCCTTACGTAAAGGGACGGAAGGAATAATATATAACTTATAAAACCATTCAGCTGAAAATGGGGTTTGAGCTGTGCTGGATCCTGTTTAGCTGTCATTGTTTTTGAATCTTCTGCGTTTTATCGGAGTTTGACGCAGTGTTATTTGCACCAATGTTTGCGTTGCAGAATCGATACCGTGCAGCATTCTGGACGATGAGGAAGAATGCATCTCGATCAAAAGCTCATAAGCGTCAGTGAGGTGAAGATCATCCATGCATTGTGATCTGTGGTATATGCAGTGTCATCTGTGGTGCCCAGACCGCCCTGATCAATAGGTTGATCAGCGGTGGAACCCTCAACAGTAGTAGGGCTACAGTTTTGATCAGTCCATGGTCCGGCATATCCAGGATGATCAATTGGTGCCATCATTTTGCCCCATTACGCTCAAATTATACACCACAGCAAGGAATAATTTGGATAACAATACCTGATTCACATAGAGCTTGGCAGCATTTACGAGATGGCGATCTTTGTGCACTCGAACCATTTGTGTCAGAGGAGATAGATATGAGCTATAAGCTATTGTATAACAGTATAAGATGTTAGTTTGATTTAGACGGGGTAGCACAACGAGATCCGTTTTGTTTGTGGCAAAATTGTAACGCATGGTACATGAGCACCAATTTGAAAGAAGTACTCTTGTAAAGGATCAGAAGTTTACCCTAATCTCCTTTTTCGAATAGCTCACTATCTGTATTTGAACGTGAAGCATCAAAGCTTATACTCCCATGTAACGGGCGAACCTGAAACTTGTGTGCTGACATTTTATGAGCGATCTTTGGTTTATTTACTTTACGGATGTGGCGATTAGCACGTCGGAAGATAATATATGTAGTAGCATCTTCGATGTTCCCTGTATTAACGTGACGAACATTGCAGGCATGGGAGTCTGAGGTGCTAGCAGTACTAGCAAATGAACAATCCTGAAGAATAAGGTCAGTAGGCACTTTAAAGGCGCTGAACAAAATCACATGTGTGCACGTGGATGCTAATGCAATGCGCGGGCGTGGACTGCATCTGAGGATGGGACGGAGAAGGCCATGCACGATCGCGAGCATGCCTTTTTAGCTAAGAAAACAAGTTAGACACTTCGAAAAAAAAAAAAGTTAGACACTAATTAGCAGGGAAAAAAATAGTGACGCCGTTGCCGGGGATCGAACCCGGGTCACCCGCGTGACAGGCGGGAATACTCACCACTATACTACAACGACTTTCTTGTGTATTGACTTACTAATTACCTAGAATAACCTAGCGGCCGGAAAGGAAAGCCAGAAGCAACGGAATGGGGAATGGCGGCTGCCGTTCGCAACGACGACGACGGGTAGCTTCCTGTGGCGGTCCACCGTTGCTCATGGACAGGACGTCCGCGAGCTGGTATGTCGCCGTCGGTCGAACGCCTTGCTTGGATTCTTTGCGGAGAGTGCGCGCGCTATTGAACTGGCGTTTGAGGATTGACCTTGCCGCACCGGCACCACCCAACGTTGACGGCGTTCCAGACGAACAAAATCGACGGCCGTGGAGGTTCTCCTTCCCGGCCGGGGAACGCGTTCTTGGACAATCTGCTCTCCCCGTGCTAATTAAATTAATGCGCGACAACATGGAGAAACTCGTACGTGAAGGAAGCAGCGGCGGTAATTCCGGCGACCAACAGAGATGCGGGATAGGGACGTTGTCGTCTACGCTTCCAGAGCAAGAAAACGACTTCCACACTGCCGAATCGGATCGGAGGTGTCCAATCGAGCGGCCAAGGGGGTGGTCGCTATTTCGAATAGCGACCAACCCCGCCCTGGGCAGGGACCGGAGCGACGCCGCGTTTCCGCCGCTGCTTGCCGTCGTTCCGGTTTTGTACATCCTCCCTGAGCTCCTCCTTCTGTTCGCTCATCCGAATCCTTTCCCGCTGCTCCTAGCTAAGCTAGCTCTCGGGGCTCCCTCTGCTCACGTCGTCGTCCCCGTGCAGATCGATCGAGCTCCCTGTCCCTGTAACAACCACAAGGCAAAGCGCGATCAAGGCCACAACTGAGGGACAAGCGCCTCGATGCCCTCGGCCCTGGTGGAGGCCTCTCTTCTCTTGAGAGAGACAATGCCCTGCTCGAAGCGCTGCCCTGAGCCTGTGCGGAGCGCGCAAGTGTTGACATTCATCTGACATCTGGTGAACTGAAACTGAGCAGTGAATATGGCCGTGTACGTACGTCACCGCGGCAGGGGAGGCCATGCTCACGTGTTCAGTGTTCCGGCATGGAGTGGCCGTCGTGCTGGTGAGCATGGCGAGCACCACGCACCTCGATCAAGCTACGAAAGCAATAAAGCACTACCTTACCAAATTAAGTTCCATCATGTAAACCACCTTTTATTTGCATATCTGCAACAAATGGAGATGAATGCCTTTTTCTGCTAGCTAGCTACTTGGTACGGCCAGCAGATTGAAAAACATGCACGTAACAACTGCATATATATGCCAACACCACTAGGCAAGAAGCGCACAATCCTTCGGCTGGAACCCGATCCTGCCCATCTCCAGATCATAGACGACCTCCACGTTCTGCATCTGGAAGCTCCCAAGAACGGCTCCCGGTCCGCTCGCGTCGCCGCCATCATCCTCCATTCTCTGGAACAGCAAGCACTTCACCACCACCCCCTCCTTGGGCGCGGTCACCGGGTAGTAGCAGCTCTGCTTGGGCAGCCTGAGCTTGGCGCCGCCGGCGAGTTGGAGGCTCACCAGCGGCAGCTCGTCGTCCGTGCACGGAGCTCGCGCGCACGGGATCTTGTAGCAGAGATCGAACCCCGTCCTCGTCTCCAGGTCGTGTGACCTCTCGTAGTACGGCACCGCCGAGCTGATGGACGACATGATCGACGCGTAGAACGGATCGGGAAGGTGAGTGTACGTCGTCCCGGTGTCGACCAGCACCCCACCATTGCCTTCAGGATCGATGCCGCTCAAGCTGGGAGGAGGAGCAGCAGCAGTGCCGTCACCTATGATAACACTCTCCAGACCAATGTAGTAGAAGTTTGGGTTGGTGACGCTCTTCAGCATTGGGGTGAAGAGGAAGCCGTCCGTCGCCGACAGCGCGAGATCACCCATCACCAGAGGGCTCGTGATGTTGGGGTTCCTCGCGAAACGGAAGCCGAGGAAGCAATGGGAGAAGCCCCTGTCCAGGAACCCAAGCTGGGATGGCAGGGACAGAGTGCCCTTGCCGAACCCGGCAATGCCAATCGGCTCCCGGATGGAGCTGCCCACGCAGCCGAAGCAGAAGCCAGGGAACTGTACGGGGAGAGGGCCACTGCCACGTATGCTTCCATGGAGTGTTACAGCGTCCCTTGAAAGGGAGCCTAGGACTAGTGCTCCACCACCGTAAGTGTAGGAGAAGGGAGGGCAAGTTCTAGGACACAAACCGCTGGTGAATGCAGTGATGGAGCAGCCCGCCGCAGCGCACGTGTCGTACCGGTTGTCGGAGCTGTGGACGTCGGCGCAGAAGCGGCTTCCACAGAGGTCCCTTGTGTTTGTGGAGGACAGAAATGGCAAAAAGGTTGGAGTTGGCTTAGAGGAGCTATGCTCATTGCCACAATCTATGCACTCATAGCTGCTGGTGCCACAGGGGACCCAGGTGAGGTCACTCCCGGTGTCCAAGTACACTTGGAAGATCTGAGGAGGTGTGCCAAGGTTCAGAGACAGCAAGTAGCCATCTGTGTATGCTGTGACTGGTTCTATGATGTCCAAGTAGTCGAAGTTTGTGGAGTTTAGTAAACCCATGGATGGAGTAAACAGAGATCTAACATGGCTAAGACCAAGAACCAAACTATTCTTGGCATGGGGTTTGCTATCTTCGGAATAGGAACTGAAGAAGCTGGATATGACGCAAAGAAGAATGATGTATGTGCGAATGAAAGGATGCATATTGCATTGTGTGATAGAACAGCTAGGAGGAGGATTTGGAGTTCTTATATATACATGCCTTGCAAAGTTGTTAACATTAATAAGAAAATTAGTTCGATGATAATGCAAAAGCTATATTCAATAGCATTCTTAGTTGGAAAATAGTTCGGACATATGCTATCTAATAACTGAAAGGCGCTCAATTATGCTGATGATTGATATGTACTAATATCAGGCTGTTGCTGCCAAATAACATGGTAAGGTGGTGCACAGCAGCCAATGTACTATATTATGCTATTAAAAATGGTCAAAAGTTAACTATCAGTGTTTGTAGCAGGCTTTGCATTGCATTTCCAGCATAGCTGACATAAAGGAAGTGCTTTTCGACGTCAATGAAGCACTTTCTAGCCATCCCATTTGCTGGTGTCTCAGGGCCGGTTTGATTCAATTGTGACACCTGCAACCTTTGATTCACCCATTTGTGTCTGTTCAGACTTGACAAAGAGCAAGGCCGAATCAACAGGACAGTTGTTGTTGTTGATTACTGTTGTACTGGAAATGAAGATCCACGCCTTCTTTCTTTCAGTGGTTTATTTTTCTCAATGATGGAACCCACAAATGGTCTCCAAAATTTCAAGAACTTTTGCAAAGGCTCCCTTGGTTTAAATTTTCGACATCTCCATCTTAAGAATACAAGAACTAAGCCCAATGGATGCCATACATCATATCAGTTTTCTATTATTTCGGACCAGTTCTGACTAACAGGGGTGAAATTAAATGAAGAATGCACCTCTAACTATGGTTCATTGCCTTCTTCGTTGACAACAGTCAAAGCTAATGGCAAAGGGTAAAAACGTGACCAAAACAGGGGTACCTGTAGTTCTCAAACAAATCAAATAAAACAAAGAATTAAATTTGCAAATTAATAAACAATTAAAATATTAAGCACACATAATTATAACCGAGCATGTACAGAAATCAAATATATTATCCATGGAAAAAGCTTGAGCAGTTAAACATTATTTTGGATCACAACAAATAAGCTGAATTATGAGCGTGAGCCGTGTTAGTCACTACTGAAAAGCTCTACATAATTGTAAGTGAATGTACAGATGTGTGGACAGACGTGGCTGTACATGATTGAACATTCTCCTACTCGACATGCCTCTTGGCGAGTGTCTTCTTGAGGCCTCTTACGATCTTGGAGAACCATATTGCATTCATTACGAATAATATGGTGGGGGCAACAGATACCAGAATACAACCAAATGTGTCCATCTGCTTAACCTGTCAATAAAACAGCATCGATTCAGAAATATAAATGTTGCAGCAGTTTGTATATTGAATTATTAGAACCACCAAGTACCTCATCATAATTTATAAAGATGTGATAAAACAAGTAGATGAACAGAATTATCCTTGCCACCTGCAAAAAGGCATTTTGTGTCAATGTCAGCACACCATAGTACAATGAGTTCCAACAAACATCCACCACAAAAACTCATCATATTGATTAGGGTGAAAAAAAAAATTGCAACCAGTTAAGTTATTGTCCTTGTTTACAAAGAATATAAGCAGTTTTGCTGTGCTTACCAGCCAAGTAACAAACATCGCAACACCGTTGACAACATATGCTTTGGAACTTTTCATTCCAGCAACATCAAGGAACCTTAATGACACAGGTAGAAAAGCAAGTCAGATGTGTTGAAGGATGTATTTGAAGAGAGGGAGGGGGGTGTCTGTTGAAAGATGACATCATACAAACAAAAGTTTTTGTAAGCTGTTCATTTTTTCACTTACCATCGTAGGTTGATTCCTGGTGTGGTAGTCTCAGAGATGAGAACCATGTATGTGTATAACTGACCTTCCCCAGAAAGCATAGCGTATGCAACACAAACAAGTGACAGTATGTGATGGATAACCTGATAAAAGATGCCAAGATACATGTTATCGACAGATAGTGCAGTCTACAGAGGTTGAATGAGAGCAATACGCCAATTCAAAATGAGGAGGGGAAGGGGTGGGTGGTTACAATGTAGCATTACTTACATACTCCATTCCACCGAGCGAAGGGTAAAACCAAAATATCATGGCGAGATCTGCAATGAAGTACCCAACAGAGACCTGGCAAACATAATTAACTCACATGAAACAAGAGAACAGAACATATGTACATCAATAATGAAAATTATCTACACGCATGACAATAAAGTAATAGTATACCCCTAATGTTAAATTGGAGAGGTGTGAACTCCGAAATGTTACTGGTCCATCCAGCTGATCAGAGAACAGACCCGACAAGAAGACTAGGTATGCTGCCATAGTTGTAATGAATAGTGCATGGACAGTGGACATTCCCCTGAACAACAAAAGGATCAGGGCAAGCATTATCAGAAACTTATAGATAAAAGCCGATTTTGCTGGAAATGAAATTATAAACGTTATATTCCTTATAAAAATTGTAAATTTTATCTCACCTGTTGTTCCATTCGATCTTCCGCATCTTTGTAAGAGAAGCATAACCTTTGAAGTAGACAGAACTGATTATGTGTGTGATGTCATACGACTGAACTAGCAAGAACAAACAATAGTCAAGAAATAATTACAGTAGTAGGATTTTTAATATAATATGAAATTCGGATCATCAATAAGTTTCATTAATAAAATGTAACATCAGCATACGCAATGCCGGAAATTGTGCTTGATATCAGCATCAGATTGTTGGATCACAAGACAAGGCTTAGAAACCTTTGAAGACCTTTTAGTGATCAATTTATTGAACAGATAAAACTCAACAGTAAAAATATTACATGGGCTCATCTATCAAGTTAAGCACGTATTTCGCTTGATCCTATCTACACATAAAAATGTGTGAGCATGCTGATGTGCATGAAGAAAGGTGATAATACTTGACTGAGGAAGAGGGAATAAGCATATACAGTACCAGTTTACACATCAGAATCCCGCCGAGCACAGCAGCATATAGGACATATGAATCTGCTGGCATGTAATCCTTAAGCAGTAGTTCTGCTTTGTACTTGTAGGCTTTAGCCACCTCGATTGGATTTACAGGCAAATCCATGGCCTGAAATTTACCAATCCAACACCTGACGACGAAGTCAAGTAAAGGTATGTCAATTAAGTTGATAAGATAACAAACAATAAACAAGATCAATAACCGAAATAATAACGAACACAGAACAGTATCTGTGGTCCCATAGCCGACATGATAACACAAACGCAGTTAATGAAATAGGCGCACTGCAGAGCCGTAAAAATCAAACGTGAACACACGGCTCAAACTAGTCCCCCTTTTTCAAGTTTCAGCATGGGCCTATGTTTGGGGGAAAAATGTTCGATATTTGGGTCCTTTCTTGCATTGGCAAAAGTAACCTACAGCAGTGCACAGAAAGTTCGATACATGGTCTTGGAGGCATGAAGAAATGCAAAGTTGATGCACAACCCGGCCGATAGCATAGCCACGTGAGCATGAACACAATTCTCATCCATTCTGCTCCCCAGTGGAGGAACAGATTAATATGAATCATACTAAACGACATACCAACCAACACCCGAACCCCGCCACGGAACGCACCCCACGGCGCCACGTTCCGCTCCTGCTCCTCGGTGAAGCCGGATCAGGGCGCCCGATCCGGCGGTCGGGCGAGCAGCAGACGGAGCGGGGTAACGGGAAGACCTCGGGAGGAAGGGACGGCGGGATGGCGGGAATGGCATCGATACCTGCGGCGTGGCGCGGTCCCGTACGACGACGACGGCAAGGGCGCTCGGCTTCTGGATGCTGCCGCGGGAGTCGCGGTTGGGTTGGAGAAGAAGCAACCGGATTGGATTGGAGGCCGCTGATTCGTCTGCTTCTCCTCCTCCTCTCGCTTTTGGTTTGTCGCGGCAGTTTCCTTCTTGTTCCGTAGGAATCGGGGGAAAGGAAGGAGAACGTACTGGAAGAGGCAAAGGAAGGAATGGTGACATTATTTAAAAAATATATATTTTAAAAACCTGTCAGGAAAAAAGAAAGCCGCTTGAAAGTGGCTTTGGATTTGATTTTCTCTCGTGTATAATTGTGAGTAGTTTTGAGCATATTCTCTGGGTCATTTTCCAGCTCAGCCATGTCTCATTCATTCCCCACTGCGGTGCTGCTGGAAAAAGTTGAAGTTTTTTTTTTTGGCACTTTGAGCACAGACAAATGGAGGTCTCACCGTGACATGTACGGGGAAAGAAAAATCAAATTGTTATGGTTACAACTTTACAAATAAAGTGGGAGAAGGTTCAAAACAAAAAATGTTTTTTTAGATGAAAGGAAAAATGTTTGTACCACCATAAGGTACATGGCACTAAGTAATTTTATATCAGTCAAGCCAAGTTGTTCAATGACTAGCTTGCGAAACTGCAGATAGATGGGATTTGAGTTGTTTCGAGATTTTAAACTCGTTTTTTCACAGACCAGATATTTGTTTCAAAATAGAGTTAACTTTTTACCCTAGTTATGTTCATACTGAATGCAATAAAATATCCAATATACACCTCTTATACTATTTTCAGAGCATTTCTCCTCAAATTGTTGAAATACTTCCTCTGTTTGTCGATGTACGGCACAAACATCGTATATTAGCAAACTAGAAGGGTAGCTATATATGAATGTTGAACATGTTGTTTCAGTTTGTTGACACAAATTTGCACATACTAAGATATGCTGTTGAGACGGTCCACTAAAATGTTGAACATATTATTATTATTATTATTATTATTATTATTATTATTATTATTATTATTATTATTTATGAATTGTTCTTTTTTTTGGAACATCATATATGAATGGAAAAAGTCTACTTAACCCCCTCATCTACGAGAGGTGGAACACATCACCCCTTGAACTATGAAACTGGCTTTTTTACCCCCTGAACTTTCCAAAACCGGGCAAAACATCGATGTTGAAATGATTGATCATAGTTCAAATTCTTGAAGTACGTTTTCAAACCATATTGTAACACATTTCTCTATTTTTTATGCACATTAAAATACAAAAATATAAGGGTAAATCACACGTTCTAACCAACAACAAAAAATGTGAATAGAAAAATTGACAAAACGAGAAATTCGTATTTCCCCTACTCGTGGGCTAAGTATGTGCCCTCCCTCAGTTTGGCCCACTACTCACCCATTGGGCTACCGGGCTAACCAATCCAAATTTACAGATTGGTTGGCATGTGCATAGGCAGTGTCTCTGAAAACAACGGGCCCAAGTGCCTGTTTCAACAGAAAAAAGCAGAACGAATGAATGACATCGGTTCCTTGTCATCGAGGCAACTCTGATCCAAGAAGAAAGTGAAGGAGCGTCACTTTTGGTTTCAACACAGATGGCTTGGACTAAGGAAAGTGTGCCACTACTCGAAAAAGGAAACAAGGAAAATGGTGGCCCCGGATGGAATAATTCTCCTCATGCAGCATTACAGTCCTATACTAGTTCGATAGGTTATCATTGTTCTCATACAAAACTTGGAGATCGTTCATTCAGTTTATTGATAGATCCAATGCTAGCAGCCCACCTGTTAAGGGAGAGCAGAAACACCCCAAAAGAAGCCATGATATTTGCTTGCCTGGTACTCTGGCAGCTGCAAAAGGATGACATATCTAATGAGTGACACATCGGTACAATACCAAATAATCCACAAGTACCAGATGTTTAGGACCTGATTCTATGATGTTTGCTTCTGAATCATATTTCCCGTTTCCTTTTCCGTTTTGTAAGTGTGAACCTTACTGACAAAAGATGGCAAACTTGAGATTAGAACAAGGATGAATGAACACAAACGATGGCACCTCTGACGAAGCTGCACTTGAACTCTTGTAAGAGGTGTGTGGCTGCCTGGGTGGAAGGGAACAAGAAGTCACTTTGCTGCGGCATTCGGGCAGTTCTTGCAGGGTTTGAAATTCACTGGAAACCCTCTAATTTCCGCGATAAATTCCTGCTAAACCCAGTCTCGATAGATCATACAAAGATCACATGCAGATCACACCTAGGTCGGACCTTCGTCCCATTGTACTGTTTCGCTGATATCTTCTGCACGGTACGGAAGATCCGATCTTGGCACCATGATTTTAACATGTAAAACGGGTTAGGGGCTTAAAGTGTCGGCCGTGCTACGATCGATGGGGACATGGTGAACCCACAGGGCCTAATTATTTTCTCTTGGTCTGGCACATCAGCCAATGGTTGTGCAGCTCTGCGATTTGATCTCCTCCTGGCACCGTGCGCTTCTGGACTCTTGCTGCGTCCATGGTCCCGTCGTCGGTCTGGTTGTTAAGTGATTGATATTGTACCCTGTTACCCATGTTGTGTCGTAGGCAAATGCTGATCTTCTTAGGTTCAGATGATTGTACTAGTAGCTGTTGGCATGTAGCTTTCAGTGCTTCAAGAGAAAAGACGCACTGGTCTTTTCCCCCGTCGCTCCCTTGTTCTTGCCTTCTTGCGAACTAGCTATAGGGACAAAATGACACATTTTAAGGTACTTTTGACAAAGATATACGGAGTGCAGAAAATTGCGGTATCTGAACTCCGATGTAGTGGAACATTGGCATTTTTTGCGTCATCTGCTCACGCTTTGATCCGCTGCATCTTTACACCCGATCTATACAACCACAGCTTTGAAACAAGATTCCTAATTTGCCCTAAAATAACCTTCGGTCACCCGGCCGTCTTGCCGCCGGCGCCTCGAGATCGATCAACCCGGGCGGCCCGGCCGGCCGGCGGTGCAAGTAAAGTCAGCGCCTTTGGGTCACATGCATGCTTTGCAGTCACGGAAGGTTTCTGATCGTTTTCTGACGGACGCAGCAACCTCTTGCACCGTCTCGTTTCCCCTTTCTTGATCCGAGACGACGACTTGTTCCTGCGACCTCGTCATTGGTTTGCCTCCAAATGTGCGAGCCACGATCGCCAAAGACCTTTTCGTGCAGGCGGTGATCGAAGGAGCCACCAGCACCGACAACGCCAGGTGTGAGCCTCGCAGGCCTTGATGACCTTTGACCCTCAAACAAAAATGTTTAGTGCAAGTCCATAAGATTACGAGACAAGCATATATTCTAACCAATCCTATAGGATAATCCTCAGCTAAATAACCCTATTGTATGTTCATAAGTTATATAAGTTTCGTTCAGGTATATTTAGTCAAAAGTGATGGCAACGAGGAGGAAGGTAGTACCTAGCATTAGGCGGTCCCCAGAGTCCACAATGCGGAGATTTTTCAGACCAAATATCGCTAATCCCATGGTCGCATGAGTTTGATCGCATTGACGTGCATGCAGCTAGCTAATAGCCAAGCACGATCCGCGGAATCTGTCCATAGACGTGCGAGTAGATTACTGGGATTAGGTGGTTGGGATTGGCATCACCCATGTTCAGAGGTACGCAAGTCATCGACCACGTACGACACCCTTCAACTGCAGCTTCGATGTAATGGAGTGCTTTTTTTAGGCAAACCTCTGGTTTCATATATAACCCTCTCTGGTTGGAAATGACTTTTTTTTTCAGAACTGGTGGAAGTGACTTTTACAGTGTTTTCTTTACTTAGGTGTTTGTTGCATGGGGTCTAAAATTTAGAGGGAACAATCTTGTCATTTAAGAGTATTAAATAAAGTTTAGTTACAAAACTAACTGAAGAACCTCCGGTTTAATTCGCGAGACGAATCTAATGAGGGTAAGTAAGCGGTGACTAGACGACGGTTACTGTAGCATCACTGTAGCAAAACATAGTTTAATTAGGCTCATTAGATTCGTCTCGTAAAGATGTACCCATCTGTAAAAAAATTTTATCAGTAGACTTTATTAATACTATATTCTTTTAGTTTAGATCCCTCTAAATTTTAGAGGGGCGTGAGCCGAACGCACCCAAAGAAGAAATATGGTTCGCTCATCACATGCTGGCTCTAATATGGTTTGGAAATTAGCACACATCAACAGTGATTAGCATGTGCAGCAGAGAAGAATTCCGCAGCGGGCTATCCGGCACGAGAATGTCATTGTGTTTGATGACAACGCGTTGCAGTTTTCATGTTGTTGGATGTACAGATAATAATTTACAGTTAGAGCCGGATCGGAGGAAGTTTCTAGCTCACGGCACCGCGGAGAATCTCTCGTTTGAAGACGCTGCTTAGTTTCTCGTTTCGAGAAGTTTGAGGCTACGCATCGTCGAGATCTGAAAACACGGGTGTGCAAGATGACACACCAAGAAGCTTCTCACTGAGTTTTAATGGCCTCATGGGAATCATTTCTTCCAGTAACAGCATTCGTACTGAGTTTTTTCTTTCCCAGAGAAATGTTGTAGAAATTCCAACAGAGACCGGCAGACGGAATGGTTCCAGGAGCATTCCTGCCTTCACCGGAAGAACAAACCGAAAAGAAAGGCAGTCGCGCGTGCGAGCATCGAGCATACTAGTCCGGTTGATGGATCCTAGCTGGCTCTGGCTGGGTGTGGCACGCAAGCAAGGCCCCGCATTGAACGCGATCGATGGATGATGGGCTCACGCACGGCACCATTGGGATCTCGCTCTCCTCCCTCCTGACCATACATGCATACGGCTGCTCATGGCCTGTCCTGTCCCCCAAAATAATTACGCCTCCTCCACGTAAGCTATTATTAGTGCCCAATATGATGGTGTCTGCACTGCAGCCATCAAAACGGTGGTGTTCTGGATTTGAGGTCCATTTCATTTCCTCATACGGAATTGTGTAATTCGTTGATTGATGTCATGCGTGTTCAATTAGTGTCCAGTTTGTCTGACACGTTTACTAATCTACCAAGCGTAGCTTTAATTTGAACTTACCGGCAAGTTTCGACACTGCCGATCCGATCGATTGGTGTCATGCGTGTATCTGGTTGGCACGTCTAGTAAACTAAGCTTAGCTCTGTTTAGCTGTGTGTGTAAGCGTCAAATGAATTTGAACGGAAAGATGAAGTATACCAACAAATTTGGACACTACCGTTTGTACCACTGTCCAATAATGAACGAGACCGCTGCTTTTAGGCTTTCTGTATAATCATAACAAGATACTAGTGCACGGTGTTTTGCTTGCTACCAGTCCATACTACGAATCCTGGGTTTCGAAATCCTTGATGAACCGTCGTCGGGCTTTTGTGCGCGAGAAGATACTGGTTTTGTCACGGCATTGAGATTCGATCGCCGAGGAGGAGCTCCTGTAATCATGGACCTTGTTAATGGAGCCAAGCAAGCAACTTGTCTCCTGCCTGCCTGGTAGTGGGGCGCGGCGTAGATCTACTACTAGCCTCGTTTTGGCGTTCCCTGTCTTTTCCAGCATCTCTTTTTATGCAACACTCCCATAATCTGCTGTGGCATTTCACCTTTTTGTTTCATACAAAATGGATTTGTACAGTTTATTGGTTGGTTCGTCGTTCAGGAGCGTACAATTTGATAAGGATGTTCTGCCTGTTCGATAGACTGTAGCTGCGGCTGCGATTGTAGAAAAATAATTGCGAACACACTGTAGCGGCTGCTGAACAAATAACTGAAAGACTATAGCTGCTGCAAACAAGCTAAACAAGTGAGCTGTGAGCAGCGGTAGTCTCTACTACTACTAGTTTAGCATTGAGAGGAGCTGAGCGGAGATTGTAATTCGTGTCACCGACAGGGCTGCGGGCGGGCGCACGCAACGAATAGGGACGAGCGACGTGCGTGCGAGCCCACTCGCCTGCACGCCCAACCAAACCAAACCAAACCGCGGCTTGGCTTGGCTTGGCTGTTAAAATTCCCAGCCTCCTCCTCCGTCCGCCAGAAGCCGCGTTTCTCACCGCGCCGCCAGCTCCCCGCTTTTAACCACTCTACTCGGTTTTGCGGTGTCTCTCGGCGCCAAAAGGAAGCTTTTTTTTAGTCATCGACGGTGGCCAGAGAGAGAGAGAGAGAGGGTTACAGCTGAATAAATAAAAGCTGGGGGTGACCTCGGAGCTAGACCGACGTGGTGAGCTGTTCTTCTGCTCTCTGCTCCGCGGGCATATGCTCCCCCTTCTTCATGCTGTGGTGTTGTGTTCCTCTTCCGGCTATTAAGCCCGTTCTTCATGCGTAGTACTACCTGAGGGGGAAGGAGGAGGAGGAGAGGTTCTCTGTTTGCCTGTGCTACTTGGGTGAGGAAAGGAGAGGAGAGGAGGCGCTGTTTGCAGGGCAATGGCGCCGTCGTGGTGGGGGAGGGACGCGCGGGCCAGCGGCGGCGGGACGCCGGTGGTGGTGAAGATGGAGAACCCCAACTGGTCCATCTCCGAGGTCTCCGCGGCGGAGGTGGCGGCGCCGGGCTCGCCGGCGGGCGGGGGCAAGGCGGGCCGGGGCAAGAACGCGCGCCAGATCACCTGGGTGCTGCTCCTCAAGGCGCACCGCGCCGCCGGCCGCCTCACGGGGGCCGCCTCCGCCGCGCTCGCCGTCGCCGCCGCCGCGCGCCGCAGGGTGGCGGCGGGGCGGACGGACTCGGACGCCGCGCCGGGGGAGAACACGGCGCTGCGGGCGCGCTTCTACGGCTGCATCCGGGTCTTCCTCGTCCTCTCCATGCTCCTGCTCGCCGTCGAGGTGGCGGCCTACTACCAGGGCTGGCACCTCGAGGTGCCCAGCCTCCTCGCCGTCGACGGCCTCTTCGCCGCCGCCTACGCGGGATGGATGCGCGCCCGACTCGACTACCTCGCGCCGCCGCTGCAGTTCCTCACCAACGCCTGCGTCGTGCTCTTCTTGATCCAGAGCGTCGACCGCCTCGTCCTCTGCCTCGGCTGCTTCTGGATCAGGCTCAAGGGCATCAAGCCCGTGCCGATGCCCGCCGCCAAGGAGGACGTCGAGGCCGGCGCCGAGGACTTCCCCATGGTGCTCGTGCAAATTCCCATGTGCAACGAGAAGGAGGTGAGCACTCCTATACTTCGATTCCATTCTTCTGCTCGTGTGTGCTCAAGCAGCAAATTATTTTCCTTTTGGGGGGGATAAAAGATTCGGTTTTTTTAGCTGCAATTTGGGGCTCCATTGTGACTCCTCTGCCTCCTGCTTCTGGTCAACCGAGCACAAATATACTGGAGGAGATGCATTGGTCTGGCTGGATCTTTGACCTCTGTCTCCTTTCTCCAGCTTAAGCTTGCTTCCCTCGTACCTAATTGCAGCAACATAACTTATAGCTTGTTGCCATCCTAATCCTAATCTAGGTGAGGATATTGTCGGCACCAGTTAATAATTGGTAACCCGGGTGATTTAATTTCAAACTTTAGCTAGCATACGACACTGCTTCCACAGATCTGGAGCATCAGAAAGAGATGATCCAATCCTTTGTACTACTGCACTCTCTTTAAAATGTCACTCCAATTCAATTAACCTTCTTCAATGGATGTTGCAGGTGTACCAACAATCCATCGGTGCAGTTTGCAGCCTGGACTGGCCAAGATCAAACTTCCTGGTGCAAGTGCTGGACGATTCTGATGATGCAGCCACCTCAGCACTCATCAAAGAGGAGGTGGAAAAATGGCATCGGGAGGGAGTGCGCATAATATACCGCCACCGTGTGATCCGGGACGGTTACAAGGCTGGAAACCTGAAATCAGCCATGAACTGCAGCTATGTGAAAGACTATGAGTTTGTTGTCATCTTTGATGCTGATTTCCAACCACAACCAGATTTCCTGAAGCGCACCATTCCCCATTTCAAGGTTTGGCTCGACTGAACAATAGTGAATGTTGTAGTATTTGACAGTCAATCCTATTAGTTATGTTTTCTGACGAGTTAAGTGTGCAAATCTCAGGGAAAGGATGATGTTGGGTTGGTTCAAGCAAGATGGTCTTTTGTAAACAAGGATGAGAATTTGTTGACCAGATTGCAGAACATAAATCTGTGCTTCCACTTTGAGGTGGAGCAGCAGGTGAATGGGGCGTTTCTCAACTTCTTTGGGTTCAACGGTACCGCAGGAGTGTGGAGAATTAAGGCGCTTGAAGACTCTGGAGGATGGATGGAGAGGACAACAGTGGAGGATATGGACATAGCTGTCCGAGCACATCTCAAGGGATGGAAGTTTCTCTTCTTGAATGATGTTGAGGTACTGGCACAGATTTCCATGTCGCTTAGACATAATTTGCATTGCTTAAAGACATGGTAAACTAACTTGTGTAACTTCTCTTTCAGTGTCAATGTGAGTTGCCAGAATCCTATGAAGCATACAGAAAGCAGCAACACCGGTGGCACTCAGGTCCCATGCAATTGTTTAGGCTTTGCTTTGTGGACATAATAAAATCCAAGGTATGAAACTTTCTCGATAGGCACGTTGTGAAAGGAAAAAAAAATGTCTGGCAAAAGTATTTAGCATGTCCAGTAAAATGTACTAGCTTGTTAGCAGAGCCCTTGTACGTTTTTTATTCTTTTATAGGATAACTGACAGTTGCATTGTTGTAGCATAAACGAAAATATTGAACTAGAATCCGACATTTGTGCCTTTTCTTTTGTCCTTTTTGTTCACATTTTGAGCGTTTGCGCAATGTGCCATGAGGTTATTTTATTTGATACTTCTCCTGATGTCGCTGCTTATTTTCTACTGCAGATTGGATTCTGGAAGAAGTGCAATCTCATATTCCTTTTCTTCCTCCTCCGCAAGCTCATCTTACCCTTCTATTCATTTACCCTCTTCTGTGTCATCCTTCCCATGACAATGTTTGTTCCGGAAGCTGAACTTCCTGCATGGGTTGTATGTTACATTCCAGCAACAATGTCCATTCTCAACATCCTCCCAGCCCCCAAATCCTTCCCATTCATTGTTCCATATCTTCTCTTCGAGAACACCATGTCAGTGACCAAGTTCAATGCCATGATTTCTGGCCTGTTCCAGCTTGGGAGTGCCTACGAATGGGTTGTTACCAAGAAATCAGGGCGCTCTTCTGAGGGCGATCTCGTTGCTCTTGTGGAGAAGCACTCGGACTCTAAGCAACACAGAGTAGGGTCTGCACCCAATCTTGATGCACTAACAAAGGAGGAGTCGAATCCTAAAAAGGACTCGAAGAAGAAGAAGCACAATAGGATCTACAGGAAGGAACTTGCACTTTCCTTCCTTCTGTTAACAGCAGCCGCCCGCAGTTTGCTGTCTGCCCAGGGCATCCATTTCTACTTCCTTCTGTTCCAAGGGGTCTCATTCTTGGTTGTCGGCCTCGACCTAATTGGCGAGCAGGTCGAGTGATAGAAAATAAGGAGTATAATGGGTTCTTTTTTTGTCTGAAGAAATCTTTGCAAGCATCAGAGGAACTCTTTGTAAAGGGAAAGAGTGACAGACTCTTTGATGCTTACACAAGGAAGCTTTGATCCCTATTGCAGGGATCGAGATTCTCCAGGGATACTGAAACGTGGAGGTGTAGATAGGGTATGGTTTGGGTTCAGCCTGTGAGATGGTTTTATTCTTTCAGGTCTCAATTCTTTTGTAAGAATATTCTGTGCCTAGATGGGTTATTTTTTTTTCTTCTCTCTTCTTAACAGACGTTACGTTCATCAAATGAAGATAATACTTGTGTTTAATTACCACGTATTTGATCGGTTACCATGATGTATTGAGACACACGTCCCACAATTTAGGAGTGTGATAAGTACTATAGAATTACTCACTTTCCCGCCCGGCAACATCTTGTGCTTGTTTGTGTACCGTTGTGAGTCGCAAATGGGAGGGAACCTGTTGGAAGGCTTCAAGAGGGAGGGCCTGTTCCATCTTTACTGCATGCTGTCTTTGTCCATCATGTGCATTGGCATGGTCGTCGGGTTGTTTGATTTGTGTCTCTATCCTTGAAAGGGACAAGAACCCATAATTATGTCCCTTTGCTAGCAACAATCCACGTGGAACCATATGTTTACTGGTAATCTCGTTTTGGGCTGTCGCCTGTGCTTGTTCTCCTAATCTTCCATCTGGCGGTACGGGACCCGCAAGTGAACATGCATCTGTTGCTTTTTATGAATGATTTATGTGGATCAGTTGTATTTTCCTTCGTCGTTTTTCACCGACTGGCAAAGCAGGACACATAACTACTAATGCGTTTGAGAAAATTGAGAGATTGAGGCAGATAATTCTGAGGACACACCAGGTGGGGTTCAGGCAGGCAGACGGAAGCTGAACCGAACGCTCATGAGTTCGTGCAGCCACTGACGCTTTCCAGCTTCTGCTTTCGAGTGCAATTTCAAGTTTGTACTGGCGATTCGGCGGTTAGAAATGATTCGACCCACTTGATGTGAGTTCAGCTTTTGGAAACCCCCCGGCTTGTTTCCTGAACAGAGGATGCAGGAGATCGGTGCCTGATGCGGACAGCGCACATGGCTCCAGTTTTAGAAGGAAAGAGACCGTCTCCAACGTCCCCATCGCCTCTGTCTCGAGATCCCGGACGTAATCAAACGCGCTTTAAGCTCTCCGGATTGCCACTTAAACTGGCCGAGTTCTAAAGAAGTTCCCTGACAGTGACACGGCTGGCCAATTGTCCATGCCCGTGCGAGGCGGCGGTACGTACATTCCCTACTGACTGTGGCACATGGTAGCAAGAGCAACGCGTTTCTGGTCTCCTTTCTGAGCTGAAATGCCGCAGGCGGCTGCGTGTTTTCTGGAGCTCGAGGAGCTTGGTGCTGGTGTCTGAACGTGTCGCCGTCCGTCGCATTCCCATGTGATGCTCTCCTTATCCGGTTTGGCCGGTTGGCTTTCTGCGCAAGAGAAGAGCAGGGCGTCGTCAGTTACGGATTTGGTGCGTCGTCAGTTGCGGATTTGGTGCGCAGCAACTCGGTCCCTCCCTCGCTACCGTCCATCCCGGCGCCTCACAGATCACTCGCCGTGGCAGCGCGCGTGAGCTCGGCAAATCTGTCTTTTTTTTTTTTTACGGCCGTGGCCTGCCTAGCAGGCTGCGGGAATCATGGATGCACGAGGGAGGAGGCGCACGCGAGGAGGACACGGGCCTGTTGCCGGGACCGGCCCGGCAGGTCGGCCGACGTGCAACGACCTTCCATTCCACCGAAAGCAGCGGCGGCGCCGGCTTATTTCTTCGCCCACCTGACCACGGCGTTTCGCTGTCTCGAGGAACATGGCATGGCACGCCGCGAGCTCTGTCCGCCCGACCGCGGACCATCACCTTCACCTGATGGCCACGCTGATGGATGATCCAGTGACCCGGCCACACTGACTGATGCGGGGTTTGTGCAAAGCTGCAGCACAAACATCACCGTCCAATGTGTCCATTGTCATTCTAGAAATACTACTAGTTTGCATCACATCCCGAATTCTATTGTATTGACAAACCAACAAGGTATGCGATTCAAGGACCACAATTGTGGTAGGTTACACACAAGACACAAAGGGCAATAAAAGAGTATATATACTGTACAATGATTATTATTGCCCTTCATCAGGGTTAAGATTCGGGTCTCAAATAATGCACAGACGACAGGACTTCAGATCCACACAGTGTTTCTTCTTTCACAGAAATGCCAAAGGTATCTAGTACTAGTATGTACATAACACGGTCAATAATACAGGCGTACTTGCCATTAACAATAACACGAGTTGCGGACCCAACTCCTGGGTTCATTACTTCCGTAGTCTAATAATATCGAAGTAATGATCACGTACTATATATGTTTCCGGCCCTACTGAAATGAAGCCACCCACCACGTGACTGCGGGAGAGCCGGATCCAGATGACTGTTCGCCGGGACCAGACCTTGAGCAAATGCCTCCTAGCTACTTGCCCCGTTGCCCATCCCTTTCATTGTCGTCGTCATCGTCGTCCTCCAGGTCACTGAACGATACATCCTCCTCTCGCCCCAACGAAGAAGTTCTATTGCTGTTGCTTGCTGCGCCCACCTCCTCGGCAGGATCTTCGTCATCAGGCCATTCGTCAACCTCATCCTCGTCAGGCACAAACTGAGTTTTGGACTCCACTGGTAGAGTCTTGCTCTCATTTTTCACAGCCAGCTCTTCTTCAATCACTGACTTGTCAATAATTTCCATGTCAGTGACCAAAATTGGGAATTTTTCGGCCTCAATATCCGGCGTGATATCAGAAGAGGGCTCTTCGAATGATGAAACTTCTGATGTGCCAGCTTTATCTTGAATGCTTGAGGGTTCTATCACTTTCTCTTCAGCAGGATCAGAAGACAAATCCACATTCTCTGCTGCTCCACCAAGAACCTTGGATCCCTGCTTATTCTTAGCCTGTAAACTTTGCAACAATTCCTCCCTTGCTTCCAAGATCTGCACGGATAAGAAGATTTTAAGGTCCCATGAACACATGGATAAGATTTTAAAGTCCCGCATTCCCTGTAGCTTACCTGTGGTGTTGAAAGAAGTTCAGCATCTTGATTCCTGAGTTTTGAGTGTAGAAGCACAAAATAAATCTTCCAGAAGCATGCTTCGCTCATATCAGTAGAGCAAATCTGAACCTTTATATCCGGTAAGCTTGGTACAAGGTGCTCTACAGCTAATGCATGCACATATTGAGCCTCCGACAGTTCAAAATCTGCAAAGACAACAAAACTATGAAACATACAAGGAGGGAAAAGGGAAATCGGCGAGGTTTGTAAAACACAATGCTTGGACTCCAAAAGAAGAAGGCAAACCCTAAGGTAGCCATTACGAGATTAAAAGACAAAGGGAAGATGTGAGTAAACAGGCAAAACCAAAGTCTATTTATTGCAGAAGTAAATGGTAAATACATATTTAAGTCAAGAAGGCCAGGGCAAGTTAAATATCTAAAAGTTGAGCATTATTGTGGCAGGTGACGAATATGTACTACTTGTTTGGTGATTAAAAGTACAACGGAACAAAAACGGCAAACCATATATATGGAATATGGTACAGTGATCAATGAAACAAAGAGCATACAAATGACCAACGCACTTGCTGAATAGTGATTGTAAACGTAAAGTTGTAATTTGATTATGTGGTCCATTTCACTATTTATCATTCATAATCATATGCCACACAACCCAAAATATCAAAGAAGGATGTATTTCCCATCAGGACCAGAGTATTCAGAAAATGAGCTACTGAAACCATATGGTTCCAGGGAGCATGATCCTGCATATATATTTTTAAAAGCAGGTGATAATGCTTAAGATATAGGATTTATTGGCTAATAACGTTATTAGTGCCTATATGTTTTTAAAAGCAGGTGATAATGCTTAAATATCGGCTTTATTTGACTAATAAAAGTTTGATCACTGTGCCCGCTGTCCGAATATCAAGCATAATATTTTTCTCAACTTTCAGGTTGTTGTAGCACAAGCTAAGGTAGCAAAATATAGGCTAAGCATCTATAAGCCTACAGCTAGTACAGGTAACACTCGAAGCAAATATAATAATGATGATATTTCAGATCCCTGAATAATAGGCTTGATCTATTTCACCAATTGCATGATATGCCAGATCCCAGAATAGTAGGCTTAATCTATTTCACCAATTGCATAGAACTACAACAGTCAAGAATTGAGCTAGGCCATTATCAAAAGTGAAAGTAAATGATCTATCGCCAATCAATGCTTTCCAGGTCAAAGCAATCAATCTCAAAGTTACAAAGACCCAACTGTGTTGCCTAATAACAGAAATGTTTTATAAGGTTTAAACTGTCAATAGTAACAAATGCATTATGTCAAAGCCTTCAAGGCATCTCAGAGGTGCGCAAACATTTATTGGAACAGTCAAATATACCCAGAAGTTAAAAAGGATTCAGCTCCACCACCAGTCATGCTAACGTCATAGATATTAGAAAACTTCAGATTTATCATAATTCATTCATTATAATGTTCATAGGTTCCCTCACAGAATTCTAAGGTGAAGCTAAAGGCTCCGAAAGACTGCATAAGCCACCGTTTCAATAGCCTCCCTTTGCCATTAAAAACAAAACACAAACATATTGAAATCAAATTAAATACTTTAGAATGGAACCTAAAGGGAACTACTTTCCTTATCACACCATTTTCTTGATTGGGGGAATAACCAATAAATCCATATTAACCTAGTGGGAACTACTTTCAAGATTCAAATTTGTAGACCAGCCAAGGGAAAAAGTGCTACTTTCTCCTGAAATGCTCCTATCGTCCAGTTTTGTCCTTTCGGTACATGAAAAAAGAAACCCCTAAACTCTGAGGAGCTGCACATTTGCTTCCTATCTGCACCGATGAAGTCTTATTTTCTCTAATATCACACGGATAGAAAGATCTCTCTAGTGAGCTTGTCTCTTTTGCAGTCAACAGGCAGGTCAAACCATCATGAGGTATCCTTCATTTCCAGTTGAACTTAAAGCATCGGATGTAGTGTATAATGGAAATAATTCAAGCCTTTTGGGAAGAAATGTGGAGATATATTTTGCACCACCATGGAGCATGGTTTAAAATCTCCGGCTAAGCCATTTAGTGGCAGCCTTCAAAAACAAGGCTATAGCGGGATCTAGCGGTTAATGGCAGGATTTAGCAGCAAAAATGATGTAGCTGCGGTCCTTTCTAGCAGCTATGGCAACATCTATACCCGGAGATTTTAAACCTTGGGCAAGAGTGGGAAGAAGTAAATATACCACTAATTAAGGCTGAAGTTAATATTATATCGCCTAAGCAATCATAAATTATTTGAAGGAATAAGCAATCATAGATTCAAAACAAAATTTCCACCCTCCAGTTACTTATCTAATATGCAATCATAGATGTTAATACAGTCAAAGTGTTCCATTTCTTCATAATGCACCAAATTTTCAAAAAACAAAATCACATAACCAGAGCACTAATTCTTACCATCGGCGTAGCGCTCACTGATAAAGAGGGGGAAATCGAGCCATGTCTCTGGCCGCGTGGAGATATGCCTCACGAACTCCACCACCTCCTCGGTGACCCCGACCACGGGCTCCCCTTCCTCCGCATCTCCTTCCCCGAACGGCAGGAGCGACGACGCAATCTTGGAGATCTCCGCCACGGCCAGGTTGTTCTGCAGCATCGAGATGCCGCTCCTCACCCTCCCGCCGATCTCCGCCAGATCGTTGCGGATGCCTGCGACACGCGGCGACCGCGCTGCCTCCTCCCCATCGCCATTTCCATCTCCACCCTCCTCCTTTTGCTGCTCGTCTTCCCCCTCCGCCGCAGCTGCCGCGTGCGGGGTCGAAGCCTCCGGCGGCGGCGCGAGGAAGGACGCGACGCCCCAGAGTCGGCGGGTGAGGGTCTCGGTGAGCTCGGAGATGTCGTCCTTGACGCCGCGGCTCGGGGTGTTGGGCTGCTCCGGCTCCTCGGCGTCTGGGTCCGCGTTGGAGCGGCGCGTCAAGGACCCCTCCCTCTGAGCAGAGGATGGCTCAGGCTCGGAATCGTAGGCGTCGGAGTCCGGCTCGCCGGAGAGGGTGGCCGCGATGGAGCGTGCGAGCCACGACATGGCGCTTGCGGTGCGGGACCGCGTGCGTCCGTCGTCGGAAGAGGAAGAAAGCGTGTGGGCTGTAGGTAGGCCTCAGTATAATTTGAGCCAGGCCGGACTGGGGTAGGGACATGGAGTTCGGCCTGTAAACCTGTTGGGCCTGCAAAAATCAAGCATAAATCATTTTTAGTTAACCATTTTTAATGTTTCTCAAAAAAAAAGTTAACCATTTTTAATTAATATTTTATTAAAAGATTGTTTGAAACTAATGATTTTCACGGTGTATGGTTTGGCTGTGGTAGACAATGATTTTGACGACGGCATATTTGAAAAAGAAGCTAATGCGAAGGCACAAGGGATGAGGTGGATAGTTGTAAGCTTCTTAACAATATATCGTCAACAAATTTTGAATTATTTATGTTGTATTTGTCCAGAGTTTTGATATTTTAGGTTTATCATATTTAGTAAGTATATTAATGTAACAAATCAAATGTATGTATGGATTTTTCTTTAGGATGATTCTTTCTAAAACTGAAAAATAGTTATATCCTTCATATTTTTGCAATTATTATTCTTGTAGATAGGTCATTTTTTCTAAAATGTTGGGACTCTTCTATACTCATATTGTAATAGATTGAATGTATGTCTGGAACTTATGTGGAATGTCATTGGAACAAGCTAAATGTTTTTGCGACACTTTTTTTAAATGGACTTCTTCTTACAGATGGAACATTTTAATTAATCCTAGAACAAATTAGATTTATCTATGTTACCCGACTCATGCTAATTACGTAAATAACATTGAATAAACACGTATTTTATAAGAATAGGTGTACATAACATTCTATCTTTTAAAATTTTCTAATATATCACTTTTAGATGGAAAAATGACCTAATCATTTAAATGAGGTCTAAAGCCTCCTGATGATAGTTGCTTATTGGATTTGTATAGCCGGATATCGCATAAATTTATCTGATTCAAGATGTTTCAGAAAATAGTTGATTTAGATGATATGCCTGCCATAACTATTGTCCCGCACAAAGTATTTGTTAACTTATCATTCCATCTTAGATACACAATTTTTGTTTATCAGGTCAAGTGGTTTGTGTGCATGCCAAATTGGTATTTTAGAATTTCTGATTAAGATCACTACAAGAGTCATCATAAGATCATCTTCAAACTTATAACCTGGATCACTTGATGCATCACTGTGATATACCAAGGCACCGAAATATTGTTGTTTATGTAATTCTATCTAGAATCATCACATAAAAATATCAAGGTTCAAATAACTTTGGGCACTTAGATGTCGAGGACGTGGCATGAGGTCCCACCTCAATGGCGAGCTGAACTTTGGTCACTTCAATGTCTAAAAAGGATTCCTCATAGCCATAACAAAAATTCCTCGTTGACTTGCCACCAAGGCATTCAACTCCCTTGTGGTAGAATATGTCAATCTGGGTTTAACTCCTAAATTTGATCCGAATACTGGTATTTACGGCTATTTATTCTTTACCAGGAGGCGATATTTTTGTCGACATCGAGTTGTTTGTGATGACTTCGTCAATATCAAGATAAGTTGTCCTTTTTCGAAGGCGTTTAGAGTTAGAGTGTGCGTTCGTGCGTTCATATGGTAAATTGGAGGCACAATCTAGAATTTGTTTTAGATATAGAAATAACAAATCACTAAGAAAGGTTGGGGAAAAAAGACTTACGTATTTGTTTCCTTCGTCCTTGGTGATCTTATATAAAAAACGAGTAGGGCATTGAGTAGTAGATGCCCTCACGCTCGAAGCTGCTGAAGAAAGTATCCAATGGCATGGAAGTTTTGCGACGTCAAGAAGTTGTACTAACTTTGCATGCCTATGTGTTTGCTCTCATTTTCTTTATCACACGTTCCAATCAACGAATGTTCGAGTCTCAAGTCAAATTCTGTCTTGGTTATTTAAAGCTGGAGATTGAACTGCTTAAAAAAAAAGGTCGGACCAGGGGTACACCAACAACATACTGTAGACAAGCTCAATCGGGCTATGGTTTGATGTGCCCTAAATGGATAACAAAGGGAAAATTGGTGCGCAGCAACACCTTCCTGTTTGGTCCTTGTTCTGACAAAGCAGGACAAGAAGACACACATGCGGGTTGAATATGCCTGCATCCACGGTGCTTTGGCGGCTCGCATAAGACGCAGAACGTGAAGTGACAAAGCAGAGTTTCTGGTGGAATGGATAATTCATGCGTTTTGCCTTTTCGATGGATGTTCTAGCTTGTAGCCAGAATCAAAGGCCGCAACCCGAAATGGTGCATGTAAAACGTTGGAGTGTTAATTTCGCTCTCATTTTTTTTTTAATAAAGTTTTTGAACAGTTTCACCTGATATATCTATCCTGCTTGTACACTGCTAAGGGCAACTTGTCCCCAATCCCATGCATTTCCTCTGTATATATTGGAGCAAAATGCGTGCGACTTTGACGAATTCCAGTGTTGATAGTCGCCAGCTGAACATTTCTTTCCTCGCTGCCTTTGACTATTGATCTCTGCATCCGTTAGTTAGTATTTTGCCTTTACAAAATGATGGGCGCAATACTAATTCAAAGCAAGCAACGAACACGACCCTGCTTCCACGAAGCAAGCTGCCACTCGCTCTCCCCTTTATATGACCAGGAAAGGCAATCATCGCCTACTCATCGATCAGGTGCTCCACCGTCTCGTCCTCATCCGCCACTGTCCTAGAACGCGAGCGCACCAACCTTCGCCATTGAATTGACCCACGCGCAAGCTTCTTCTTACAAAAGCTGCAGGCCTTTGATCCACTGTTAGATCGCTTGATTTCCACGCGCCTTGCCGTTCTTGAAGAGAGAGAGGGAGAGGGAGAGGGAGATGAAGCAGCAGAAGGGTGGCGAGGGCGGCAGCAAGCTGGGTCGGTGGCTGGGCGCGCCGGTGCGGGCGCTGTCGCGCGCGTGCGACTCGTACGTGCGGCGGATGACGGCGTGCGCGGGCCGGATGCCGACCCACATGGGCGCCGTCGGCGGCCGCGGCGGCTTCGCGCCGGGCCACATGCAGCCCTCCGCCACGTTCAGCTCCCGCTCCCGACGCGCCGGCGGCGACGACGACGACGTCAGCGAGCTCGTCCGCGCCATGTCCGAGCGGCGGGCGTCCGGGCGCCGCGGCGGCGAGGACGTCGTGGCGGTGGCCGTGCCGGTGAGGAGCCGGAGCGTGGCGGTGGGGCGCATCGACGAGGAGGCGCCGTGCGAGTTCGGCGCCGACGACGTCGTGCGCGTCGGCGGGCCCCCGCGCCCCGGCGTCCGCAGGGCGCGCAGCGTCGCCGTCGGCAGCTTCGGCGCGGCCAAGAGCGCCGTGCACGGCTGATCCATACATCACATCGGCGCATGCAACTGCGGTAACGTCCGTGTTACGTGTGCGGGACCTCGTCGATCTTTTCTGTGCGTGTGCTCATTGCCGTAGCTTAATTAGCTTCATCGATGTGTTTAACCGTTCCTACTTCTTCAGAGTCAGTACAGATTTTCAGTTTTTTTTCTTCCCGTGTGTCATTTGTACATGTCGTAGTACTGATTAGGATTTGTCGCCGGCCGCCTGGAGTTTGCTACTATAAGATTCCTTATGAATGTGAGCTCTGATGATTGAAACATGTGTTCTGTACCAAACAGGATTTGGCATTACTGCACAACAATATAATAGCTAGGATTCCACATGAATATGATGATGAAATCTAGAGATCGAAACGCGTGTTCCAAACAGCATTCGGTAGTGCACGACAATATACTACTACTACGTGCTTATGACTTTGACAGTTTGACTCGTGAATTGTTTACAACACATCTGCGACCTGTCACCCAATCCGTTGGAGCGCCAAGCCGCCGTTTGCTTGTATTCAGTTCTGACCTTGGCCGTGCGCATACGCCTTCCTGCCACTGGTAGTTTACTCATTCCTCACTCGTCAGCATGCATGTGCATCTGTTGAAAAAGGGGTGTCTCCAGTATTTGTTGCCATTATTGGTCATTGTCCGTAGGTATCATCTGGCGTACGTATACTACACACTACTGTGCAAGATACAGGGTCGCAGTGATGTGAGGGTATGTCAGATAACATAACAAAACCGAGCCATGATGTGAGCGCTGCAGCACGCGCGGCGCAGAGAGAGGTTGAAACCTGATCATGATCCAAGGAGTAGCAGCTATCCATGCCGTCACAGGAACACACGACGCTATCGGCGCCTTGGAACAGCACGCGCGGCGCCGTCAGAAACTGACCACGGCGATCGACGGCGCTCAGCATCCGTGACAAACGACGCTGGAATTTGTCAAATCTTGTTGCTACAGGCCCGTCGGATCGTGCAACGGTTGGCGAATCTGAACGCCTTTCGCTCTTGTTTGGGAACAAGGCTCGCTGCTGCCAACGACGACGTTGACCGCCAAACAAGGATGATCTCGACGCCCTTCCACGCGGCCTGGCCTACGGATCGATGATAGACTGGCTTGTCCAGCGACGGCCTCGGAGACGACATCCTACAAAGCCGAAGCGAGACAACTGTCATGCGGCTGTGTTGACGAGCTCGTTCATCAGGCGTCAGTGAAGTACCTGGTCTGGCCGACCAGGTTCCGGCATACTGTCCGTCGTCGTCCATCCCCGCGGGCGGAAGTGGTTTCCTGGAAAAGCTCTGCTTCCCGGGCAGGCTGATGCTGTATGTGTTCCAGCAGCTCAGGCAGCGGACGGGACTGCGCTGCCGCGGAGGTCTCCCTAGACCGCGTCTACATGGATCCCACGCGATCTTCCTCCGATCTAACTGGGCTCGCAGCTTGCCACCGGCTGGTCCGGCCGGCTCCATCACCGCCGGCGCCCGGCGGTGTTGCAGCAACGGCGGCGGCGCGTGGGGGCTGTAGTTCTTCGATGCGAGCGCACGGTGGCGACTCGGGCTGCCGTCTGCTCTGTCATTGCAGACCCGATTGGGGGCATCGCACTGCGGCGTTCGATCAGGGAGCACGGTTCCAACCAAACGCAGCTTCTTCGATTTGTGCAGGAACAACTTTCCTGCATCTCAATCACATTTTCTAGCATTTTTTTGTTTGTTTTGGTTTCCAGTTTTTTCTCATTTTAAAATTTTAACATTTGTTTTCTCTGCTTGCAGGCATGGGGATTGACTTGAGAAGGTGCAGATAATGGTACAAAGCAAATCCAAAGATGGTGAAAAATCGTCAAGTGTACATACACATCGATTGATTACAGTACTTGTTTCATTCGATGGCTTCACCTCGCGGGCGGCAAGCTCTGCTTCCTGGCCGGCTGATGGGCCATATCATCTGCGTTTACCGTTCGGTCCGAACTGTGACCGTCCTGTGAAGAAATTAATGTTGAGGGAAGCGTACCAGAGCTGGCTCGTTTCCTAGTGAAAGACACTACCGTCGGCGAGGACGGCCGTACTCGGAGGCGCAGCAGGCCGCGGAAGCTAATAACATGCCTGTTCTGATGCGCGCACGGCTTGCAGGGAGGATAACGTGATGGAATTAATATCGATCGGAGAACAAGGCTCTACGCTTGGATGATGATGCTGCCGGACAACGAAGCTAAGGTCGGCGTGGAGATGGTGGTCTGGTGGCCAGTGCGGTGGAATTGATTACAGTTCGTTGGTAATAACGACCTCCAAATGCCGGCCGGCCATCTCCCCCGCCGCGATTTCAGAGTTCCCTCCACGACCGCAACGCCGTAGCGGTGGCGGAGCCCGACGACAAACCAGCGGGGCAACAGGAGAGGAGCTCACGGAAGATCAAGGCGCACGCGACTCACCGCCGACAACTGTTCAAGGCGAGCAATTGCGGGAACACGCGCTCAGGGAGTCAGGGTCGGGGGTGGTCGCTATTCCAAATAGCGACCTCAAGCTATTCCAAATAGCGACCTCCCTTACGGTCGTCATTTGAAATAGCGACCACCCCGGGCACTGAAAACCGTCCGATAGGAGAGGCACCATATTCGTCAGTTTCGAACTTGGGGTCGTGTTCGGGGCTTCGGGCGGAGGCGGAGGTCATCGGAGGCCCTGGTTGCGGAAGACCCCGATGGCGCCTAGCCATGCTCACGCTGTTCGAAAACCCCGGCTGCCTCTCCGCTGTTTCCTTCAAGATCGAACAGCTCGATCATGGGGCGCCAAAGCTGTTAACGATGCGCGCCAGCGAGTCTTGAGCTGGGCCGCGTGAACGCCATGTCCATGGGCATTCCTGTCGTGAACTCCATAACAGAGCAGAGGAGCTCTGTGGGCGCTCCTGGCCTCATCAACTGCGCGCAGCTTGGAACTCAGAGTTGCTCCATACAATTAAAGTAGAGACGGGATAAATGGTTCAGATATTCTATTCGACACAAAAAATCGCAGCTTTTATTGTCAAACAATTAGTGACCTCTTTTCTAGTTGTTCTATCACAAACAAATCCAGGTTACACCCTTCGAGCAACTAAACCAATTGATTATCACCACAAAGTGTTACTAGTCCTATTTTGCGCTGATCCGGGAGCAGGAACAGAGGCCTGAGGGCCTGCCACTCAGGCCTACATTTAACTTCTTATATTAAGGAATGAGAGTATGTTACGCAAAATTGTGGCTTGGATGTTGCTATACATATATTGATGTTCAATGATTGACACATGTTGTCAAATGGGTGACAAGCATCCATATAAAAAAGAAGAGCACACTTTGCAAAATCAATATAAGTTCAAAACATAGTCAGATGTGGGGTGATAATAGGTTTCGCGAAGGAGATCGTACCTGTTATTGCAAACAAAATGATATCATGCATGCACGTAGGTTACTTTCTCCCTTTTTAGGGGATGAATTCTAAGGTGTATCAATGATTATGAATGGGAGGTCGCTTTAATTTGTAAAATGGCTCACAATCGAATAATTTATCATTAGGTTATGGATAATCATTGAACAAATATTACATTAAATAACAATTTTTGTATAAGTGAAAATACCAAATAACGTGCAGTTTTTTCTAAATCAATGTGTAATCAACCAGATGTCCTTGGAGTATAGAAGTATCATTCTATCATTGCTTAATGTAGGATTTAAGATTTTTGCGAGGTTGCACACCATTTCTCTTTTATTTGCGAGGTTGCGCATCATTTCTTTCACGCAGAAAGCACTCCAAAATGATTCCATGCAATCTGGGGCAGTCCATCAAGCTAAATAATGTGTACAAGTTAAAAATTTCCAGAGGGAACTAATCAAGGAGTTGTTGAGTTGTTGAAACTTGCGAAGAAGGTGCATACAAGTTACAACTGGACAATGAATTTTACCTGGTTGTTCATCTCCGTTCTCTCCCTCTAACTAGGATTTAGTAAGACACACATATGCTTCAATAACTAATGCACATTTTTCCTACTTTCAAACATCCATAGCTTGATCTATGTATGCTTTAGCTACTATGTTGGACACCAAACAGCTTGCAAGGATTCATGAAGAAAGTTTCATGCAATCACTCTTCATCTATATTGGATTCTCACAAATGAAGTCAGTGTTATACTAAAATTATTGGTCTTCCCATCTGCATCCTGATTAAGTGACCACTTCTCGTCTCATAAAGAGATCGACAAGAAATTCGAAGACATGCAATCATATCGGTCCCACAAGATGCAGCAAAATCGCAAGAATAAAAAGGATTACACAATGCCTAAGTACCTCCATAAAATGCAACAAAGTCGCTACGTCCCGTTTTAGCTGCAATTGACAATGATGTGCGCTTTGGTTTGTGCGGACAACGATGTCAGTGTGCGTCTCTTACGATGGCAAAATCAATAATGATGCGCAAGCGAAGGGGAATGCCACCTCGTCTGTGAATCAGGTTGCGTGCTTCTGAGGATGATGCCCGCTCTGCTTTGATGTCCAAGGTGTCTCTTGTGCATTAGGGTTTGGGAGCAATTGATTTCACAGGGAGAAGAAAAAAGAAACGCACGCACGACACAAGAAAGGGAGGAAGGACAACCTCGAGCTCGATCAGAAGTCGGGGCCTCGTAAGGGTTTGTATTTGTGCAAGAATTGGATCTGCAATCATATATGTGGCCCACGTGACGTTTCCTGTGGAAGTGGATGCACTTTCGGATGCGCGCGCAGGCAGAAGGACGAACGACAGAACGATTAACGAACAAGTAGAGGGCTGACGAAACATTGACATTGATTTTTTTTTTCTTTTTCTTTTTTGATCCCCGATTTTGATTCAATTTACTAGGGTACAGATATCCCTAAATGCCCTCATTCAGCTTCCTCTTGACTCCATCTTCTGATCTTTCTAACTTCCTTCCGTATGTTAATCGAGTTCATATGTACAACCAGATTTCCTGATGATAAATGGCATATAAAAAGTGTAATGACACAAATACAATTTTGTTTTTTAGAAACACAGATACAATTAATCGAAATGAAAGAAGCGTTGTAATGACACTGGTCTCAAGTTAGACCCAAGAAAAGGAAAACCGTCCAACCTCGACGGTACCAGAAGGCGAACTCCCACAAACTCCAGAGCCATCCGTTGCGTCCTCCTCTCGACCCAACAGTCCACGGCTGCCACCCGCGCTTCACGGCCACCCGCCGCCGCCGCGTGTCACCCCATCCAACCATCAGTTCAAACCCGCCGGCAAATCCAGCGCGCGATAACCACCCCGCGGCTCGAAATTTCCCCAGCCGCAAGCTCCGAGACAGTACCAATGGCAGCAGCAGCCGTCGCCTCCACACCGCGGCCGCTCCGCGCGTTCCCGCGCCGTGCACTCGGCGGTGCGTCCTGGCAGGCGCCTCACCACTTCAACCCCCGGCAACTCCAAGCCCGCAGGCCGCACCTCACCGTCTCGGCCGCGGCCGGGGCGGAGGAGGAGGAGGGAGCCCGGGGCGGGCCCGAGCGGTTCTACTTCAACTTCACGGGGTTCCCCTTCCCGCTCGGCCCGTTCCTCAACCGCCGCACCATCCGCACCGAGGTAACTCCTCCTCCTCGCGCCGAGCCGCGTCGCTTTTGTTTTGCCGCCGTGACGGCGAAAAATTCCCCATTTTTCCTTTTCTGAATCTCTCTCGCCCGTGCCGCGCGCGGCTGCGTGAATGGGTCCGATCAGGCGGTCAGGGGCAGCGTGTGGCTGTTCGAGCAGGAGCAGGCCCTGGGGTTCAGCAGCGTCTCCACCAACATCCGCATGACCGTCGTCAAGCTCAAGTCCGGCGGTCTCTGGGTGCACGCGCCCATCGCGCCCACCAAGGAGTGCATCCAGGTATACGTGCGCCTCCTGCCCATGCATCCAGTCTCTCCACCCAATGAATTCCCTCTGGTCTGACGCGGCGCTCATGTGGTTGCGAGGATTGGGTGCAGCTGCTGAAGGAGCTGGACGCGCCGGTGGAGTACATCGTGCTGCCCACCTTCGCGTACGAGCACAAGATCTTCGTCGGGCCCTTCTCCCGGAAGTTCCCCAAGGCGCAGGTGTGGGTGGCGCCAAGGCAATGGAGCTGGCCGATCAACCTGCCGCTCGAGTTCTTCGGCATTTTCCGGGCCAAGTCCCTCAAGGATGAGGACGACGCTACACCGTGGGCGGCCGAGATCGAGCAGAAGGTGCTCAGCTCGCCAGAAGTTGGTATTGCCGCTGCACATGTTCAGCATTGTTTCGTGCTTTGCTGCAGACACGATCTCTCTGAATTCAACGGTGTTTTTCTAAGGGATTGGGCCGTATGTGGAGGTGGCGTTCTACCATAAGCCTTCGCGGACATTGCTGGTGACGGATGCTGTCATTTTCGTTCCTCGGCAGCCGCCGGCGTGCATCAGCCAAGAATCGTTGTTGGCGTCTGCCAAGAACGGATTGGCAGTGAAGTTATTGAGCAAAGGGAAAGAGGTTCCGGACGAACCAGTTGTGGACAATAAGCTGAACCGGCAGAAAGGTAACGAGTCTGAACTCTGAACTTATTATGTCTTTCACTTCATTGCCCTAGTAGAATAAACAGATTGTATTAGTGTCATGGTGGTTCTCAGTTCTCACATCTTAACCAGAGTAGTGTAGTAGCACTTCCCTTTGAGGCACATTTGATCATAATCTGCAAAGAGTACTATTTATGATTTGTATGCACCTCAAGGAAACGAACGCACAATTCAAAAGCAACAAGGAACAGATGCCTGTAAAGTTTCACATAATTCAGCTTGTCTATCTCTATGATTAACAGCAATAACCTCGTTGATTCATGTCTAATTGCCAGCATTGCTTTGCTGGGTTCTTCATGTCACTGGATAAGGGCTTTACAAAAGTTATTTTTGTCTCCTCACTTATAATTCATTCTCTGTGAAGTTCCAGACTTAATGCAACCATATTCCAGATGTTTAGAATAGCTGTTTTGTTATCTTTTCCGTGTATTTTTCCTAGGTTGCAGACAACCGAAATGATTTTCCTAAGATATTCAATTTTTCTTTTCAATGGAACAACAACATTATAAATGGCATACTGACTATTACTAAGTCAGATACCACAGCGATAATGTTGATAGGTTCTATGTTTATTTTACAACAGGATGGGAGAGGATGGTGCTTCAAATATTGTTCCTTGGTCCCTCAAATCTTCTGGAGCCAAATGCAAGTTTTGCTCAAATGTCACAAAAGCTAATTGTCTCACCAATTGTTAAAACACTCGTTTTTAGCAAAGTTCCAGAGAAGGTAAGTTCTTGTGATAACTGAAAAATCAATGATACCTGACTGAAAGGTGAACATTGTGCTTATGATTTTTCGTCATTTGCTACCTCCTAAAGCAATCTACATGCTCATTCAGAGGAGTGGATTTAGTGATTGTTGATGCAAATTTTAATTTCGCTATTTTTTTAGTAGCCCTTAGTGTATAATCTTGAACATGTTATTAGATGCTACTTATGCAAATCGTAGGTAACATTCATACTCAGTTGTACGGTGGACCGTTAATATTTCCAGTAGTCACTTGGCATGCTCAGACATAAAAAACTTCTTGAATCAGATATGCACGAATCTATTAAGCTGCAGTTTGGTACTTTCTGATGCATCTGAAACTTTAAATCCATACACTGGCAACACAACCATATATCTGACCTGATTTATACTTATTCTCTTGTATTTACACGCCATCTCAAGACGAAGTTAACAATACACATTAACCACTGCATAAACATTATTCTTTTCAAGCTAATCAAGATTATCCGCCTCATTTACAGGTGAGGGACTGGGTTGACAGGATCACGGCAGACTGGCCATTCAGACGGATCATCCCTGCCCACTTCGCTGCCCCGATCAACGCAAGCCGGTCAGACTTCCTGGCTGCTTTCGCCTTCCTTGATGAGCTCCTACCCGAGCGCTCTGCTGCTGTACCTGGCCTCTCCTTGCTTTTTGCCTCGTTCATGGGGAAGGCAGCTAGCTACTTCCCTCCCGACGACATGAAGACGCTTTCATCCCTCGACGAGTTCTTGGTTTCAGTTGGTGCTGTGAAGAAGACCGTCTCTGGGAGGAAGAGATGATGCCCAAGGTATTGTTGTCTGTTGTGCATAGTTTTGCAAGAAGAGATAGTTACTGGCTTACTGCATTATATTCATGGTTTATACAATGTTAAATTTGTATGTAGTTAGGTATCCAGGAAGAAATGGTATATATATTAGGTTATGCTCCAGGAGTATAGTACTATATGTACGCTCACAATTAACAGAAAGCCAATGTTATTGCAAAATTAAAATTTGGCTGGCTTATATCAAATGGGCATTTTACCATGTTTGAGGTGTTAATTTCTGCACAAGATTGGAACGTTATACACAGTTGGCAAGGATTTAATTCTTGGTGCGATCAGGCTCTGTTGAGTTAATGCTGCACGGGCACGGCTGCGTCCATGAGCAGGCACACGGCAATGTGCCTTTCACGCGTCAGACAGCAACTACATTATAACCAAGGCGACCTATAACTTTCTTCAGATGTGAGCTGTGGAATACTGTATGATCGTACCCGTTTGTGGATATGTGTACTTATATTCGGCAATTGGCGAGCCTGTGTTAGTAGATGTGCAGCCAAGAACATGGGCGCGTTCGGTGTTTTTAGCATTAAATTTTCAAAGGCTTTAAATAAAGAAAATATAGTACTAAATAAAGTTTAATGATAAAACTTTTTTACATATGGGTATATCTTTACGAGACGAATATAATGAGTCTAATTAATCTATGTTTTGCCACAGTTATACTACAGTAATGCTACAGTAACCATCATCTAATCATAGTTTAATTACTCATTAGATTCGTCTCGCGAATTAGACCAAGGTTCTGTAGTTAGTTTTGTAATTAAACTTTATTTAATATAGCTTATCTAGAGTTTAAACCCCTCTAAAATTTAGACCCCCATACGCCGAACACGCCACATAACTCTTGCACAATGGCAAAGTTAACTGACCAATTGAAAATCCCTGTTCTGCCGATGCCTGAAAGGAATCAACCTCGCTGCATAATCTGATCATCCCCGCTGGACTAGCACCGTCAGACGCCAGCTTCACTGCCTTGGTGCCTTTCTCTTCACTGGCGTAGCCCTTTCACTGGTCTCATCGCCTACGACTCCGATGTAGAGTTTCAGACAATCGGTGGACGGCGTCAAGTCCGCGAGGAAGACGGTGGACTCAACGAGCTCACTCTCTGTTCTCACACGATTGACCGACTAATGGGGTCAAGCGCCATTATTAGTTCGACCTCTGAACTCGGATGTTAGTACTGACACCCATGTCAGAAAGGCAGTTAAGTTAGTTACCGCGCTCCCAAGACAACATTACCACGTCAAGGCCGTATTTTTTCACCGCGGCCGCCCGCCGCGACTCCGAAGTCTGAACACAGGAAGCTAGGCGCGTCAGCTGGAACCCGGAATCGAAATGAATGCGAAAGGCGAAACCGTCGATCGCCATTAAAATCGCTGCGACCTTGCTTTGCCGTCACAGGAAGAAGCAGACCGCATTAACTGCCCCGACGACGCCGACCACGGGGAGGAGTAACGCCCGTGAGGCGTGAGCTCATCTGTCTCCTCCGAAATCAGAAAAGAACGAACGGAAAGGTCTCGCGCGACGTCGAGGCCGTGGCGTCCATGGCGAAAAAGAGACGGCGAGATGACAAATTCAGCGGACGTCACCGCGAAAACTTCCAGTTTTGCGTTCAACAATGGTGGCCGAGAAGGCTAGAGCTACAAGAAACCCAAGAAACAGATTGACACCAACCCAAGAAGTCAAGAATCGGAAGGAAGACGATTCAGAACTAGCCTATACTCTTACTAGTACTAGATAGATACACATCTACTCTACTAGTATCTCTGTTATTGTGATGCAGGCGCAGGCGCGTACAAAGGCTGTAGGCATCGATCGATCCTCCATTGTAAGTCCTTTCCAGGGCCGGAAAGCAGGAACAAGAGAGGCCGACGTGCGGTGCTTCCATGGCGCGCTGCTCGATCACGCCGCCGAGATCCGAGGTCCAAGAAACCAAGAACTGACCGCGCCGCGCAGGATGTCAATTGTGCAGCGGGTTCGGGCCCGTCGGGACGAGCCGCTTGGCGACGCCGTAGCGCACGTCGATCTCCTCCTCCCCGCCGCGGCCCGGCGGCGGCATCGGGGGGCGGTTGTGGTGGTGATCCCCGCTGCCGTGGCGGCGCTTGAGGTGCAGGCCGTGGCACAAGGGGAGCGGCGGCACGCCCGCCGGGTGCGAGCTGCGGGGATCGCACATGCGGGCGAGGAGCGCGTCCGCGGCGGACAACTCCGGCGGCCGGCTCCCCTTGCGCGGCAGAGCGGCGGCGGAGATGACGAGCAGGGACGCCAAGAAGAGGAAGCGGAGACTCCGGCACCATGACGGCCCCATGGCAGCGCCTGATCGGTGGAACGCCTGCTTCTTGCTCTGGTTCTTGGAGGGGAGAAGCAGAGCAGGGAGGGTTCTTGGAGTTTCTTGCTCTGGTTTTCTTGGATGGGGACGAGGAGGAAGGGAGGCGAGGCGGGACGAGTGAGAGGGACGTTAGGAGCGCGGTGGCCTTTAAAAGCTCTGGCGTGAGGCGAATGAGAACCCAGGGGGCAAAAATGAAGTTGGAAAACAGAGACAGCATAAAGAAAGAAAAAGTGAAAATTATGGGTTCTCAGTATCACGAGACGTCAGTTATTTGCCCACGCTTAGTGCCGAAACCTTTATAATCTGGCAATGTATTTGTTGTTTGTCTTCTCTGCTGTTTAGGTTGCCCATCTAATACAAATCGATTTGGTTTAATCGGCTTGTTCGGCAGGCTCTTTTGCAGCTGTTTTACTGTAACGGCTGCTGAAGAAATAACTGCGAACACTGTAGTTGCTGAATTGCAGCTGTTGCAAAGCAACGAAGCGAATAAATTGAATGTTTCGTACACTTGTATAATCAGATAGATCTACTAAGACCTTGATGAAACCCATTATCCCGTTCCAATTCCAGCAAATGGTCCGATGACCACGTTTTCTGATAGGGCCATTGTTATATCCAAATGCAAGAACTCCCAACGAAAACGGTCCGGTACTCACAAAATGTACCAGAAAAGAATTTCGATCAACAAAATCTGTAATATTTTCACATTCATCGTACAAATATTGTGCATCATAGGAAATAGGAATCACTTAATTAACTGCAAAAGAAGAATGTAAGGTTAGTATTCTGGTTCATCTGCAGATCCAACACTGCACTGTCCAGCAGAATGTTCAGCAGTCGTAGTGAGGCCGAAGATCTCTCAAGCTGACCTGTATTCTTTTGTGCAGGTATCACACTACCATCACGGCATCAACCTTCACAGGGCAGCGGGAACAATACTGGTTCCACTATTACAGCTCCATTTATTTTGTAAACACGTTATCCATTGTTGATGTTATTTGTTTGCTTTATAAGCACCAAAACAAACATGGTTTACAACCAAATTAACAATCTGAATCGGCTTAGCAGAAATATGTAAGATTGATGAGAGGGTGCACCCCAAGGAATCCAAAATCCAAATGTAAAATCTCCATTGAAGCACAAATGCAACCTAAAATAATCGACTGCGGAATACAGACCCAGAGTATGGTCAGCATGAATTAACCAAGCAACATCAGTCAAGGAGCCATCTTCAACCAGCAAGGACAATATCAGAATATGGTGGCACCCAGTTTCATAGATCACACTGAAAATGTTTGACAAGAAGAACAGGATCATCCAAGATCACATTTTCATGCAAAACAAAATGCTAGCAAGAATTTCCAATGCCTGAATAGAATTCAGCATCAAGCACAATGAAATACAGGTTAATTTGATTGAGCATACAGCAGCCCTGGTTCTAAAGATGACAACTCTGCAAACCCTACCATCTGATCTGAAAAGTTCGGTTTTGCCTCATGAAACAAGTGGAAAATAACAGCGAACATGTAGAATAAACCACACGATTCTAAACTGAGGTGACAGATATCGGATTGGAGTACAATGCAAGATGCAAATAACAGGTCATCTCCTTTCTCCATCAACCCTCCTGGTCTCCATGTGCACGGGCATCGGCGCTGCAAGGCCCGACTTACCACCATTGGCATTCCTCTTGCCAGGCTTCACTTCATCCGATCCCGCAGAGCTCTCGCTCTGGTCGGAGCCCTCATCTACCTCCTTCCGGCTCTGAGTCTCTCCATTAACAAGCTCATGAACCTGACCATTGCTGGAGAAACTCACCTTCCTGTTCACAGCGGGGCGATTCGACATGTACTCAGCACTGCAACCTTCATGGTGGCAGTCCTCCTCATTGTCCTCAAATGCAGCACCCATGGGCAGCTGCTCATGCTCTTTGACCAGCACCTTGTCGACGAACTCCAAGATCCGGGTGAGCTCCCTGCTGACGGCGCGCTTGCCCTCACGGATCATGGGGTCCCCTCCCTGATACGAAAAGAACCCAGCTGAGAAGTCAGAACCCACAGCACGGATGTGGCTAATGTGGGATCGAATTGACTGAGATGGTTTCAAATGGTACGGTGTCCGTCATCACCTGGATCGCGTCGAGCCGGAAGAGCAGTCCCATGGCGGCCTCGGAGACCGCGGCGGGGTCGGCGCCCCTGCCGCGGCGGCCGGAGAGGGACCCCCGGAGCGACGCGGACTGGGACCGGAGCACCGCGAGCTCCTTGAGCTGGCGCAGCGTCCGGGAGCGCCGCGCCAGGAAGCGGCGGAAGTGCGCCTGGATCGTCCGCGCCGCGAGGTCTCTGGCGGAGGAGGACGGTCCCGCGCGCGTGGGTCGCCGCTGACGCGGCGGCGAGGGAGGGGACTCCTCTGCATCCTCGTCGTCGTCATCCTCATCATCCAGCACGGCCTGGCGGTGGCGAGGGTCTGGATGGGGCGTTCGCCGCGAAGGAGGAGGGGGCGGGATGCAGCGGGGGAGGGCGGACTCTAGCACGGCGACGCGGCGCAGGAGCGAGTGGAGCAGGAGGTGGCTTTGGTCGGACGCGGTGGGCTGCGGCGGCTGATGCTGGTGCTGCTGCGGCGGGTGGGCGTAGGCGTGGGGCTTGGCTTCCTGCTGCTGGTAGTGATGAGGGTATGGATAGGGATTAGTGGCGTGATGCGCGGCGGGAGGAGGAGGCGGCGGCGGAGCGGATGCGGGTGCGGGAGTGGAGGAGCCGAGCAGGAGGTGTGCGGCGAGGGCGTGCAGCAGGTGATCAGACGCGGAGGAGCTGGGCGGGGTCGGAACCGGCGCTGGGTAGTAGCACGGGGCCGGCATCGGCACCGGCACTGGCGCGGGGTAGTAGCATGGGGGCGGCGCCGCCGGCGCCGGGTCGCATCCGCCGCAGCAGCATGAGCAGCAGGCCGGCGGGGCAGGCTCGTGGTAGGCGGCGCGACGGGGCATTTCCGGTGCGGTGGTTTCTCGGCGCGGGAAGACGAGATCGGGGCAAGGGCGGCCGGCGGCGGCGGAGTGGGGCGGCACTCACTCACTCACATCGGGGAAGGGGAGGAAAGGAGATTCGCTTTGGTGCGGAACCGGAAGTGCCTTCCCATGTGGGCTCGTGGCGCTGCTTGTTTTTTTTTTCCTCGGTCGCTGACTGGTGGGGCTTGGGACGTTCTGCACGGGGTTTATCCGGTGCTCGGACTTCAGGTTCAGAACCCATTCGATCGGGTTTTTGGCCTTGCCGTCTTGGTTTTTTATTAAAATAATAGTATTTTAATTAAGAATTGCAAAACAGAGGTACCTTTGGAAAAAATTGCAGAAATAGGTGCCTGTCGGTCATCCAGTGACCAATGGATGACCGATAGGCCTACGTGGCAGCCGACAAACGCCGAGGAGAGGACCTATCGGTCACCCGATTACCGACAGGTACATGTCGGTCTTCCAACGCCCGACAGATAGCACAATATGGCCAAACAGCGCTATCGGGCCGATAGCCAGGGCCTGTCGGTCATGGGATGACCGACAGGCACCTATCGGTCATCCCATGACCGACAGGTACCTGTCGGTCATCGCATCTGTCGGTCATGGGATGACCGACAGGTCCCCTTTTCTGTTTCGTTTTGCCAGTTTGTGTTTTTCTAAATTTTTTTACATATATTTTTAGGATTGAAAGGTAATATTGTGTGGTTTTTAAAGTTTTTTTTACGTGAGTAATGCAATAGAAAAGGTGAACTGAAAAATAACTCGACTTTAACAAAGATACTCAGCAACCAATATCGATAGACCAACATATACAGAGTGAACTGAAACAATGGCGTGTTTCGATGCACATGGCAAAGCTATGTGTCCATCGATCTACTCCTAACACGCCTTAGGGAAATAAATTTCACTCACAGTGAACGTAGTACAAACTATGAGGTGGAATGACATATTCGTCGCCTAGGTGAAACGACGCGTATCCCTCGTCGTCCCCTTTCGACTTAGATGAACCTCCTCTGCTTTTCTCGCGAAGCTCGTCCAACCTCAGATCTATTTATCCTCAGTGTCTACTGAGTGCAACGGGGATATTTCCCCTTTCTGAAGGCATCAGGACCTGCTGCCCTAGCGCGGCGAGCTCTCTCGCGCATCCTCTCCCTTTCGGCCTCACGGGCCTCATGAGCAAGGCGATCTTCCTCTTGTTTGCGCCTTCGTTCCGCCTCCTCTCTTTGCTCGCGTTCCGCTTCGTACTTGCATCGACGCTCTTCCTCCTCCTGCCTCATCTTCCTGCGTTCCTCATCTCTCCTTTCCTCAGCTTCCATATCAAGCCAATGCCTTCTTGCACGTTGAGCGACACGGTAGACATAGGCTATATCCTCTGGTGTCTGCTCAGTGTCAACATACTCGATGAACTCACACAGAGGCGGTGGGGACTGCAATGTTATGAACGTATTAGTGAATAAGAATGAATGGTGGAAGCAAAGAATGACGAAGTACAAGTAGTTACCCTTGGCCTCCTATCGGAAGAGTAAAGACGTTGCGAAGGGTCATATTGGTAGTTCTTGCACATCCAAAGCCTTTTGCCGTAGTCATCACCGAGAACGAGTGATTTCACTAGCCTGCATGGAGTGCCACAGAGGCACATAGGGGCGATGAAGCCATCTCCGAGAGGTAACGTCTCTTTGTTGTGGGGTGGATCGTTGGGGAACTCCATAGCTATAGAAGAAATTCGGGTGTTGGTTAGATTGCGAAGTGGCTGAGCTTAATGGACAGACGATGTGTGCATTTTATAGGCATAACTAATGTGGTCTATAGACGAAGACTACAAAGAAAAGAAGAGGAGATGTCATCGGATGCTCTGCAAAGTTGCCCGTGAATGGATGTGTCGCCATGCGAAAATAATAAATGCGTGTCGTCACGTCACTAAAAGTTGTCTAGTCATGTCGCAGTTGTCTAGTCATGTCGCGTTGCAGAAGTTAGTAATAAAAAATAGTTCATGCTTAAGTTCTGAATATTACAAAAACGAAAGAAATCTACTAGTCAAGTAGTGAACCCTGACCCCTGCCCTGATCTCCAAGTCATCCTCCACGCCTACGCTTGTTGGGCTCGCCTTCGGCCCTCTTGCCCTGGGCCTTTCTCCCTCGTCGAATCTGATCGGTGGGGTACGTCAGTGGGTCTGGTGCCTGCCTGACCCTGGGAGCCTCTAGTGGTGTCGAAGGAAACTGCTGGGTGGGCTGTGTCAGTGGAGGAGCCTCTGGCATCTGAGAGAAACCCTGGACATCTGGCTGTCCATAAGAAGACCCATGCACTAAGCTCCCAGAAGCAGAGTGCAAGGAGTAGTCAGGCGCGGCGAACTGTACTGGTGGTCCTGTAAAACAACAATGTAAGATTACAATAACAAAATGTTAAAAATACAAAATTAGCATGTTATTATACCTGTGCTCCATCCAGGAGTAGGCATGAAAGGCGGGACTACAGGTAGACCCGACGACGAGTCCCCGGCGTGGAAACGAGAAGAACTTGGTGCACTAGCAGGTGTAGAGAGAGGTGGAGACCTCTGTCGTGCCCTCGGCTGCACATCTGTTGTGCTCGTACAGGAAGCGCACCGGAGAGCATCCCTACAGCGGCGCGCAAGACGGAGTAGGGCTGATCCCAAGTCACGTGGCTCGACTCGTGGAGGGTTGTCGTAGCATCGAGAGCCTAAATCCTCCAGCTCGCCAACGAGATCGCGGCACGTGTCAGTCTACAAAAACGATAATAGAACATTAATAATTAAACAGAAAGGAAAAATTTAAAAAAATAATGAAATAGCTTACCATCAGGTGAAAGGCCCGAGTCGGCTGGGTGGCGAAGGTGTCCGTAATTTCAGGCACGTGCTCTACAGGTGCCTCAGCCACAGCGAATAACCGCACACGCGTCGCCCTGTGGTACCACCGAAGGTACTCCCCGTATTGAAACGGGTCGTACGGGCCCTGTGGAACGTGCACATCTGTCTCTGCACCAACCCACTGCTGTATCCACAACTCCATCTTTGTAGCCCACATAGTCTCGTAAGCAAGACCCTGACCTTTCCTGTTAAACCTGCAATGAAGATATTGTCAATACGTAAACATATAGGTAACTTGATGAATGGATTAATTAGTTTATGTTGCACTTACGTGTGGGTGTGATCTAGCTGCAGTCTAGGAACAGGGAAGTCCTGAAAGTATCCAAACTGGCGGAAGACTCGAATCACAGCGTATGGCTCGACACAGATGTCGAAGACTAAACGACGCCTCGTAAGCCAGAAAGCTGTGTCACGTGTGCACAAGGCAGAGAGTCCACGCGGTGCACGCCTCGCGACCTCCTCGGTGGTGTACGGCATGCACCTGACCCGGTCTGGCATCAGCTGATCGAAATCAGCAACGAACTGCGGGTACGCCTTACGTACAGTCGCTGTAGCCCAACTCGGCTGCAAGAATCGAAACAATGATCAAGTTAGTAGCAAAAATAAATTAGAAACTTAAATATACAAAAACAAAGTATTACTTACATCGCGCTTGCACCAAATAGAACCCATAGTGGGTCCACCGAGGGGATCGTACTCTCCAAACTCGTCGAGGTCGTACATGTCATCCTCGTACTCGTCGTACGAGCTCAGCTTCGGTCGCCCGATGTCCACACGCTCGAACGACCACAACATCAGGAACAAAGGGCACCCTGTCAACGAACCCGCACTGCTCGTCCGCCTGCACGCCTCGCACAACGCCCTGTACGTCGCGGCTAACACAGCTGAGCCCCAACTGTACTGTGACATCTCTGCAGGATCTGTGTCTGCTATCTGCCGTGCAATCTGGATATAGCGCTTATCTACGGTGTCCTGGTGCGTACTAGTGAACATGACCCACCCGAACAACCAGAGAAGATACGCCTCGAGGTGCCTACGAACCCTCCAGTCCTCTGCGTCAACGGTCAACCTCTCAGCACGAAACTGCTCAAGCCACACCTTCGTCGGTCCGTGCCTGTCGTGGAAACCAAACTGCGGGTGCTCCAGATCCGGAGGGAGGACACCTGCAAACCTGTCCAAAATATCCTCCATCCACCCGGGGTTCTGAACAGGAGGAACCACTGCAGCTCCGGCTATAGGAAGCCCAAGTAGCATGCCCACGTCCTGCAGTGTGGGCGTCATCTCACCAACGGTGAGGTGGAACGTGTGTGTCTCAGGCCTCCACCGATCCACCCAGGCTGTCAAAAGTGCACGGTCCACTGGAAACCGAGGGCTCCTGCGACCCCTCGGGTCCAACAACTGGGCAAGAGGTAGCAACCCTGCCGCACGTAACCTGTCATTTCAAATGTGAGAGCATTAGAGTATGAAAAAAAATCAAAATATGGAGAAATTAACATATATTGAAATAATATAAAAAACATATGCGTACCTCAGGGTCCAACGTGGATCCACACTCCAAAAATGTCAAACGTCCTAAGTCTGAGTGTGTCGTGAAGCTCCCCAGAAGGCAAGCGTGATCACTGGATCGATCAACTCCAGGTTAGCCATCTACCTATGAAGTATTAACATAGAAACAGAAAAATAAATAAACACACAGTTTTTATAGTTTTACAATACGATATGTAGTGTTCTAAATAATTACAACACACATTGTTTCATAACGTAGGCATACGGAATTGGAAAACATAGTTCTTGACACATGATGACTACAGGTACAAACAAATAAACATAAATAGATTACACTTCATCAAATTAAGTAGATGGGCCAGCTTCTTGGTTCTGATTCTTTGGCTTCCGCATGGGAACACGCCTGAACTCCACGTTGTCGGGCCCCTTCTCCACTGGGTATTGGCTACAATCCTTCCTTAAATGATCTCCGCCACATACCAAGCACTCCTTTGTACGACGTTTGGCATTCGCTTCATCCATATCATTTTTTATACGCCTAACCTTTCTGCGACCTTTAATTTTAACCTTTTTGTCAGGATCTGGAATCCAACTACGTTCTCCCTCTGGTGGCTTTGTGAAATCAGCCACAGCCCGCCACCCCAGTACCTCACCCTGCCATGTAGCCATCACAGCTTCCTTGAGGTAGTATGGTGATACGAAGTGATGAGGATCAATCTTTGCCTTGGCACATCCAGTGAATACATGTGAGCAAGGCAAATGCATTAGCTTTGGCTTATTGCAACTGCACTCGCATTTGTTCAACTGCGGCCACAATCTGCATTCCATCGTCACTTCGGATCGACCAATCCCAAGTCCACTCTTTCCCCGCAACAAGACTTCGAAGACGAAATCCCTATTACCTGTTCTCCTAACCATGTGCATCTGCCCCTTCGCACTCTTTTCTTTGATGTAATCGGTGATCTTAGCACTGAACATCACTTGTGGGTTCGCAACATGCAAAACTGCTTTTGCATAGCGATCTTGCAGGTATGTTTGTATCCCACGAGTTATACTCTCCAGAATCCCCACTAAAGGCAAGCATCGAGTCCCTTTCAATGCCCAATTATAAACTTCTGCCCCATTAGTGGTCATAATGTCATAGCGGGATCCATCCGTATCTGCTATCAATGCCCATTTCTCCATCGGCTCATCCTTAATCCAATCTGAGAAGCACTTCACCCTTCGTCCACCCCTCCTACGCCTAATTTTGTCCTGCGATTCATTAGGCAAAGGATCTAACCCCTTTGGCTCCTCGTCACGTGGCATAGGAGGTTTCTTTTTAACCTCGTCCATGTGGTTGCCAGTGAGCTTGTCCAGCTCGCCCCATAATATGTCAAATTTGCTCCTTCGATTCTGTTTGCACAGCTTCTTGAACATATCCATAAGTCGTTTGCTCTTAAACTGCCTGTAGAAGTTTGCCCCCAGATGCCTCATACACCATCGACTATGCAGATCGGGCCAAAATTCCTGATCATTATAGTCTGTCTGCAATGTATCAATTGCTGACAATAATCCCGCATGGCGATCATGTAAGATGCAGACATTAGGTCTCTGCATAACAACCGCTCGCTTCACCCACCTCAAAAACCACAACCAACTCTCTGTATTCTCACTCTCCACAAATGCAAAAGCAATTGGCACAATCTGATTCTCCCCATCCACTCCAATAGCGGTGAGGATCTGTCCCTTGTACTTACCAGTCAAGAAAGTGCCGTCCACAGCAATAACAGGTCGACAATGCATAAATGCTTGTATCATATAACCAAATGACCAAAATGCACGGCGTAGGACCCTGTCCCCATTTATATTTTCAAAATCGTCCACCGCAACCACAGTTCCTATATTCCTAGCTTGCATAAGCTCAAGCAGGCCAGGTAGGTTGTGGTACGAGTCCTCGTATGTCCCGAACCTTCTTTCCAAAACCTTTTGTTTCGCTCTCCATGCCATATCATAGCTGATCTCATAGCCTAATCGATTCTCTATGGCATGCATTATAGCAAAAAGAGACATACCGGTCTTCTGCACAATCTCAGGATACATGTACTCAGCTACAAATTGTGTAGTCATGTTCTTGTGTTTCAGAAGAGTCCTATCCAATGAACACGAATGGCCTACCACGATAGACGCCACAAATGATGTCTCAGCTTTCGGCAGATATCCGTGAACCCTCCATGCGCAACCCGGAGCCGTGCACTTGACGTCATATGTCCTCGGGTTTGAAATGACCACCGTGAACTCCTTCTTCTCTGAGAACGCCCACCTCTTTACGGCATGCTGAAAAGATATCTTATCAGGAAACATCTGCCCTTGACGGACCTCTATAGCATCATACTCCCAACATGAATTGTGGCCATCATTAACAGCTAAGTTCTCCATATTGATCCAGTCCTGCGGCTCTTCATATCCCATGCCCTATCCCTGACCAGCTGTTCCATCAACGAAGGTACGAAACTCGTCATCATCCCTATCCATTTCATCAACAATTGCCTCATTGACCTCTCCCGAATCTGCTTCTAGTGTGCCAACATTTATTGGCAACCTATCCTCAGTGGTTGGATGAACCACAGGATTTGCAGCAACTTGACTTGGCTCGGCACCAACATGACTCGGCTCGTCACCAACATATTGCTCCGCATGAACAATTTGTCCCACGACTCCATCTTGCTCTGTATTTACGACATTGTCATCAACTTCCTCCTCCAGACGGGTCGTTGTCGGATTACATTGCACCAGCAACAAGTGAGCAAAATGCCGTTGCAATCCCATCGTCACAAATTGCTTCCAATGTTTAGTGCTTCTCACCTCCACAAGTTCCCATTTCCATGAGCCTTCACGCTTTCGAGGAATCATAGCTCTCACTAAAAACCGATACTCTAAAAGATTCACATTCAAGAGACTATGTAACCAGCCATACACTTCGCCTCGCTGCATCTCTACCGGATCATTCAAAACACTATCCACATACTGAAAATTACTCAAATCTACCCCATAGTCACGATGCTCAATTTGACCTTCTCCGTAAAAAACTCGGAAACTCACTACACTGGACATCCTGCTAAAAACAAATTAATTACTATGAAGATCATATATTTTTCTTAAATAAATTTATCTTTATATATCAATATTATTACACCCACTAATTTCCTTAAATATAATCATGCGTTAATATTTTTTTGACAAACTTAACGAACGGCATGATAAATAAAATGCCCATCAAATATGACGTTCTACTACTACTACATACCATTATTTTTAACTAAATCTATAAACACAATACTAGTCTAATCTTATTTACTAACGCATCTCTTATAAACTAATAGTCCTTAAACAATATAATCTAATCCCTACACTAATCTTAATACTAATATTCTATTCCCTACACTAACCACTACACTAATATTCTAATCCCTACACACTACACTAATGCTATCATTGATAGACTAAACAAATAAAAAAAAAAAACTCACCTGCGCGACTGCCGCCCGAGGCGGCCTCCACCGACGCCGCAGCACAGGCCGCCCACCGCCACCAGCCAGCGCCGGCCCTCGCCGCACCCCTCCCTCCGCTGCTCGGCTCGCCCCGCCGCCCTCGCTCTCTCTCTCGCCGACGCTGAAGAATGGGAGAGAGAGAGCAGGGCGCGGGCGCGGGTGGATAAGGCAGGGCCTAATAGGTGCCTGTCGGGTCGCGGACGACCGATAGGTCCCTGTCGGGTCGCGGATGACCGACAGGTCCTACGTGGACGGCTTCCCGCTTCCGACTGCTTACGTGGACGACATGTCGGTCTTCCAGTTACCGATAGCCTCCCTGTCGGTCCTCCAGTTACCGATAGCCTACCTGTCGGTCTTCCAGTTACCGACAGGTACCCATTTCAGCAATTTTTGCAAAACGGACCCTAATTTTGCAATTTTCTATTAAAATACTATTATTTTAAAAAAAAATTCCCTTGGGAGTCCATGGATGGAGGCTTCCCCTTCCCCGTGCGTTCGTACGCCGGATTCTGCTCCGTTGCCTCAAAGTTTCAGCATTCAACAAGCCACCAAAAAAAACATCCGCACTCTCATCAGAGCCATGCCTGCCATGGAAATTCCATTTGCCTCTAGCCTCAGTGCAACAAGAAATGTTATACTAGCACGGATCTACTGACTCCTGTAATGCCTTCAGCGACTGTTACCTGCTTCGCTCAAACAAACTGCCGTGTACAAGCTAGCAGCATTGCAAAATCAGCCTGTGCTAAAAGACAAGACTGCGAGAGCACAGACACGTCCGATTAAACCCTAAACCACACAACTCCATTGCTTACCAAAATATAGCCAACAGTCAACAGAGGCTGTACAAGTCACGACACACTAATAACAGAGCTGAGCAAACATGCTTCTTCAGTTCTAATGTCTGTCAACAACAAATGTTATGGCCTGAGAAATGGAAATCACTGAGCAAAGCCAACTCTTGTAATGATTTCTCTAAGCAGGCGTGTCTTCCAAACGCCCTGCCTGCAAGACGGAAGCAAATCAGGGTCCTGCTGCAGCATGTCCACCGAAACCAAAACCTTTACAAGCATTACCAAACTCTGTTATGTTAAGCGATTTGTGCCTACCTTCTGCGACATTCACTGTGAACCATGCTATCATTCTTCCTTGATGCGAAAGCTCTCCGGTAAAGAAAAGTCCTCGCTTTGACCGAAGCTGTCCTTCTCATCATCCTCTGGTTTCTGCATTCGTTTCATGTAACATTATGTCCCATCAGACTCTAATAGATAATATAATGTGAAACAAGGATAAACTCATGCACAAACCTAAACCTAGTCACCTGAAACTCTACATACAGAAGAACAAGTAACACAGCTAATAGGATTACAAATTAGCGATCGAGATATTGTGTTTCACAAATCACCACAAGTTCGAGGTTGAAGAAACGCTCCAATAGTTGTAGCACTTCACCGCAAGAGAAATTTCTGTCAAGGCTGCAACAACTCAAAGATGGTCAGCACGAAATGCCCACAAGTTTCATTCTGGTGGAAGTTAATGAATTCACATGCACACACCTTTTACTCAAGTATTCCATCAGGCCATACAGAACAAAGGGACCATGAATGCCTGCAAAGATAGGACATCAGAATTACTAGAACATATGTTCAATAAAGAAAGAAAGAAATTCTGTAGGACTTTGTTGGAGTTGGCGGAAACATGGTAACTATTTGCCATAATGTCCAAATAAAAATCAGGGCAAATGAACCAGCTGGTTTTCAATTTCTTTTAAGGTAATCAATTATATCAAAAACATTTGACAGACATCCTGAAGTTCACTTCCTTGCCCATCATGTTTACCACCTTTGTGTCACAAGAAATGTAAAAGAAAATATAACAAACTTCATATTGGTACTCAATTCAAGAATAAAATCAATCTGCACCAAATTTACATTGTATAGGATCTGTGTACTGTTTCTAAAACATCAAAAGCGAAAAAAAAATATCGCAAAGCACTCGATCAGAAGAACTGAACAAAATAAGCAATCAATAGCCAATGCCAATTCTACTGTCCTATAAATGGCACCGGAATATCTATGTATCTGTACTTCATCATACACGTTTATAGGATGCCCTAGTATGGTTACATTACACTATATGAAAGAAAAGCACAGATCATTTCTCATGTGCTAAACTTGAAATCATTTTATAAAAGCCAGATTTTAGTTTTCCTTGTCAAAAAAAAAATCATGGTTTCTCAATTATTTGCAGTTGCAGCGTGGCTATGCGACATAAAAAACTGGAATATTCATAACCCAACTGTTCTATTTCCCTAATCTTTCAAATTTCAGAAAGGGGTCCTGTAGGGCACTATTCTACATAATTATTTTTTCAAAGAAAATCACAAGTAAAACAGAGAGAAACCTCAGTAAACATGTTTTATCTGAAACCTCAACGACAGCAATGCCAACAGTGCACATAAATTTACTAGGCAAAGGTATTGATTACTCTTTAGACAATAGGGTGCACGTGTTATTTCTTTGAAGTGACATTACACAAATTTTGTAGCATCCAACATAAATGATGGTGATGATTTGTAAACCATTATGGTACTCGTGGCAAATTTGTCGCTTTCCTATTTTGCCTGCTACTGAATTAGCATTATTGTTATTTACAATAATTTACCCCAGCAGCCATTAGTACAAAGAACATTACTCATGAAGTAACACAATAATTCATAGTCACGTGTGAACGGGCTCTTGGTGCATTGGCTATGACACTTTAGTAGCACCCTCAAGGGGTTGGGTTCGACTCACGTGGGAGCGAATTTTCGGGCTCGGGCAAAAAAAAGTCCCTCGTTGGCTGTTCTGAGCTGTATGTGTAACCATTGCAGTTACCTTTGCCTTCAGAGACATACACGTGGCTCGCATGTCTGGGTACCTGTGGTGCGTCTAGGCAGCCGGCCTTCGGGCCTTTTTCTTAACGGGGCTAGAAAGAGATAAGAGATTCCCTTAAATGAAAGTTGTGGGGGCGGTCTTTCCCCCAACGATCGAGTTCTTTTCATAATCATACTCACTATTATTGTACAATAGATGTGTAGCTACTGAGATTTCGAAGCTTAGCTTGTCTATAACTTAAGGTACAACCGTTCTCTGCATCAACAAGGGTAAAATATAAAGGGACCCCTAAAAACATGAAGAAGGGCATAGACAATAGATAAACCTTTCAGTTTGGAAGGAGGGTAGAACTCAAGCCCCTGAAGCAGCCTCAGCTCCAACTCCACCTGCGAGTGCTCCTACCATTTGGACAAAAACAAGACCATACATCAATCGCCACGGACACACGCCCCTCTTCATGGGGTAAACAAAGTGGGAGACAGGTGGGGGGTATGATTTCAGACGGTAGAGGGAGACCTTGGGAAGAGACGAGGCCGAGGACGGCGGCGCCTGCGCCGGCGAGTCAGGGGCGGACTCAACTTTCTCCATGCGGCTTCGGTCGAACACCCCCTGAAGTTTTCGGAGGTTGAACTTCGCGGGCGCAAATCAATCCACGGCGGGATGGATCTCCCGCTCCACTCCGCTGGACCAAGACAGGAGCGGCGGCGGTGGTCGGAGGAGACGTGATTAGACGATCCGGGATTCCGGAAGGGGTGGGGAGGTCTCGGCCGGCCGGCGGCGTGGTACTCGGCTCGGCTGCGTCGCGTTCGCGAGCTGGATGTCTGCGGTGCGGAGTGAGAGGCCTGTTGCGTGAGTGAGCCCGGAGGCGCGCTGGGCAATGGCCATGGCTTCATTTCGTGGACGGAAAAGCCCAATCATAGGGAATGTCCATGGCTTCATTTCGAGGACGGAAAGCCCAATCATAGGGCATGGGCCGCATGGCCATGGCTTCATTTCGTTGACCAAAAGCCCAATCTAGAGCAGCAATGCCCTTCATTTCGTGGACCGAAAACCCCAATCACAGGCATGGCCATGGTTTCGGCCCTCTATCATGGGCCTAAATCCGCCACTAAAATGAAGATAGCCAACCACATGCATTCTAGACCCTCCCTATTTAGGGTTTTCAACAGAGCTCGAGGCTCACGAATTGCTCGAGCTTAGCTTGTTGAAACTTGACTCGGCTTAGTTATATATGGAAAAAAGCCAAGTTCAAGCCTTCACTAAAGCTTGTGATCTTAGACGAGCGAGCACGAGTTATTTGGCAATGAGCTTGTTCGAGTCGAGCTTGCTTGAGCCCCAGACGAGTTGAAGTCGAGTCTGCTACTATGGTTGGCTCGAGATAAGCTTGACCTTCCGTCTCACTCGAGCTTGAGGTGACAAGCTCGCTCGAGCTCGGCTCATTTCTAACCATATACCCCAACAAAGATTCTCTAACTGTTATAAATATTCTTCAGTTTTCATCACCTCTGAAACGGGAAAAAAAAGGAAACGTTTCCAAGACAAAGTGCTAAAGCTTCGCCTATGCATGATTTGCATGTTTGGCGGCGGCGTGGCGAAGCTATAAAACGTATGAAGGTTCGTTAGTTTTTGTTGACGACGGGTTGATGGTGCGGCCAATGCGAGGCCACTCGCCATTGAGGTGTTTCGCCTGTTGGGCCGCTATGGGAGCAGAAACAAGGAGGAAGAAGGCGACCATTGAGGTGATCCGGTACTAGGTCGGGTGGCCCACTAGCTTGTGGGCACCCGGAGCTATGTAGGCGATCCCTGTTAGATTGATCTCCTTGCCCCCCCAAGGCCCAACGGCCGTTGGGCTTGATCGCGCCCTGATCGGGGGCGTCCAGCACATTCACTGGCTGGTGGGCCCCTGTCGCGCTGCGCGTATAAAGAGAGACGTGGGGGCCGGGGCGCACGGTACGAGGTTCACCGCGCCGCCAGTCACCCCACCTACACACCCTACCGATCTAGGGTTAGCGCAGTGAGCGACGGGAAGCCGCCAGCCCCGCCGCACTTCTTCCCCAACAACGACGGCGACAGGCCCGTCGTCGCCATGGCCACCGCATCGGCGCCAGCTGCACACGAAGGTAACTAACGCTCTCCCCTTTCTCCCAGATCCGAACCCATGTTCATCCTAGATAGATTACAGGACCCGCTAGTATTGCACCTAGATGTCTCACAGTTTTAACATTGGTACCAGAGCCTAGGCTAGTGTGTGTCCTAGATCGGGTCATAGAAGTTGTAGAAGGAGATAGCATCGGCTTGTTCTTATTTCGATTCAACCGCGAAACCCTAACCCTAATTCAAGAAGGGAAAGAGATGGATCGAAGGGGAAGGGTGCTTACCTGTTTTCCCGTCTCCATCACAGACCGCCTCCGCGCGGACAGAAGCCGTCGCTGCACGCCGCCGTTCATCGATGTGCGCGCGCGCTCATCGGCAGCAGAACAGAATCGGGTCTCCGCGCACGCGGGCCCGAGGGCGCCGTCGACAGGGCCCTCGACGGCGGCGCGCTCACCCACGGGTGGACGCGCGCGCCGGCGAGGGGCCCGGCGGCGGCGCCGTGTCCTTCTTCCTCTCCGGCCGAGCGCCGCCGCGCTGCTGTCGCGAAAGAGAGTGGGAGAAGAAGAGAAATGAACTAGGGTTTCGGGGTCTCCGGTTTTTTCGCGTTTTTATTCCGCACACGATCGATGCTGGCCGTTGATCTCAATCGACGGCTCAGATGGAGGCGGGAGGGAGACAACCTCCCGCTGGGCCGGGCCGGCCTGCTAATCCGCGCTTTCATGTGGGCCGCGGATCCGAGCGCGAGCGCGGTATGGGACGCGCTCGTGGGCCGGGCCGTTTTGTTTTTTTTCGGTTTTTCGGGCCGAATAGAGGAAAAGAGTAGAAACAGTTCCAGAATTGGTTTAAACTTTTCCAGAAGCATTTTTTGAATCAAATTTGATAGAATTCGTCTCTGTTTAAATTTGAACCAACGGGATAATTTTTCCAGAGACTAGATAATTGTGTTTATGCTTCTGTTTAAGTTTTTACTACAGAGATTTAATGCTTCCGCTGCATAGATAATATAGACTTAAATTTGAATTGCCTTGTTTTTTAAATTCGAACCAACGGGAGAATTTAAATTTCAACTTATAGATTTATTTCAGATTCAGTTGCAGTGTTGTTATTTTCTGACCAACGTTGATTATAGCAATATTGTGACTTTATAGAAGTTTTTTCATGCATTATTTCTTTTTCTGCCCAACGGTGATGAAGATTTTAATGCAAAAAGTACTACATGTTATCATATTTAAATGTTCTCACTCGTTTTTGGACTATTTTCAGGAGGGCTATCTATGATGATGACCATCAATGATATCCCAGTGCTTAAAGGAGAAAATTATGGAGAATGGAACAAGAAGCTAGACCTCTTCTTCACTCTTGCTGGCCTTGACTGGGTGCTGTCTGCACCAGTTCCTGCAGCTCCTGAGCAGCCAGAAAGAGGAGAGAATGAGACAGATGCTGCTTGGTCAGCTAGAGAGCTTGCCTACAAGGCCAGCAAAGACAGCTATGATGTTGAGTATGCTGCTTGGTTCCCTGCCAACAAGAAGTGTTTGGCAGTGGTAAAGAACACTATAGAGGCCTCCATCATGGGGTCAATTACAGATTGTCCTACTGTTGTTGAGTACCTTGCAAAGATAAAGAGTCAGTACACTGGCTCTTCAAAGACATATGCTACCCAGTTGATAAAACAGCTGGTCACAGAGAGGTACACAGGTGGTGGGATAAGAGAGCACATACATCGCATGGTCAATATAAACAACAAGCTTAAACCAATGGGCCTTGCTTTCAAGGATGATCACATCGTCCATTTGGTTTTTGCTTCGTTGCCAAAGACCTTCGATACCTTCATTGTTGGGTACAACATTTCCCAAGAGAAATGGGACATAGAGAAGGCCATTGCAATATGTGTGCAAGAAGAGGAAAGATTGCCCCCGAATTCCATTAACTTTGTAAAGAACAAGAATGGGAATCCTTCCTCCTCCTCCTCTAAGGGAAAAGGTCCTCAGCAGTTTCAGGCAAAAGGTCCTCAGCAGTCTCAGACAAGAGGTCCTCAGCCTTTCCAGCAGCATAGACCCAAAGAAGGACAATTTACTGTGGGAAAAGACCAATGCATGCATTGCTTGGGCATGGGACACTACAAGAAAGATTGTCCCAAGTACTTAAAGATGATCATGGAAAAGAGAGGTGAGAACATTATTTCATTTGTAAATAAATCTCTGTATATAGATTATTCGAAATCTACTTGGTGGATTGACTCAGGAGCAACTATTCATGTTGCAAACTCTTTACAGGGATTCCGTTCGACGAGAACCACTCAAAGAAGCGAAAGGCAAATTAAGGTTGCCAACGGAGTCGAAGCAGATGTCGAAGCAGTTGGAGATCTTCTCTTAGAGCTTGACACCGGTTTTAGTTTATTACTTAGAGATGTTTTTTATGTACCCACATTACAGAGGAACTTAATAAGTGTGTCTCGTCTAGATGATTATGGATTTGATTGTCATTTTGGTAATGGCAGATGTGTAATAAAGATTGGTGATACAGTTGCTACTATTGCCTTTAAGAGAAATGATATTTATTTGTTATCGCTGCGTGAAAGTGTGAATTCCGTATGCGATGTGAATGCAATCACATCCTCATCAACAGATAATAATAGAAAGCGAAAGAGAAAAGATAACGAATCGTCGAAATTGTGGCATTGTCGCTTGGGCCACATTTCGAGGGGGAGAATAGAAAGACTCGTTAAAAATGACATTCTTCCCGCGCTAGAATTTTCAGACTTAGAACAATGCATTGATTGCATAAAAGGAAAATATGTAAAGAAAATAAAGAAAGGAGCTGTTAGGAGCACAGGTGTTTTAGACATAATTCACACCGACATCTGTGGTCCATTTTCAGTAAAGAGTATAGATGGCTATGATTCATTCATAACCTTCATAGATGATTATTCCCGCTATGGATATATTTATCCTATCAAAGAAAGATCAGAAGCACTAGATAAATTCAAGATATTTAAGGCTGAAGTTGAAAATCAGCACAGTATAAAGATAAAAGTAGTAAGATCCGATCGTGGAGGGGAATACTACGGTCGGCATACCCCATATGGCCAAGTTCCAGGACCTTTTGCAAGGTTCCTACAGGAACAAGGCATAGTAGCCCAGTATTCAATGCCGGGCGAGCCTCAGCAGAATGGAGTGGCAGAAAGACGCAACCGTACCCTAATGGATATGGTGCACAGTATGATCAGTTATTCGACACTGCCAGTGAGTTTGTGGATGGAGGCATTAAAAACCGGCATTCATATTCTCAACAGAGTACCCAGTAAATCGGTGCCCAAAACACCGTATGAGTTGTGGACAGGAAGAGTACCGTCATTAGCACACCTACGGGTCTGGGGGAGTCCTGCTGAGGCGAAAATATTCAACCCGAATATTGGGAAGTTAGATCCCAAAACAGAGACTTGCCATTTTATTGGCTATCCAGAAAAATCAAAAGGATATCGATTTTACTGTCCAGATAGATATACAAAGTTTATAGAAACAAGACACGCTGCCTTCCTAGAAGAACAAATGGTTCGGAGGAGCGTGGCAGTTCGAGAGATTGATCTTGAGGAGAAGCGGGTGTATGCACCTAATCCAGTGATTCAAGAACATTTCTTCTCACTGCCCGTTGTGGCTGCACCGACAGTGCAAGACACTGTGATGTCAGCCCCCGTGGTGGTTCCTCCTGTGGCAACAACGAATGAAAATGTGGAACCTGTCCCTCAGGATCCTATAGAGCCCGTTGCTGCAGAACAAGGGGAGCCGCTACAACCTCCAATAGAAAATGCTCCAGACATAGAGGTACAACCTCCGACAGAAAATGAGCAAAATGTAGAGGCCCCCTAGAAGGTCTCAAAGAGGAAGGAGGTCGGCTATTTCCAGTGATTATGAAGTATATAACACTGAGAGTTCTGAAGAATATCAAATGGAGGATGACCCTACCTCATTTGAAGAAGCCATGAGAAGCGAGCATTCGTCTAAGTGGTTGGAAGCCATGGAAGATGAAATGAGATCGATGAGTACCAACGATGTTTGGGACCTAGTAGAAATTCCTGAAGGAGTCAAACCAGTAGGCGGTAAATGGGTCTACAAAACCAAATATGACTCACAAGGGAATATAGAAAAGTTCAAAGCGCGACTTGTGGCAAAAGGCTATACGCAAAAAGAAGGAATTGATTATCATGAGACCTTTTCTCCAGTCTCATGTAAAGATTCCTTTAGAGTCATTATGGCCCTTGTGGCTCATTTTGATCTAGAATTGCATCAAATGGATGTAAAGACGGCGTTCCTAAATGGGGATGTAGATAAAGAATTTTTCATGGCACAACCAAAAGGTTTTGTTGTGGAAGGAAAGGAAAAGATGGGATGCCGTCTAAAGAAATCGATTTATGGGTTAAAGCAAGCTTCAAGAATGTGGTTCTTGAAGTTCGACAGTACGATTAAAAGTTTCGGGTTTGAACAGAATGTGGAGGACGATTGCGTATATGCAAAGTTCAAGAATGGAAAGTATATCTTCCTAATCCTGTATGTGGATGATATCCTGCTTGCAAGCAGTGACGTCAGTCTACTACTAGAAACAAAGAAATTCTTGTCCTCACAATTCGAAATGAAAGATCTTGGTGAAGCAAAATTCGTTTTAGGAATTGAAATTCACCGAGACAGATCCAAGGGGGTATTGGGACTATCACAAAAGACATACATAGAAAAGGTCCTGAAGAAATACAATATGCACAAATGCAGTGCTTCACCTGCTCCCATAGTCAAGGGCGACAGATATGGGGACTTTCAATGTCCAAAGAATCAATATGAAAAAGATCAAATGAAATCGGTACCATATGCTTCAGCTGTCGGAAGCTTACAGTATGCACAAGTGTGCACACGCCCTGACATTGCTTTTGTTACCGGGTTGCTTGGTAGATTCCAGAGTAATCCAGGACCAGAACATTGGAAGTAAGTAAAGAAAGTTCTACGCTATTTGCAAGGAACAAAAGGCCTCATGTTGACATACAGAAGAACAGATTCTCTGCAAATCACGGCATATGCAGATGCTGATTTTGCAGGAGATAACAGAAAATCAACGTCGGGATATGTGTTCACTCTCGCGGGAGGGGCCATATCATGGAAAAGTTGCAAGCAAAGTATCACTGCAACGTCCACAATGCACGCAGAGTTTATTGCTTGTTTTGAGGCCGTAGGACAGGTGAATTGGCTAAAGAAACTTATACCCGGTTTAAGAGTGGTTGACGACATCTCAAGACCACAAAAGATATATTGCGACAATGAACCCGCAGTCTCGTATGCTCACAACAACAGGTCAAGTGCCGCTACCAAGCACATTGACATAAAGTATTATGTTGTGAAAGATAGAGTCCGAGATCAAACCATAAGTCTCGAGCACATACGTACAGAGAAGATGCTCGCGGATCCGCTAACGAAAGGCTTACCACCCAGCGTGTTCAAGGAACACGTAGCCGGCATGGGGTTAAGGGACAGGCTATGATCTCTGGACTAAAGAGGCCCATAAAGAATAAAGGACTGTTTCAGAATGGAGGCGTGTATTGTAGCTGTTGATTCTATCGGCAGGATATGACCGTGACGATGAGACATGCTCTATGCATTAATCTGTGATGAGACAAGTGAAACAGAAAAGAAAAGAAAAAGTAAAAGAAGAGATCAAGGGGGAGATTGTTAGATTGATCTCCTTGCCCCCCCAAGGCCCAACGGCCGTTGGGCTTGATCGCGCCCTGATCGGGGGCGTCCAGCACATTCACTGGCTGGTGGGCCCCTGTCGCGCTGCGCGTATAAAGAGAGACGTGGGGGCCGGGGCGCACGGTACGAGGTTCACCGCGCCGCCAGTCACCCCACCTACACACCCTACCGATCTATGGTTAGCGCAGTGAGCGACGGGAAGCCGCCACCCCCGCCGCACTTCTTCCCCGACAACGACGGCGACAGGCCCGTCGTCGCCATGGCCACCGCATCGGCGCCAGCTGCACACGAAGGTAACTAACGCTCTCTCCTTTCTCCCAGATCCGAACCCATGTTCATCCTAGATAGATTACAGGACCCGCTAGTATTGCACCTAGATGTCTCACAGTTTTAACAATCCCTACCCATGCATGTCTATCTCAGAACATCTCCCAGAAACAAAAATGTCTCTCTCAAAACATCTCAAAAGAATGAAGAAGCGGGAGGCTCGAGTCAGTCAAACCTTCTCCGATGCACGATGTGCACGTTTGGCGGCGGCGTGGTGACGCCACAAAATACTCTAGGTACGAAGGCTGGTTAGTTTTTGTTGAGGACGCATTAATGGTGTGGTCACGCAACGACCTGCCTATACCTATGGAGGAGGAGCAAATAGAGTTGTTTGTTGAAGCATTTGCCGACATGAACCTTTGCGGCGACAATCATCCCATCTTATCAAAAAGAAGAAAGAGAAGTTTTAAAAAGAGCAAAAGGTTTACCACACTAGTCAAGTCCTAGATTACTGTAAGAAAGAGAGGCAAGTTATAGCATCTATAAAAAATATTCAATCAAATCAAAAGTGCCAGAGTACAACAAATATTCTTTCCCCAAAAAAAAGTACAGGCAGCATCCGAACGTTACCCTGGCAACCCGGGGCCAGAAATGCCCGTTGTGCCCCCTGGCTGGTCACCGTCTCGATGCAACCGCAAAAGGCAGAGGGAGGAGCCACAAAACACAAGCCCGCCGCATCGGCTCCCATGCCATGCCCTGCCAAAGCAGGACAGCGCAGCCAGCCCAGCGCGCCGCAGCAGCAGCAGCATGCACGCCACTCCCCTCCTCGCTTTGGCGCGAGAGAGAGAGAGAGAGAGAGAGATGAGTCACCGCGCCTGGCTTTAGCGAGAGAGGGAGAGAGAAATCGAGCCGTTGGCTAGAGGACACGGCGGCGCCAGGCCCAACAGGGCGTCACTCACGCACGGCCACACCAGCCAGCCTGAGGTGCGTGTTCCGGGGCAGAAAAAGAAACGGCAAAAAAAATCAGTGGTCGGTGCTCATCGATAAAAAGGGGGGACGGCTTTGACGACACTGCACACCACTCCCCACATTTCACACACACTCTCTCTCAGAACCGGCTAGAGAGCTCGAGCACCCTCTTCCTCCTCCAGCTGCTGCTGCCATGGCCGTACCGCTGCTGCTCCTCCTGCTCCTCGCCATGTTCTCAGGCTCAGGTGAGCGCCGGATCTGCCCGCTTCCTCTACCCGGGGCTGAGATTTCTGCCTGTTTTGGTTTGGTTTCTTTCTATCCCCGCCGCTGGGTTTCTTCTTCAAATCTCTTTCGGTCTTGGGGTTCCGGCCAGGGTGGTCTGGTCAGCCGGGGCGAGGGTCATGGTATTCTTGTTTCTTCAAATCTTTTGTGGCATAACCAAATCTTTGTTGGAAGATTGAAATATGTTTGGGGGAAAAAAACGTTTTTTTCTTCTTCTTGCCTGCGCCTTCTGTTTCCCCTTATTTCTACTGCGTGGGAGGGAAAGATTTACTCCAACAAACGAGTGACATCTTTGTTACGGCTGGTTTATTCCTCCGGCTTTCAGATGGTGCGTTCTGCGTGTGCAAGCCCGGGCTTCCGGACGCGATGATGCAGAAGGCCATCGACTACGCGTGCGGCAAGGGCGCCGACTGCACGCAGACCCAGCCCAACGGGCCCTGCTACAGCTCCCAGAAGACGCAGGTCTGCAACTACATCGTCAACAGCTACTACCAGAAGAACGGCCCCATGGGCGGCACCTGCGACTTCGGCGGCGTTGCCTTTGTCACCGCCTCCGACCCCAGCACCGGCAACTGCAAGTTCACCGCAGGCTCTAGGTAACAACAAGCACTTGTTGTTAATACTAGTACTAGTTTCTTGTCATGTGAATGAAGATCTGGGGCTTAAGTAGTATTTTCTGATTAGAGTAGTAGTTGGAGTATCTTATGCGTGTTGCAGCGGTATATTTTGGTACTCCTCCTCGACTGTTGTCTGCACATTTCGGCTTAAGAGTGGTTTAGTAGTGGGATTATTGCGCTTCAATCTAGATTCAGCATGGTACACAACAACTGTTATTTATGTAGTTCCACGAGGGCTTCTTTCTTGCACGGTACTAGTAGTACACCCAAGTACTAGCAATGCTAATGTCACCAACTCTCGTGTATCATGCGTCGAGTCGCTCCGAATCTGTAGAGGAAAAATAGGGTGTGAAACGCTGTCCCTTTCAATCTGCATGGAAAGGGAAATGCGCGTGGTGATATGTGAAAGGTTGTATTAGCTGCTTTTCCCTGGGAGTTTGTGGAGCATATTAGTAGTAAGCACTCCACTAGAAATCGCTGGAGGCCGCTGATATGATTGGTGGCGCATTGGATTCCTGCATCCATGTGAAACGAAAGGCGTCTGAAACGTATATCTTCCTAGTCCGAGCTTAAAGCAATGTCTTTTCGAGACGAAAGCAGCGGCCCCCGGTCCCTCCCGGCTGGCCGGTTGCCGTTTCTAGTCAAAAGTACAGTGAACCTTTGCATCTCATCATCAAATGCATCGCGGTGTCAATGCATCTACACACAGTTTCTGCATTCTTCACCAAACATTACGTGTTGCAAGCTTATCTTGTCACTGTAACTAAAGTGTGTGTTGCTTTGGATTCCTTGTGTTTGCAGCAGCGCAGGAGGCGCCGGCACCGGCGGCGGTATGGGCGCTGGCACTGGAGCAGGCACCGGCGCGGGCGCCGGCACCGGAACGGGCACCGGCACTGGCATGGGCGGCACGGGAACCGGCACCGGCGCTGGCATCACCACCCCCGGCGGCGCCCTGAGCCCACCCTTCGGCGGCGGCGCGTACGGTCCGTCGGGCTCCGGCACCGGCCCTGACTACAGCGAGGCCGCCGCGCGCCCCGTCCTCGCCGCCGCTTTCCTGGCCGCCGCGCCGCTCCTCCTCCACTTCATCATCTAGTCAGGAAAGCTGGCTGGCGCAGAAGGCCGTTGCCTCGCGCGCCTTCCCGTGCCTGCTGGGTTTTGATCATCAATCAGTGTTTGTAGTAGCGGTAGAGCAGTGGCCACCACCGGACATCCGCGACGACAGTGGCCTGCGCTATCATCGTCATCATTATTGTCAAGAACTGACCCGACCCGACGCCGGTGGCCGCCATGTGGTTGTTGTACGGGTGGTAGAGAGGGAGAGATCTAGGATTCTTTTGTAGTTCCCCCGGACATACGTGTCGTCGTTGCGTTTTCCGTCTTTTCTTTCTGGATTGTTGCTGTATGCACCCTGCTTCTCTGTTCTTGCTAGTGTATCCTTGGTGGCCACTTTCTCCTCTGTTCTTGCTGTCCTGAGTTCTTTGCAAGCTTGCATCTGGCTGTAGTGGGGTTCCTGTCGTGCAGCACGAACGGTGGTGGCTTGCGCTGGATGATGCACTGTCAGGTCACATGCACCGAATCGTGTCTCCGCCATTCATTGAGGCTTGCACGTTGGAGGGAGGAGGATCTGGCGCACGAGTCGGATGGCCAATATTGTATTGGTCCCAGTCCAGTACGGCATGATCTGATGATGGAGGCCAGCGTCGTGAGTTTTGGTCCGGAGGTGGCAGTGGGCTGGTTGTTCCGACGAGACGAGAGAGCCACGACGACCGTGTCCAGCCGACACCGACACGGGAAGCTCACGAGGTGATGACCGCTTCCAAATCCGCCAGATGTGGACCGTGCGTGCGTGGCGTGGCGTCGTAACCAGAACCGACGCAGACCGCAGTGGACCAGTGGTCGCCGCACCGCTAGTGACCATGGTTGAACCCAAGGCTTCTCCGCGGTAACGCAGTGGCAGTAGGAGCCACTGACATGTGGCCCACGAGGGGTTTTAGACCAAGATGTCAGTGACTTATTCATGCCTTGACACCGTGGACCTTTTTCCTTTTTTGAGCCAAAATGGCCTGGCCTGGTGGTGGATCTAGGTGGGGGCCTTGGCCCGGCTTTGCTTTTTTTTTTTTTTAGAATCGGGCCTTGGCTCGGCTGTAGTAGGAGCAGCTGGTGCTGAGCCGTGTTTTCTTCACAGCAGGCTCAAGTGCTGCAGCAAACCTGGTTTCGCAGCCTGGGCCTTTGGACGGAGGTGGAACGCGTACTCCTGGGTGGGCTACATAGCATGGCTCCTGAAACTTGCCATGAAAAATGGGCTGGGAACAATGTTGTGATCCTGAAACGGGCCAAATGGGTGACTGGCTATTACTAAAGACAGAGCCCATGATATCCATTGAGAGTTTGTTTAGGCCGGGAACTTTCAGTTAGACCATGGGCAACAAAGTGGCATTCTTTCGACTTCTTTCATGGGCTGAATCACCTACCCAACTTTGAAAACCGGTCATGATTCCAAAAAAAAAAAAAAAACACCTTTCAAACCGGTCATTTTATACTCTGAAGTAACTATAGTTTTTTTGATACAATTCAGATCCCACGCGGGCGCTACACTGCCGCGTTCAACACAGACGCATAGCTAGCCACACTCGGTGATGGTGCATCTTTCTTGGTACAATTGAATAACTCAACTGAATACATGGTGGAAAATTTGTTGCCTTTCATGTAAAATTCATGAAATGTGGTCAATAGCATGGAAATTTAATAAGAGTAATGCTACAGACCAACCATAACATCCAACTCACGTCCGACCATGTACTGTGGCACAAATCTGGTCGTATGTGTACCTTTTCTTATATACATTCAATGGCTCGATCAAGCAGTACCAATGTTTTTGCCCAATCATGACTAGCTAGTAGCACAAATCTGGTCATGTAGTAGGCCAGGACGAGATGTATCCGAGCTGAGTTTGTAACATTGCCTTGAAACGTCAAGTAAACAACATTAGATTGGAGAGAAAAAGGTGAAAAGTGAGCTAATTTGGCAAATGTTAAGGATAGAGTAAACCAAATTATAGTTTATGAGGTTATCTAGACTATAGCCAAACTTGGAGGGAGTAAAATGGACTTTATCCTTTTTTCATGTTCCGTCTAATTTGTTTCTTCTTGCTTGCACGTTTTTCTTGGAGCAATTCAGTGAAATCTCTCTGACTAGGTGCTTAACCTCCCCTGTTCTAGCACTGTTACATGTCTGGAATTCAATGTTTTTGCTCAATCATGACCAGTAGCACAAATATGGTCATATGTTTAGCTTTCCCATTTAATAATCATTGAAATATCTATCAGGTGTAAGATCGCACTGGTAGACCTGCCAATCACGTTGCAGAAATTTTAATCATGTGGGTCCAGGAAAGAGGGTATCTTCATCAATGATGGGGAGTCGGACATCAGAGTGGGATGCATAGTCATTCCGAATTTCTATTTGGCCTCCGGAGAAGGTATAAATGGACCTTGCCTTGTTAGTACATCTGTGACTTCAAAATAATGTTCGGTGCTCAGAACTACACGTATTTTGAATGGAGTTAGTAAAGTTTTGCGACTATTAATGGACCATATATAAAGTGGTTTATATAGGACTAAAAAAATAAGAAATGATGAGTTATTTATTTTCTTTTCGACGAAAATTTTGCTCTTGAATGGTGAAAACAAAATGTCACCTTGGACTGTAATAACCTCAGATCATGGATGGACTTGGTTGAACAAAGCATGAGGACACTACATTGGTCGATTTTGAGATATTCCCAAAAAGGGAGAAACTAATCAATTTCTAGTTTCGATCGAAAGACAATTAAAGCAAATTTTTATGGGTAAGATAAAGCATTAATTTGACTATGTCACCTAGTGGAAACTTGAAACCGAATTCTACATATTAACCTGAGCTTGCTGCTTGGATTGAAGTCACAACATTTTATCATGTAGTAGGTCAGGACGAGAGATGTGTTCGAGCTGAGTTTGTAAAATTGCCTTGACCTAAGTCCACGTCAAGGAAACAACATTAGATTGGAGAGAGAGAGGGTGAAAAGTGAGCTGATTTCGCAAATGCTAAGATAAAGTAAACCAAATTATAGTTTATGGGGTTATCTGGACTATTGCCAAACTTGGAGAGAGTAAAATAGACTTTATCCTTCTTTCATGTTCCTTCTAAATTTGTTTCTTCTTGCTTGCGCGTTTTGCTTGGAGCAATTCAGTGAAATCTCTCTGACTAGTAGGTCTTAACCTCCCCTGTTCTAGCACTATTACATGTCTCTGCAGTACCGTGTGTGGGTGAAACGTTCCAGCTGCAGACTCACATAGGCCAAGCACTTGGTACAAAGCGATCGACTGTAAGGGGAACGCAATGTGTCCCTAACGACAAACTGAAAGCTCTCTGTTACTGGACCTTGTTGGTACTACGTACTAATCCTGTGCTTTATCTGTCAAGCCATCTCTCAACGTGACTACTCGTTAACCTCCGACGATTTGACCTGACCAGGAAAGGTGCCGGGTCGCTTTAACCTGCAGTACGCGGCCGGAGTGCCGTTTTCTTCAGATTTGCACGCGCGACCGCCGAGAGGGACGAGCGCGTACGTACTCACCAGGCAGGCAGCATGGCCTTGTGTACTGTATAGTACTCTTGTGTGTGTCACACCGCCGCCGTACGCGTTGGTGCGCATGTGAGTGAGGGGAACGGGCTTTGCCCTTAATTGTTTGACGCTCTTGTCCCGTGTCCTTTCTGTGGCGCACTGCCGGCGGGCGGGCCATGCATGCCTCCCGAGATGCCGATGGGTGATGTGTGTGCTGCTGCTGCTGTCCTGCGCTGGACATTTAAAAGATGATGTGATTTGTCATTCGTGCGCGCTTTTGCGTGTGGGCCGTGCACGGGGACCAAGATCTTCTGAATTGCTTCACAAAATTCAGGGTAGCTACAGTACTCAGAATTTCTCCTTTCATCCACCGTCTGATTTGATTTGGATGATTCAGATCGATCGCTGCAGGGAACTTGACACAGTACCAAAATGTATCTACTGTAACCGACAAACTGTTTAAACAGTACCTTCTACGGTGTTAATTCAGGGTGCTGTAACTGTCCTCACATAAATTACTGTACTGGGCTACTGTACCCTGAATTTTGTGAAGCACTTCAGGGGATCCGGATCCCGTGCACGGCACTTCTTCGGTGTGCAGAGTTGTGGATGGGCCGACGGAATATATGCGTGGTGCATGATCATGGTGCTACATCTTTTATGTCTCTATCTTTTTGGCAGATCAAACCGGGGGCCTCCATGCACGCACTATCGATCGATCCCACCACGGCTGCAATGCAATGCATGGCGTTCGTTCGTTAACTCTTGCTTCCAACGCACGCATGCAGCAGCAGTAGAACCGCGCGAAAGGGGCGTCGCGACAACCAGACCGGAACACCGCCGTGTGGGCGCCGGCCTTTTTGCCGTTGTGCGTGCCGACGCATCAGGCAGCCGCGCGCTGTTCCTGCAATCTGCCAGCATGTCCGATGATTGGCCGTCACGCATCCACGCGCGACCACCACACGCCCATCTCGTGGGGTGCATCAATGCAGAGGTAAAGGAGAGAAGGGTAGCGCGCGAGCCGGTCACGGTACGGCGTGTGCAGTACTACTGCAGTTCATCTGTTCATGTACGTTTGCCTATCAAATACAAATAGTTGTAGCAACCTTCTATGTTCACGCTGAAAGATCGAGAAAAACAATTCTCGGCATTCGAGCATCCATTATCCTAGCTAATAGGACGAGTCACCATGCGTTTGCTCCAAAGCGCTAATACCACTGCCATGGCCAAAAAAATAAAAATAAAATGGTAGCCCAAAACACCCCCATGCATGCATATTTCCTCTTCTTTTTTTTTTTGACACGCATGCATCCATATTTCTCTATTACTGGAGTACACATCAACTTTTGTTAGAGAATGAATGACTTTGTTTCAAGCCACATATCAAACGGTCAGTTGATGTAAAATGTAATGGAAGTGGGTCAAAACGCAACTTTTTGTAAGGGAAAATTAGATTTTAGCCCTCCAGCTAACAATGAAATCTGAGATTGGGTAATACCTTGATTCGGTAAACCAATTATCTTTACATCTTGAACCATTCAAAATGGGGCAACTTCAACCGCGGTAGTGTTTTGCACGATGACATCATGGCATTTGGGCGCGCCATTGAGATGATATATATCTGCTTAAATTGAATCTAGTATCAACTAAGTCTTTTGGATGATACATACATGCTGTACGTCTACATGCATGCTAACTAGTACTTCGTAATATTGACACGCGAAAAAAAGTGATGGGAACACAATGGAGCTTACACTAAGATGACAAGTCATCATATGTGTAATCAGATAGTGGTGTAAATGTATGAACACCCAGCAAGTTGTTTTCATTTTGCATGGATGGAAGGGGCATGTGCCCCTATTGGTTAATTGATTCAATTAAGATTTATTTTACAAAATAATCAAAGGTGGGGGGGGGGGGGGGGGGGGGGGAAGGCAAACATGGGGAACAAGGAATTTGCAAAGTTGTTAACTATTCTTGAATGTGTGGAAGTATCTTTTTTTTTCGCTTTATGAATAACCACACCACATGAAGAATTTGGTGTTAATTCCGTCTCTTCAATTGAGGGGCCTACAAAAAGGAACATATAATTTTTACTTTAACGTAGCCAGCAACCAATGTCAGCACATGCACAAACGTGTGATCCAATTAATGATTCCAATGGATACCTATCATACACATGGGAAAATCCACATGAGAAACAGGTGGTATAAACACTCCTCCCACTGCAGAATATGATATCACAATTATAATCGTCCAATACCATATTCATTCTTCTGAATTTGCCTCTAGGTTTAGCCAATCTCTCAACAATATAGACAAATGAATTTTTTCTATTACATGTAACACCCTATGTTTTGCCCATTATGAAAAATCACTAAAAATTTGAACTTTTTCAAATTTGAACAAAATTCAATCAAAGTAGAAGTCAATTCCATGCCAAATTTAAAATTTTGAATTTTAATTGTGCATCAAACACCACCATGTGCATATTGGGAATTTTCTGATTTTATTTATGTGTTCATTTGGTTTTGATCCTTTTTCAAATTTGAAATCCATTCAAATTTGAATCTCTGAAAATCCTGGAAAAGTTTAAACCATTTCTTCCCTCCTGGGCCGCCCCTCTCTTTTTCTTCTTCCCCCGGCCCACTCCCCCTCCTTTACCTTCCCGCGCGCAGCCCAGCTTCTCCCCCCTCCGGCCCAGCAGCAGCCCGGCCTGCTCTTCCGCGCCGAGTCACTGACAGGTGGGCCCCACTAGTCAGTGTCGTCTCCCACCTTCTGACGCCGCGCCAGGAGCGCCCATGCCGGCCATCGTCGCCCCGTCTCGTCGCGCTACACCGCCGCCGCAGGAGCTTCACGTGCGCACGCGACGCCGTCGTCACCGCGCTCCCGTCCCGTCGCATCGCCTTAACCTCGCGCGCGCCCTTTCCCCGCGCGGACCGACGTCTTGACCCGAAGACCGGCGAGCCCCATGCCTCGACGCCAGCCCAGCTCAGCCGCCGTCCCGTCCGCCGCACTGTGGCCGTCCCGCGTGTCCGTCATCACGCGCGTGGGCGTTGTCCTCCCTCTGGCGCGCCATCGCGTCGTTGTACTCGGGCGAGGACCAAGCCGGCGACCGCAGCTCGAGCCGGCGCCCAACGGCTCCCTCCCCGACCACCTATAAAAGCCGCGGAGCTCCGCGCACGTCCCCTCCTCCTCTTCCCGCGCTCAAACCAGCTTCATCGCCACCCGAGCTCGTCAATTTCAGCTCTTCCCCATCTTCAGCCTCCACTCCGGCGACCGCTCCGTTGTGAAATCGCCGAGCAACCAGTGGGCCTCCATTTCCCCTTCTCTGCTCCTCTCGCTCTCTCTTACTCCCTCTAACCCCGCGGCCTCACCATTTTTGCAGTTAAGCTGCCGAGCATGGCGGGCACGGGAGGTTAGGGTTCCGGCCACCGCAGGCGGGTCGACGTCAAGCCTCCGGCCTCCTCTGCCCTCTTCGAACCCGCGGTGAGCTTCCCCACGCTCCCCTCTCTCTCCCGCGCCACTTATTCTCATTCCCCGCGCACGGATTCGAGTTTGGCTTCGAGCTCCGCCGCTCTTCGCCGCGCAATCCCAGCGCCGGCTCGCCGTCCGGCCACGCTCGGCTCAGCTGAGGAGCGCGCTAGCTTCCCCGCGCGTGCGCACGCCTGCGGCCACACGAATGCGCGCAACTTCACGCGCGCGCACTGCTTCGCCCGCACGCCGCCGCGCACCGCCATCTCCGGCGAGCTCTCGCCGTCCCTCCGGTGCCCCGCGACGTCACCACCAAGCAGTCCTCGCTCCGCCTCCGCGCGTAGAAGCCGTAGGTGCTCACCGTTTCGTCATCCGAGCTCTGTAGCCGCCGCCGGTGAAGTTTCCGGTGAGGCGCCGCCGCGCGCGCTCACCGCTCCGACGCACCCTGGTCGCGCTGCGTCAGCATCCGACGTGGCGTGCCGCGTCAGCGCCCGGGCCCGCGACGACCCAGACCGGAACACCGCCGTGTGGGCGCCGGCCTTTTTGCCGTTGTGCGTGCCGACGCATCAGGCAGCCGCGCGCTGTTCCTGCAATCTGCCAGCATGTCCGATGATTGGCCGTCACGCATCCACGCGCGACCACCACACGCCCATCTCGTGGGGTGCATCAATGCAGAGGTAAAGGAGAGAAGGGTAGCGCGCGAGCCGGTCACGGTACGGTGTGCAGTACTACTGCAGTTCATCTGTTCATGTACGTTTGCCTATCAAATACAAATAGTTGTAGCAACCTTCTATGTTCACGCTGAAAGATCGAGAAAAACAATTCTCGGCATTCGAGCATCCATTATCCTAGCTAATAGGACGAGTCACCATGCGTTTGCTCCAAAGCGCTAATACCACTGCCATGGCCAATAAATAAATAAATAAAATGGTAGTGTTTTGCACGATGACATCATGGCATTTGGGCGCGCCATTGAGATGATATATATCTGCTTAAATTGAATCTAGTATCAACTAAGTCTTTTGGATGATACATACATGCTGTACGTCTACATGCATGCTAACTAGTACTCCGTAATATTGACACGCGAAAAAAAGTGATGGGAACACAATGGAGCTTACACTAAGATGACAAGTCATCATACGTGTAATCAGATAGTGGTGTAAATGTATGAACACCCAGAAAGTTGTTTTCATTTTGCATGGATGGAAGGGGCATGTGCCCCTACTGGTAAAGATTTATTTTACAAACTAATCAAAAACGGAAAAATAGGCAAACTTGAGGAACAAGGAATTTGCAAAGTTGTTAACTATTCTTGAATGTGTGGAAGTATCTTTTTTTCGCTTTATGAATAACCACACCACATGAAGAATTGGTGTTTCCATCTCTTCAATTGTTGGCCTATTGTATTGAACAATTCACATGTATGTATATTACAGAGAGGAACTTATAATTGTGAGTTTAACCTTAGCCAACCAATGTCATCACATGCACAAACGTGCGATCCAATGATTCCTATGGATACCTAACATACACATGGGAAAATCCACATGAGAAACAGGTGGTATAAACACTCCTCCCACTGCAAAATATGAAATCACAATTATAATCGTCCAATGCCATATACATTATTCAGAATTTGCCTCTAGGTTTAGCCAATCTCTCAACAATATAGACAAATGAATTTTTTCTATTACATTTGACCAAAAAGAAAAAGGTCCGATCCATTTTGTAGCGCCTGATGGATTGGAGTATGTGTGGTCTTGTTATTGATTTAACTGATGAGAACTAAGCCGTATACATGTAGGAGTTATGTATCATTAGGATTGTTACTACTAGTACTTGCCTGGCTTGTGCATTGGCTTAACCAGTCTAACGGTTACGGCACATGAAACATCAAATCAGATGTGAACGACATTCCCAAAAGAAGGGCAGTACAATGTTGAGCTGGTGGTGGATGACAAGTCTATCTAGGCGTAGGCCACGCCTAGCTAGTCCTTGGGAAAACTCCGGGAAAGGGAAAAGCCTCCCAATAATTTGAGCCGTTCGACCGATGTCTTGGCGCCCCAGTGAAGCAGCAGCCGATAAAGCCTGTAAACCTGAACCGTCAGTCACCGACTGGCCGCTCGCTGCTCAGAATTCGGTGAAGAAAACTGGAAGAAACGGACGGGTGAATCGGAAATCACATACGGCGGAGAAAAACGCCCGTACGTGGTAAAATCCTCAACAGCCGGCGAATCATCTGAAGTTGTGGACTGGTGGTGACCGTCCAATATAATGTTGCAGAAATGAGATGAATGCAAGACGAATCTTAGTGGCTGTTTTACTGTGGTAATAACTTGTACGGCTGCCGAAATGTACGCTTGTTACCACTTTGAACGGCATCCGCTGAATTTGCCGCAGCCCTCGCCGCTGTAGATGACGGGCGGAGCACAGGCGGCTGCGTGGTGCCCAGAGGCGTAAATTTGCGGCAGGGAACGCAGTCATGCATCAGCGGCCGGGCCGGGAAGTACTCTAGTAGTAGTAGGAAGCACGGTGACACGGCGGCGCGAATATCGAAGCCATGGCAGGACCGCCGTGAGATCGATCGAGCGGAAAGAAATGCTTGGTGGTCTGTAAATTAAACCTCACACGGAGAAGAAGCACGGATCGGGTGATAATCCGGGTACGAATTGACGCTGATTGGATTCAGAGGTGTCGCTGCTGCATGATGAAGGCCATCGAGCCTGTTCCGATCGAAAGGACGCTGCGGGAATTAAAGAGGCCACCTTTAATTCATTAGACTAGCTACCGTCAGTCTCAAATCCACAAGTCTCAAGCACTGGATTATAGGTTGAGACAGACATCACAGGACCACCTCGCTTCTTCTCTCTCATTTTGCATCGCTGCCTGAACGAGACAGCCTGCTGGCATGTCTTTTAGTGCAGCCACCCGCCATGACGACTCACCTTGACCTTGTCAGTCAGAATACTGCTACTTTTATGCTGAGGTGAGCTCAATGAAGTGAGCACTATTTTTTTTGGCTCCGAAGGGATTGGTCCAAGAATGCTTCAAATTTAGTATACCCACTACTTCCTCCCTGCATATATTGGTATCGATCAGTCGATGGTCCGGACGCCCAGTTGATGCCTTCATTCAGGCATCGGCGCTTGATGGCATTGGCTACAGGCTACAGGAGTTGATGATGTCAGTGTCACATGCATGTACGGCGCGCGCCCAGCGGATCCAATTCACTCACTCACTGCCGCCGATTCAAGGTTTATGAGCGCCAGCTCTTGAGCTGTATAAATTGCAGCTACCACTATTTCACCTACTACTGTAATACTATGTTTTTGCTTAATTACCAAGACGAAGTTATATGCTGATCGCGTCATTGGGAGATCTCGATCCATCGACGAGAAGATGAAACTAGTAGTAGTAGCATGTGGACCAGCTGAGAGTAGAAAGGGCAATGGCATATATGGCCAGGACGGTTAAGGTTGTGATATATTGCTGTCTGGCGTACGCGTCGCACTCGCACTAGGATGAAGTGTCACTTGTCCTGATCGAGCTAGAGAAACTGACGTGTGCGAACGGACCTATAGCTAGCTACTTCTCGATCGCGCCATGATCTGTACGTAGCAGTAAGAGCATGACCACCGCAAACGGCGATCGATCATTCTTACCCATGGGGAAAACGAAAACGTTTGGAACATGGATGGACACGTAGTACGTTTTCCGAGGTGCGATCGATTGCGAGATATGGCAAAGATATTCTGGCGGCGTAGCGAGCTAGTGGGATGGGCGGCGTTTTGTCCATATGCTGTCAGCTGTGATCAGAGGGTCATCAGGCTTGCATGCATGGCAGCGCGTGGTTAGCTTTTTAGCTACCTTCTGGGTCGATCTGGGTATTATGTTGCAGTGATGCAGCCGCCCCAATGGAGCATGGTCATGAGAGAGAGAGAGAGAGAGAGAGAGAGAGAGAGAGAGAGAGAGAGAGAGAGAGAGAGAGAGAGAGAGAGAGAGAGAGAGAGGATTTGACTGTCGACTCTATTCCATGCTCAAAAAGGAAGTTAACCGAGGTCACTACAAGCAGCTGATAATGATACATGCCATGGAAACCGTGAGCAGTGGAGTGAGAAATCCAGTATTGTAAACGTTTCAATCTAGGTAAACATTTCTAATATGGTTGCTATCAAAAGTTTCACTACGGGAAACCCCTCCCATGACGAGTGTCTGGCTCTTTGCATTTTGTGGGGCACTCGGCAAAAAGCCTCTTTGCCGAGTGTCCACAAGGAAACTCTCGGCAAAATCCAGGCAGTGCCTGATAAAAAAAACTCTCGGCAAAGAACCCTTTGCCGATCAAATTACGCCTTTGGTTCTACACTCGGCAAAGGCTCGGCAAAGGAGGGGTCTCCCGTAGTGTTTTTCAGCTTTGATCCTGCAAGATAAATTATTTAAATAAAAGATTGTATATTACAATAGTTAGTTTCATAATGAATCTTGTAACATTATCATTATATTGTCAATCTCAAATATTTTCTACTATTGTCAGCCAAAATTGAAAAGGTTTTACTTTGCCCAAACTAAAAAATCATCACGTTTGTACATGTACTAATTTACTCCATCTTGAGCCTTTTTTCCCCAAGGAAAGGGGTTCATTCAGCGTTGGTGGTTTTACATTACTTTGTAGTTACTCCCTCCGATCTTTTTTTTTCATGACGTTCAGACAAAATTTGTAGTTCAAATTTACACTATGATTCTTGTCTGAACGTCATCAAAGAAAGATAAGAGGGAGTATACATTACTACTTTATTTTCAGCAAATTAAGATAAGGATCATATTGTTTACATTGGGGTTAACTGCACGCATTAGATGACAATGTATTATAACTTTGTTTAAGACATTTGAGGGGAAATGATTATTAGTTGTTGTTGTGAGAAATTTGTGAAATGCGCATATGATAGCACAAGATATTTGAGGAGATCTAGATTGACTTTAGGGTCTCTTTATCTTTATTTCACCCAATATATGTGTATCTTGCAAAAGGATAAAAAGGCATGGTGCGTGGTCCAGCCGCTGGCCCGCTGCCTATTGGGTGCCCAAAAGAAACATGGTCCCGCCCTATATGGAGTAGCCTCCTAGGTTCTGGTGCTCTTGACCCTGTCCTGTTATTACATAAGCACTGTTACATATATATACCTTGGTGCAGTGCTTATTGAGATATTTTGCTCAATCATTTCAGTGTAAGTCCGAATTTTTACAATGGGCATTCAGTTACTTCATGTGATGCTTGTTAGCATAATACTAGTAGCTAGCTAGCTAGGACTGTCTAATTAAATAGATTCATTTGTTCTTGAGAATGAGAGTATACATTGGAGGAGCTCATACCAAATGTCTTTTTAGTACTCGTACATATGAGCTCCTACAACATACACTCAGTATATGACGCAAGAATAATGAGCATGCCTTGAGGGGATAGATGTAGGAATATACGATACGGTCCCAGCAGGTTCTGAATGGCTCAATGGGATGTGGCCTGTAGCTACTTGTGCAGTGTAGCTAGCCTGCAGTCGATTCACTGCGGTGGCCCATCCGCGATCGAGACGGTAACACACTAAACACACGAGGAGCACGATTTGGTGAAAGGACAGGGGCCCGAAAGCGACGCTGATCATTTAGTTGGTGCAAATAAGCAGCACCACAAGCTCGCAAGTGCTTTGCTCCCAGCAGAACGCACACAAGCTGGGTAGCTATCTATAGCTGCTCTCCCTTTCCTTCCATCATCTCGAGCAAGCTAGCGGCTAGGGTTTACACTAGAGTGTTGAGGCTGAGCCATCGCCGTCCACCTCCTCTTCTTCATTCACGCCGGCCAGTCAAGGTCTGACGAGCGGCGGCCGAGGGTGCGTGTTCGAGCAAGGTTATTAACTTGATAAGGCAAAGAGGAAGCAGTTTAATTTGAGCTGATCTGAGGAGCACACACTTGATCGATCATGCTTGTAAGTGGTTCTTGATAGCTAGATCTCCGGTGCGCGGTTCATTTTTTCTTTTTCCAATCCTCCAGTGGTTATTTGTATCATTTGTTCCGCACAGAGTTTGAATTTCTCTTAGCTCGATCTGAAATGGTTGCCCAAGGCTAGGCGATTAGATTTGAATCCTTTTTGTTCCTCTTCTTCACAGCACACGGGATTTTTGGTTAATCTTGAATCCTTGTATTTTACACGCGCCTTAATAATCTGACATACAGATGCCACTACGGGAAAACCGATTTTTGCCGAGGGTTTAAATAATTGATTTCCCGTAGTGTGCCATATGCACAAGGCGGTCATATATTTACTTACTAATCCTTTGGGAACAGTTCAAACTAAATAGTAGTAGTCCGTGGCTTTTCTGCAGTATTAATATGCATGCAGATTGCAGAATAGTATAGTAAGCTGTGCATATGGAGAGATACAGTTCCTTATCCACAAGTTCATGTTCCAGTGTCATCCTATATCTTGCTGTCATGTTCAGCGAATGCTGCTGCTTCCCCAGTGGGCCGGGACTGTGTGGCCAGCTGATATATGGATCTACCACATGTAGCGAGCGAGAGAGCGAGCACTGTGATCGATGCATCGCCACATTTTATGCAGGCTAGTCTGGATTAGTAATTGATTTTGGATTTGTTATGATCGATTAACAGGTGTGATAGATGATGAGCAGCTGCCTACTACTAAGGCGATGATGATAAGCGGCAACTACACAAACGATGAGCAGCTGGGCAGGTGCAGCAGGAAGCAGGCCGAGCAGCCTGGGAAGAGCGGCGTGGTGGCGAGCTCGCGGCATAGCTGGCCGCCGTCGACGGAGTCGCGGATAGTGCGCGTGTCGCGGGTGTTCGGCGGCAAGGACAGGCACAGCAAGGTGAGGACGGTGAAGGGCCTGCGCGACCGCCGCGTGCGGCTGTCGGTGCCGACGGCGATCCAGCTGTACGACCTGCAGGACCGGCTGGGCCTCAGCCAGCCCAGCAAGGTCGTCGACTGGCTCATCGACGCCGCGCAGCACGAGATCGACAAGCTCCCGCCGCTGCAGTTCCCGCCGCACAGCGCCCAGGACCTTGTCGCCCACCTCCAGCCATCCTCCATGACGTCCATGCTGCCGCCCTTCGCCAACGCGTCGTCCGTGCTCGACGGCGACAAGGGCGCCATCAAGGCCGGGCTCATGGGCCTGCACAACAACAATTCCAATTCCGTCGGCCTTGTCAACGGCGCCATGCCGCTGGCGCACAGCCTCTTCTTCGCCGGCGGCGACTCAGCTTGGACGAACAACCACAATAATGGCAGTACTACTGTTCACGATCAGGTGAGCTCGCCTCAAACGTCGACGGTGGCTCACCACCATTCGCCCTTCTCCTCGCTTCTGTCCCTGGCTCCGGGGCCTCAGCTCGTCTTCTACTCGCCGGAAGGCGGCGCCTTCGCCATGAAAGAAGCCGCCGATGATCAGTTCCCTGTAGATAACATCGAGCATTCTCATGGGCAGCTCTCCCTGAGCTCGGCAAGGAGCTTCCTTCACTCCGGCAGCCAGGGATGATTATTAATTATCTACTCTGATCGATCCAACAAGGTACGTACGGTAGAACAATAATATTGCTCTTCTATTGAGCAGTAGAAATCGAATACTTATTTGAAGCTAATTAAGCTAAGCTTGTATTGCATTTTTTAGAGAGGGTAGTTTGATCCAATCAAGGGCTCTAGCTAGAGACTAGAACTATCTGGAGCTGGTAGCATGCATGTCAATTAATTAAGGTTTTTATGTTCATCAGGGGGTGCAAGGGCAATCTGTTGCTTCTTTTTTTACACAAGGAAGTAGCTGTTCATGGTGTGTTAATTGGCTTTCAATATGTAATGACAATTTCAGAAGTTTTGAATTTGTTTTCAGCTACCTTGTGTTCCTCTTAGTTATAGCAGAACTGAATTGCTTCATGGCAGTCAGGCAACAGATATGTTAAAATTTGTGATTCTTGCCTTTTGCGCTATTTTCTCGCTATCGCTTTTCTTTTTCGTACTATTGTCTAGATGCAATGTATTGTCTATGGATAGGATATTTGGTCTTTTATGTTATGTGAAGCCACTCATAACCTTGTCTTTGTTCGCAATTTGTTATGTGAAATTAATATATACTTCAGTGAAAATGAGTAGAAACAAATTCCATCTTATTATTTCAAATAACAATCGCCTATTTCTCCTTAAGCTTGATTAAATTTTCAAAAATAATAGCAAAATGACAATGTGGACTGTGGAGATGTTTTTATATCTTATTTAACACACTAAGCTAGCTAAATTGAACATATCCATTACTCCCTCATTTCATTTTTTTTGATGACATTCAGACAAAAAATGCAGTGCAAAATTGAACTAAAACCTTTGTCTGAATATCCAGAATAAAAGATCGGAGTAAGTAGTTTTCTTGGAAAATTAGTGAGAATAAAATTCTATTGAATGTAGTACTGCCATTCTTTTTTTTAACTCACCATTTCGAACCTTCTACAACCTTAGAAATGCTAGACCATTTTTTCTAACAATGTAATTATTATACTATGGAAACATATTCAGTAATGAACAAATCGAACGATATAGTTTTCTTGCTATAAATTATATATATAGTGGTGAACATATAAGTGGTCAGCAAAAATTAGAGGTGGTCAGGTAAACAAGAGAACAAAGGCGTAGCATTGTTAGGACAGATGATGCATCCCACAGATTCCTTAACTCAACAAGAAAGGAGAAGGTTATATATCAAAATAAATGGTACTTCTTTGTTATGTTGAGTAGAGCAGTTCACTGAATACATTGTTTTTGAAAAAAAAAAAGAACAAATATCATGTGTGGAGCTGTCTCATTTTGAGATGTGATGCAGTGATTTAAATGACGTAACAACTGATAGTGCTTAAATGAAAGATTTGTCATTTCTTGAAATCATATGGAACCATATACCACCGTAAGAAATTTTGTAGACAAAATTGTATAAATTTCGTTGTCCTGTCCCTTGTTTGGATGCGTGAAATTGCTTCGTGGAAACTGGAAAGGCTGTCAGATACTTGGGGTTACATATGGCATGTGTAAGACATTGCATTTTGTGCAATTTGACATGAAACCACGAGGTCCACGACACACAATTGACTGACAATATAAAGGCTTGCCATAGTGCCACACTAACAGTGCCGATAGCTGATCTTGTCCAGCAGCTTGTCATCTACCAGGTCCGGCTCATACTATATAGGAGTACCGTGTATAGACGTTTTCACTCGTCCTACAGTCAAGGTCAAATCAAACACTGCATTGCACAACTTTACACACAAGAAAAATCAACCAACCAACCACATGTGGCCAGGGACAAAACTAGCCTTCCGAACGGTTTAGCCTGTCCAGCGACGTGAAGACAGGGTGCAGCAAGAACAGAAACACATGCATCACTACATCGACTACTGATGGATGACGGGCCACGGCAACGGCGGATCCAAGGAGGAGGGAGCAAAAAAGCAAAGGCAAAGCTCGCAACAAGCAGCACCGAAGCGGCTGCTGCCTCTGCTTGTTTGGCCGCGCGCGTGGGGCATGGACGAGTGGCCTGCATTGGGATGCTACCAAATTCTTGAAGTTTTGAGCAAGGCCCCATCGCCATGTGTGGGGATCGATTAAAGCTAGCATACCTCTGCATGTCTGTGGCAAGCTAGCTAGGGTTTGCATGCATGCACAGCTGTGCTGTGCTGTGTGGCTTTTGCACTGGACCAATGCACGCCCACTCACATGATCGCACATGAGCCCCCAGTTCTAGTGTAAAAGCCATTGCAAAACTCATGGTTCTTCCAGGCTCCAACAGTATATTTCAACGTAGAATGATTACTGGCTCTCTCTGCCTGGCAAAGTGTTTATACTAGGTTCAGCTAGCTAGCCAGTTGTATATATAGATTGGCCAATTATTGTCGTGCACGAGTGTGGAGACTTGATGCCGTCACGTGGCAAATGATCAGCTATTCAACCGGGGACCTCCATTGCCTCCGTTGGATATATCGCGAGTTAAAATGCATGTTCAATGCTTAAATTGTTGTATGGCCGTGACGCTAGGGTCATTGTACTCTCAAATTGTAGAAGCAATTGTATAATATTAGTCCTACTATCACTTGGGTCAATGTATCTAAAATTACAAATAGAGCACCATAAACTTGTCCGGCCATGTCACTTGGGTCCAATCAGGTCACACCCATTCAACATGGAAAGCTGAAAGTTTGTCGCGGGAGTCAACTGCCCTTGGAAACACTTCAGGGAGAACCACAATGACCTCCTCCTTCAATTGCAAGGCCAAAAGTTAATAGTCTCCCCGACTATATGGAGCTTGCATCGTGTACATTGGTCAAATCAGTGACCTAAGTTAGTGAGGTCCAAAACTCACATATGTACCATATCATATCACATTTAGTATGTTACGTCAGAGCATAGAGTGGACCGAGGCCCAATTGGACACAAGTGATACAATCGAGCGAGTTTAAGGTTGTGATTCTATAATTTGATATATGGTAGATGGACCCAAGTGACAGCCAAAAAATTTAGAATGCATAGAGATTCAAATAACACGATTGAACAAGTGAAATGACCGGCCATGCATTTTACTCGGACCTCGCTGTGATGCTGCAGTATCCGGTGGCTGCGTTGCTAACCGGGCTCCAAGTTTTGGGTTTTTTTTTATTAATAACATTATTTTTAAATAAATTTTAAAAAATAACATGCCGTTTCGAAAATTTGTAAAACTAGCATCCCAATCGCCCTTTCAATGGGCGATTAGGATAAATCGCCCATTGAAAGGGCGACTTGATCAAAAAAAGCGTAAGCGGGGCCCAGTCGCCCAACCAGAAGGCGACTGGTTCTCTGTCGCCCATCCAGCAGGCGACAGGGTCCAGTCGCCCAACCAGCGGGCGATTGGGTCCCAGTCGCCCGACCAGAAGGCGACAGGACCTAGTCGCCCGTTTGGTGGGCGACTAAGGTATTTTTTTTTTTTTTGCATCATTTTTTGTTTCGATTGCAAATATTTCATAAAATACAATTAAACGAAATGAAAATTTTGTACATATGATAAATACATGCAACTCATTTTTTGCCACCTAATCTTACGGAAATGTTCGATCCCACCGCCGAGACATATTACTGAAGTTAATGTCCATACTGTAGGGGTTGGATGATGACTGTGAGCGAGGTGGCACTGAGAAGTCGCTGTTGGAGGGTCGTTCTCGCAAAACAGATTCACTAAATGCCTCGTCGTCAGGGTCTTCGAGTGGAGGCAGAGGTCTTGAGGGTGGCATGGGCATGAAATCGTCGTCTTCATCGTCGTTGGCGTTTGGTTGCACGCGCGTTGCCGGAGCGCGTCTTCTTGCAGTGTTTCTTCGACGGGATGTTGTTGTGTTAGATGGCTCCGAAACACTACGGTTGGATGAGGTATGTCGCCTTCTACGTGAACCTGGCATGCAACCTCCACCGAAGAACATAAATAGATAGAAGAAGTTTGGGATAGGGTTGTCGATTAATTCTTTGTCTTCCGGAAATGCCTAACAGAAGAGAAGCAGTCGAATGAGCAAAAGAAATAGAAACCGATAACATAAAAATTAAAAAAATAGAGTGTACCTGAATGTGGGAGGCATATTGATCGGGGAGCATCATTATCTTGAATGTAGTGCTAGAGAAACCTAACACTGACGGGTGGTTTGCCAGCTCGCAAACCCTATGATACAACTGCCTTTGATCTTCTAAGAGGGCCCTAAGGTCATTTGTGGTGAGATGTTGCGGCGCGATAGTGTGTGAGGTCGTAGGGATTGTTGCATTTAATCTCGAGACAGCTTGTGCGAGATTGTTCTCCCTGAAAGGATCATCCCGGTGTTCACGCACGGCACGCCAGATTGTGTCCAGTGCTCTCTCGATGTATTGTGGTGTCCATGGAAAGCCTCCACTAGATGGTCCTGCCATGGATGGTGTTGTTGAAGCGTGGAAGAAGAGTGGATGCCGCTGTGATGCAAGAGAGGTTGCTGTGAATGAAAGAGTGAGTAGAGGATAAGGTTTTGTAGGAGTGGTTCCTGAAATTGAAAGGACGAGTGGGAGGCCCTAGTAGAGATTCCGGCTATAATGTAGGTCCATTATTTTGATGGGAGTCGGATGCATGCATCAAAAGCGTCACATTGTGCAGACATACATGCATGGGGACATTGGATGCTCCTGGGATTCTTTGGCTGTTTTGCAAAGCGGGGACTTTTGATAGGAGTTTGACGAGGCTGTGATGCATGCACCGAGAGCATTAATTAAGGGGACATGAAAGACAAAAATATAAGACATATAGTACTAGTACTGGACATGAACATGTAGCATGACATAACATAGAATCTATACGAGCTACAGACAGAAGGTGACACAACACTAAATCCTACCACGCTTAGGGGCGACACCCCTAAGTGTGCCTGGCTTGGCTGCCCTGCGTCCCGCCCACACGTGATCGGCAGAGTACGTCAGCGGCTCAGGAGGAACGACGTGGCGTGTAGGACGGCCCTGAGGGAGTGGTGTCTCGTAGCCGCCCTGCGAGACCTGTGTCGCTGGAGGAGCTCCAGATAGCTGTGAATCAGGAACTATATTGGGCTCGTTCTGGACCGGAGCAAAGTAGCTGTCGAAGTCGAACGCTGGTGTAGGAGAACGTCGGTGCCTCCGCTCGTCCTCCTCGGCGTACTCATAGTCAATCGGCGCCATATGTGGTACATATGACGACGGCCCTGCAACATCAGTGGCCTGTGTCCACGATGTGTACTGTATACCTGTGCACAAATATATAGTAATAATAGTAAGAAATGCATCAATATAGTTTTGATGACGAACAAAATTGCAATGAATTAATTTACAAAGTCGAACGGTATTAGTACCTGGTGCGGAGAAACCTGGTGCGGAGAACGTCGGTCGAGGCGGAGGCCCCGGTGCCATCCTGTGCGTGAACGTCGTCTGCTGAGGAGGCGGCTGTGCTGGACGCGAAGAGGGTCCCGACTGCGAAGGGTGTGGGACGGCATCCGTGTTCCGACTACAGGGCGTGCACGAGGTGAGCTTCACGAGGTCAGAAGCGGCATCATAGATCCGCCTCATCGCAAGGCTGATCTCCTGGGAGGTGAGCTGAATGCCCTGCCTCAGGCGCTGTAGAGTTGATCCCGACTCAACAGCAATCTTCTGTCCTATGTCCGCCTACAACATAAACAACAGCTGTTATGTTAGACTCGTTATTTACCCAGTATTGTAAAGAAGGTTAGAAAGTTCGTTACTTAGTTATAATATCAAACTGGCGAAACTAATTATCTATGAAACTATAAATTTAATAATTATTTTAATGTAAATAACACTTGTATTGTACGCAAGGTTAGAAATATCGTACCGCAAGCGACCAAGTCTGATCCCTGTGGGTCGGGTACGTGTCGGCCAACTCCGGTGTGTGGCTCGGTACCGTAATCGGTGTGTACGTCACCCTCGTCCGAGTTCGGGGGACGTACCAGCGAAGGTACTCCTCGTAGGCCTCCAGGGTGAAAGGCCTCGCCTCCTGAACTACCTCCTCCAAAGCATGGGCCCACTGAACCACCCACGGCTCGAGACGTGGCTCCCAAACGGTGCCAGTCAACTGCCCCTTCCGCGTCCATCTAGAGAACGAGACACGTATAAGAGGAAAGTAAAGAATTAAAAATATTGAACATGTTAGCGGAGCAGTAACTTACAAGTGAGCTGACGGTGGTACAAGTGGATGGACTTCCACGGGGAAGTTCTGGTGAAGACCGAACTGGCGCATCACTCGGTGGGGTGCGTACTCCTCCACGAAGATGTCGAACACCAACGCCTTCCTCGTGAGCCAGTACTGGCTGTCTCTCGTGCACAAAGACGACAGTCCACCGGGTGCTCGGGCCGCTACCTGGTGTGCACTGTACGGCGTCCAACGCACGTCCTCGTCTGCTCGGATGCAGTCAAACGACCAGACGTACTGTGGGTACGCCCTGTGCACCTGGACGTTAGCCCAAGTGGGCTGCATAGAAACAACCGTTAGAAAATATATTGCAACAAATGGAAGAAATAAAGAGGACAAAAGTTTATGTAATTGCAAACTTACCCGACGTCGGCACCACAGCGTACCCATCGTAGGGCCGTCCTCGTCGCTGTCACCGTAAGCTAAAGCTCCGTAGCTCTGTAAATCCATGTGAGGACGACCGATGCTGAACCGCTCGTAGGACCACAACTGAAGGAGCAGGGGGCAACCAGTCAGGATCGCCATGGGGTCCGTCTTTGTGCAAGCATCACAAAGGCCTCTGTACGTCGCAGCCAACACAGCTGACGCCCAACTGTACTGTGGGATATCCTCCAGTGGCTGATCCGCTATCTGGCGAGCGAAGTGGATCAGTTGCTTGCCCACAGAGTTGCCGTAAGAACTCGTGAACATGATCCATCCGAACAACCAAAGCAGGTAGGCCTCCAAGTGCCTCGACACAGTGCCGTCGTCCGCCTGGGGGTGAATCGAGTCAACCTGTGCATAACCAACAACAAAGTATGTTACAGGGCAAGCGTTATTATATTGTTTATATACTCAAAATGTACACTGCAATGAATGTGATCACCTTAAACTGTAGAAGCCAGTTCTTCGGTGGCCCGTGGTGCTGGTCAGCTGGAATGGGACGGTACACTGGAGACCCTTCTCGGCGCACAATGCCCTGAAAACGGGCCTCCAGGTCGGCACGCCACGTCACTGGCACGTCGGGTGCGGTGACAGCCGCACCAGCAGTAGGTAGGCCAAAGAGGAACGAGATGTCCTCAAGTGTGGGCGTCATTTCACCACACGGGAGGTGGAACGTGTGTGTCTCAGGCCTCCAGCGATCCACCAAAGCAGCGAGTAAAGAACGGTCAAACCCGAACCGTCTCGCCGCATCGGCCTGGTCCTCCCCCGCTGTCGCCTCAACAAGCCGACACAGTGGGAGGAGGCCTGCTGCACGTAACCTGCACATTTGAAATTAATTAGCACATAAATTGAGATTATAAAACTGAAAAAGGAAAATAATTCAACATATACCTAGGAATCCAACGCTCGTCCAACCGCAGCAACTCAAGAGGCACTCTGGGTCGCAGAACGGGCAGCTCAGCACCTCTGACGGCACTCAGGTACGACCGGTGTCGTCGGTCCACAACTGCGTCAAGCAGCTCCGGACGCTCTGCGCCGCCCTCCTCCCCGGTCGCCATACCTGTACACATTTTGATCAGATGATTGCACGTTAATACACATAATATGTGTTAAAGACAATAATAAAACACTGAAATCACAAGACAATCCAATATACATATTACGAAATACAATACAACATACATAGTTCTTACAATGTACTGCAGTTTAGTTATTACATCGCATCATTTAAGTACGAACGAATTACATCAAAACAGAAACATTGACAGTCCTTACAACGATAACAACATAGTTCGTACAACGCATGACACCAAAGGGCTACATAAAACGAAATACATGAAAATATATAACAGATTTCAATGAGCACTTCCATCCGATCGTCCCCCTCCACGACGTGCACGAGGACGACGACCGTCTTGTGGGTTGCCCGAAGGCCCTGCCTCGCCTTCGGTCTGCACATTATTTCTCGTGCATTTCTTGTACGTATGTCCAGTGTCATTGCACTTTGTACAACGAACCTCCTTTCTCCCTGCCTCTGACTCATCCATGTCGTTACGAATACGGCGGCTCTGCCGACGACCACGTTTCTGCCTCAGTTTATCCATATCAGGACCACGTAGGTAGTCAGGGCCCGGCTCGCTTGTAAATGTCCCAAATATAGCAAAGCCATAGATCTCAGCATTCCATGTCGTCATGGCAGTCTCCTTCAAAAAATACGGCGACACATAAATTCTTGGTGCCAAGTTTGTAAACGAGCAAGCTGATATAACATGTGAGCAAGGCCTATGTAGGAGCTTCGGCTTCATGCATGAACATGAGCATCTCTCGTTCCGGATAATGCATTCCTGCACAATCCTGTCACGGTTGCCACCGCGCCGACCCCTGTCTCTACACGTAATCTCAAAACGATTCTCCCTTGTGCCCATAGGTCGTGCGCGATGCAATTCTGCCTTTTTGACCTTTTTTTTCATGTAATCTGTCATGAACGGTGAGAATATCAGTCCACTATCAGCCAGTGCATTAGCAGCAGCTGCATGTCGCTCACGGAAATATCTATAAATTCCGTACAAAATTCCCTCAACAATAGCAACAAGAGGCAGTCCCCTGAGCACACGCATCACCAAGTGGTATACCTCTGCTAAATTTGTAGTCATTATTCCATATCTAGCCCCTTCTGTATCATATAATAATGACCACTTTTCCTTTGGCTCATGCTCAATCCAATCCGAGAAGCATCTGATAGATGACCCGGACCTCCGGACAACATTTCTAGACACATCAGTTGGAAGCCCACAAAGAGGCACTGGCATATCATCAGGTTTCAGGTTCGGCTTCTTCAAGAACTCTTCATTTTGCTTACTTGTCAACTTATCGAGACGCTGCCACAGCGCGTTGAACTTCCTCTGCTGATTCTGATTGCAAAGCCTCTTGAACATATTCATTAGTTGCTTATTCTTGAAGTGTCTAAAGAAATTTGCACCCAAGTGTCTCATGCACCACCTGGACTTAAGGTCCGACCACCGAGGCGGAAGGCCACGCTCAGCATTACCATGCTGCATATCCAAAATCGCCCTCATAAGTCCGGGATGACGGTCATGTATTACGCAAACATCAGGTCGTCCTTGTACCACTGCCAGCCGGACACGTTCCAGAAACCAGTACCAACTATCGGTGTTCTCACTCTCCACAAACGCGAATGCCACCGGTAATATTTGGTTGTTCCCATCAACTCCAATAGCAGTCAGTATCTGACCTTTGTACTTCCCTGTCAGGAACGTACCATCCATACACAGAATTGGCCTGCAATGACGGAAAGCAGCTACGCACTGACCCAATGCGAAGAAGGCACGGTGCAGTATCAATTTCCCAGGCTTTCTTGGATTCTCAACATCCATGATATCATAATATGTCCCAACATTCCTCTGCTTTATGGTTTCCAGTAGCTTTGGCAAGTTCTCATAAGATGCTTCATATGAACCAAACCTCTTCTCAATCACCTTCTGCTTCGCTTTCCAAGCCTTTGAGTAGCTTATGGTGTACTTGAAATCCTCTTCTATGGTATTGATTATTGATTTTGGCTCGTAGCTTAGGTTCTCCACAATTCTGCTGTACATGTAATCTGCGACAAAGTTCGATGTCAGGGCACTGTTACACTTCTCCAACTCTAAAAGCTCACATGTATGCTCCCTCACTATAGAGCATTTCCACATTGAACTCCATTTTTGCTCATAAGCATGCACCCGAAACGGACACTGTGTGAAAATGCACTTCACATCATATAGTTTCCTCGTCGACCTAGCGACCGAAAAAGACCTCTTCAGTGAAAGAGACCAGTACTTTACAGCACTCATGACACTCTCCTTGTCTTTGTACATTGCTCCCTCAGTCACTTCATTCGAATGGAACTCCCATGGCACAGAATATCCTTCAGTTATTGTCATATTTTGAAAGTTATGACTATTCCAATCAGAAGGGACGGGAATAGCATCCTCATCGTCTGATGAATCAATATCCGGAATATGCTCGTACTCCATGTCGTCCGTCACCATCTCCTCGACAAGGTGCTCGATTCGTTCTCCTTCGTCAGCTTCACCCATCGGTTCAATAGGTGCCGGATCATGTTCTGCATCCTCAGTGTCCTCAGCACTTTCAACCGTGTCCTCAGCACTTTGAACCGTTTCCTCAGCACTTTGAACCGTGTCCTCCATATCTTGAGTACCTTCCTCTTCCACGTCTTCCATCTCTGACACCTCCTTCATGTACGCCTGAGCAAGAAGTACCAGAGGCCATCCACATTCTATGGCTTTATTGACATATTTTCTCCAAGTTGATGTTGCATCAAGTGGAATTAACTCCCACAAATATCCGTGACGTGCACGGCTGACCATACCCATAACATTCAGACCGTGTTGGTTTTGATCAAGCCGAAACAGCTTCATCAACCAGTTCCGTATTCCTGTCATTGTCTTTTCATTTGGTTTTGGCACTCCTTTACACACTGATTGAAATTCGGACAGATCAACACCATTTTCATTATAACCAATCTGCCCTTCCCCGTAATAAATTTGAAAATATAACTTGTCTGACATACCTGCCGAAACAGGACAATCGTTTATTTAACCAATCCTACCAATCATACGACCGCAATTATCTGATAATACTATAAATGTACGCTATTTTCTGATAATACTGTAAATACGTACGCTACTATCTGTAGTACTATAAATACATACGCTATTATCGGATATTACTATAAATACGTATGCTATTATTATTTAATTTATATGCACTACTAATTTCTATAATAATTCAAACTTACAATCTACATTTATTTACTACTCTAAATTAAAAAAAACCTACATTACAACATTAAAAAATAATTACTAGCTATCTAAATATAAAAAACTATTGAATCTAAATCCAGCTATCTAAATCGAACTATAATACAAAAACTACTTAAATCTAACTATAAATACTAATATAAATCTATTGAATGTAAATCCTAATATTGAATATAAAAAACTATTGAATCTAAATCGAACTATAATACAAAACTACTTAAATCTAACTATAAATACTAATATAAATCTAAATATAAAAACTAATATAAATCTAAATATAAAAACTTTTTAAATTTAACAATAATCAAAATTTAGAAAATTACCGCTCTCACTTTCTTCTTCTTCCTTCCTTTTCTTCCTCCTCCCTTCCTTTTCTTCCTCCTCCCTCTTCTCCTCTTCTTTTTTCCCTTCCCTTCCCTTCCCTCTCCCCCTCTCCTCTCCTCCTCTCCTTTTCTCTCCCCCCGCTCCTCTTCTGTGAACTCTCCCCGGACGGCGCGCGGTGGGCGAGCCGCGGCGCGGCTTAAATAGCCAGATCCTGTCGCCCAACGGTCGGGCGACTGGGCCCCGCAGTCGCCCGACAACGGGGCGACTGGCCCCTGTCGCCCAACGGTCGGGCGACTGGGCCCCGCAATGCCTCCTGTCGCCCAGCCGTAGGGCGAGTGCATCCTGTCGCCGGGCTGTAGGGCGACTGGATTCCTGGGCCGCGGCTCTGTCGCCCTTTCAACGGGCGATTAGGCCTAATCGCCCGTTGAAAGGGCGATTGGGATGCTAGTTTTACAAATTTTTGAAACGGATTGTTATTTTTTAAATTTATTTAAAAATAATGTTATTATTAAAAAAAAAACCCAAGTTTTGCTGCCATAAATGGGCTGTTAGCCCGCCTAACAATTTTACAGGGCATAACAAAATGGGCCAGTGAAAGACACACCGCCGTGGGACGTAATTATATGGGCTGGATTCGACCGGTGAGGATGGAACGGATGCTACCGTGTAGCGGCCCGCACCTAGCCCAAAACTAGCCCCAAGAGCCGGATATCAGAGCCCACCCACGGCGAGAAACCGACGCGCAACGTCGGACACCGCCGCCGCAAAACAGCAGACTGCCTGTTCGGTTGCTCGTTTTTGGCTGGGCTGGGGCTGGGGCTGGGGCTGTTTCCCCTCACACGCTACAGTAACTCGTCCCTCTGCTACAGTGCTTAGAGATAAAAATCAGTCCCAGCCCCAGCCAAATCAGCCCAACCGAACAGGCTGAGAGTCTTTGACCGGTCACAACACCTTGTAGCAGCTTCCGCTCGGATCACGCCACCATTGGTTCCCCATTGCTTCGCCTCCCTCTCGCTCGATCGATCATCGATCGCCGTCTCTCTAGTCTCCCCCCCACCTGGCTTAAACCCTGCGCCCGCCGCTAAACACCAAAACCTAAACAAAAACCCCTGCTTGCGCCTTGTTTTTTTTTTCTCTTTCTTTTTGTCTTCTCCCGCAAGCCACGCGCCCCAACACGGCCGCGCCGATCGCCATGTCGCGCGCCCTCTTGCTCCGCCGCCTCCTCCCCGGCGGCGCCCTCCCCTTCTCCCCCACCGCCGCCTCCTCCTCCCGGGCCGTGTCCTCCTACACCTACTCCTCCCGGCGCGCCTCCCACTCCACTGCCGCCTCCACCGCTCAGCCCGAGGCAGCTGGGGCCGCCCAAGCGGGTGCAGCGGAGGCCGGCGCCGGCGAGCAGGGCGCCTCGGCACCGCCCCCCGCGGCGCGCGGCCGGTGGGGCCTGCTCAAGTTCGGCGCCCTCGCAGCGGTCTCTGCGGCCCTCAGCGGCATCGGATACGTCAGCTACGGTGCGATCCCGCGGTCCCCCTTCGCGATCTCGCTCCTTGGGTGACTTGCTTTGTCTGGATTCGGTTTGGGGTTTAGCTTGTCTGACTTCTTGCTGCTTTGCTTCCGTTCTCCTAGCTTATTCGCTGGATGAGGTGGAGGAGAAGACCCGGGAGTTCAGGAAGAAGTCAGCCCCTACACTCCCAGAGGATGCCTCCGAGTTCGAGGTAAAGTGCCAATCTTCCGATTCTTACTGCTGCTTGTTAGTATATGCGTGAATTGCAAACTCGATTTGGACCTCTGGACATCTGAGAGGCTGTTGCAATGTAACTAAGGTCTGTTCGAGTACCCCTGGATTGAGGTGCCTAGGCCAAACTGTTGCATCAATTAGGGGAAAAGAGTGTTTTTTAGATTGGTTTTTACTGAAATTTCAGCTTAGGCCCGTTGGTGCTTGCTTGGAATGCCATTCTGATGCATTGAGGGAAGGGAAAGAAGAGAGGGGATGAGAAGGATATTCAAATGTCTGCTTATTTTTCCTGTCCTGTTATTGTACAAGGAAGTTCTGTTGCAACACGGAAAAAGTCTTATGCCTGCATGATAGTTTTGCTCAAACGGAGATAGTTATCATGAGAAGGAATTGAAATACAGAGTGAATGGTTTTTCCCAATGAATGAATTGTGGCTAATTGTGAATTATCTTTGTCTTGCCTGCAGAAGTTCAAGGCTAAGGCTTACTCGACTGCAATGAAAGGTATGGACTTTTATGTGCTATGTCGCTCCTCTCTCACTCTAGAGATGCACGCTGATTATTATCGTATTCTTTGAATCGCCCCATCACCGGTTTATGCATGCTTTTGGAGGACATTATAGTATTGAAGAGTTATTATGCTATCAGTTTCAATGGAATATTTGTGCCTACCACTTTGCTTATTAAGTTGTCCTTCAGTTAAATGCAGGCATATGTTGGAAAAATATGTCTATGCTCCTTTTACAATAATAATGAAACAAGTGTTAGTTAACCCACATGCATATGCTGCATACTAAATTTTTACTTGTTTTCGTGCTAAATTGCTAGTTGGGTCTCAGCTTAGCTCAGTTATTTTGTTACTGCAGTTCCTGTTGCTGCAATAGAGCTCTACTTGGATGTTAGGAGCACAATTGAAGACCATGTCCAGGTCGGTAACAATTTATAATTTTCAATATTTTTTACATGCATGTTTCTTGAAAGTGTTTGTAATTGCTCTTCTTCTTTTTTCTTACTCTAGGGCTTTACTGAGCCCACATCAGACAAACTGCTACCAGATCTACTTCCTGAGGAGAAGCATGTGTTCACCCTAGTTCTTGATCTGAATGAAACTCTTGTCTACTCAGACTGGCAGGTATATTATGAGTCATGTTATTTTCTGCATTCTTTGTGGGGACTAAAGATTGTACAAATTATGAATGGATCCTTGGGCATGAGTTATGATGAATATCTGGTACTAAAGTTACATACTAAGTTTTAGTGGTGAGTAGCTTAATCTGTTATATTCAATGCCACTCCACCATATCTGAAGAGTATTTGACTGATGTTGGATGGAAGAGTGCAATCTACTTTTCATACTAGACTAGATACGCTGCAGGATAAGATAACCAAAACTAACAAATTTATTGAACAACAAGGGGGTACCTGATATGGTATGGTGCTAGGTAGGAATTAGTGGCATGCTGAAATAACATTTGTTTAATGTGCTGCAATGTCAAACAACAAGAACAACAAAGCCTTTTAGTCCCAAGCAAGCTGGTGTAGGCCAGTGATGAAACCCACGAGAATTCGCAAGAAAAGATAAAACAAAGATGATGAAAATGCAAAAAAAAGCCCCCAAAAAATACATTTAATTTAATTACTTAACCTTTTTTTTTTGAAAGCTTAAGTCATGGCTCTGGCACATGGATTGCTAATTTCCACACGCTCTTATCCATGGATACTGCGATATAAATAGTGTTTGTAGTTGTACTGCCTCAAGTACTGTTGAACATGTGAGTAAGCAAATTAACTTTAGGGTGTGTTTAGTTCTCTGTCACCCTTTGCCACAGAAAGCATAGCAGCAGACCAAACATGCCTGGACGGTCTACATTGTTCCATTTTCATGGTTGAGTTATCTTCATCTTTTACCAGTCATAAATGTGGACCGTATTAAAATAAAATTCAGATGTGTATATCCAACAGGTTACTAGATTTAACATTGTCTTTTATGTTGTGATGATATACGAAGAAGAGCAACTATAATAAAATCCATCAGATTTCCCCAACTCTCATTCATTCATATTTTCCTACGTTATGTGATCCAAGAAATGTGGAATTAATGTTTTTATCCATCTGTAAAGCGCGAGAGAGGATGGAGGACCTTTAAGAGGCCAGGAGTTGATGCCTTTGTGGAACACATGGCACAATACTATGAAGTTGTTGTGTTTTCGGATCAGCCGCCTATGGTTAGTGGTCTTAGTCTCTTTGATTGCTTTGATTTCAACCATTGTGTAATGTAACGCCCTAACTTCCATGAACATCTTTTTCCACATGCAGTATGTTGACCCTGTGCTTGATAGACTGGACACAAAGGGTTATATCAGATTTAGGTTATCAAGACCTGCAACTAAGTACAAGGATGGAAAACATTTTCGGGTATGGAGATTGTAGTGCTCTACCTAATTTCTTTATAATATGATGCATGTTTGATGTTATTAGAATTCGTTATGTCATCTTTTTTCCTAGCATATATATAGTTATGATAGATAAACTTTCTATGTTACAAGCATTATTCTTAATCATCATAAAAAAATTGGTCACAAATCAGGATGATGAACTTCCCATTTTCGTTGCTTTGATATTCCTCCTTTTTTTCCCCTTGTTTCACCAGGATTTGTCAAAGCTGAATAGAAACCCTGCGCAAGTTATCTATATCAGCGCACATTGCTTTGATTCGTGCTTGCAGCCTGAAAATTGTGTCCAGGTCAGACCTTGGAAACTTGAAAATGATGACACCCAGCTGGTGGATCTGATTCCATTCCTTGAATGTAAGTGTTTAATGACCATTTTGTATCATGTTATCAACAAAGTTAAATCTTGACCAAACTAACACACTGTGCAGATCTTGCTGTGGCTAGGCCTTCCGACGTTAGAAATGGTGCTTGCATCGTATCAAGGCCATGATGTTGCTAAAGAGTTTCTCGAGCGTTCAAAGGAACACCAAAGGTAAGCACATGTTTATTGTCTCATTCTAAGTTTCTCCTGTCATCATGAATATTCAGGCTAAGTCCATGCATTTTTTGCTGCATGTCTATGAATGAAAACACTTATATGTGCCATACGTTGGTCAACTGACAAATATGTTGCTCCTGCATGCACTTCTCAATAACGTTCAGAAGATTCTGACAAAAGAACATTGTATCTGATAACATTCAACAGATTCTGCAGTTTTTAATCAATTCTGCACAGATTCTCTTGTGTACAGGGCTTAACCTTAGAGGTTGAGCTGAGTGTTTGGCCATGATTTTAAATTATTAGGGTGATATACTGGATTGATGTTAAATTGATGTCTAAGCCCCTCATTCACAAAGCCTGCCCTCCCTGATATATGAAATTTCGACCATTAGTGTCATGTACAGTTTGAAAGCTCTGAGTACGATGCAACTAAACTTGTTGGGAATATTTATTTTCTCACTTGGATGAATACCTTTGACGATGGTCCGTTCAAACTTGAAATTTTGGCTAGTAATAGCTTTTAGAAAATATAGTTTGGAAACATAAATTCATATGTATGTTCATCTTGAAAACGACATTCGTATATCATACTTTTAGTACATATCATAAATCTATTCTATATTTCTTTACGATAATGGTTGAAAACATAAATTCATGTGTATGTCGTCTTGAAAACGACATTCGTAATATCTTACTTTTAGTTTTAAGTACATATCATAAATCTATTCTCTATTTCTTTAACCAAAAAAGAAAAGAAAAACAGTGTCATACTGTAAATTTGTAAGGGTATTCGTTCTTAGAGGGTTGTGGATCTTACGTGAACTCCATGGTTCAATAAAGTAAGGTGTGCTTTGAGAGCTCGCTGTCATGCACAGTAGCTGATTCATGAACTTGTCTGATAGCAGTGCAAGCTATTAATTGCTTATCTGGAGTATATGCTCCTGGTGCATTTAGGAAGCTTGTTGGCAAGATACCATGTTGTGGTATGCACGATTAATTCTTGTGAATTGATGACCGTTACACTATCATGTGGCAGGCGTTTACGGGAACAGCACAAGCATGGACGCTTCTTCCGGCGATGATGATTGTAATGCGACAATTGATCTGAGAATTCTAGTTTGGAGTGTTTTTTGAAGACATACAGAACCTGTTCGCAGCTGCAGTCTACTTGTTGGTTGCTATGGACAATATCGTGTAGTTTCGGCAATTTAGATTGCACACTTTTGACCACTCTTGGCACTCATTCTGTCAGATTACGGTTTCTATGTGAGCATCAGTAGAATATCCTGTGTTTAGTTCAGCTGATTCAAATGTTGCTTGAATGGAGTTATCAGCAAGTGCTGAATCCTGAGACTGAAATGCAGATTTGTCTTGAATCATTTGGTGACTGAAGACTAGATTCCAGTGACAATGTATTCTGATTTCTATCGACATAATATAGTAACTAGGTTCTATGGGAAACATCGATAGTGTATTATATGTTTGGCCCCTACCCTTGTCATTGATATGTGAAAACGTGAAGATATTAATGTGGACGGAGGCCTTTTGCAGTTCAAGTGAGAGCATATCGATTCTTTTTATCGGTAGGAAACATTTCCAACGTTTCTTATGAAGAAACTGTCCCGATTCTACCACTGTAACGCGCTTAACAAGGTTTTAACTGGAACTATTTTCTCAGTTTCACATTTTCTCTTGAGAGCTAATCAATGGGCAACACTGACGGAGTCCGTAGTATAGGAATACCAAAAGCGCCGATGGAAATGCTAAACAACACCCGGGTGTTTCTCCTCCTCCGAGCGCCCGAATTTTTGAGCCAGCGGAGCGCGCGGCCGGGCGGGCGGCGCCACCGCACCGCTGGGTTGCGGTTTCCATGCAGGCGGCGGTGCTGTTTGCGTGCTCGGAGGCGGAGCGCGGCGGCGGGGGCGCCGCCGCGTCGCCGGGCGGCAGCGGCGGCAACGAGGCTTGTGGCGGAGCCGCGGGCGGCGGGTTACTTGCCGGCGGCTTAGGGGAGTTCGGTTTGTCGGGGAGAGATGTCACCACCGGACTTTAGAAGGGGAGCCGGGGGCGGCGGCCGGCATGGCGGTGGGTGGCGGCGCGGCGGTGCGGCTAGGCAGCGCGGGCGCCGCCGTGCCGCGGGTGGCCGGCGGGCGTGGGCAGTGCGCGGGCGCGGTTCGCGTGCGGAGCTGTCGGCCGAAGGTTGACGAAGCGCTCTGGCCGTTGATTTCGAATCGGGCGGTTGCAAATTCGGGTGCTGGGAGCCGGGGAAACACCCGATGTCATATAGACACTCCCAAAGCGGATTTACCGATCAGAAATTAATTGTTACAACAAAAAAAAGATCAGAAATTAATTTCAAGAATAGGAAATATGAAATTATGTATGCGTATCAAATGTGAATGTATTTTCGGCAAGTAACTAGCTACAAAAACATCTCATAAAACACAATGCCTTTCATAAGACCATCTGGACTAAAAAATCGTGAAATTTAAGTAGTGACAACATCATTTTAGAAATATTTATCAAATGGACTTTATATGACAGTTAGTAGCACAAATGCATGTTAAGGAAAATGAATAGAGAAGTAGGAGGTAGACAGAAATTTCTGCGCACAAGGAAAGGAGTTTAAGATTGGGCTTCGACCTCACCTGAATTAATCTCTCGGTGTGCTCCAGACAATTTTGCCTTAGAGTATGTAGTTGATAGCTAATCTTAGCCTAAAACAGAAAATATGAGTGGTGATTTTTATGCCAAATGAATATATTAACAACGGGAAGAATACAAAACTTGCCAGTTACTACCATTCTCGTTTTGTTTGCTCTTAATATCATGTATAAGTATTGCGGTTGGAGGAATTCGAAAATGAGCCTTGGTTGCAGATAATTACTATTTCCTGCTTCCATTCTTATGGTTATTATATGAAAAGGCTGAAAAGAGATGCTGATTTTTGAGACCTTAGTTGGGCTCGGGCACATAGTTGCACTACTAGTTTACAACGAAGGAAGAATGCAAGTACCCCTAATAATTCCTAATGAGCATAATTGGTCGTAAGAACACACAAGAAATTGCCTCCTATCATAGCTATAAAATTCATGAAACACAACTATCAACTTAATAATAATCATACGTATTTCAAAATTAATTTTGTTGGTTAGCTCCTTTGTTGTCGAACCTGTCAACTTCAGTTCATTAGACTCAAATTTAGCATTCATGTTTGTATTATTCTTTAATCATAATAAATGAACGAAAATTTTACAGGTAAAAGTTCTACAATAAACAACATTTCGAGAACATCAATCTATTTTTGAATTTTTGATTTTGAACATTTCTCATGTTTCATAAATCAAAGTCGTGATTATTGTACCATCCCTGGGGCCAGGGATCAAAACGAAATGGTAATTTTTCGAAACTACCGACATCATTTTTACTTTTTCCCGACCGTTTTCGTTTTATTCAACAACTTACGGAAATTGAAGTGACAAATATGGAATTTGGTTCCAATGATTTGGGTAATATTCCGTCTATTATATCACATTACTATATTTACCAAAAATCACAATCAAAAATTCCATACCGATAATAATTGTGCATATATGCGTGAGATTGATTATTAAAAACATTCATTCGATACATTCGAGTATTTAATTTTTTTTCATCCTTTTGTTATTACCCATGCATGTAGTGTAGCATCCAATTAAAGTATCACTGGATGCAAATATAAACATGTATAATACTTAAAAATTACACTAGACACATGAGAAAAATGTATTGCTTGTTTGTCTCTTCATCTGTCATATAAAATGACCGTCTCATCTGCATCGCGTTTGTCTGATGTGAACTATTATTTTCTGATTAATATCGATATGTTTCTGTTCAGATTATTTCATTTTTTATATTTCAATTATTTCCGATGCCCTAACCATTTCTGATGTAACCTTTTTCGATTCCGACTCTAGTGAATTAAGATCGTTTCTGACCATTTTTATCCCTGCTTTAGCTAGCAGCTCGGCAGCACCCCGCAGCCTCGCTCCCCGGTGCCCGAACCCCGTAGCCGCAGCGTCGGCCCCGGACCACTTCTCGGCTCCCGCGCCCATGGCGACGAAGCAGGCGTCGGCGGGCGAAGCCTTCGCGGCCCAGATCAACGCCATGTCCCGCTCCGAGATGTACGAGATGATGTCCCAGATGAAGGTGCGCATCCTCCCAATCCCCAAACCCTACCTGCGCAATCCATCCCCCTCTCCCCGTCCGTTCCTTCACCGTGTTTCCTCACCGTCTTACCGGCCTTCTGATGGTGCTGTGCCGCTTGCCCT